>CAWUFW010004083.1:0-600000 GCA_963921515.1 Calotriton arnoldi | reverse complement strand
GGGCGTATCTTGAACAGTGGAGGAATGAACCTCCCAAAACCAATCTTCTCGCATAGGAGAGGAAAAAGCATCAGAGATATGGTAGTGCACACCAGACCACATGAAAGTGAACACACAAGACAAACAACTTTACACCCACAAATTACAGGACATCACCCCTGCGGCATGTGTCAAGTGTGCAGATTAACTAAAAAGAGCAGAGAAATCTAATTTTGGAACGGCACTAGGTGGGAACAGAGAAAATTCACTACGTGTAACAGCAAGAATGTTGTGTACCTGATCACATGTCCTTGTCTAATGGAGTATGTAGGTATGACCACTCGCCCAGTAAAGACCAAAATAGGGGAGCACAAGAGCAATATTAAGTGCAAAAAGAACACTATGAAAATGGCCTCACATTTTTTAGAAATGGGACACACACATGAAGAGATCTCATGGACAGTGATAGAACAAGTCATGAACGAAAGATATCTTTTTGAGAAAGAACAGCGTTGGGTGTTCCGTTTAAGGACTTATGACACAGGACTAAACGATGAAATTCCCTGGGGCCAACTGTAATTCCCCATAGGACTGTATGGTTTTCTGAGAAATATCTAAAAGCCTTCTGACCATACCACCTAGATCAGATAGACAAATAATATGTATGGTAACTCCTGGCAAATTGTTAATGCCTCCATTTCCCACTTCTTTAAAAATTTGTTAAAATATTTTATATTCATGAGCAACTAAACCAGTTTACCAGCAATCACATCTTACCAATGTATGTACCAACAAGTAAGAACACAGCACTTGTCTACTGACACAGGAAGTGGAGTATCCAAACTGATCAGAAAGGCCCAACTAAGGTGGCCAATTTTGTGAAAGGCAGCAATCTAGGTATTGCCGACTCAACAGCATGCATGTCACTAAGTATAAAACAAAACTAATTACTCTGATGTAAAATGTCTCCTTTCTTTTAAATAAAAGCATTTTTTATGCCTGGGACACTTTCCAAAACGAACGATGTGCAAGCACAAAATCACGATCATACAGGAAGTGTGCCATTTCTCATAACAAAGGAAGCACTTTACCGGCGGCCATCTTTGTGTAGGGCAGCTTTCTAGTTGTTTCACGATATAACAGCGTGTATATCGAGGTGGACTTAGAATTGCACAAAGTGTATTACCTCTTTTTACATAAGGTTTCTTCCCTCCTTTTTTACAAAATATCACTGTTAATATCTTACTCTCGACACGTACTGAAAGTTACAAGAGTCAACACTCAAACAGGAAGTGTGAAATTTCTCGCATAATGAGCAGCCCGATATCGGCGGCCATCTTTGGAATGTAACACTCTAGTGTTTCAACCCTCTTTTGAGCGGGCTTCTAAGATGCTGGGAATACAAATAGAAGCTCTGAACGTCTAGTTGACGTTCCACGGAGCCACGAGAAGGTATTTACCGGAGAGTGTGCAGCCTTGACGATGTGAGTAAGACCCGGACGGGTCTTTAAATATAGCCCCCCTCTGGCTGGCAAGCATTAATGACCACTCGAACTAACTAACTTAACATTATATTCTCTAATATTATATTCTCTACCGTTTTTTACTGCAGTGTTTGACTACAGGCGCCATCCCCTTCCGTGACAGCTCATGAGGCAATAAGTTCCTAAAAATACTGTATGTATAAATGTATGATCGCAATAATAACAGCGTAAGAACGAAGTGAAATCCCCATATGAAAACAACTGATAAATGCCTTTAAAACACTGGGCATTGTGTGTGTGCTATGTATATATGTGTGTGTTTTTAGAGTGTTTTTAACTGTGTAATGAGTGACTACAAATCATCATTGGGCAACACAGCACCCACTCTAGAGAATGAGTATGGTGCACCTCGATCATTTATGAGAGAAAAATATATCACGGTGGTATTTACTGCCAACTGTTCTGTTCCACATAATGGTGCTATGATGGTGATATGTTACATACAGTGTCATTTTTTTCATTTTTTGTTCTTTTGCAGGTTACAAAAAATACCGAATGGGTATGTTTTTTTGCATGCTTAATTTAAGCATGAATTGTGGCTGAATTTCAGTTAGGCACACTAATTACACATAGTAAAAGTGTGAGTGAAGTAGGGATCACGCACGGTCCTGAAGAAGAAAGCCAAGGGGTTGGCTTTTGAAACATGTTGACCAAGTAGGAGGCAACTCATTATAGTATACCCCCTACGTCTCCCCAATTTTTAATGTTTCCAGCTAGAGAAGCGAATAAAGTTTATTTTTTCTACTAGCCAGGCAACTTTTAATTTGCACCACTATCCTTCCTGGCCCTACCACTCCTACCTCCGCACTACACATAATTTTTTCACTGAACTAAGTGCTCCCGCGTCTTCGTAGGTTGCAGCATGCCCCGTAGAGGGACGGGAAGACCCCCATGATGAAGCATGACACTGAGGGATTCTCAGTGTGTGAGGGGTATTTTAAAAACACTTAGTGTTTCCCATAACGAATTCTTGGGTGTAACACATTTTCCGACCACCATCACTATTACTCTCCTAACAAGGAAGGATATATTGTAAAGTAAGTAGGAGGTTAGACATAAGGAACAGTGGAATTTGGTATATGATAAAAAAAAACATAAATTCACGGAACAAAAAATAAAATGTTAATCTATATTTAGCTTTATTTAAAAGACCTTAACGTATATTTAAAAAACAAAGACATTAATTAAAGACATACAGATAAAGTGCTTTTATGTTTGCAAAACAAAATAAAACAGTGAAATTCACCAGCTATGATTAGACAAACTAACCATAAATAGCACCCCTCTCATGCACTGCTTATCATCTTACATATCACATCACTCAAGACATGTTTAATTTATTTATTGATGGCATCGCTAATGACATGACTGATAACATCATCTATAATAGTGTTGTTGACATTAGACTGTGATCTGTTAAAAATGGCAGCAATGGATGAATCTCTCGTACTTGCAAACAGCCATCAAGAGTGTAGTTGCCTGTATTTCAAAGAAACCATTTTCATTATTTGTCATTTCTACTGAGAAACCCGACCTCCCAACAGGTCTTTCCACTGCCCCGCAGCCAGGACCGCAGGCTCTTCTTGCCTCTGTAGGCATGCAGTTTCATGCCCTCTTTGCTACAGGAGTTAAGCTGGGTTTGGTGGCTTAATGGACAAATACAGCCACTGTAGGGGCCTGTGTTGGACCTCATGGTCACAGGTTCAAATCCTGGTGGATCCACTCAGCCTTTTATCCTTCTGAGGTCGATAAAATGAGTGCCATTGAGTTGGGTAACAATAAACTTCTGTTATTCAGCACCAAGATACCCTTGTATGAACGTGCGCTTTACAAATACACATGTTATGTGGATGTGCAATAATCCTGGCTGGCACTATCGGTGGATGAGGTCATGGATGCACGAGGGTAGTGACACATCATCGTTTACATGTAAGAGTGATGCCTGAGTGATAAGGGCACCATCTCCTGGCCAGTATGCTAGAGTCTTTCCACTACCTTTCTTCCTCTGACTCTTTCCCTAACTTGCAGGTCCACACATTAAATTCATCTGTGAAACTTAGTTCAATGACCAGGGGCCCTTGGCGTGGCTTCATTAGCTTTCCAGTGGCAACCTTCTCAGTCACTGTTGGATAGATGCCCACCCACCCCGGTCTTAGCCTTGGCAATGGACATGGAACTGTGGTGTCATGGCTGGTCACAGGCCTCCAGCCCTTCTTCCACTACACACCCCTATCCCCCATCTTATCAAAATACAGCAGAGTCTGTATCTCGACAGTTGTGAAAGAGTCAACAATCTCTTGTCAGACCCCTCAAAAAAGAAGAGCCATGAAATATTGAAATACACAAGGCTTATTGTCCTTGTGATGTGCCAATTTAAATTTCACATGCCACTGGACCCTTTGCCAGTGTGCACCTCGTGGTGGTCCATTCTCCCTTTGCCGCTCTAATTCCGGGTTTATTTGACTGGACTTCTCCAAACTCTAGCATTCGCTTCCCGACACCACTGCTTTCACGATTGATGCATGCAACATATATATCCAGCCACGATTGATGCAGGCAACATAAATCCAGCCTCCTTTTAATTTCTTTGATCCCATCTTTTCTGACCCATAGAGCGATGCAACCGTTGCATTTCCTGGGGTTTCTACACCCACCCCTTCACTTTTTCCTGAAACAGTGGTGCAATTCATGTGTGACTTACGACCAGTGTTGAGAAGGATCACCGCTGTCACAGTTTTGGCCTCCACCCACAAGGGCCCAATAGTGATTCGTCCTGTACTTTCAATGGTTGAGGAGCAATTTTTTGCCCTCCCTGCAACAAATGCAACATGTTCTTCCTGGTCTGAGGCAGGCATGTGTGTGCTTAGCTTGGTAAGTGTGTCCTAGGGCAGGATTACACTGTCAGTTTACAGATGGAGGAGAGCGGCAACCACCTATCTTTGCCCTGGAAGAGAGATGCCAGGACAAGGCAGGATCTGCCTCCGTGTCTAGTCGCTAAGTCTCGTCGGGACTTCAGAGGCTTCCCCGACCAGTGAGTACAAGCATCAACCTCACCGCCAGTATGAGGTTCACTGGTGACGATCCTCAGAGCCTCCATCAGACAGATACACTGGCCATGAGGGTAAATGGCTCCGGTCTTACCCAGTCTCCATTTAAAGAAAAATCGAAGAAGAAACAATAGATTAGGAGACTTCACAAAGAAGATCCCACTGAGGCTAGGCATTGGAAGGACAAGATGAACCATCAGTTGGCATGAAAGGCCAAACTCTGTGAACCAAACTCTGCCATGACACGTCAGGGGACCCAAGAAACTGGGTCCAGAAGCTGACTTGTAGAAGAACCCTGCAGCGTCTAGAAGTTGATGTATAACAAGATCCCACTCTCATTGCTGATGGATACACAGTTGTGGCAGAGAAAGATTGCTTCTACTGCAAAGTCATATCTGAAGGCTAGTAGTGGAAAGGAGTGAGTGATTAACTCCGCTCCGCCGGTGGAGTTTGCAGAGTTTTGCTCCTCCATGCTCTGCTTGGAACGTGGAGCTCGGCAAAAATTCTGGGTGGAGCGGAGTTTCCTGGCAAGCTCACCCCTAGTCCCAGCAATCCAGTTATGGGGGCTTAATTGTGGCAACAATAGGGGTTCTTGGCCCCCAGTGATCCTCAGCAGCCAAGGGGACTTCATCCCTCAACCAGTAGAGCGCCCAGAGGTCCCTTTGCAGAGTGGTTGAGAAAGTGGGTGGGGCATTGGATGAGGTCTCAGCAATCCCACTGTGAGGGACTAACTTATGGCAACAGTAGGGGTTCTTGGCCCCCAACGATCCTCAGCAGCCAAGGGAACTTCATCCCCCAACCAGTATTGCGCCAGGAGGCCCCTTGAGTGGTTGAGAAAGGGGGCGGGGCATCCGATGTATCAGCAACGCTACTGTTGTGGACTTACTTGTGGCAGCAATAGGGGTTCTTGACCCCAACAACCCTCAGCAGCCAAGGGGACTTTATCCCCCAACCAGTAGTGCTCCAGGAGGCCCATTTGCAGAGTGGTTGAGAAAGGGGGCGGGTCCTTTGATGAGGTGTCAGCAATGCTGTTATGGGGGACTTACTTGTGGCAACAATAGGGGTTCTTGGCCCCCAACGATCCTCAGCAGCCAAGGGGACTTCACCCCCCAACCAGTGGTGTGCCGAGGCCCCTTTGCAGAGTGGTTGAGAAAGGGGGCGGGGCATCCGATGTATCAGCAACGCTGCTGTTGGGGACTTACTTGTGGCAGCAATAGGGGTTCTTGACCCCCAACGACCCTCAGCAGCCAAGGGGACTTTATCCCCCAACCAGTAGTGCTCCAGGAGGCCCATTTGCAGAGTGGTTGAGAAAGGGGGCGGGGCCTTTGACGAGGTGTCAGCAATGCTGTTATGGGGGACTTACTTGTGGCAACAATAGGGGTTCTTGGCCCCCAACGATCCTCAGCAGCCAAGGGGACTTCACCCCCCAACCAGTAGTGTGCCAGGAGGCCCCTTTGCAGCTTGGTTCAGAAAGGGGGCCGGGCCTCCGGCGAGGTCTTAGAAATTCCACTTTGGGGGACTTACTTGTGGCAACAACAGGGGTTCTTGGCCCACAATTACTCTCAGCTTCCACGGGGACTTGGGTAGGGGTGGCCGAGCAATACTCTCTTCGCCCACTCACTGAACTCCACGGAATTTGGCAGAGTTTTTTGGCAACTCCGCGGAATTCCACGGAGTGAAAGTCTGCGAGCTCTGCCCAGGCCCACTAGTGGAGTCATTGGGGGTATTAGGAAAGTATGGAAATGTGCAGGGAAGTGTGGGGCAGCAGGGGATATCAGGGACTCGTACAGCTTACAAATGAGTCGGTGGCTTGATGCAGTCTAAAGGGGAAAAAGCCTGTCTGAGTGTAGTCACACTCCGACTCAACCGAGGGGGGAGAGCCTGTCGCTGTGCACTCACACTCAGTCTCAGTAGAGTTGAAGAGCCTGCCTTCATACAGCCACACCCAATCTCACCACACTCACAGACTTTCACCCAGCACTACACCCAGACAGTCTCGTCAGAGGGGTGAGAGCCTCGTGTTCGTACAATCGCGTTCATGTAGTCTCAGTAGAGCATAGAGTACCTGTCTCAGTGTAGTCACAGACAGTCTCGAGAGGAGGGAGAGCCTTTGTCTGTCTGTACAGTCACTCTCAGTACACGCACAAGCTTCCCCCCCTCCCCTCTGCTGAGACAGTCAATCACACTCAGACAGTCTCGACAGAGGGTAGAAAGCCGGTCTTAATGCAGTCACGCTCAGACAGTCCCATAAGAGCGTGAAGAACCTGTTTCAGGTCAGTTACTCACTGACCGTCTCAGCAGACCGTGAAAAGCCTGTCTCAGTGCAATCGCTCACTGACCGTCTCAGCAGACCCTGAAAAGCCTGTCTCAGGGCAGTCACTCACTGACCATCTCAGCAGACCCATGAAAAGCCTGTCTCGTGGCAGTCACTCACTGTCTCATCAGCGGGGGACGAGCCTTCCTCAATTTAGTCGCACTCAGTAACTCTCACCACAGTAACAGGGCATCTCACTCGTGCCGCCTTTTCTCCCGCAGACAGAGTCCCCAGGACTACCAGGACTCAGCCTTTCAGCAGAGTTGAAGAACCCACCTCAGTGCAGTCACACACAGTCTCAGCAGAGCGCGAAGAGCCTGTCTCTCAGGGCAGTCACTCACTGTCTCATCAGAGAGGGAAGAGCCTGCCCCAGTTAAATGGCACTCAGTCACTCTCACCAGTAACAGGGCACTTCGCTCATCACGTGTTCCACCGCAGACCGCGTCCCGAGGACAGTCACGGCTGATGGCTCAGCCTTTCAGCATCTGTCCTCTACGTGTCTGGATAGGAGAGTCAAACCTCCAGGGTGGGCCCCAAAATAGCGAGAATGAAACCCAGTAGTCTCCGTTGGATCAGTGCCGCTGAACCGCGGAGGGTGCCCGGGACTGACTGTGCTGACCCAGTTTGCTTTTCCCAGCGGCGCCCCCCAGCCCAGACGCAGCTGCATAAAACCGTGTAATGAGGGCCGGAGGGACCGCCCCTCTATGAAGCAGCGGCCCCCAGGATGTGTGGAGGCGCGGGGGAGAGGGCTGCGGTGTAAGCCATGTGGCTGTAAGATCTTTGTAAGGAGGTAGATCTAATGAGTCTGGGCACGTGCCTGTGAGATCTGTGTAAGAGGGGGCAGATCTAATGAGTCTGGGACATGTGGCTGTAAGATCTTTCTAAAGAAGGGTGCAGATCAGTAGAGTTTGGGGCATGTGCCTGTAAGACCTGTGTAAAGAGGGGCACATACATGCAGTGTTTGGGACGTATGCCTGTAAGACCTGTGTAAAGAGGGGCGCAGATCTGTAGAGTTTGGCGCATGTGCCTGTAAGACCTGTGTAAAGAGGGGTGCAGATCTGTAGAGTTTTGGGCATGTGCCTGTAAGACCTGTGTAAAGAGGGGTGCAGATCTGTAGAGTTTGGGGCATGTGCCTGTAAGACCTGTGTAAAGAGGGGTGCAGATCTGTAGGTGTTTGGGACATGTGCCTGTAAGACCTGTGTAAAGAGGGTTGCAGATCTGTAGAGTTTGGGACATGTGCCTGTAAGACCTGTGTAAAGAGGGCGCAGACATGCAGTGTTTGGGACGTATGCCTGTAAGACCTGTGTAAAGAGGGGTGCAGATCTGTAGAGTTTGGGACACGCGCCTGTGAGATCTTTGTAAAGAGGGGTACAGATCTGTAGAGTTTGGGACACGCGCCTGTGAGATCTTTGTAAAGAGGGGTGCAGATCTGTAGAGTTTGGGGCATGCGCCTGTCAGACCTGTGTAAAGAGGGGTGCAGATCTGTAGAGTTTGGGGCACGCGCCTGTCAGACCTGTGTAAAGAGGGGTGCAGATCTGTAGAGTTTGGGACACTGGCCTGAGAGACCTGTGTAATGAGGGGTGCAGATCTGTAGAGTTTGGGGGCACACACCTGTCAGACCTGTGTAAAGAGGGGTGCAGATCTGTAGAGTTTGGGGCACGCGCCTGTCAGACCTGTGTAAAGAGGGGTGCAGATCTATAGAGTTTGGGGCACGCGCCTGTCAGACCTGTGTAAAGAGGGGTGCAAATCTGTAGAGTTTGGGGCACGCGCCTGTCAGACCTGTGTAAAGAGGGGTGAAGAGCTGTAGAGTTTGGGGCACGCGCCTGTAAGACCTGTGTAAAGGGGGGTGCAGATCTGTAGAGTTTGGGGCACTCACCTGTAAGACCTGTGTAAAGAGGGGTGCAGATCTGTAGAGTTTGGGGCACGCGCCTGTAAGACCTGTGTAAAGAGGGGTGCAGATCTGTAACATTTGTGTAAAGAGGGGTGCAGATCTGTAGAGTTTGGGACATGCGCCTGTATGGTCTGTGTAGGGGCAAGAAGGCCAGTGGTGGTTCTCACCACTTGGAACAGGCACAGCACAAATGCTGGGGTCACCTCATACATTCAACAACTCTTCGAAGAGGTTGGCACCTGTGGGCCTGGGGATGGCATAGATAGAAGGTTGCTGGGCGCCCCCAAATAACACTAACGTAATAAGTTACTTAATACGAAGACTGATAGTTAAAACATTCTATTTTAATAAGGCTGTGCAAATTTGAGTAATTTTTTCTCACAAAATTTCACATAACTTCATGAGCATTTTGCGAAATTGCACGTTTGTAACAAAATGTGGGTTGCCGCTGTATGCTGCGTCACTTCTTTACCCAAGCACATCGGGTTAAAAAATCTTTCAAGATACAATGTGGAGACTGGTTCCAGTAGAAAATGTTTCTTTCCTAAACATTTCACACTCAAACTAATCTCCCGCAGGGATCCAACAAGACTATTTCATACGAGATGAGCCCTCGGATAAAAAAAGAATGCAAAATGACTCAATGCAGAACATCGAAAACCAAAAATTTTGTAAATTTCTCTGGCAAAACTAAACATTTGCTATATATACCATTACAGCTGAATTAATCAATTGCCATAAAGGAAAGGGGACAGTATCAGAATCACCTTTACAATTACGCCCACTAATTTATGGTTTCTAACAGAAGCCATTGGTATACATCAGTTTCATTGCATAAATCTTAAGATACACAATTACAGAAATAGGAAAATACATCACTCATCTAAAACATCATTTATTATCAGAAACCAGAACCAATCTTAAGCAGACGCACACCCACGTTCACACCAAAGTGTCTCTTCTGACACAGGGAGATTTAGAAATCAGGCAGCAATTACATTGTTTTCCCTTTGTTCATTACTCTTCACTTTTAATTCAACGCCATTCTCTTCCCTCAAGGCACTTGTTGTCCTCTTATCGAGTTTGCATACAAACTTTCAGCCTCTTATGGATAAATAATTTTGTTGTTGTTGATGGTAACATCTTGTTCCGTCTTTTTTTGTCCCGTTCAATGTGATACGTAATAAAATACATTTATAAACTATCCTTTAAGATACAAGGGATTCTCTTTTACTATATGTCCCTTATTCAAGTACCTGCTTCAGGAGTTAATACTGAAAACGATGTATTCTGTCAGTTTACAAGTTGAATCAATGTCAGCTTACATGTTGCCGCATTCCAAAATGCCTTCACCCACATAGTTAAATTAATTGTATAAAAATTAGTCAGTAGGCTTAATTAGAAATGAAGGTCTTCCTGGTCCTAAGCCCCACTAATTAACTATTTTATGTGCAAAGTTGGCATCGCATGTCATTGAGTGACTGACCAGCCCTGTAACAAAAAACACAATATGTTGTTCTATGCTTTTTTTACTTGGGGGAAATAAAAGGAAACAAAAAAGGTTAAACAAATCCAATCAGTGTGCTTTGTTATTCCCCTGGAGCACAGCCCACAGTCTGATACATTTTAAGTGTCCCTTCCTGCAACTAGACGGGGCGGCCCCTCCGTCGCCCCACTTAAATCGCTCCCAAAGCCCCAGAGATGAAAAATAAAATGGTAATTCGTTACCATTTTATTTTTCATCCGGCGGGGCCGCTGCTGAGTGACAGCAGCAGGGACGAGGGGGGGCTGGCTATGCACTTTTCAAAGTACGCCTGTCTTTTTGGACGGCCCTCTTGCGGCAGGCATGCAACCCAGCTCTCTTAAGACAGCTGGCTCGAGAGTAAGCGCAGGCCTGGAGCGCCGAGTGAGGCCGCTCCCTCTAATCAGGGTGCTGCTCTCATGGTATGAGAGCAGCGACAGGATTGGGCAAGGGAGTTTCTTGGTGGCCCAGCTGCAGATGAAGAATGAAGAGGAAAGAAGAGGTCCGGTGCATCTCGATAAGTGTTTAATTTTTATTATTATATTTTTTCATTTGCGCTTGCTCGCGCCCTCCCTCACCCCTCCCACCCTCCCCCGGTAGATGCCAGCCTCCACTGATGCAACGCCTCGGGTACAGGGACCCTACCTCTATCAGTAGAGGTGGGTGAGCCACTGAAACCTCGAGCCTGAAGCTTGGCTCTAACTCAGCTCGAGGACCTGTTGGAACCTCGGGCCCATGCCGAGCCAAGACCTCATACCTACCTACCTACCTACCTACCTACCTACCTATCTATCTCTATGTAGGTCTCTCTCTCTCTCTCCCACCCTCCCTCCCTCTCTCCCTACCTCTCTTGCACTCCCTCTCTCTCCCTCCTTCCCCTCACCCTGGATGAGACATTACTGTCAGACCTGCCCACTGTGGAACCAGGTTCGAGTCGTGGCATGGGCTCAACATCCTGTGGTTCTGGTCACATGACTTATTGCTCTGTGCCTATAAACAATGCATGTGACCTTGTGTAATGTAACTAACTGGTGCTCATGTAAAGCGCTCAGCCTTCGGGTCGAGTTTGCGCTGTATTTAAAAACTGCAGAAGGTAAACACAAAGCCTTAATATAAGGAAAAACAAATCGAGACCCATTTCTTGGCTGATGTGTACAAAGTGAAATGAGAAAACTAGGATAAATCACGGCTTCCCCGCTTAAATTGTGTAATTTTAAGCAAATATTTTATTTACCAAAGCGTTTTTTTCTTCATTATCGCGTATGAAAACACTTTCAAATATGTGAGTTCAGAATACCCGTTGTACAAAACAATCACTTTTAATAAGTACTTCTCACGGCAGTGCTATAATGTGCCTTATTTATGTAAAAGCTTCCACATGTTAAAGAAATACGCATTTTTGAATTTTATTGAGTCTTTACCATATTTTATTTGATGTTTGTTGTATGATTTGTATAGCAAATATTTGCAGGGCTCTGATCGTGTACGGGCTCTAAGTTCAGAGCTACACCCTTGGCTCGGCTCTCCCTGTTAATTTGTTGGTTCATCCACCTCTATCTAACTAACCCTGGGCGAAGTTCACGTAGCCGCGCTACGCGAAGTAGCAAACAAACTCTGCAACGCTACGCGTAGATACGCGAGCATGCGGAGTTGCTTGTTTCCGCATGTTCGCGTGTGCTCGCGTATGCTCGTGACGTTCGGCAACGTTGATAACGTGTTCGGGGGAAATATCGCGCGAACTTCACCACGCGGTCGCCAATTGGTGCGGCCATCTTGTTTTCCTATTCTTTGCATTGTTCTGGGACCTGTTTTTCAATCCCTCTCTAATCTTTTCAATCCTTTGTTTTTTACACTGTTTTTCTGATCTTTTTTATTTATTATCTATCCCTCTCTGTCCCTAAGTGTATATTTTGCGTTTTATTTCTACTTTTACTGCGTTTTTTTAACTTTTTTCTACTGTTTTATATTACTTCCTTTTTTACTCTCCTGACTTTATTTTTTACTGCTACATCTTCTTTTCCGCCCCCCTCCCCCACCCCAGAACCATGGCTAAGGGTACCGGCTCTAAGGGGAAGGAGCCTGCGCCCAAGAAGAGCCGCCTTCCTTGTGGCAGACAGCGCCCGGAAGGGGTGCAGGCCCGGTCCCTTTTTAGCGAGGCAGAGGTGGCCGCCCTTGTTTTTTTTTGCAGCGCCACCTCCCCTTGACCTTGGCAGCAGGCGGCAGGCCTGGCTCCGGGTACGCTACCCAGGAGCGTCCCCGCCGGTGGGCAAGGGTGCGCCGGGCAGTGTTTCGCTGCTCTGGGGTCTGGCGCACGCATAACCAGCTGACCCACCGGTGGTCAGACATCTTGGACCGGGAGCAAGACCTGCTGGACCTGCTAGGTGTTGAGGTCGTGGGGCTTGGTGAGTAGCTAATACTAGTAGTATTGTGTGTTCTCTAGACTGTGTTACTGTTATTGCGAATATAATTTTTTTCCGAATAGCAAGAATGCTGCTGCTTACATTGCAGGTAAATTACGTTTAAAAATCTTCTGTGATTATTATTCTTCTAGACACAGGTGCTCGGCGCTACTAATCTTACTTGTTTGCAACTTTGCGCTCGCTTGGGCTGATTATGTAAGAGAGTTTACTTTAGAGAACTTAAGTTAGGTAATGCTAGAGAGACTCTAGTCCTTCCTTTGTCCTCCTGTCACTAAGATAGTGGTGGATTGATAGGTAGTTTAGTTACTTAGTATTAGTTGGTAATTTTTTAGCGGTCTGCTTGACGCATCCTCTGTCACGTCACGTGCTGCTTACTCCAGTACTTAGTAGAACCTTTTGTAGTTTGTTAGTGAGTGAGTAATAGGCTTAGCAGAACATCAGCAGCAACCAACCAACAATTTGGTGTATGCAAAAATGTATGCATGCGTCCTCCATCTATTCATTTTGAGGACTAAAATAAATGAAAATGCAGACGCACGACAACACAAAACCGCCCGCCCTCACGGCCGACACACCGCACGTGAGATTACGATCGCACCGCCATGAGCGCGGGAAAACTACAAATATACCGCCCGCCAGCGCAAACAACGCCGATGAGAATCGACACGGCAGAAGCCATGGCGCCCACGTCCCTGCACAGAAACCATCCGCTGACAAAAACAATCGCACACAACATGGCCAACAAGTCCACACAGCAAGGCACGCACAAATACACAAGCACAGTACACATCCCGAAAACACCCCCCCTGGACAAACAAAAACTACAAAGGCCAGAACCCCAGACACAACACACCTGAAAACAACAGACCATGAGGACACACCCACATAGGTAAGTACAAAAGCAGTACTCCCACAGACCACAACCCCTTGCAACATTGCAAACTAGAGAGGAGAGGAGAGGACACAGTGACACAGCAAGGACAGCAGCACACCACAGAAATGCACACATCACAACCACCACCACCACTACCACCACCACCACCAAACACCGGCACCACAAACCCCCTGCACATTACACAACACACACCGCACCAGCACCACAAACACCATGGCACCACAAAGAATGCCCAAGTTCACGCCCATTGAGCTGACGGTCATGGTCGACGAGATTATCAAGGTGCACCCACAAATCTATGGGAACCTGGTCCAGCACACACCACTAGCCACCAGAAACAGAATGTGGAACCGGATCGTAGACCAGGTCAATGCAGTCGGGACCCTGCCCAGGAACAGAGTCGAAATAAACAAACGGTGGAATGACGTCAAGAGCCTGGTCAAGAAGAAGGAGACCAAGAACAGAGAGCTGGCAGCCGTCACTGGCGGAGGGAATCCCGCGCTCTTCAAGACCTTCAAAGCGTGGGAGGAGAAGGTGCAAGTCATCATACATCCCGAGATCCTCGCCGGATTAGCAGGGGGAGTGGAGGCTGGTAAGTACAAACTAATGTATACCAGCACACCGCTATGTACTCACATGCACTACCACCATGCCACAGCTCCCAGGGACAAACACCCCCATGTCCAGCACACAATACACAACACATCACACACACATGCAACAGACACCACCACACACAGCCCAAACCTAACAACTGTAAGATACGTGGGGGCATGTGTACACTCAGCCAGCCACGTAACCACCAACAGGTCCCCAAGTATGCCAGAAGCGCCACAACGAGCACCCACCACACCCATGTGTCCGCCACAGCTGCACTAACCGACAAGTAACAGGTAAGTGGCAGGAACACAAAGTGCAGTGGGTGGGAGGGTGGACAGCCCAAGTACAACACACACCAGGCCCCTAGTCCCACAGCACAGCAAGGAGGAGCATCCCCCACACCCCACAGCCACGTGTCAGCCACCGCAGTGCACAACGACAGCCGAAAGGTAGACATCACGGTCCACAGCAATCGGTGTCAGTGGGTGTCCAGCCACCACCACGACCCACAACACCCCCCACCCCCACAAACCTGCAACATGGAGCACCCCCGCTTAGAACCATGTGGCATCCAGTACAGTGCACGCCCGAACAACCTGCAGGTGGGAAACTGGACAGGGCTGGATTACTGGAGGCATGAGGACCGTAACACGACCAACACATGGGACATGTCACGTAGCAGACGAACACGCAGCACCGCCCACCGTCACGAACAAGTGAACAATGTGCACACGGACATGAACCACAGACTCACACCCCACATGACCCATCACAAACACAGCAACACCCAAGGAGCCACGTCTGCATGCACAAGCCACACTGAACATAGTACCACACGGCAGCCACTGTGCAACTCATCACACACAACCGAAACACCATTGAAGTCCTGTCCATGTAGCCCCTACTGCCTGTCAACCACACACCCCACAACTACGCCTATGTAAGACAAACAACACTAGACGCAACAGAGCGGAACAACATAAATGCACACGAACACCACTGAACCCATCAAACACACAGACACACCATGCACATACAACATACCATCCATCCCATCCGTCAGCCCCAGTCTCATGAAAGGCATGTCATCCGCACAGCTGCCACACATACAGCAGTCACGCTAAGATACATGCCCATGACCAACCATGTGCCAGAAGTCAATGAAGCGCACGCCACACTGTGAGCAACAACACACAACATGGGCCACACCCCCCCACGAGCACTGCAGTGATGCACATGGCACAGGGCAGCACGCACACCAAGGAGATGGGACAACTGCAATACGTTGGCTGGCACACAACCATCACTCACTCATAACGATGCGTCCAATGCCATGTCCAGTAATCACAACAGACAGCAAATATGCAGGCCATGTCAGGCATGCACACACCTCAGACCATGCACTGTCATGCTGCCACAACACATGTCACGTTCGGCACCCATGGCTCACAGCATGTACCCCAAAAGCATATTCCCTCCCAAATGCGATTCTGGGGCATGGCCCCCATGTTGCCATATGCGTTCCTAAGCGTTCCATTTGAACCCCAAAAGCATATTCCCTCCCAAATGCGATTCTGGGGCATGGCCCCCATGTTGCCATATGCGTTCCTAAGCGTTCCATTTGAACCCCAAAAGCATATTCCCTCCCAAATGTGAATCTGGGGCATGGCCCCCATGTTGCCATATGCGTTCCTAAGCGTTCCATTTGAACCCCAAAAGCATATTCCCTCCCAAATGTGAATCTGGGGCATGGCCCCCATGTTGCCATATGCGTTCCTAAGCGTCCCATTTGAACACCAAAAGCAAAGTACAAACCAGACCCAGGATGGGCCAGGAGCCCGCATACACCAGAGTCACAATAAGTAGGGGCACAGCAACACACCCATCGGCATGGCCAATCCGTCCCATGCCACATGTGCACAGCACACAGTCCCATTGCCAAGCACACACAACTACAAATGGTACAGCCACACACACGCCTCCGGGAAACCCATGTACGAGATTGCACGAACTGTGAATGTCAGACGACAAATACATACTTCGCCAGGTGCAACACAATAACAAATCTCATTCTCTCCACAGGTGACGAACCGCTGGATGCTGGGGATGGAGACAGCAGCCAGCACAGCCAGCCTACAAGCCCCCAACGAGGACACACGGATGTGGAGGATCTGTCCTCTTCTTCGGACACGGACCACCAAGCAGGCCCATCTGGTGTGGCAGGGCCCAGCCGCTCCCCAGGACCCCTCCTACCCACCAACCCATCATCCAGGGCTGCTGAACATTCCCAGCCCCCTGCTGCCACTGTCGTTGCGGCCACACCCACGGTCATTGCGGCCACACCCACGGTCATTGCGGCCACACCCACGGTCATTGCGGCCACTACCACTGCCGCAACCGCCACCATCGCCGCACCGACCACCACCACCGCCGCCACCACCACCACGTCTTCGCTGGCACCAGCCCCAGCGCAGGTGGTGGCCCGGCCGACTGGATCCACCCTGGGAGCCACAGCGAGGACCGTGGTGAGCAATGTGGCTAGTGGGCAGGCCGGTGGCAGCAGGACTGGTAGGAGGAGCAGGGTCAGGGAAACGCCAGCCTCCCCTGGGAGCCATGCCCTGCCTCAAATGGCCAGAGTCCTTGGGGCCTATGAAGAGGCCCAAGGACAATGGGCCAGGTCAGCTACAGACACGCGTGAGGTGCTGGGGGTGCTGAGGTCCATGGGCGCCCGTATGGGCCAACTCGTGGACCTCATGGGCCAGCTGGTGGTGGCGGTGAGGTCACAGCCAGGGACAGCAGCTCCCCTCCGCCACCACCTGCCGGGGCGCAGGGTCGAGCAGCAGTGTCCAGTTCCCCTGCATCCACAGCCAGTGAGCACACCTCAACCACCAGCATGTCGCAAGCAGGCACCCCCCTCGCAAACGTGGAAGGGGCCGTCCGAAGTGGAAACAGATCTCCCGGGAGGACTTCGCACGCTCCAAACGCAAGTGAGGCAGCCAGCCAGCCTTCCTTGACCACCCACTGCATTGACTTGGACTACGATCCCACTCCACACAGCCATCTGGATGGCATGTGTGTGTTGGACTATGGACATAGAACCAGTGGGTACACCCTGAGCATCACGCAGCCATGACCGACAGCTCATTGTCACTGCACGCACCACTTTTGTCATCACCTTACACACAATCACATGTCACAGTTTGAAATAAATGCACCTCTTACACAAACTGCTGTTTGTGCCCTGTGTTTTATTTGTACGGAATACAACGGCCACCTTGGGCGGAAAGGCACCTGATGCGTGGCATGGCAATGGAACCGGAGGGCCTGTAGGGACCTAGGGGTGGGAGACAGAACAGGAGCACATTCAATGAGTGTGTCACACACCCATCACACAGTACATGTCAACAACTACAAGCAATGTACACACATCGCACAGAGCAATAGGGCACAATGCCACAGCCACCAACAGTGGCATACTACCCTGGCCATGGAGCGTTGACACACAGCACGCAGTGAACAAACGGCCACCCTGACACAGCACACACACACCTGCACAGATACAGCCACATCAGCCGTCGTACATGGATACTCACCGTCAAGTGAAGTAGCGGGCGATGAGCTGCTGCCGCACATTACCAGCTTCCTCCTCTCCGCTGTCCTCCTCACTCGAGCTGTCCTGGTCTGCGGGCTGGGGCCCTGGTTGATCTCCGTCATCCACGATGAGGGGGATCTGCTTCCGAATGGCCAGATTGTGCAGCATGCAGCACGCCACCACTATCTGGCACACCTTCTGTGGGGAGTACGCCAGCGCACCCCCGGTGCGGTCCAGGCACCTGAACCTGGACTTGAGGAGGCCAAAGGTACGCTCGACCACACGTCTGGTCCTCCCATGTGCCTCATTGTAGCGATCGTCTGCTGGGGTGCGAGGATTCCTCAATGGACTGAGCAGCCATGCCCCATTCGGGTACGCAGAGTCACCTGGGTGTGAGGGACACAGAGAACCGTTGCTATTCCAACTGGACAGGGGACAGCATCGCACAACCAGCACGCTACACCACTCCACATACTCACCGACAATACAGCCACGATCCTGTTGCAGATTGGACATCAGTCGTGGCAAGATGCTGTTGCGCATTATGTGTGCGCCATGGGCCGAGCCTGGGAACTTTGCACACACGTGGGTGATCACCATGTCCGCAAGGCACACCACTTGCACATTCAGGGAGTGCGTGTGCTTCCTGTTGCGGTACAGGTGCTCAGTGGCCTGTGGTGGAACAAGGCCAACATGTGTGCAGTCAATGGCTCCAACGACGTGTGGGATTCTGCCAAGGGCATAGAATGCACCCTTCACTGCCGCCAATTCACGAGTCCTGGGGAAGCGGATGTACCTGTTTCGGTACAGCATCATGGCTGCCAGTACATCCCTCAGCACCTTGCTGAACATGGGCTGGGACATCCCTCCTCCACTGCCCACTGTGTGCTGGAATGACCCAGTGGCGAAGAAATGCATGGCGGCCATCACCTTAGCCGTGGGGGTGACAGCTGTCGGATACACCCTGCGGGGACGGAGATGGGGTTCCAACATGGCACACAGTCGATGCAGGGTTGGCCTGTCCAGCCGAAACTTCCTAATGACCTCTGTATCGTCCATGTCCGCCAGCAATTGGTATGGGCGGTCAATGTTCGGTCTCCGCCTAGGGAAAATGGCAGTGGACACATGTCAAAGCAACACAACACATAGCAATTTCGCATACACATCACTGACATGACTGAGCAGGCACATGAGCCACAGCCCAGCTGTCAAGCTGGGACGGCACGGCCACACTACACTTACACAGGTCTCCCAACAATGGCAATGGCTAGTGATACAAACCACTGCCATGTGCATGCACATGGGGATCTAGGCCCCAATGACTTGCGGGGCGTGCTGATGGGGACTGACTGCATATTCGTCAAGCGGCAACGCCACGGCAACATGAATGTCTGCTGAGCATGGAACTGCTTCCGAGGCTGGATGAGTATGGCACACGACGACGACGATGTGGGCACAGGCTGAGCGGCCAAAACAAGTGGGACCTGTGGCACGAGGGGATATGAGACAGTAGTAGGTGTCAGCACTGCACCCTATGTACAGCACTGTACGGATCACACCTCCCGAAACATGGACAGGTGTCCACATTGACAGCCCCATGCCAAGACGGCTGTGTGCTTGCAGTCACACGTCACAGGTGAGAGGTTACATTGCACGTGCCAGGTGGCAGACGTACATAGTGGGAGCTGGCATGTGTGTGCATGTGTCTCCTGTTCAGGATCCACCAGATGGGCGCTGACTCTGTACTGACCATTGGACACAGCATGTTCCGTGGAAGGCTTGTGTGTGTGGGATGGTGGCACTGGATGTGCCTCCGTTGGGTGGGGGGCCATGCACAGGGCGGGTACGTCGATGATTGCGCATTGTTGGTCACGGTGGGTGCACCCACTAAGATGTGTTGCCCTGTGTTCAATTCCTATGTCCGCATGATGATGGACTGTAGATGTGGGCAGACTACACATTGGTCGATGTGCTGTCTATATGCATGTGCCTTCACACCAGGCACAGCTGCCCCTGCACATGTGACCCCTGCTGGACTCGCTGCTGGGTCTGTGGAGCTGATGCACCTTCTGTGCGTGGGGCGGACAGCTCTCCTCACTTCCCTCATTGCGCATGTCATGACTTTGCCGCAGGTGACATGGATCATGGAGGGCCCACATGTACGCGTGGGTAGGCTACACATGATTGTTCACTGGTCGCCACCCCCAGTCAGTGTTTCGAATGGGAAGGTTGTCGTGCTGGTGGTATGTTCGATGTGGCGGATGGGCGGGCCTAGGTGCGGGCTTACTTTCCGGACATGGGGGGTAGTTGGATTGGCGACTAGTTGCAGTACACACGGGACACGTCTCTTCCTTTCCACATCTGGGTCATCCCTTGTACTCACTGACAGTGATACAGTCATCTTCGCCCCAGCCCTCATGTCCTCCCCTCGCTCCCCCAATATGCATGTGCACCTGCGAGGCTAGCGCTTGCACAGGCAGCCCCAAGCTCGCACCAGAGAGGGCAAGGAGTGTATGTGTGGGTCCAGTTGCACGAGTGGGCTGTCTCAGGGTATGATGTGTTGCGGGACGCCGTCCACCTGCGTGGTGCCCCAAATGGAGACCCGGCCTGCATGGACTATGCATCACAGTCTTCGCCTTCCGGATCCGCCACCTGCGACACCCAGTGGCTGTGGCTGCCCTTGCGGCCATGCCGCGTCCGTCTGTGACTGATGGCCCACACATTCACTCTTTGGCCTCTCTGGGGAGGGCTCGGGGGTGGTGGCGCACGCGCTTGCACTTAGTCGCAATGGCATGTGGCGTGGTTGGTATAATGGGCAATGGATGGGATGGTGCGAGCCACCTCCCGTGACGTCAGTGCTGCTCGTGCTGTGGTGCGTCCCCTACACTTCCATTTGACTTGTGCCATGCTAGACGTTGAGGTTCTATTGCCTGCGTGATGTGACCAGGAGGAGCGCGAGGAGACCTCTCACACACCATGCTCCACTGCCATCCCGTGCCCTGTATCGCCTGTGCGGATTGACTATGTTGGGGTTACACCTGGTCGACTGGGGCTGTGTGTGCCTTGTCAAGGGGCATGGCGGGCGCACAACAGGATCCAGCTTGTCCACAGAGGGTGGGCTGAGGTGCGCCTGGTACCGCTTTGTACGTGTGCCCGGCTGCTGTGCACACACGTGTTCACTCCCCCCCGACAGGTGTCCTCTCACAATGCCCAGGGAAGCGGTGGTGTACTGTTCATGACCCCTCCCAACACGGCGTGCTCCAACTTGGCATGTGCGCATCTACCCGTCACACCCACCCACCTGAGCACTGCGTCCATACGACTTCACACGACACATGTGTGTCTTCCACAGTTGTGCTACTCATTTGCGTTGACATCCAATACCAGTGGACTACATGGTCATGTCACGACTGCCGTGTACTTCACATACTCTCATCCTCTCTCATTCGTACTTGTGAAATGAGTCAGCGGAGACAGTTTTGGTTTCAAACATTATATTGAGTCTTCTGTCCTCTGTGATGCAGTATAGTGGACACTACTGGCAGCGGAATACATGTTGAGGATATACTGAGCATGATTGCAAATGGGATAGGGTGTGGGGTTACATGTGATTGGCTGTTGCATGTGGGATGTGGGCTTCAGAGTTACATCTGCTTGGCCAAGGCTGTGCTAATGTACATTTACGTATAGCTGCGGAGCTGCGGACTTTGACACAGACGGTATACATGTAGCCTACCAGACCGCTTGGCATCATGGGCACAGTCCATCTCAGTTCCATGTGACAGGTTTGCTGCGGTTGTTCCTCATGCATGCGTGCATGTGAGATGACATCAGGGCATGTGCTTGCGTGCATGCAGCGGCGTGCCACTTGTTGTTGCACTGTGGTGGTTACTGGACATGTCACAGTCACTGGGGTCGTGTTGTTGTTGTATGCACTTGTCGTCCATGCAAAGGTCCTGGTATGGGATTCCCGGGGTGGGGGTGGGAGGGGTGCAGCACCCACAGACTCCAGGCGACCTAGTCATGTCCACTGAGCGGTGTGTGTGTCCATGGGCGCTGGATCCATGTCGTGTCCTGGTTGTTCGTGCAGTTCCGTCCATGTGGGTGCGATACACAGACCCCATGCCACTGCCTCCCACGATGCATGCGGTGTTCCTGGATGTGATGGGGAACAGTGTGCATGTCCCGGTCATATCCGATGTCATGGCGATGTCGTTGATGGTGTGGTTACAGTTGCCGGTCGTTTGGTATGGCTGTTGTGGTGGTGACTGGCCAGTCCGTGCGGAAGCTAAGCATGGGTGCGGGGTTGGACATCATAGGTCAATCGGGGAACCTGCGTTGTGGTCCGACGAATTTACAGGTTGTCAGGTATGCGATGCCGTCCAGCAGGGCTTCCATGTCATTGGTGGTGTACATGTTTGCCAGCCAATGTAGCGGATGGTGGCTGTCAAGGTGTTGTTCGTAAGTTGTCCCTTGGAGGACCATGATGGGGCATGCTGGGTGACATTCGATGTAGCTGTTCTCGATGATCCATCGTGTGGAGGCACAGTGGTCCCATTTCAGTGCGGGTGCGATGTTGGCCACATACGCCATGCCCCCATAGGCAGAGCAGGCCCTGTCGTGTGCGTCCAGAGGGAGGAGTAGTGGTAGCAGGTCCGCCTTCAGACATGCCGGGTTGGAGAGGCATATCTCCACGGGATGCTGGTAGGGACACCTCCGACAGTAGAAGACGGGCATGACGCAGCTGAACAATGTGATGCGGTAAGTCAGTCGGTAACTTACGTTCAGCAGGGACAGGAGATCGCATCCCAATATATGTAACAGGTTGGTTTTGTACAGCTTGAGCTGTCCGGCGTAGTTGGGTAGGTGTGTTGCGGTTGCCATTTCGCAGCGGTGCGTTGTGGTGGCGTGCTCCGGCTGTGTGTGCAGTCTGCAATGTGCATGCTCCGAGGTTGCTGTGAGCTCTGTGTAGTCGTAGGGAGACAGGACTTGTGTTCTGTTGGCTTGTTTGGAGGACACGGGCCCTCATCCCACATGCTTCTCAGACAGTTCAAGGTCAGTGATGTGTGACTCCTTCCAATTAACTTGCATGTGGCCGACATGGGGGAGTGTTTTCTTCTTTCTTCCCCGTCCGTTGTGTGCTTCTGTGATATGCGCTATCTGCCCTGTGGTCGGTCTCCTCGGCATGCCTGTGTTGGTCTATTCTTGGACAATGGCTGTATTCACCGGCTTCTGTCGTAGGGCTGTGGTTTCGGAGTTGGAATGGAAGGTCATTCAGTGCTGTCTGCTCTCCCTTGTGTGGGCGGCAGGCTGCCTTTCCGCTCTGCGTTGGGCCTTGTGTGTGAATGTTATTCTTGGGCCACCTGTTGTCGGTCCCCGGGCTCTTTGGTGTTCCGTTTTATATGTCTTGTTCATATGTGCAGGGTGGTATGGGTGTTTCAGTGTGGTACTGGCGTTCCTCTTCCCGAAGGGGCCCTGCTTCTCCTAGTTGGTGTTGCCGCCGCTGTGTGCTACGCCATGTTTGTTACACTGGGGTGTGTCCTGCTGTTGCGTGACTTCACTGGCATGTGTGCGTCGGTTGTGTGGCGTTGGGTGTTGTCCGTGAATTGGGCGTTGGGGACATGTCTGTGGCAGGCCTGTCACGTGTCATGTGCGTTCGGGGTGGGGCTGATGTGTGTGCTGCTTGGTTGTGTCCCTGTGTCTGTGTGCGACGCATGCATGGCGCTGCGGTTGGCCTCTGCGTTGTGCGCATGTGTGGCGGCGTCATCGCCGCTTTGGGGCCGTGACGGGGTCGTTGGTTCCTAGTCCCAGGTGGTGTGTACACATGTGTTACGCGATGTTACGATTTGGCCTGTGTGTCATATGTGGATGCAATGGTGGATGTGTAGTGTACAAGCGCTGGTGGGGGTTGTCCGCTTTTTCCGCCCTTGCACTGTGTGCGCTGTTTGCGTGCACTTGTTGTGTGTGTGCCTACCTGCGTCTCCGCGGTACGTTGCGTCCTTGGTGGTGCATCAGCAGGAGCATGGGGAGGGCCTGCAGTGCTGGATTCATGCTCTGGGGAGCCGCTTCTTCGTTGTCCGTGCTCGGCGTCCGTGTTACCGCTTCGGTTTGTCGTACGGTATCTCTTGGCCGTGGGAGCCGTTTGTTTGCGGCATCGTAATTTATACGCCGGGCGGGACGTGTTTCGTCGGACGGTGTGTGTCAATTGGGCTGCGCCGCTACGTGTACGGGCGCACTTTGATGGCGGACGGTGTTGCTGGCTTGCCGGCGGTGTTTGGCCTACTTTTCGCATCGTAATTGGGCGGGCTCGTGGACTGCTGCGTGCCGGCGGTAACTGGTGGTTTTTGCATCCGCCAGCACGGCGGTTGTGCTTCCGCCCGCCATCGTAATGACCCCCTTAGTGAACATTTGGCCCGTCTGGAATAGGTGGGCTAGGTCAGGTGGTACCTAGGCTTAGGATTCTGGAATCAGAATGGAACACTGGATTAGTGTTCATAAATAATAACTAGACGGTCCGCGAATCCCGCGATACTACTAATCGGTCAGATTAGATAGGTCAATTTTATTGCAATTGTTGTTTCCAAAAATGTTTTTTTGAGCGTTTTTTAAAATATTTTATTTGTTTCACACCAGTCATCAATGTTTGTCTCTTTCTTTATTATATCTTACATGATCAGCACCCAGGGGCAAGAAGACGGGGTCAGAGTCGGCAGGAGCAGCTGGACAACAACAAGATGCCTCCCAATCCCAGGGCCAGGACCGCTCCTCTACCGAAGGCTCTGCTGCTGGCCCCAGTAAGTCCTCCAGTTGTTAATATTAATAATTATATTTCCCTAACTTTTACTGCACCTTATTTTTTCCGAACTATTATTTCCGTTTCCTAATTCTATTTTTTACCAAATCTTCTTCGATCTAGACTATCTGTTTCTAAATTCTTGTTATCCCTGCCTCTAACTGCCTCTGCTCTGACTCTCTGTACTACTCTGTTACTATATTAGTCTGTCTGTAGCTAAGCTTGCCCAGTTGGCCACTCTTTACTTTTATTTAAAAGGTTTTAAAACTCAGATTCACCAATCGCTCTAGCCACTGAGTCCAGTCCTTTGTGTTGTCCTCTTCTAGTCTTCTTAATCTTGAGAGGCTTTTCGACAATTCCCACCAACAAAATGCCCAACCAGATATTTAACTATTTTTGATAGGATAGGACATACCACTACTAGTGTCTACTCTACTCTAGTAACCGATTTGTAGTACTAGTGATGTATGTGGTATAAGTATGTATTTTAACTTTTTTTTCAATTTTGCTAGTGAAAAAGAATAAATTGGGGGAGGTGTATATGGCATCTAAAAAATGTGTAATGTTTTTTCTAGGCGTACCGACCACCAGTGCCGGGGCCAGCGGCGGGGCAGGCGACACCAGCCAGGAGGGAGCAGTGGATGCGGCAGCTGCCACCGGGGTGGGTGAGCCAGCAGCAGTGGCAGGCGGTGGTAAGTTATACTTATATTCCTTACTTATTGACAATAGTTACACACTCGCTGCAAGGGTGTACACTGTATGTTGAGAGAGACTAAGCTGTTGTGAACAACGGTTAAAGAAGACACCCTTTACTTAGCATTAGAGCAATAGCATTAGCGGCAGGAGTAGTAGTTGAGTAACTAATTGCCTCTTCTATCTGACTTCAACTCAGCTAGGAAAGTTTTATGGAGAAGACTAAGAGTCAGATGACCTTGATGGATGGGTTGAACGAAAAGGGAAAGAAGGATGGAAGGAGGAAGGACGGGCGAGATGTCATGTAATATATACGACTGGCAGAGAAGGATACGTGGGATGCATGCATAGGTGGCTGATAGGAATCAGATGCATGGGTGGCTGAAGGATGGGTGGAAGGTGAAAGAAAAGATGCCTGCCTGGGTGGGTGAAACTGTATGGGTGATAGCAAGAATCCTCCGGGGTGTTTCATGGGTCAAACTCAAAGGCAAGCAAGGAAGGAAGGATGCATGGGTGGTGGTTTAATAAAAAAAATAAAATGTTTGTTGTTGTTGAAACAAACTAAGGTTTGTTGAGAGGTAAAGAAGAATGATAAACATGTTTACTTTGAATGGATGGATGCCTGGATGGTATTCATCATAGCATAGGTGGAGATTGTCACTGGATGAAGAGTCTTTGAAGAGAATGTAAAAGAAAATAAACTGCGCCAGAGTAGCAAAGCCAAGGAGAATAGAAGTTGTATTTTCAGAATACTCCCTTGACTCACAGTAGTTTGCAAGCACAGCATATATATTGTGTATGTATGTTGTTATCAAGCGCTTCCCTCCGACTCCGAGGCCCACTCCCTACCTATGTTAATTTATTTTCGACTGTGTCAGCCTGCCATGGGTGGCCTATCGGCTGCATGGTTACACAATCAATCAAAACAAAGTACCTCATGTCGTCCCATATATAAGCAATGATCATTTGGATCAGATATCATCTGCCTTATTGTAGTAGTCAGGGCAGGGTGAAAGTGTAATTGAGCAGTTGCCCTTGATGTAACAGAGTATGGCCAGTGCCACCCATAATAGAAAAATAAGATGATTGTGTAGTCAGCTTCCCCACCTGCAGACAGTAGTAAATAAAAATAACGTGAGTCTGCGTCACAAGTATGTTTGTCTTGGGTGCAAGCTGACTGAGCTGGCATGCCGGCTACAACAAGGTTACTTAATTTAGCTTAACAAGAGAGAAGAAGAAGACTGGTGTACTCAAGTCCATAGTGCTAGTATAATGCCTCAAACTCCCACAAATGTTAGAGGCCGAGGAAGAGGGAGGATAGTATACCACAAATGTTATGTACTGTGCTTGCTAGTGCTACTGTGCCACTATGTGTAGAATTAATTTTGTGTTACTGTTTTGCTAATAGTATTGGTTACAATAGTCTTTTTTCTTTTTTGATATAGCTACTCCTTCCCAACCAAAAGCAAAACCAGACAGGAAGGAGTTGGCAGCCATGGCCCGGCACTGGAAGCTTGAGGCCATCCGCATGGAATATCGGCGGCTGGTGGCTCTGGCGGAGGAGGAGGAGGAGGCGGCAGCAGCTGCAGCCTCCTCCAATGCCCCGGGCCCCAGCCAGGCCCCTCGAGTGGTACGGCACCGCGGTCTGTCAGCTGCATGCCGCACTTCATCCAACACTGCTGCCCCCCCCCCTGTGGATGCAATTGTCGAGCTTTTAAGCGCCGCATGCTCCTCCGAATGGCGCGCCTAGAGGAGCAGGTAAAGGAGGTCCTGGCGATTAACCGGAAACTGCGAGCCCGCCGATAGAGATCCCGTTGGATTGCCCCCTTTTTATTCCTTTTTTTGGTGGGTGGGCATTGGGCGTACGTTGGGGAAAAGTTGGGGTTTATATATTTATGGACAATTTTATTTTTGAATTTAACGGACATTGGTTGGACTCTTTCTTTATCTTTTTGGACATTGGTTGGGGTTAGGGAGAGGGGTGGGTCAGGTGTTGTGGGATTTTTTACATTAGTTTATTTTGTTAGGGGATTAAATTATATTTATACTTGCTTCACATACGATGTAAATGTTTTGTGGGGGGGTTACTCTTTTACGTCACACGGTTTCCTTCCTTTGCTGCTGCAGGGCCGCAGCCAGTTTTTGATTTAAATACTCTGCCGATTTTGTAACACACGAACAGATAGATGCGGTACCCTCACTGAGTGACTTGTCCTACTAATACTGTCAGTCTCTCCTCCTAGTCTATGCAGTCTGCAACTGGACTCAAGGGTGTGGGTGTGTGAATTAATGAATTAATTTCCATTATTAATTATGCCTCCCCCAAACTTCTTCTCTTACCTGTGATTGATGTTTAAACCTAGGCACAGCAATGGCTGCATGGTGATGATGGTTTGTGTTTCCCAAGATGCCATGGTTGTGGTGGTAGTAGTAGACACTGGCAGTAGCATTTGCAAAAAAAGAAAATGAGACAGTCAGTCGCCTGAGAGAGACTCTGGAAGGAGTAGTAGAACGAAGTACAGTACAGTACACAAGAAGACTGCCAAACAAGAAACCATAATAATGATGATTGATTAGCAATGCTAAAGTAAAATAAAACATAATGGTGGCGGGGATAGCCTAATACAACAAGTACAAGTTACAAACTGTAGTTGACTCGAGTCACTCGACATAAGCATAACCTTTAGTGCTGTAAGGAGGATGATGAATCCAATCGATGCCGGCAATTAATTATGATGGATTATGTTCCTTTGGAAAAAAAATTGACTTGCAAATACTGAGCATGGGTGGGCAAGCAGAAGAAGATCCTCGCCCTGCCTTGAAATTGAATTAGTGTTGCTTTCACCACATCCGCCCCAGCAAGTGTGTGATCAATTATTGGTGTAAATTTAATTTAGTCACACCTCAATATAAATCACACAGCCCGGGGGAAGAGGGTTAGGGTTTGATGAATGGTTGGGAAGGGGTATTTGAGGGAAAGGTTTGACAAAGACAAACACTACACATGAACAACAACAACTGAACACACACAATCTTGGCAGACCATCATATATCTGTTGAGGGAGAAAAAGGAAATGCGTGCCTGATGATGACTTGATGGTTAATGATGATAAGTAGTACTTACTAACTAGACTAGTAGACAGTACAGGGCAGCAGTATATTATTAATTATTATTATGCAATTTGCCTTGCCTGGCTGCCCTCAGATAGACCCAAATTACATACATTTTATGTTCTGTTGTACCGGGCTTCCTTTTAAAGTTAGCAAAGAAAATTAAAAAACAGCTGTAGGGATCAATTATAAGCAAAGAGCAAACATAATAACAACACACAGTCGTAATGATTGGAGAGAAAAAATAAATCAAATTATTTAAAAGATGATGAATGATACTAAAGTTACTGTATGTTATCCTGGTCAAATTGGGTAGTTGCATCTCGGCATTCCTCTTGGTCCTCCCTTTCATGGATGCTGCGTCCGTCAATCTTGGGTGCCACTGCCTGCCTGGTGGATGCGGATTAGTAGGTGAGTGTGAGTTGTTTTTCTCTGTTTAGCACAGGGTAAAGGCCGGCCTGTAAGTGTAGATGGAAAAATAAAAGGGATATTGAAAAATCAAGGAGAAAAAAAAAAGCATGAATTACGGAGGAGTGCAAACACTTTCAGAGGCAGCATGGCTAAATCATCATGTCTACTCTGTTGTCTGTTTCCAGCATTAACCTACAACAGCAACAGTACAGAGCAGGCCCACGGCGCCCACCCAACCTCCACTTAGCTTAGATTTTGACTGAGCCAGACAGTCACAGAGCACACATATACAGCAACATAGCATTTTCCAAAGTAAGTAACTAAATCAATGCACGGCTGTCAGTCATACCACTACTACACTCGGGACTACTCGACTCCACCACTACACAGACATGTAGGTCTGCTGTGGTTGTTGTTGACTTGTTTACCTTTTATGCCACTTCGTGATTTGAAACGCCCTGAGTTATTCCATCAATCATCTCCGATCCAACTGACTGAGTGCGAAGATACTATGTGGTCATCATCATGGTGTTGTCCAACTCAGTCTGTAGTGTACCAAGTGAGTCCAGATTCCATATTCAAAAATGCAATGGATCGGCCTGCAGTAGAAGTACAATTTTGTTATTAAACAACAAGAAGGGAAACATTGACTTGAGTCACTTTTAGTCTGTAGATTAAATACTAGTACACTTCGACTTCATGCACAACAACAACAACACAAACACCAATCACTCAGAGTCAGCGTCCAATGCATGCCATCATTACCTGTTCCTTCTCATCTTAAGTTAAGGGGCAGTCCCTCTCGGCTCGGAAAGGAGGATAGCTATAGTCATCATGTTCCACTTCTTTTGGAGGGACTCGACACTCGACGAGGCAACATTTCTTGTACTATTCTCCATCCAATGTCTGGCTTGAGGGAAATGGATTTAGGGCGAGTCAGGAGGATGGAGCAGGACTCGGAGGAGTGGACTTCTTTAATAAATGCACACAGCTGCAACTCCAATATGGCAATAAAAAGAGAAGACGGTGGTGATGGATTTGTTGTGATTCGAACCAGAAAGACAGAGACACACACAAATAATAAAAGTAAATAAGGAAGAAAGAAAGTAACAAGTTGAAAGCCTAGTTGTCAGGGAAGTAGAGCTCGTCCTCAAACTCTGGTGGTTCAACCAGAAGTAGGTAATCTAACACACTACTTCCGTCACCTAAGTTGCTGTCCTCATCTTCCTGCTGTGATTCACGTATTTTGTAATCCGTAGGTATAAAGTGCTGAGTCATTTTGATCATGGTTAACCTCTCCATGTTTTTGGGCGAGAGACTGGTCCTTTTCACTGTTACAATGGCACCAGCAGCACTGAAAACACGCTCAGAAGAGACACTTGTGACAGGGCAAGCCAGATAGTTTATCGCCAGCGTGCTGAGGACTGGCCATTGGCGCCTTTTCCCATACCAATACACCAATGGGTTTTTATCAATGTAGACCTCTGTTGGGTCATCCAGATAGGCCTGGACCATCCGCTCAATGCTCAGGGGTGCTCCGCTTTGTCTGGGCCTCTTTTGCCTTTGCATCAGCACTGGACCTTGCTGTAGATACCAATCCTGTGCCGATTTTACTGGGGCTGATGATCCTGTTCTTGCTGTTGTTGATAGTGTTGGTGACTGCTGTGAGCCAAACGCACTGCCCTCAGCCTCTGAAGTTGAACTTGACGCCGGATGCCCTGCAGTACTTGTTGTGGGCTGGAGTAGCGGGCCTCTAATTACCAGCCGTTCTTTTTCAAAGTCACTGGCTACCTCAGCTATCCATGTTTTGTACTTGGCAACATCCACTTCTGAAAAAGGAATTAATATCTTAGTGTTCAGTACTGATTTGTACCGTGGATCCAGAATTGTGGCAGAAATGTAATGTTTGTCTGACACAATCTTAGTTTGCACCCTTGTATTTTCAGCTAAGCGAAGGGCTAAGCTCTCCACCAACTCATATGCTTCTTTTTTTTCCTCCACACCTGCGTACGTTTCAGACACCGCCTTCAGCTGTGGCTCTAGCATGTGCAACAATGGGATAGCTTGGCCCATAGTACAGTCCTCCTTGCTGACTTGACGTGTGAAGAGCTCGAAAGGAAGTAGCATCTCTGTCAGGCATTTAACTAGGCCCAATTGGTCCATCTCAACGGTCATGCCTTTCACAGTAGCATCCCCTAGTCTTTGCATGACATAGTCATTGATTGGTCTGTACTGATCAAACAGACAATCAAGCATGTAATAAGTTGAGTTCCAACATGTTGGCACCTCCTGGATGAGTGCTTTGACTGGCACTCTATGCTCACGTTGAATGATCCTCAGCTGCTTCCGTGTTTTAAAAGAATGGCTGAAATGTGTGCATATTCTTCTGCAGGTGGTCAGTAAGTTGCTGACTCGGTCTTCTTTTTTCAGAAAGTCTTGAGGAATGATGTTAATGCAGTGCGCCAAACATAGGACCCTGAAATAGCCACCAGTGCGCATGGCCTTAACTATATTACTGCCATTGTCCGTGGCAACAAAACCAATGTTAAGCCCTCTTGGGTGCAGCCATTCAAAGGCCTTGCTGTTAAACTCTTCCAAAATGTTTGCAGCAGTATGAGATTTCTCCATGGCAAACATGGCTACAATTGCATGTTTACGAGTGGCATTCAAAATCTCAGCAGTGTCAACAACACCTGCTGCAGATATCTTTTCTCTAACCCCCACAAAAGAGATCCAGTGTGCAGTGATGCACATGTAATCAGTGGCTTGGCAACTGGTCCACATGTCTGTCAGGTGGATATTGGGAACAGCACTCTGCTGCAAAGCTTGTCCAAGCAATTCCAGCATGTCGTGATGTAGTGCTGGAACAGCAACTCTGGCGAAATAGGACCGGCTGGGAACCTTCCATTTTGGGCAGATGGCTGTCACAAATTCCAGAAAACCCACCCCTTCCACAAAAGAAAAAGGGAGAAGGTCCAGCGCTAACATTTTAGCCAGCTTTGCATTCTACAAACGTGCCGTTGGGTGGTTGCGTTCGTACAGCTTGCTGATTTCTTGACTAATCGAACGTTTCAGGTCTTCTCGCCGATAGCATGCTCCGAGACTCATAATTCCCCTTATGGGGTTCCCCAAGGCTCTATCCTCAGCCCGCTACTATTTAACATCTATGTCAGACCTATGGCGAGGATTGCTGAGGAAGCAGGGTTGTCTCTTTTTTCGTACGCTGACGACACCCAGATTGTGTTCTCCCTCTCTGCGGATGGTGCTTGCAACCCTTCCCTACTTCAGGCCGGTCTGAGGAACATTGCAGGTTGGATGCATGCCAACATGTTGAAACTTAACGGCGAGAAAACTGAAGTGCTGATTGTGGGCTGAAATAAAGATCTATGGGGCTCCCAGCACTGGCCCACTGAAATGGGTCCTTTGTCACAGCCTAAACATCAAGTTCAAAACCTGGGTGTTTTAGTTGATGACCAACTGTCTATGAAGCAGCAAGCAGTGAAAGTTGCCTCGACTTGCTTCACAATCCTTAGATGGCTAAAAAAAATCTTATGGATGTTGCCTTCTTCTACCCAACGTACGGTGGTCCAGGCTCTTATCACCTCAAGACTGGACTACTGCAACATCTTGTATTTGGGTGCTGCCAAGGAGGTATTACGCAAGCTACAACTAGCACAGAACGCGGCTGCAAGGCTGCTCTGTAGGATATCTAAAACTTCTCCCATTTCCAGCTCTATCCGGGATCTCCATTGGCTCAGGATTGAAAGCCGCATTAAGTTTAAGGCATTGAGTCTTATGTTTAAAATAAAAACTGGAAAAGCACCTCCCTACTTGAAGTCCCTTGTTCACCCTTATGTTCCATCTCGTGCTCTGCGCTCAGCCACCCAGGCCAAGTTCATTGTTCCCAGGACGAGACTAGTGCGCATGGGCGATCGCTCTTTTTCCCACTTGGGACCTTTCTTATGGAACTCCCTTCCGATCAATCTTCGTATTGAAGCTTCATACGAGAACTTTCGAAGGGGCTTAAAAACCTGGTTATTTAACATGTAGACCCCTCTGTTTACGTTGGCTCTTTTCAGGCGGCGCCGGGAAACCTTAGGGTAGCTGTGCGCCTTATAAAATTAAAATAACATAACATAACATAACAGCCCCTCTGACCTAAGCATGCTGAGAATGGTAGGCTGGATTCTTTTCCTTTCTGGTGCTGCTGATGCAGGTGACTTCTTGATCCCAGATGTTAGGCTCAACGCCGCACCTTTTTTCATTGCGGTACTCTGTTGCCTTGGTGTCCCAGCCTGCCACTTACTACGGTGCCACTGAGATGTTGCTGAGGCTGATGATGATGTGGGCGGTAGTGGTACCACTGCACTGCTGGGGACAGGGCTACTTTGTGTACCAGAGAAAATGTCTCCCTCTTGTTCACCTTCCACCGCGATCGTATCTTCTTCTACTTCTTCATCCCCACCAACAGCAATGGGTGCAGTTTTTTGGCCGCTAAGGTGCGCCTCCCACTGGATCAAGTGGTGTTTTTTCAGATGGGTTGTTTGGCCTCCGGTACCATAGTTTGTACCAAGCTTACCCAGACTAACACCTTGTCGACAAATTGAGCATATAGCAACGTTCTCCTCCTTACTGCTAACCGAAAAGAAGTCCCAAACTGGGGAGGTGAACATTCTTGTGCTGCTGGAGGTGCCACTTGCAATGCGGGATGAACTGGAGGGTGAGGGTGTGCCTGGAATTTGACTCTGTGCAGTACCACTACCTACTGAGGTGGTGGTTGTGCTGGATGTAGGTCCCCGCCGGGCCTTTGCAAATGCAAATATGGAAGCTGGAGGTGGTGTTGGTGTTACCTGTGTTGGTGGTATCCGTGCCACATCCCTCACAGCAATTTGGGATGGGGTAATGTCGGTCTCCATTTCCACTGGGGTGGGAGTGATGTTCATGATGACTGGCTCGTCATCATCATCCTCCTCTTCTACATCTACCTCCCTAACTCTAAGGCTTTCTGGAACCTTCCTTTTCCCTAGCCTTGTCTCGTGGCGTGTCTCACTCTCAGACTGAGCTGGTGGCTTCCAAGTGGCATCTAGATCATCAGAAGGGGGGCTTGAAGAAGAAGTTGATGGACTAACCCTCCTTTTCCTTGCTGGGGATCTGGAAGACCATGGATCTTCTGAAAGAGTGGCTTGCTCTTCTTCTTCCTCTGCAGCAAGCTCGATTTCCTGAACTGCCCCTACTTCGGGAGGAACAACTACTATTGTGGGCGGTGGTTGTGGCTGTTATTGCGGCTGTTGTTGCCCACTTATCTGCTGAGTTTCCTCCTGCGTTGATTGGGTACTACTTTGCGATAACGATAAGTCAATTTCAACATCACTGCTCGTTGGTGTTTTCGCGACTAGACTGGCTGCCTCTGCGACACTCATGGGCTTGGGCCTAGGTTGGTGGGGTGGGCCCACTGATGCGGAGGTGCTGCTCCCAGCTTGCTCCCCGGACACCGCTGGTGCAGGCTTAATTTTTTGTTTCCCAAAAAAACATCCTGAGCGGCACACCAGTCTTGGTAAGTGCAACTCCTTCCTTCTTCTGTTCCTTCTTCTCACTGGCAACTTTCTTGGTACTGGAGGACCTGTTACCTTTCTTTGGGGCCATCTTCTTCAGATGTCCGCAGGAGGCAGTTGCACAAGTTGCAGAGATGTCTGTGGTCACACGTCACATGACGTCGTGCGCAGCAGGACTTCTGTCTGGCAGTACAACGGGTGATGATGACACTTCCTCCTCAGTCTTTTGTGCACCTAAAAGCAAAGAAGCCAGAAGAACATCAGTGAAATGTGGCATTTGTTGTTGTGGTTCAATCACTACTAGTACAAACAAACAAATATAATAATATATAACTTAGTGTGTGGTGGTCACACTTGTTAGTGTTATATTATTAAATTTTATTAACTCAGTTATTAAAAAAACATAACAGTGTAGCCATTTGTGAGACTTTGACAACAAGGGCTTTCATGGTATACTGTGTACACTCAGGAAGGATAGGAAAGAAGAACAAAAACAAGAATACAAATGCAATGGAAGTGGAACCTGTTTGGCATTAATTTGCGCATCACGTCATTCAGGGAGCTGCAGCTGGCAAAGGGGATGGAAGCAGTAAGCTAAGAGTAGCAAAGGAAAGACATGCAGACCTATATGGCAAAGGCAGCACACTACTAAACTACCACTACAAAATGGCCACCAGCCACATGGTCACTCACAGTCACAACAAGCAGGAGGCCTGGAAAACCATGAACTCAAGCAGGCCTATAATATGGCCAGACAAAGGAGGCATGCTAAACAACACAGCTTTAATGCAAAAACGAAAATCCACAGGGCTAAAAAAGGTTGGAAAGTTACACAACACAAGTACAACCACACACACATCCAACAAAGGCATTTATTGAACACACATCAAAAAAAGTGAAATACCCCCAAAAAAACACATTTTGCAATTCAATCCAATGCCATCCACGCCCTAAATGATGTTTAAATTCAACAGACACCACAGAAACAGTTGTTGCATGCACCCATGAGTAGCTCTGGGCCTACTGGCTGAAAGGCCTATTGGCAGACTAGGCCACAAGCTTGCAGGCCTATGGCAAAAGCACACTGGCTGGCTGAGGGCTCCACAAAATGGCCGCCAGCCACATGGCCAGGCCACCCACAACAACAAGAAAGGGAAGACAGACAATGCAGGCCTATGGCAAAAGCACACTGCCTGGCTTCACAAAATGTCCGCCAGCCACATGGCCAGGCCACCACAACAACAAGAAAGGGAAGACAGACAATGCAGGCCTATGGCAAAAGCACACTGCCTGGCTTCACAAAATGTCCGCCAGCCATATGGCCAGGCCACCACAACAACAAGAAAGGGAAGACAGACAATGCAGGCCTATGGCAAAAGCACACTGCCTGGCTTCACAAAATGGCCGCCAGCCATATGGCCAGGCCACAACAACAAGAAGCATAAGCCAAGAGGAACAAAGGAAAGACATGCAGACCTATATGGCAAAAGCAGCACACTACTAAACTACCACCACAAAATGGCCACCAGCCACATGGTCACTCACAGTCACAACAAGCAGGAGGCCTGGAAAACAATGCACTCAAGCAGGCCTATATGGCCAGACAAAGGAGGCATGCTAAACAACACAGCTTTAATGCAAAATTGCAAAACAAAAATACACAGGGCTGAAAAAGGTTTGCAAGTTACACAACAACCACACCACACACACACATCCAACAAAGGCATTTATTTAACACACACCAAAAAAGTGAAATACCCCCAAAAAACACATTTTGCAATTCAATCCAATGCCATCCATGCCCTAAATGATGTTTAAATTCAACAGAAACCACAGAAACAGTTGTTTCAAGCACCCATGAGTAGCTCTGGGCCTACTGGCTGAAAGGCCTATTGGGCCAGACTACTGGGCTAGTGAATTAAATTAATATTGCAAATTGATTACAAAAGTTGGAGAAAATATAGTGAACTTTGCAACATGTTTCCTTTATAACACAAAACTAGTAGAAAAATTACATACAAAGAAAAACAACTAGGCCTCTACTGAAACTACAGGCCACCCACAACAATAAATTTTAAAAAAATGATGAAAAGTACAAAAAAATGTAGGTGCAATGCCCCAATCAAACAAACAACACCAATTCTCCAACTTACTTGTAAAATCTCAAATCCAAAAGTCCTCAAATCCAATGATATATGATGCAGCAGGCACAAAGAGTGATCCTTCCAGCTCCAAATCCAAATGAAAAGTGAACTAGACATGGACAAAGCACTGGGAGGAGCCTGCTGGACAGGAACAGGAAGTTGGAGACTCTGGGGCACTTCATTCCTCTTAAAAAAAAAGTAAAAAAAGAAAAAGGACTCCTTGCACAAAAAAGTACAGCCAAATGTCAATCTGAGGAGCTTTTTTCATCCAAATCATCATTTTTAGAAGGTTTTATGCTGCTCGAGAGATATTCTTCTCCAGATTGCAAATTCTGCATGTTCGGCATCGCGATCTTCGCGGAACTTCCGCCGGATGTCCGATGGCGCGTCCGAATGAGGTGTTCGCAAACTCTCGCGGGACCGTGCAGCCGGTTACCAAATCTCGTGGCGCACGCGAAAGGATAGTAAATCTTGTCGGCGAACGCAGGGATCCCGGTAAGTCACTACCGCACGCGCGAAAACGCATTTTGAAAGTGTGAAGAAGAAAAATCTCCGCTCCGCTGCAGAGCGCGGAGTTTTCGGTAACTCCACGTTGAATGCGGAGTTGCCAAAAATCCGCAAACTCCGCAAGCGGAGCGGATTTTAATGCCCAGGGTTATATCTAACAAGGGAAAGATGCGTTGCAGTTTCTGCGCTGCGGGCAGGGGCTTAGCCATCAATAATACAACAGGTGTAGTGGCACCGGGGCCCAGGGCTTAGAGGGGCCCGCTGCACCCTAATTGTAGCTGTATTTTATTACAGGCATGTGCCTGTAATAAGTTTGTGTTATGGTGAAGGGAAGGAGCAATGCAATGTGGGTGCGCTTGAATGTCAGATCTGTAAAAAGAGGGGGATAGCGCTGCAGTGTGCGGGGCATGTGCCTGTAATAGATGAATAACATGGGGTGAGGGGAGGTGGACTTGCACTAAGCAGACATATACCTCTAAGATGTCTGAAACATGGGAGATAGCTCTATCCTGTGTATGGGGTTGTGCCTGTAGGGTTTCAAAAACTAAGTGGATCTCACTTTAGCGTGGCGGCACATGCTTCTAAGCGCTCTGCTACTTAGGCGCAGTGCACCCGTGTGGGGACACGCACCTGTAAAATTGCTGTAGCAAGTGAGTTCAGCGCTGCAGTAGAAGACATGTGTCTGTAACATCTGTGTAATGTAGGGCCATGCTCTTCTGCCTGGGGCTTGAATCTTTACCATCTGTTCCACCTTAGGGGTGGCTCTGCTGTCGGAGATCTGTGAGGTCTGTGTAACCTGAGGGATAGTTGTGCTACCGAGGACTAAATCTGCACAGCTTATTTAACCAAAGGAGTTGTGTAAGGCTTGTATGTTTATGGTCTGTGTGCTAGCTCTGCTGTCCAAGGCATGTGAGGGCTGTGCAGTATGAGGGGATGGCTCTCTGGAGGATCCTGCCTATTCCCCCAGGGCTCCATTTTGCCCCTCATCATCTTAAGCCTCTATCTGGAGTTATTTGGCCTCTGCTCACTGATGAAATCATTAAAATTCAACTATATATTAACACACAACTAAAGTTGGCCATCTTCCCTGCTCCAGACATCTAGCACCTCAAGGACTGCCTACACCTCATCCGGACCTGGATGTCCAGCAACTTCCTGAAGCTCAACCCATCAACACAGAATCCCTACTAATCACCAAGAACAAGTAACAGCTGTTCCACACCAAGCTCAAACAGATGAACCTGAACAGACAGGAACCCCAAGCTTCACCCAATGCCACGTCTCTCAGATTCATTCTAGATACTGACCTCAATCTCAAGGAACACATTGCCAAGAAAACCAAGAGGCCTGCTACCAACTCTTCCTACTAAAGAAAATGAATCCTTTTCTCCCAGAAAGCAACTTCAGAGCTGCTGGTAAAGTCTTCGCTCTCTCTCATCTGGATGGAGGCAAAGCCATGATCCTTTGCCTTCCAAACTCTACACCCCAGGGTGGGGGTGTTGTGGTCACCCCACAGTTTGGGGTTGACCACAACCTCCCCAACCTGATTGAACTCCACTGTCTCCTCTTGTGGCCCAGCACCTTCTTCAAAACCAGCTGCATCATTTACAAAGTCATCAGATCAGGCGCTCTGGTCTACCTGGCGGACAAGCACATCCTCTCTGGCGGCTCTCGACACACCCACAGCCAGCACACCACCAGACTGTAAACAAAGAAGTGCAAAAGGAGAAAACAATGCAACAGGCCATCTCCATGTATGCACTCAGGATCTGGAAATATATCTTCCAAGTTATCAGGACCATGCTTAAATTGAGGGAAGAGCTGAAGACACACTTCTTTAAAGAACACTGCATCATGATGCAGTAACAGCATGCTTCCACTCTCAGAACCTAGCTACCTTTACAGTGAGTCATTGACTGAATCTTTGCTTTTGACCTCACACAGTGCTCTGTTACCTCTACCGCTTACATTTCTGTTACCCGAGCAATACGGAACTCACTATTGTATCAGTCTACCAACTGGCTTACTTAACGACTACTATGCTCCTCCGGACACAGGGACATATGTATCAAGAACGGGAATTGTGATTACTAAATGGCGGTTTTTACCGGATCGCTATTTGGAAATCGTAATTTCCAATGTACCACGGTAAGTGACATTGATTTTGTGATTCCTTCGGATGCGCAATCGCAATTTTGCTATTGCCAAATAGCGATTCCCTAAATACGAAATTGCAATTAGGTAATCACTAAAAAGTGCAAAGGTCGCTTTTTATGGCGCAGCGTGATGATATCACAATGAGGAAGTGAGTCATTCCATGGTGTTTCCAGAACCCAGATCCACAGGAGAAGGCAGACTGCGGCAGCAGAGCAGCTGTGAACTTTTGTGTAGGTGTTTTTTGAGTAGATTGACCACCATAGCCACTGATGGCAATGGCAAGGAGGGCGCAAGAGAAAGCTGAAATTCAGTGAGAAAGAGCTGAAGGTGCTCACTGACATGAAATGACATGAATAAGCACCATTTAAGGTTCAGATATTTATTTGAAAAAACTTCACATAAACTGATACATCACACAACATATATTGAACTAAACTATTTATCATATATCTCACAGAACTACCTACAACAATTGCAGGAGAAAATGAACAGGAAGAAACATTAGGACACCCGGCCAGAAATACAGCCTGAAAACATTGTTCCTCCAACACCCACAACACCTGCACCACCCAGACGCAGAACAACAGTGTCTCCACTCCCTGATTTTGCACAAGATGATAGCGTCACAAGAGACATGCCTCCACCTCTATCTGATGTGAGATCCTTCCAAAGCCGCCAGTCCCTTATTAGGCGCAGAAACGATGCCCTCAGAAGGCGTAGAATTGGTGTAAGACATGATTCTGAGGAAGTTAATGTCACAGCTGTATTTGGTGGTCTGGAGGTGTCAATGTTAACAGTGCAGCGCCTGCAATGAAAGAATATTAAGTCACATAAAGCACAGTTGATGAAACTTAATAAAACATGTGCGACTTCAAAGATGGCATCAAGCAGCTGAACACAACAGTGTAGGAGGGGAAAAAAGCAGCTGCAGAACATTACAAGGAGCCGACAAATGCCATAAAGGAACTTCACACACACACACACACAGTCATGCAGCAAGATCATGTCACACACTGTCAGCACCATCCCCAACTAATGGGCAGATTGGATGGTTTTACCAGATCTGTCCATCACCTTCCAAATGCAACTGCAAGATTGTCTCACCACGCTGTCACCATGCAAGTTGAGTGGAGGCGTGGCACGAGGTTTAGTGCAAGGTACCAATTGAACACATGCAGGCAGCACAGACCGCAGCAAACAATGACTTAGATGGAGGGGAAAGTGAGGATCTCTCTCTAGCCTCAGTAGTATTACTGCCTCTGAGATAAGAAATGGGTGTCCTAGTTGCAGACAAAGTGCATCTACAGAATGTTCACCACGGCAAAGTGCAGAGCACACAGGACGGCCAAGTGGAGTGTGTGGGAGGAAAAAGTAGTTGGGACATGCTTGTATGTTCACATTTTTGTTGTAAGAAAATTTGCTCACATTTGTAATGTCTGATGTGACAATTTTGGTTTAGCACAGAATGTGCATTTCATATTGTGTTATGATAAGAAAATACATTTAACCTGAGGTCAAAGTAATAAACACAAACATGGACAAATACAATCCGAAATGCGTTTTTATTCTTTATGCACATTAAAAATAATTATGGGTAATCTGTGCACATCATACTCTGCCTTCTGCTGCCCTTGATCCATCTGCAGGTTGACGTGGTGGGACTGGCTGTTCATCTTCATCCGACTCGGCATTGGACAGGGTCAGGGGTATGCCCCTAGATGTTGCAATGGTGTGTAGTATGGCACATGTTGCGACAATTTTGCAGCAGTTTTCTGGCCTGTATTGTAAGCTCCGCCGCTCTTGTGGAGACACCTAAAGCGACTCTTCAGCAGACCAAAAGTTCTCTCTATCACATTTCTTGTTGTTTTATATGCAGCATTGTAGCGGTGTTCACTTGCAGAAGCAGGGTTCAAATAAGGTGTTAAATTCAGCGAGCACAAAGCGCACGCGCTGCCTCCTACAGTGACAAATGAAAAGAATGGTGTACCGACAAATAGGAATACAACTCTACTATATACTGCACAGTTCTATGGAGAATTACCTAGTAGATACCCTTCTCTGAACTCACCACCAAGAAGCCGTGTGTAAATTCTACTATGGCGAAATATGAAGGAATCCTGTGTACTACCAGGGAATCTGGTCACTATAATCTGTCATCATACTTGAGACATTACATACCACATGAACGTTCAATGTATTGATATTCTTCCAATTTCTGGAGATGTATTCTTTTTCAGATCGTGGACATATTGAAACATGTGTCCCATCAATGCAGCCAATGATGTGGAAATTTGGCTAAATGGTAAAACTTCAATTTAGTGAGCTCCAATTCCTGTGCTGTGTTTGGAAATCTGATATAATCATTGATTTTCATGAGCATTGCATTCAGAAATGCATGGAAAAAAATGTGAAAGCACACTTTGGGAAACCCCTCTTGCTGCAGCTATCACAGTCTGGTAGCGTCTTGAGGCTAAAAGGTGCAGGGAACATAACCCTGCAAATGGGTGGGAATTTCATTGGTTCTGAGAATGTGTCGCTGCAGTTGTGGATGAAGTTCAGAGACTAAATCTAAAATAGAGGCAGAATTTAATCTGTACTTCTCAAAGATTTCCTCCTCTCTCTGGTCAAACATGCTAATGCAAATTCTAAAAGTGCGCTCCTGTGTCGTCGTCCTTCTCTGCAAACCTACCAGGATCCTCACCATGACATACAGAGCAGCCATTGTGGGAAATGCAGATGCAATCTGGGCTGTTTATATAGGTTGTTCCTGATTACCACCTGATTTGAGTTGGTGGTAAATTGCATGTGCAAAACCTCAAATTTGTGTATATTCTTAATTTGTGAATGTTTCATACATAGGTTTAGCGATTCCCTATTTGGAGTCACTATTTTGGGGAATCACAAAAATTGTGACCCCAGCAAACGCCTTTCATACATCAGGAAAGCCCATTTTGCATTTGCAAATGGCCAAATTTAGTGATTCTCGCCATATATGAATGCAAATTGACTTCATAAATTTGGCCCAAAGTTATTAATTTTACCAACTGCACTCTCTTTAATATTCCTCGACACACTCCAACATATGGCCGGAAAGCTAGCTCAATGCCAAAAACATAGCCAGTTACGAGATGCTAATACTAGTGCGCAAATCTATTAACACACTTGCCTCTCTCTACACTCCAACTCGCCACCTTACATCAGCAAACTTAAACCTCCTGCCATTAAGCAAACTATCACGCACCACCTCAAAGTTTCAGGCATTCTACCTTTTGGGTCTCCACCCCTGGAACTCCCCTCCCCCCACCTCATGAGCATGTCCTTCACTCCTTACTGTACCTTACGACTGTGCTGAACGCTGAGTAATGTGTAACAGTTTAATCTGGCCATTTGTTCTAAATAAATATAGATCTTTTTTTCATACTGTGTGTACCTCCAAGAACCTATGCTAACTGTTTTGTCTGTCTATGCCTCGCTGTGTTTTTAATGGCATAACTTTCCAAGAACATACTATTGCCACCTTTCATTATGTTACTTTTGAGCAGACACTTCTTATGCACCGACCTTGTTGCCATGTAAGATATTTCTGCTTGAAGTGTTCTTCTGTCTGAGGTCTTAGACCTCTAAGTGACCTAAAAGGTTAATTCTGCTCTCTGAGGCTTGCATCTCCCTGGACTCATATAGGCATCACTCTAAGACCTAAACCCTTTCTTACAATATGCTCAGCTATGTGGATTCTTTAAAAAGCGTCATTGTTATGGTCAGGCAAAAGGAGAAAAGTGCTCTAGAAAAGTTAATTTCTGTTAGTATTAAATTTTCACTCGAGCATGTTTTGAACACAAAAGCCAGATAATGACTGAATGAGGTGATCAGATATCAATACCTGTAAAATCACCATGATCTCTAACAATCAGAGACGTCATTTTAAGAAGTCTGTCCACTGTAGCCATCCTCAGCACCTGCTTGTCCATCAGTCGCACCTTTTCAGAAATGGAAAACAAGGAACTGACTTGTTTTTCCACATTCAAGGAACCAACCAATCGGTTAAGACCATTTCAGATTTACTTAAGACACATGACTGTTCCTATTGGAGCAGGGCCAAGACTGATTTGCATAAGGCAGGTCTCTGTCTACCGTGGCATTGTGGGAAAGAATGAAGGACTTGAATGTTGCCCTGAGTGACTGTGAGTGGCTGATATTAATTCAAGCATTCCTTCCATCATCTTGTTGTTTATTGCTGTTGATGTTCTAAGAGTGACGGGTATGTTGATATGTGGGTCCTGTGCTCACTGTGCCACAGCACTCAAGCTTTACCTCCCTACCGATGGCTAAAGGAGGTGAAACCTTATTGAGGTTGCTTGTCTTAAAGCCTGGAGGGGACCTAGTGCTGCAGTTTGGCTCGGATGTTTTTTTGCCTGCGTGACCATTGATCATCAATGGATGCCTGACGGGTATGCCCATGCTTGTCTTCCCATCTGGAGGTGACCTTGCAGTTCAGGTTGGATAGTTCTATTAGAGCAGGACCAAGAAAGATTTGCATACAGCAGATCTCTGACTACAAATCACATAGTGGGTGAAAATGATGGACTGGAATGTGGCCTGAGCAGTCACTAGTGGCTGAGATTAATTCAAGCATTCCTTGTTGTTTTAAAAAAAAAAAAGACTGGGCAGAAATTTGGAAAAAACATGAAAAACATTTCAATAGGAATCTGACAACGAACTGTGCATAGCTCATATGAGGGAAAACCACAGAACAATCAACAGCCTAATGGAATTTTACTTTCCTTCCAGCTTAAACCAGGCAGCGAACCAATCCAGGGAATGTATTAAAAATAGGGTGCACGGTCCCCGTTTGTGCTGCAGGTCACCGTCAAATTGGTGCTCCCATGCAAATAAGGGAATGCCCTCTTAAGATAGTGCTGGCAGTACCTGTATTACAGAAGGGGCTGCACAAGCATCTGCTGCCCCTTCTGTAATACTATAGCACCAGAGCGGCACAAAAAATAGGCACGCATACAGTAGTGACCCCGGGGCAATGTCTGGAATGCAGCCCAAGATATTATTTATCAATTTCTGCAAGCCAGTGAACAAGAGTTGATTAAAAAAGCATCCTGTCTCTAGTGATCAATGCTGCAAAAACCTGATGTCCTTTTAAAAATAGTCATCAGAATCTGGGCAAAAACTGCAGAAAAGTCGGTGTCCGCAGCCGCTGATTCTCATCTTTTGCAGACTTCAATCCTGATCAAGCTTGAAAAGAGGCTGGCGGGCTCAAAGCCTTCAGTAGGAGCTTCGACCCATGAACAGAAAATGCAATAAAAACAACTTCTCTGTTTGCTCCAGAGATAACAAGTCAATAAGCAGCTCTCTTCACCAAGGAGTGATTCATGAGGTCCAAAACCTGCTGCAATCACTCCGCTACTGAGGAAGCCATCGATCGAACCAATGGATCCAACAAATTATAGACCCATTGCCGACCTCCCCTTCATTAGCGAGATCATGGAAGGAAGCATCACTTCACAACTACAAGAATTAGATTCATAAATATAATTTAATTCTGTGCAGCAGGCGAGCTATGTTCAGAGCTTGGTTTTGACCGGAGAGAGGGCGGAAACCACAATTGCTGTCACTGGGAAGGACTTGCTAGGATCCTTGGACATTGGTTATCTAGAAACGTTGAAGGGGCCATCCAGGGAATGATGTCACAGAGCATCTCAAACCCGGCTGACATCAAACAAGCACTCTAGAACGTCCATTGTTAGAGATGCAGAACTGGACAAAGAACTGTTTGTTTTCTCTACACTGGATGGTCCTTTAATTCTCACGGAATTGCCACTGGCTTTCAACACCAAGGGTTAAATTTTATTGGAGTGACTGCAGCCAGCACATTAGAATTGGTTCTTCATCATCAGCTTTGAAAAACATCTTATGCTAGGTCCCACAGGGATCTCCCCTAATTCTCCTTTTATTTGACACAAACAACCTACAATGCCATGTCTAAGCTGACAATATCCAGCTTCGTTTGGTGTGGGTAGCCACACTGGGCCGTGCAATAACATCTCCCTGGGTTGTGTCGTGTCCTGTGTTTGTATTTATGAGGCCTCTAGTGGTCCTCTGCAGACTCCTTACAAGTATCACGTAATCTGGTGGGTGTGACTGGGTGGGGTTAATAATGTGACGCAGTGCGTTCAGTTAACGGTTGCATGCTGAAGAATAAAGATGTGCACACCAGAGCTCTGTGTGGCGTGGTATGTTACATGCTCCCAGGCTGGGGAGGATGATACAACTGGGGACGAGATAGGGGATACGTGCCCCCAAGGCTACAAGACTGCTCTCCCTCAGAGTTTGGTATGGTCCAGCAAACTGCTTGTGCGTGCCACGTGAGCCTCAAGAAGCGGCCTTCAGTTGGCGTATGTGGTGTCAAAGGCCAACTCCTGCTTTGAGAAAAAGGTGAAGGCACTATGGAGGAGCATAATCCTTAAGCCTGTCAATATTCTACTGGCTGAAAGAAGAGATACTGCACCACTCCATAACCCAGAGCCAGCACTGATCAAAGCAGAAACGCTAAAGACCATGACAACCAGGTGCAAAGAAGCGCTAAAGGCAGCGACAGCCAGTTGCAAGAAAGTGCTAGAGACAGAGGTACGAAGAAGCACTAAAGACAGTGACAATCGGGTAAAGAAAGTACAAACGTACTTCTCAGCACGAGCGAGGCAAGTGCCACACCACCTCAAATCGGGTGTGACGACCCACCCCGGTTGAACCTCCGATGCATGCATAGTGGCAAGATTTATATAACAGAACAGTACCCCCTGCTTTTGAATTATGGTTCCTAGGGCAGGGCAAAAGCTATTATTAGAGGTAAGTCCCCCGGCAACCTTTTTCATCCATCAAAAATTAAACATTCTCTCATTCATCCACTCCAATATATATATGCGGGCTGTGAACCAAAGTTTTTTTTTTTCCTTTATCCTTTTGTCAGTGCCATGTCTGTTTATATAACATATTGAAAATATATTTAATTCTTATTTACCAAAGCTTTCATTTGAACAATGTATACAAAACAATTAACACATCACTCCATTTTTTATCCTTATGGGACCTTGATATAGGTAAAAAAAATAAGAGAAATATCAGCTCTTTCTTTGCTTAAAACATCTCAGGTCTTGAATAATCAGATCAAATGCTACATTTTCTAGATATTCCTTATTCTTTCTTTTGGTGTTTCACCTCAGAAGGAATACCAATACTCCACATTGTCTTAAATATTCTTTATACATCCATTTGTCCAATCCCTTAATACATTTTCTTCTCTGTTGTGGCTTTCATATCAAATCTGTGTACATTTGGGCAATCAAACACTGCCTTCTTCAGGATTGCCACAAAACAAGACCCTTTCAGACTTCTCAGACTCTCACAGGTGGGTCTTCCAAATCTGGAAGACCCTTGAGAGGAGTCGGGTTGGGACCTATTTGTTTGTCCGATTTGTTTGGAGTGTATGCCCTTACTGGGCCAGAACTTGGAGATTTGGAAGACCCACCTAAGAGGGTCTGATAAGTGTGAATGGGGTCTTGTTTTGTGGCAATCCTGAAGAAGGGGGTGTTTCAGCACCGAAACACACATAGATTTGATGTAAAACCTTAACCAAAGAGCTATGAACCCCGCAAACACATATGGCGTGGCATACAATCCACTCTGAACAACTTAACCAACTTCTGTTCAAATCTCTGCCTAGCAAAACTGGAAACTTAGACCAGCTAACTTTCAATTACTCCAACTGGATTAGCTCCACTGTCTTAGTCTTAGCAACAGCTAAACTAGTAAAGTACCACAGAAGGAAACCAACTGCACCATAGTTCTCTGATAAACTCAGAATCCAGAAACAAAGGTGTAGGAGACAAGAACGAAAATGGAGAATTAACTATAACAACACTGAGGAAGAAAAATATAAACTTTATTTATCATAATACAAAATTTTACTAAATGAAGAAAAAACTTGCTATCTTACCCAAAAAATTGAACAAGCTAAAAACTCAACAAAACAACTGTTTCAGATGGTTAGCAAATTATCTAATGTAACCTGCACCAATATGACAGAAAACAGTCAATCCTTTTGTTACACATTAGCCAAATGTTTCTTCAATAAAGTTGAAGTCATCTTTAACCAGTTCTCTTCCAAGGTGAAATTTGAGACCAAGGATAGCAACTCAGCTCCCCATCCAACACACCATGCCACGTTCACTGAATTCTCCCCTCTCGATAACGAACAGATAAAAAAACAAATCAACTCTACTAAATCTGGTTCTCCGCTAGATCCTTGCCACCCTACGCTTGTCAAACTGGCTCCGGACATTATCGCAAATCAACATACAGATATCGCTTGTCAAACTGGCCCCCGACATTATTCTAAATCAACATACAGATATATTCAATACAATGTTGACAACAGGTTATTTCCCCCAAGCAGTGGAAAAAAGTGTAGATTTTTCCACTACTAAAGAAATCGAACCTTAACTCCAAAGACCCAAACAGCTACCATCCTATTTCGAGGCTACCTTTCCCAGCAAAAATTTTCAAAAAGACAATGAACCAGCAATTGTCTACTTTCAACCAGAACCATCAGCTCCTTGACTTCACGCAATTCAGCTTCAGGAGCGGCCACAGCACGGAGACTGGCTTGATCGTAGCAACTGAGAAAAAACGGGGGGAGGGGGGTTGGAACATTTATACTGCTCAACCTGTCGGCAGTATTCGATACGGTCAACGATGAATTGCTGATTGACCGTCTCTCCAAAATCGGACTCAAAGGTGCCGCTTTATCCCTCCTGAGCTCCTTTCTCAGTGAGAGAGTACAGACAGTGTCATCTGGGGAGTTAGGATCAGAACCCTTTTCACTTCCTTGTCGAGTCCCTCAGGGGTCATTGCTGAACCCAACGTTATTTAACGTCTATGTAACATCATTGGCAAGTCTGATCAGATCATTCAGTTTCTCCATGTCATCCTACGTGGATGACACCCAGATAGTAGTCTCCCTAACCAACCCTGACGAAAACATCGGCAACAGATTCAGCAACTGTATGCAGGCAGTCAGCGATTGGATGAGCAGGAATTGCCTTAAACTAAAGTCAGGAAAGACGGAGGTCATCCTCTTTGGCACAGAGGTCTCCTTCTGGTCCCCATCTTGGTGGCTTCAAGAACTAGGTAACCTTCCAATACCTGCCAAGAAAGTAAAAAATCTGGGAGTTCTGGTAGATAATAAACTTGCATATGGCGACCAAGTCATTGCAACTATCTCCTCCGCTCTTTACACTACAAGAATAGGGAACAAAATTCTCCCCTACATTCCCGAGATCCTACAAAAAACAGTTGTGTAGCCGTAGCCATGTCCAGAATGGACTAATGCAGCGGTCTTTATCTAAATATGCAGCAGCAATTCCTTCATAAGCTTCAGGTTCTCCAAAATGCAGCAGCACGTATGCTACTAGGCATTCCTAAATATCAATTCCTTAGACACACATTGTGTATACTGCACTGGCTGCCTGTTAAACAGAGATCAAGTTTCAAGGCCTTGTGTATTGCCCATAAGGCACTTCATAACACAGGCCCGGCACACCTAAAAAACTGCTTTAAATAGTACTGCCCTGCCAGGCAATTGCACTCTACAAGTGCCAAAAATGCTGTTATCCGCAAATTCAGATGTTCCTCATGGGCAGAAGAAGCTTTGTGGTCAGTGCCTCCAAACTCTGGAATTACTCCCTTCTCATATCAAATCCATGTCTGACAACTTATTGTTCAGGAAAGCACTAAAAACATGGCTCTTTAATTACTAAACATTATATGGCTGATGTCAGTAGGGCTGTCAATACTTGTAATAGAAGCAGCGCCAAGACACCCCCGGGTACACGTTGTGCTTTAGAAATTATTTAACTTAACACAACATAAAAGCCACAACAGAGAAGAAAATGTACTAAGGGATTGGAAAAATGGATGTATAAAGAATATTTTAGAAGACAATGTGGAGTATTGGTATTCCTTCTGAGTGGAAACCCCAAAAGAAAGGATGAGGAAAATATACAAAATGTAGAATTTGATATGATTATTCAAGACCTGTTTTGAAATTTGTATTTGACTAAAAACTTTTAAGAAGTGTTAATGTGAGGTCTGTGTGTGAATGGTGGGGTAAATGGAGTTTATATGATAAGGAGATGGATGAATGAACGTGGTATGAGATGTTTTAAACAAAAACAATTATACTTCTTGCATTTTTTACCTATATCAATTGCCATAAGGATACAAAATGGAAGCTTTGATAAATAAGTGTTACAGTTTTTCCAATATGTTATATAAACATAGAATGACAAAAAGATAAAGAAAAAAATACAATTAAACTTTGTTTCACAGGCCACATATATATTGGAGTGGATGAATGAGGGAATGCTTGAATTGTTGATGGAGGAAAAAGGTTGCATTGGGATTTTCCTCTAATAATTGGAAAGTGGCCAGTAGCATCCAGTATGCCGAAAGGCCTTCGGAATTGTGAACATTTTCAATGGTTGCCAAAAAGAGCGCCAAATACGGTGCAGCCACGTTCCTGAAACCAACACTGTCATTCGATAACGTCAAAAAGCAGAATATTGGCATCAGATGGACTGCCTGCATCAAAATGTTTTATGACTTCATAGATGCTATAGGAAGCAGATGACAAAAAGATCATCAAATACTTAAAGAACTTTGCAGGTGACCAAGTAAAAAAAAGTGATAAATAAGATATCACAAGCTGATGAAGTATCATACTGTCAAATCAAGAAAACGTTGAAGGTAAAGTTCAGTCCAATGCCTAATGTCGACTATGAAAAATACACTCTCAACCAAGCAAGACAGCAACCTGGTGAGATGATGGATGAGTTTGTTGAGAGACTTGATACGCTTATAAAGCACTGCAAAGTTCAGTGAATTCAGTGATGAAGAAGCAATGAATCTTAGAGTTATCAATGGCTGCCTCTCTTATTCATTCCGACAACGCATGCTGCGAGAAATGCTCAGCTTGGAGAAAGTGCTCCTGGCTGCAAACCGGAAGAACATGCTGATCAACAAGCTGCTGATGTGGAAGCTGGAACAACCCAAAATGAATCTGCATTGAACATGAAAAGCAAGCAGAAACACAAGGCAGAGGCCCACAGAGTGATCTCTCTGAAGAAAAAAAAAATTGTGTTTCTTCTGTGGATTCTCCTTTCCACGTGAAGGTAAATGTCCTGCCTTCAAACAAATATGCAAAGGCTGCGGGAAGGAAAACCATTTCATAACGGTTAAGTGCGTCACGTAGAGATGAGAAGATGGATGCCAGAAAGTTCCAGAACTCTCTAGACACTTCCACAAGGCCAATCGGCAACATAAGCTAAGGCAAGTGGAAATAAAATGAGTTGATTGTTATCAAATTAATCTTCCTACGGTTTGTTAACGTCATCATCGCATGACAGTGAGGAAGATGGATATGCAATGGTGATGTCAGTCACAGACCAACGTGCTTATGTAGGATTGGCCGCTTGCAAAGAAGAACAGGAATCTAAAGAGTATTGCCACACAAAGCAACAACGTTTGTTTGGACATTGTCCTAAAATCACTCTCCAGGTGAATGGTTGCCCCACAACTTTTATTAAAGACAGTGGTGTGTCGATAAACATCATGCCGGCTGTTGGCAGGTGGATTGTTAGTAGGGGGAAGTACCAATAAGGCCACCAACACAATATAAGGTCCAGACCAAGTCTCAATAAATGATTCCCTTGCTCAACCCCTGGTAGCTGGCAATGAGCAGGCAGGCTTAACTTAAGAGACAGGTATGTAAGGCATTCAAAAACACCAATACAGTAAATAAGTAAGACATAACATAATAAAAATCCAACACCAATTTATAAAAATAGAAAATATTTTTATCTTTAAAATGACAAAAAAAAAAAAAAAAAACCCAATGTGGGGAATTGGAGATATGAAATAAAAAAAAAAACACTTTCTAGTGCTTAAAACGCAATGGCACCAAATTGGGACATCTCGTCGCACTTGACCGGGTCAAAGTCAAAGTTTCAGGCCGACCGCGATGTATCCCTGGTCGGCTACACTAAGCTGTAGGCCTCGGTCAAAATTTTACTTTGGACTTAGAAACTTTTCTGGAGGATTTTCTCTTGATGTTCAGCGGGCCTCTCCAGAAGGCCGGATTTGCAGCTGCTTTGTCGGCTTGGAGTACCCGGTCAATTCCTGGAAGTCTTGAGCTCCGAGGCTTTCAGCATTACGAACATGAAAATCAGGCCGGGTCACAGTTCGACTTTGTCGGCTTGACTTTTGACATCGGGTCAGTCACCTTATGGAGCTTTTTAATAAAAGTTCTCCAAACTTCAGAAGGTGCTGCCTGAAGTTCCTTTAGGGCGTTCAAAGTGTCCACAAACAAAATCCAGGGTTCAAGAGTCTGTGAGTTGCTCCTCAGAAGTTGTACTACAGTTCCCACAATGCACCTTGCCAAATCATTTAAAGTTCTGCTGAAGGTGGTCAGCTAGGTTCTTCTTGCTGGAGATGATGCAGGTGGAGCTCTTTTAACCTGTTGCTTTCATGGAGTCTACTCCTGCTCTTTTAAAAGCAAGGCAAAGTCCTTAGGGCTGTAGTTCCTTAGTGTGCAGCAGGCGCAGTCATTCAGAGTGCTGTCTTCTTGGTGCAGACCAGGGTTCCAGCAGGGCAGTCCTTCTTCTTATTATATTTCCATGCAGGAGATCTGAGTTGCTATGTAGCGTTCCCATATTTATGCAGTGTTCTAGGGTGGCAAGAAGTGGGGCACCCCTGGCCAATGGGGTACAGGGTGCCACCCAAAAAGCATGACAGGTGCCTCCAAAGTGTGACATATTCTTGTCCCACAAAGCACTGCACTTTAAAATTCAAGATAGAGAAACTTTCTCCTTGGGGTTAAGATCTGGCTAAGCCAACCTACTGGTGTGGCTCATTTCCCCTAACACTCCCCTTCCAGACCTCCTGCAGATTCCATTCCTGGGGCTCCTATCTGGCTGGGGAAAGGGGGGTACAGGAAGAGGGGGTAGGCCTGGCTGGCATTCCTTACTCTCCTGCTCTCTTTGAAGACCAGTTTGTATACCCAGCCCCCTTCCTATCCTGTTCTCTGCAGCTGCAGATCTGCCCCCACCAGATACCCTTTATCTCTATTCAGGCCACTTATCACCCCACAGAAAGGAAAGTTATATAACTTATTTTCTGTATTAATTATGATAAATTCAACAGTGTCAAGTTGTTGGATTTATCATTACCAATCTTTTAAGTCCTTGAAATATTATTTTAGCTTATTTCTGTCACTAGATATACTTAATTACAGTACTCCCATGTTAGCCTATGAAGCTAAAATGCTACAATGGGGAAAACAAAATTGGTAGTTTTCCCTCACTAGGCCATATAAAACATCTTTAAAAATGCCCCTGCTTATTTTTACATGGCATCCTATCCCAGGGGCACCTAGGGTAGACCGTAGGAGGCATGCGCAGTTCTCGCAAATGTATGTCCGACGTAGGAGAGAGACGGCGAGGAGGAGGAGGGCAGCCCGGGGACGCCGCAGTACAGGTAAGTGTGTTTATTTCATTTTAAATTAATTTGTAAATATTTTTTATTAGGGGGGTGGAGTCAGGGAGCCTATTTAGCAGGGGGGGCTGGCTAACTCCGCTCCGCTGTCGAGTCGGAGTTTTGCCCTATACTCCGCGTTCTCAGCAGAGCGCGGAGTAGGCAAATCTCCGCACACTCCGCTGGTGGAGCAGAGTTCTCTGCCCGCTCTTAGAACAAAGGTGTGCACCTGGGCAGCTTCTACGCCTTTGCAGAGTAAAGGATCCTTTGTAGGGACCATGTGTCACAAGAAAACGACAGTGCAAGCACCAATTCATGCCCTCCCAGGTACGCCGTTGAGTGCATGCTTACTGAGTTTCAATACTGCTGCTGACAGGGGACTGATCTCTATTAACTACAACTTGAATGCCCATTCTGAACTAGTGAGTCAATTCCCAACATTGTTTCATGGAGTTGGGAAACTTAAGACAATGAAGGTGCAGCTTTACATTAATGAAGATGTTCTCCCTGTTGCACAGCGACACAGTCAAATCAGTGCTTAATTTGTAGCCGGTGCTTGCCGGTGCTTAGCACCGGCACTTACTTTTCAGGGCCGGGTCTACACGGGTCTACAACTCTGCATGACTGCACGTCACATTTTACATGATGTTAGCTTACTGACTTGGCGCAGAGTGCTGTTCTAACTTCTCGGTCTCCCCGAGTCCCAGTGAGTGCTTCGTTGTGACTTGTGAGCCGGCCGGAGACTGCATTGAGCAAAGATTAATGCATAATTTCAGTCAGTGCATTGATCATCATCATATATGTGATCATTGTGATGGCGTCATGGCGGCCCTTCCTTAGTTCAGTGTTGCCGGTGGTGGGCGGGAGTCAGACACTGATTGGGCTGGGCCTAGGCTAGATTTGGTCAGTGTGCGCGCTGCGCGCAGCATCTTTCCAATTGCCACGCCCGGCACACCCGCACCCCACGAGTCATCTGCCTGACCACGCTGAGGGCAGGCAGCGCAGCAGTAGCACCAGGCGGAAAGGCAGTGCCCCGCAGCCCTGGCCGACCACGCAGCGTAACCGTAAGTAGTACGCACGCCTCTAAGCAGTCATCATGCCATGCATTGCATGCCCAAACCAACGCACGCTACTTTTTTTTTTTTTTTTTAGCGTGGTGGCGTGTCGGGCACCGCCACCGCGGTATCTCCCGGCTCCATCTCCATCAACAAGAGATTCGATGACACACTGTGCCTGGCCTGCCCCGGCCCACGGTCATCTACATACACTTAAACTTAATAAATGTATTTATATCAGAATAGGGCCGGCCGGGTTACGTTGTTAAAGAAGGCCCTACCCCGTATCACGATATAGGGCCGGCGGTCGGCCGGGTTTAAAGTTAAAGGCCCTGCCCGGCCCCTGCCTTGTTTGAACTTAGTATCCTCCTCCCAGCCTCAGTGCTTAACAGTGGCTCCGCTTTTACTGGCTTAATAGTGGCTAAATAATGCCATGAAAAGCAGGATGTTGTGTAGGGCAGGCAGCGCGGCGCGCACAGATTTTTTCCGATTGCCACGCCCTGGCACACCCTCACCCCGTGACGAGCCATCATCAGCCCGACGACTTTGAGGTTGAGGGCAGTCCAGGCAGGCAGCAGCAGCAGGCAGGCTCCTATAAACCAGTCGAGCAGCCATCACCACCTGAATGCAACAGAAAGGATCGTAATCATGATCAAGGCCATAAAACCCTAAGCACTGCTTTCAGGGAACACAGACGTGATTTTGTTCTCTCAAAACTAAAGGTCAGGTACTGGGGATTCGTTTCCCATAAATAATTCCCAAAATTCAGATCCGGAAAGTCTACTTTACACAGTTAATCTCTGAAGCATGGAGGTAATGTCATACTCGAGAGAACAGAGATGCGAAACTGCACGTCACTTAATGCAAGTTTCAAGAGCCATTTCTACCTCCCTTAAAACACGAAGGAATATCTGACTCTTACTAGAGAGGTCACATTTGATTATGTTTCTGGATACCGATTGGATTACAGTATAGTCTTTCATTCCTGCTAGGCACAGGGTGGAGTAAATTATGCTGCTTCTTGTGGGGTATTACACGTTGGTTGATTTTGTGTTTTAAGTGTTGGACCAAGAAAAAGCAGTCAGAATGACTCTTTCACATGGAAAATTCTAGATTATACACTATATACATATGGGTTGATGAGGTTACTTTTTTGAGTTTTATGTTGCACCCAGTGAAGGATCTTCAATTATGGCACAAAAAAGGCAAATGTACTTTCTCAAAGAGAACATAGGAGATTTTGGATGATGTGACCTGACCTCTGAGAGTGTTGAACTTAGTTAAAAGACTGGGAACATAAGGACCTGTAACAGTTAATCGAGGTGTCAAAAAGAGTCACTCACAGTGGGTACTTTATCCGCTTAAAATCTTATTGTTGTAAAATTATGTGGAGTAATTTGAATTACAATTTGCACTCAATATATTGCCACATATGGAGCACATCTTCCAAATAGTCACTGTTTTTCAAAAACGTACTGTTCTTGACAGTTTTTTCTGGTTCACACAGAATGACAAGGGAGCAACGTGAAAAATTAGGCAAACGGTAAAATGCAATTTTCCGAAGATTATGATTGACAGCGCTGTACCTCTAGAACAGCGAGACACTATTTCAGTTTTGATCTTCATACCCCCTCACAGTACCCCTAGTATAATCTTGGGCATAGCGATAGTCTGGATGTATACCTGCTGAAATGTCCTGCTTGTTTACCCTGAAAAGATAGGTATTGGAACTTTCCAACTTCGCTACAAGTCACCAGAGGGGTCTCTACCTCCTCTTATAACTGGCTTGTTTCAATGCTACCTGGTCGCATGGCAGGGAATTTTATGAAAAATATGGATTACAGCTCTGAGTTGTAAAACCTAATGGTTCTGTTTCACCCTGGTGCAGAGCCCATGGTTTCATTTTCATTTCAAGGCACGTTTGCCTTCTCTAAATGTAGGATGCTTTGCTTTGCCCTGGGCCAAACCTGCAGGCCTACCTAGCTATATAGTGTAATAAATAAGGCAGTGCCCCGGACGCCCTGCCCACCACGAGTATAAATAACTGTAAATAATACTAAGCAGGTCATTCCATGCCCATTGCCAAACCAACACTGCTTTTTTTTTGTTTGAGCGTGGTGGCGTTTAATCTAATTTAATTGGCACATAGAGCACTGGAATTGTCCCTTTTCAATGCATTAGTGATTTTAGCTAATTTATTCCAAAATTGTGCTTTAAATGCACTTTTGATTTAATCTTTTTCAAAATGTTCACAGGGCAGGGGAACCTCCTATCAAAACTTTACTATGAGGAAGGCTCCGTTGCTGAAATTCATCTGACTTTTCGCAGTGTCAGTTGAGGATGCGGGTGGAGCCAGTGGAGGAAGTGGGTGGAGCCAGAGAAAAGAAGGTGTGGCCTCCGACAAACATTTGAGCACCTGCACTTCATATTTTACAAATTAAGCACTGAGTCAAATTGATTTTTCACTTACGGGAAACTGTTGAGAAAGAACTAGAAAACACTGTTGAAGCATGACCTCATCAAGTGCTCTACTGGTCCATCGCCATTGGTTTCAATCATCATGGTGGTGCCAAAAAAGGACAGTGGAGGTTCAGTGCACCTTTGTGTTGATATGCAACAGGTCCACAAAGCAATCGAAAGAGAAAGACATCCAGGTCCACAAATTGTGGACATGATCACACAGCTGAATGGCGCCAAAGTTTTCTCATGCCTTGATTTGAACAAAGGCTTCCATCAACTTGAACTGGAAGAAAACTGTAGGTACATTACTACTTTTTCAACTCATGTTGGTTTGTTCAGATATAAAAGACTCCATTTTGGTGTGTCACCAGCTGCAGAAATCTTTCAAGATGTCATTCGTCAAATAATTTACCCTGTCGCACCTGCTTTTAACTGAAGTGATGATATACTGGTGTTTGGGGCTACGCGAAAGGAACATGATAAAGCACTCACACAAGTATGCCATCTGCTTGCTGATGCAGGTCCCACATTAAATGCAGAGAAGTGTGAGTTTCACAAAAACAGACTTAAATTCTTTGCACATTTTTTCTCTGAAAAGGGAATGACTCCTGACCCCAAGAAGGTAGAAACATTGTCATCTACTTGCCCTCCAGAAGACGTGACCATGCTGCAATCCTTCTTAGGCATGGCTAGCTACTGCTTTAGGTACATTCGTGATTTTGCCACTGTGAGTGTCCCTCTAAGAGTACTAACAAAGCGAGATGTTCCGTTTGAGTGTGACCGAAGTTTTGAGAAAATAAAACACACAATTGAAATTGCAACTGAAATGGCTTACTTTGATCCAAAATTGCTTACAAAGATTAGGGTGGATGCAAGCCCAATGGGGTTGGGCGCGATCCTTGCCCAACACAATGGACAGCCCGTTGCTCAGAGACACATTGTGTCATATGCTAGCCGGAGCCTATCTCAGACTGAATGTGTTTCTGTATGGAAAGCATTTCACCCTTGTCACAGATCATCATGCTTTGCTCACCATCTTCATAAATCCGAAGGCCAAGATGCCCTCTTGCATTGAGAGGTGGGGTTGTGTCTGCAGGAATATGATTACACTATCGTGCACAAACCGGGGACGAATTAAAACCCCGCAGACTACTTTTCACGAGTGCCGCTACACCATCCTAGTACAACATCCAAAGCGGCTGACGGCTGTGTCAATTTCATAGTAAAGTCAAGTGCACCTGCAGCTCTCTCTATTGAACAGATTCTGACAGTTACTAATACTGACAAAGACATGCTTAAGCTCAAAGAAATCATTGTAACGCAATCATGGAGGAAACCTACCCGACCTCTTACAGATGATATTGAGTACCAGAAATTTAAGAGTGTTTAGGAAGAACTTTCTGCTACACAAGATGGTGGCATACGAGGAGGGGCAAGAATAGTTATCCCTGAAAGCCTGAGGCGACAAGTTATTAAACTGGCACATGAAGGACATCATGGCATTGCCGCAAATAAGAGCCCTCAGGGATCAAGTGTGGTTCTCACCCCTTGATGAACGAGTTGAAAGGAAGCTCAAAGCTTGTCATCTGTGCAACTGTCTATCTCCCAAAATGACTCAGCACCCGCTGAACATGTCCGATCTTCTTAAGCAAGCCTCAGAGAGGATTCCGGATGACTTCTTCGCACCACTCAGTAATGGACATCATCGCATGGTAGTTGTTGCTGAGTACTCACATTTTCCTCTACTGGAAGACTTATCAACCACACATGCCAGAGACATTGAGAGGCTGGATGACATTTTCACAACATGGGTTGTTCCCTCCATTCTCAAATCTGACAGCGGCCCCCCTTCAATAGCAGAGAGTTCAAAGACTTTCATAATCGTTTGAACATCAAACATCAGAAAAATACAGCTCTCTGGTCACAGGCAAATGGTGTTGTCGAACAATTTATGAGTACTTTGAAAAGGTTAGTTTAGCGTGTTGGGCTGGAAGGCGTCAACCTCAAGTCAGCTTTACTCCCAGTCCTCCATGCATACCATTCCACTCCTCCTTCCACGACGTGAGAAAATCCTGCCACCTTGCTGTTAGGGCAAGCTCTTGGAATGAAGATACCACAATTGACCACCAGTAGGTGAATAAACCCTGATGAGATTTGTGTCACTGACACATCTCGCAAATGTAAAATGAAGGCTTATGCCAATAAGCGTAGATACACTCGAGACACGGCTTTCGAGAAAGGAGACAGAGTTCTTGTCGAGCAAAAGCAAACACACAAGACTGTTGCTCTGTTTGATGCTGAAGTGCTCAGAGTTGTGGTGAGCAAAGGACATATGGTAACTGCCCAACGACCTGGAAAATTCATAACCAGAGACTTGTCACACTTTAAGCCTTTGCCTCGATGTTCGTCAGCTCCAGTTCTCATGAGTGAGGCACGTCCACCTGAGTGCCCAAGTCAAGAATTCAACTCTTCTTCAGAGATGCCAGATGAAGGAGCCCCTCCTCTATCTCGTACAATTAGATCTGAAAGTCTGGTGTGAGCACCTCAATGACTCATCAAGAAGTTATAATGTGTATATATTTGTTCATACTTTTTATTTTTATCCTCGGCAGACACCTTACAAGTATTACATAATCTGGTGGGTGTGACTGAGTGTGGTTAATAAAGTTTGCGACGCAGTGTGTTCAGGTAATGGTTGCATGCTGAAGAATAAAAACGTGGAAACCAGAGCTCTGTGTGTGGCGTGGTCTGTTACATGCTCCCAGGCTGTGGGGGATTTCTTGTTGGAAAGTCTGCCGCCTCTGCTTGATAACATCTAAAGGGAAATCCTTCGTGTTGAAGAAAGCTCTTTATCAGTGCCCTCCTCGCCTGGCCACAGGAAAAGGTGTCTCGCTGGCTCCTTCGAAAGCAGTGATTTAATATGGACACTTCTTGTGGCCATCCTATCACAGCTATAACCAAAAACATCACTTTACATTTGATGTTGCCGAGAAATATCCAGCTGTTGTGCTGCATTGAACTGACTAGAGCTTCGGTGTTTTCAAGACTGGACTACTGTAATGTTGTTTATACGGGAGCCAATCCGATTTCATTGAAACTCTTAGTGGTGGAAAGTCAGTCTGTGTAGTAGGAGACCAGCTCTGGAGCAGGCTGTACCAGACCTCCGGAGTCAACAGAGCCTTGCTCTTCAGAAGCCTTTCCGGCCACCCATTAAAACACTGTGATGCCCTCCTCGTCCCTTTACGGCACAGGGTCATATAGTCTGATGCATTCCCCTGTTATACATTCCGAGCCCCACCACAACTGTGATGGAGGTTTCAGTCTGGATGGGAAAATGGATTCAGCATAAAGCTGCTGCTTTCCCTGTTATCAGCTCTATGGAGTGTCAACACATCACAGCCAGTGCTTTTACAAATCAAACAAATTCATAAAAATCAATGTCAAGTCTGTATAACCCGAAGGAAGAGCTCTGCTGTCTGAGGTCTGAATCTGTATGGTCTGTGTAACCTGAGCAATAGCTCTGCTGTCTGAGGCCTGAATCTGTATGGTGTGTGTAACCTGAGCAGTAGCTCTGCTGTCTGAGGGGTAAATACGTATGGTCTGTGTAAACTGAGCAGTAGATCTGCTCTCTGAGGCCTGCATCTGTATGGTGTGTGTAACTTGAGCAGTAGCTCTGCTGTCTATGGCTTTAATCTGCCCAGTATGGGTAGCCTGAGGAGATAGTTCTTCTGTCTGTCACCTGAATCTGTATGCTCTGTGTTACCTGAGGGAAGAGCTCTGCTGTCTGCGGCCTGCATCTGTAAAGTCTGTGTAACCTGGGGAGATAGCTCTGCTGTCTGACAGCTGAATCTGTATGGTGTGTTTAACCAGAGGGGATAGCGCAGCTGTCTGAGGCCTGAATCTGTATGCCTGTGTAACCTGAGCGATAGCTCTGTTGTCTGAGGCCTGTGTGATCTGTATAACCCAAGGGAATAGTTCTGCCACTTAAGACCTGATTCTTTAACTGTGAGACCCGATGGGGCTGTTCGAGTCTTTTTAGGTTCATTTAGCCATGCTACTTGAGTATGGAATCTGTACGCTCTGAGTAATCTGAGCAGTGGCTCTGCTGTCTTAGACTGATAGCATTAGAGGAGTAGTTTTATTTATTTATTTATTTATAAAGTTTAATGTAACACAAACTTGACCCTAGTAGGGTATCAGAGCGCTTTACAATTGGTTAGGCAAGAAGAAAACATGGCAACCAAGCAACACAATAGCTGTCAATACCCATTGCAAATCAGGAGGAGGCCAGTGAGTTATACACCCGGACATCGACGGTGAGTGAAAGCCCAAGTTGAGACGCTGTCAGCTAATTATCCATATACTTAGTCTGAGAGTTCTAGGGTAGAATTTTGTTCATCAAAAACAGTTTGACTTCTTTTTTGAATGATGTGATTGATGGGTTCAGTCTGATTTCAGGGGTAGGGAGTTCCAAATTCTAGGGGCAATTCCTGAGAAGGCTCAGTTGTAGGTTTTCTTTTTCCAAAGTTTTTGAGGTTTTAAACAGTAAGGTGCCGGTGCTCCTAGAGGATCTGCAGCCGGCCGACAGCTCCAGTTTGTGGGCTAGGTAATTCAGTGTGTTGAAATGTAGGACTTTATGGGTCATGCAAGTCATTTTCAGCTGTATGCTTGCCTCATAAGGGAGCCAGTTTAGTGTCTTCAGATTGGGAGTGATGTGATTGTGACAGGTTCCCCGTCGGGGTTAAAAAATGGTAGTTGTGATGCGACATGGGGCTGTAATTTGCATGCTTTCTTCAGAGGATAAGTGATAGACTGTTTTAGACTACCACAAACTACACCTGCCTGGTCTATATAATCTATGGGGTAGCTCTGATGTCTGCGGCCACTGAGATCGTTACATCTGATGGAGCAGGGTAAATGAAAATATTTTAACCTCCTAATATTTTCGTAAAATAATTAATAAACATGTTCGTTTAAGTAAATAACCAACAATGTATGTTACATGTTAAGGGTTAAAGGTAACACGCTATTCCGTGTGCAAATTAATCAACTTATAATTGTTTACGTGTCTAACATAACATAATATTTGCGTACTAATTAAATAATAAACGCATGATCTGTGCTTTTAAATAAAACGTGTGGTTGCAAAATAAAGCGATGGTAAGTAAGGGACAGCTTTATATGTTGCTTTTTGCTAGGTAATACCTAATTGGGGTACGTAGAAAGACGGGAGGGAAACGAAAGGGTTTATATTTCTTTGTTTTAACAATATTTTGTTTATCTTTGAAAATAGTGCGCTTAGGCCTGTCGAGCAGCGATATAAAATGGCCGCCAGTTGCTAGAGTACGCATGAGCGGGGGACCATGTGATAGAGGAGAGAGGCTGTGGAAAAGGGATGATCACGTGCTGATGCTGAGAGGCTAAGATGGAAGTATGGTCAAGGCTGTTGTGACCTTTCTGAGCAGATGTGTGCCAAGATGATCAGCAAGAAGCGTGAGAAGTCCAACTGAATCAATAGACGGAACTGTTAAACCCAAAATGTAGCAGAAAAAGATACAATTTGGACTGATCGAAACGGATGAGCAATTGCATGAACTGTGGGAAACGATGCTTGCATGGACATTCCACAAGGAACTGGTTAAGACCAGGAAGTTTGATTAAAATGTATATGGGCCTGAGTTTTGACCAATGAGAAAGAGTCACGCCATGAAGAAGAAACATTTTATGCTGTAAGCTAGAATTAGGGTATAAGAAGACCTACTCTTGGTGGGAGGGATTAGATGCTGCGGAGCTGCGAGTTGCTGGAGAAGTTAGATGCTGTAGATGGGTGAAGTTGCGGTTGCTGATGCTGACGAGCTGATGCTGCTGCTGCTATTTTTCTTTTCCAGTTGAGTATAAGATGCTGCTTTAGGAGAATTTTTCCTGATAGATTTTTATTTTAGAACTATTAGATTTTCCCCAGATAGATAGATTTATCTTTAAGAGTTCTTACTATGATAACCTTATTTTTCCGTCTAATAAAAATGCATTGCAATTTCAAGATATTCTTATATTGATGATAAATGTAATGATCTGAATAATAAGCTTAACCTCATTTCCTGCATTCAAAACTTTATATAAACTTTATTATTCTTTAAACAAATGACTCAGTGATTCTTTAGCTCAATGATTAAAATGAAATATTAAAGAGTTTATTGTGATTGAGCTGGTCTTAATCACCATCAACTGATTCCTACTAGTTGGTCCATCGACCAATGAGCGGAATACCTTAAAGCAAATGAGAAATATTATGTCATGATAAAAGAGGTATCCCGTCTCCTTCCAGCGAATCGTTTTTCTCCTAGGTTAATGACGGAGGAAATCCAGGGAATAAATGAGTAAGTGAATGTATATGCGGTGTTATGGGCCCCACCGTCATATGGATATAGTGTGTGTGTTAGAGGAATAGTTGCACCTGGATGATCAAAGCATAATCGGAGAATTATTTTTATTGTTAGCGCTGGATCAGATTTCTTGGTAGCAGAGTTATGGTTACTATAGATTAGTTTGGTGATTACTGATTATTGATTATTGATAAGTTCATGTCTAACACTTTTTGTTGAGTCGCGTTATGTTATATGTAAGTTTTCACGCTTCCGGGAAGTAGGAAGTGGAACACGTGTGGCAAGAGAAGTCGCATGGAATTGTACATTGTCTGAGTTCATTTTTGGTAATAACACAGGTTGTGTTATAATAGGGACATTTTGCGTATAAAAGGTGTGTAAGTGAAATAGTGATCGGTTTTCTTGTGAAACTTTGGCCTTAATTCTCAGGAGCAGTATAGTCTCCACATGTGTTTTATCCCCAGAGAAACGGGTTTACTGATTGCTTGAAAGAAGGGTAAGGTAGAGGGAAGTACTACTTTATCGGCGAAACTAAAAATTCTGTGGTAGGGTAGAGGTAAGCGCTGCCTACTGGAAAATACAGAGTTCTTGTGTAAATGGTCAAAGCTATCTCTTCGGTTTAGCGAATCAGACAATGGAAATGTGTTTTAAATGTTGTAACTAACAAAGAATTGTTGAAAAAGAAATTGCCGATAAATTTTGTAAAGGAGGGGTCAAGAGCAGAAGTGACGTAGACAAGAGTCGCGCTGGGATTGGACAGTGCGCTAGTCACATGGAAACAGGAGCAGAACTGACGTAGACAGAAGCCGCGCTGGGATTGGACAGTGCGCCGTAGACAGAAATCGCTCTGATTGGAGCTTTGGTGTGAGTCGCGCTAGGATTGGTCGAATAGCCTAGTGACGTGGAAGTTTGTGATTGGAGTGTTAGTGTGAGTCGCGCTAGTATTGGTCCGAATAACGCATAGAGAACAGTGTTGAATTGCGGATCGTTTGAGGAGAAAAAAGCGATTGTGAATCATGTCGTACTATGAGTATGGTAGAGAGAAAACGTCATGGATGTCGAAAGTTAAGAACTTCTTTAAGAAAGACAAAAAGGTAGTGACTAGAGAGGGACAAATAATTCCTCCGCCGAAATCACCAGCTTCACACATGATGCTGAAATATGGATATCATACATGCATATGGTTAGAAAATTGGACAAAATACACCAAGAATGATGGAGCATTGGCTTTCCCTGAGAATGGTTCATTTAATGTAGCTGTACTACGGAACTTGAGAGAAAAGATGGTAATGTTAGAACCTAGACCTAGACCGACACAGTTTGAAGCTTTAACGGAATGGGAAGATGAGATGTATGAGCGAGAGAGATTCAGAGGATTAAAGAATCATGAGTTTGTGCCTGGAAGGTTATGGGGAGTAAATCATGAGGACAGAATAAAGCGTTGGAGATATGCTAACATGACAGGAGGTTTGTTTCCAGCTTTTACAGTTGAGGAAGAAGCAAAGAGAAAGTGTACAGAGAAAAAGAAACATGTAGTGGTAGAAAAGTATGTGTATGGTGGTAGTGAAACGGATGACGAATTGCTGGAAGATATTTTAAACAGAAACCCACCTCCATACCAACAGACTTCTGCGGTGGTGACACCTAATGCACCGCCAATGGAAACTGGGAGGAATAAAAAACCCGAACGAAGAGATGAGACAAATAGGTCACAAGATCAATTAAAAACTTCACAAAATGAAGAGATAGAAAGTGACAATGCAACTGAATTAGCAAAAACGACAAAAGAATTGACTGAGAAAATAAGAGAACTGACAAAGAATATGGAAGCTGTAACTGTACCAGTAACGATAGGTCCAGTAATGCCAATTTTTGAGAATCAGAAAATTGATGAACGTTCTTTAGTGATTCCCATGAATTCACATTTGCAAAGAAAAAGAGAAGGGATGGAAATGAATAATGAAGGTGCACACAATTTGGCTAGTACCTATAGACCAAGCCCACCTACAAATTTGACGATAAATGAAAATGAGATTAGGAGAATGCCTATGGTGACGGAGTCCGCATCAGGAACACCAGAAAGAAGTAGCAATTGGATAGAATTAAATAGTACACCTGTAGGTCCGACTCCAGATGAGTTAAATGAATGGATGAAAGCGCTAAAAACAAAAGAACCGGAAGAGAAACCATTAGATGTAATTAGGTTGAAAATAGACATGGAAGAATTGATTTTGGGAACAATTGGAACAGAAAAATTAAAAAATTATCAGGATGATGAGATTATGTTTTTGTGCAAGAGTCTTACTTGGAGAGCTAGAAATTTACATGACAAATTGGAAGAGACAGCAAGTGAACTAGGAGTGGAATTTGTAAAAGTGAGAACGTTGCAGAAACCATACAGAGTAGATTTTTGTGAGAAAGACATAGAGAATTTGAACACATCAGGAAGACTGACCCAAATAAAAGAGTTAATTGTTTTATTGAGAAAATGGGGTGATGTGGATAGATGGAGAAATAGATGGTCAAAAAGGAATGAGAAAACAACAGATAAAGCATCTTTGGCTTTTGCAGTGACAGATAGGGAACCAGTTGTTAGGGAATACCCGATGAGAGAAACTCCAGGTGGTAGTTATGTGCATGTTCCATGGACCAGACAGGATATACTGTCATTTACAAATGACTTCCCCAAATTGAGAGAGAAGCCAGTAGAATGGTACAGACAAGTGGAAAGATTTGTTAAGGTGTCAAAAGTGCTGTGGATAGATCTGGATGGATTGTTTGATATAGTAGTGCCAGCTGATTTGTGGACAGAATGTAAGATTACTATTGATTGGCCAACTGTAGAATATCCAAGGGACGCTAAAACAGGAGCGCCAGGACCAGAAGTGATGAGGAAGTACGACCAAGTAATTACCTTTTTGAAGAATAAAATTCCACCTAAAGAAACAGATTGGGTAAAAATAGACAGAACAACGCAGGAAAGTAAAGAATCAGTGCACGCCTACTATGAGAGATTGTTGTTGGTCTTCAAACAGTATAGTGGTTATGAGACACTGAATGAGAAGGATATGAGTCATTTTGTATATAGGTTTGTGTATGGATTGAAACCAGAGATAAGTGAAATGATTAAGCAGCACATGATTGGTTGGCAGAATAGCACAGTGGATGAGGTTTTGAGATATGCTAAGTATTGCAGTGATGATATTGAGAGTAGACAGCGTAAATTGAAAGAAAAGGCCATGTGGGCGCAGGTGAAAGTTGCAGAGAAGCAAGAAGCTCAATTGAGTAATACTGGTAATGAAACAGGACAGGTTAAATCCCGACCTAATATAGGTAAAGGAAAAGGACAAATGAGCATAGATGAGGCAAAGAAAAAGTGGCCATGCCACAACTGCGGAAAGCTAGGACATTGGAGAAACGAGTGTAAATTTCCTCCAAAACCTAATGTGGAAAATCAATCATTAAATTCACAGGTGCAGAGTGAGGTAGTTACTCAACAAGGTCAGGTGCCACAACCACCACTTCCCAAGAGTGTTAACCAACAGAAATACAGTGCAGAAACAGGATTCTACGGAGGAGAACAGGTAACACAGTTGCCGCGTGCAGCTGCAATTTCTCAATATTGGTTACGACAGGATGAGGATGACACGGATGAAAGTTCCTGACGGTGCCTAGGAGAGGGGGAAGAGTGCGTGCTTGGCGCAACTCTAGAGGTAGATCAGTCTGGTCCATTTGTGGATGGAGAAGTGAATGGTGCAAATGTAACATTCCTTGTTGACACTGGAGCTACCCGTTCTACTGTTAGGTCAGTGGAAATTCCAAACCTTCCTCTCTCAGGTGAACATATCCAAGTAGTTGGAGTTTCAAATCAGCAAATTAAAACGCCTCTTACTAAATTAGTGAAGGTAAGAATTGGTCCATTTAGTGAAATGCACCGATTTGTGGTATGCGATTGTAGTCCCGTGAACCTATTAGGACGCGATTTATTGTGCAAGATGAACTGCACTATCTATTGTACCCCAGACGGAATTGCATTTCAGACTCCAGATGAGGATGTGCTGTATAAAATGACAATGGTGAATTTAGAACCAGAAGTAAATGGTTTGTTTCCTGTATTTGATGCAGAGAAAATCCCAATTGAATTGAAAAAGACAGTGAAAGAAGAAGTGTGGGACTTTACAGGAGAAGATGTAGGATTAATGAAAGGAGTAGATCCCGTTAAAATAACAGTGAAAGAGGGAACGAGTTACCCAAATACGCCCCAGTATAAATTGACACCAGAAATAATTGAAGGAATAACGCCAGTAATAAATAAAATGATTGAACAAGGGATTCTAAAAGAAATCCTGAGCAGTCCATGTAATTCGCCAATAATGGGACTGAAAAAGCCAAACGGAACATATAGAATTGTACAAGATTTGAGGAAGGTAAACAAAATTGTTGTGCCTTGTTGCCCGATAGTACCGAACCCTGCTGTGATTCTATACCAGATTCCACGTGAAGCAGAATGGTACACAGTAATTGATTTATGTCATGCATTTTTCTCTATTCCACTGCATCCAGATAGCCAGCCATTATTTGCGTTCCGGTTTGGAGAGCGTATTTTGGCATGGTGCCGAATTCCTCAAGGGTACACAGAAAGTCCCTCAATCTTTAATCAGATTCTAAAGAAATCGTTGGAAGATTTAAGAATGCCAGAAAAGTCAGTGATGGTTCAGTATATTGATGACCTACTGGTGGCATCAAAAACGAAAGAAGCATGTGTCAATGATACAATTGCTTTGCTGAATCATTTAGCAAAAAGAGGACATAAAGTGTCCCCTTCAAAATTGCAGTTTTGTCAACAAGAAGTCCAGTATTTAGGGCATAAAATTGAGAAAGGAGTGCGAAAGGTAACGACTGAAAGAATAAAAATGATTCAAGGAATGAGAGCTCCAATGACACAAAGAGAGGTAAGAATGTTTTTGGGAATGGTTGGATATTGTCGACAATGGATAAGCGGTTTTTCACTGATTGCTAAACCATTGCAGAAACTGACAAAGAAGGATGTTAAAGATCCTTTTGAAATGAATGATGAAGAAATGAAAGCATTCAGAGAGCTGAAAAAGAAATTATGTGAAGCTCCAGCATTAGGAATGCCTGACTATGAGAAAGATTTTGAGCTGTATTGCAGTGAAAGAGATGGATGTGCATTTTCAGTTTTGGTACAGAGACATGGAACTATGAAAAGACCAATTGCATATTTTTCGGCTGTTTTAGACCCTGTAGCGAAAGCATTGCCTGGATGTTTGAAAGCAGTTGCTGCTACTTGTGTGAGTCTGGAACAGAGTGAAGGCATAGTGATGGGGTATCCACTGAGAGTATATGTTCCCCATTCTGTGGAAATTCTCTTGACAAGAACGAAAACCCAATACATGACACATAGTCGGCTGACTAGGTATGAAAAAGTAATTTTGAGTGCAGATAATGTGACCATTGACAGATGTATGAATGTGAATCCTTCGACATCATTGCCAGATGAAGAGAGTGTGATTGAAATGGATGAAGTAGATCACGATTGTCTGAATGTGCTCGAATACTGTACAAAACCAAGGTCTGACATACGAGATGAGCCTTTGAAAGAATCAGATTATATTCTGTTTGTGGATGGCTCATGTTTGAGAACGAGTGATGGAGTTCTAAGTGCAGCATATGCAGTTTGCACAGTAGCAACTGTAATGGAAGCATCTTGTCTGAAAGGGGTACGGTCTGCCCAAGTTGCTGAATTAGTAGCTCTGATTCAAGCATGTAAGTTGGGAAGAAATGTACGGGTTACGATTGTGACAGATAGCCAGTACGGCTTTGGGGTGGTGCACGACTTCGGTCAGATTTGGTCACAAAGGGGTTTCTTGACGTCTGCCGGAACGCCCATTAGAAATGGAGATTTTGTGAAAAAGCTGCTTGAGGCGATACAGCTGCCTAAACAGATTGCTGTTGTGAAGTGCAATGCACATAAAAATGGGGAAGACTACATAACTGTTGGTAATAAATATGCTGACGAAATGGCACAGTATTGTGCAAAGAATGTGGTTTCTTTAAACAAATGTCGGGAAAGAGAGCATATTTCTTGTCCTTTGCTTTTTACTAACTCTATTGAGACATGGGATGAGGTGAGACAGTTACAAGAAGCTGCAGATGATGAGGAAAAAGATACATGGATAAAAGCAGGATGTAGAAAACATGAAGAAAATGATGTTTGGGTTTATAGAGATGAGAGACCAGTTATGCCTGATAGCATGATTTCTGACATGGCACGGATGTACCATGGACAAGCCCATATTGGGAGAGATTCAATGATCAGACTTTTTAGACAAACATGGTACAATCCAAAATTCAGAGCCATAGCTGAGAGTCTTTGTCAGAGATGTCTTATTTGTCAACAGTTAAATCCAGGAAGGAAGACAGTAGTGAGTCTAGGAACAATAGGACGAGAAGGGGGTCCTTTCACTAGAATGCAAATGGATTTTATTGAAATGCCACCTTGCAACAGACTAAGGTATGTCCTAGTGGTCGTCTGTTTGTTTTCCCGTTGGGTGGAAGCATACCCAACAAGAAGGAATGATGGTATTACGGTAGCAAAACTTATGCTGCGAGAATTCATTCCGAGGTATGGTTTTCCAGTCACGATTGAAACAGATAGAGGAACACACTTCCAAAATGAATTAGTTAAACTGATTTGTGAAGCACTTAGTATTAAACAGAAACTGCATTGTGCATACAGACCAGAGGCTTCTGGAATCGTAGAGCAAGTGAATGGAACAATCAAGAACAGGTTAGGAAAAATGTGTCAAGCTACAGGACTCAAATGGCCAGATGCTTTGCCATTAGTTCTAATGACAATCAGAAGTATTCCGGAAAGGAAAACTGGACTCAGTCCCCATGAAATAATTATGGGACGAGCAATGAGACAAGCACAAGTACCTGTCAACAAACTACTGACTATAACTGATGATCTAGTGCTGGATTATTGCAAAGGATTGGCTGATGTGGTGCGTTCTGTGTTTCATCAGGTTGGACCGGATGCGACCACTCTTGAAAGAAAACCAGCTCACGACTTGAATCCAGGAGATTGGGTCCGCATAAAAGTCCACCGGAGAAGAAACTGTTTGGTTCCTCGCTGGGACGAACCACGACAAGTGATCCTGGTGACGACCACTGCAGTCAAGTGTGCAGGAGTGAAACACTGGGTACATGCCAGTCACACCATCAGAGTTCCAGAACCTGAAGATCGACATGTGAGTCGACATCTGGAAGTATTGGATAACAGTTCAGCATCAGAAACAGAAGAAGAAACAAACAGGGTGCCAGAACCTGAAGATCGACCTGTAAGTCGACATCTGGAAGACCCAACTACAAGTGCAACGACAGAAGAAGTAGAAGAAGTAGAAGAAATAGCTGAAGTTCCAGATCTTGAAGATCGACCTGTAAGTCGACATCTGGAAATATCAGACACCAGTTCAGAATCTGATACAGAGCATTCGGATTGTGAAGAAATTCTAAAAAGAAATTGGAATTTTGAGAGCATAAGAGAAGAAACTGAGCCAGAAGATAGTGATAGTGAGCAACCAAGTACAAGTTGTGGTAAAAATCCTTCGGAGATAATATTGATAGATGAAGAAGGGAGAGTTTCAAACAAAAAGCTAGAAAAATCGGAAAATCCCCGAGGAGCAATAGGGACAGATAGTCAAACACGAGAACAGGGAAATTTAGAAGCAGATAGAGAGACTGACACAAATTCGGAAGAACCTCGAGGAGGGACAGAAATAGGTGAACGAAGGAAGATAAGAAAAGAACCACAAGTAGAAGAAAATGAAATTATAAGTTTCAAAATAAGAGGCAATGACGAAAGAATTGAAACAGAGTCTGAAGAAAGTGGAGAAGAAAGAAACCAAAAACTAGAGTCAAGAAAAAGAAATTGGAAAACAGAAAGAGAGGAAAAAGGAAGTGAAGCAAAAAGGCCAAGGAAAGGAGACAATTGGCCCAACGAAGTAAGAAAATTAAGATACAGAATCATAAGGTTGGATGGGAAAAGTGCTGAACAAGTGAATGAAATAACAAGTCAGAGAGAGCAAGAAAAACAAGGTGGAAAACACTTGCAGAAAACGAAAAGAATAAAGAAGGTAAATCCGAAGTATAGATCGCCTGAATGGTTGTATCTTGCTTTGACTAGTAACAAAGAAGAAAAGAACACTCACGAGAACCCAGAACAAAGAAACCTGATGGGAGAAAGTGAAGTGCAACAAACCTGAAGAAGTTTAAATAGTTCTACCGGATTTGACAAAACACTGGATCTGACGAATTTTACCGGATGTGACAAAGAAAGAATTCTGAGAAAGAATTAAAAGAAAGTACCAAGTAAAGACAAAACATTGGAGTACAGAGTGGCAAATAAGTCATTTCTGAGGTGTAGTGACACAATTTTCTGGAAAACAAATAAATAAGGTTATAAAACAAAAATGGAGAATACTAGAGATAGAAAATGTAAATGTGAATTTTTAAGTAGATGGTGCAAGATGTGTTGCTTTTGTACAGGATTATTAATGACAGTATGGGTGGTTCTAGCAATCACTATTCCAATTAGTTTAGCTGTAGTAAAAACGTCTAATAACACTGAGAAAGAAAAAGGAGCTAACACTCAAGAACCAGTTATATTAAAGAGTAGTGCAGAATTACACAAAGACAAATCAATAACAGATTTTTCAAAAAATGTTTTTACTAAATTATTATATGAGTATGTAGAAACAATGGATGTAAGAGATTGCTATGTTTGTATGCAGTTGCCTGCATCTGTAGCAGAGGGTGTGACTTATCATCACCTCCCTTTGACGTATGGAATAACATGTAGCGTTTTAGCAAGTTTATTTTATAAAACAGGTAGATTAGAATATTATTACACTGACATAAATAAGATTTTTGCGAAAGTTTCTGTAGTTCCCGAGCTGAACAAAATAAAAGAGGGAAAAACGTTTGGTGAATATTTTTTAGAAGATAAGATTTTAACATTAGATAGTATAATTAGATACAACCTTACCTGTGAGTTAAAGAAGGAAGAAAAGGTATTTTTAGAGATGGTTGAAGAGAGAAGAGTGAAATTTCAAAGAAAAGTGATAGAAGAGACAAAAACACCTCTTTGGGCGTTTGAGGAAGACAATCATGACAAGAAAAAGACAAATGCAGCTATGACTCTGGATTGGCCCCAACAGGGAAGGTTGTGCATTAGAAGAAATAAGACAAGATATGACAATTATTTTGTGGGTTCCAGTATTTGCCATGACAATTACCAAATTTTAGGTGGATGGGGATTCAAAGGGGGAAAAGATCCAATATTTCCAGGGATTTATTATGTTTGCGGAAATAGGGCTTATTATAGGTTGCCGGACCATTGGTATGGGTCATGTTATTTAGGCCTGGTCTTTCCAAAGATTTTTCATATGGATAGAAAAGAAAAAGGAACACACAAAATGATAAATACCTTTACACGTAGAAAAAGGGAAAGTTTTTCAGAAATAGTAGGTGATATTTTTGGAGCATTGATACCAGCAGTGGGAATATCTTTGAATGCATTTAGAATTCGGAAATTATCCACAGTGGTAGATCGTTTATCTACAGATACTGCTGGAGGGTTCTTGATGGTAAATACCGAGATGGTTGCCATGAGAGCTATGGTGATGCAAAATCGACTTGCCCTTGACATTCTTTTGGCAAAAGAGGGCGGAGTCTGTGGAATGCTGAAAGTCCAACATTGTTGCACTTACATTCCAGATAAAAGTGAAAATATACAGAAGTATATAACAAATATTACAAGTTTGCACAAAGAACTTGTTCCACTGGAGGTTGAAAGTGCATGGGGAAAACTTGGTAAAGGGTTTTCTTCAGTAATAAATTGGTTAACAAGAATGAGTGGATTAATAATAGGGAAAGTTATAATAATAGCAACCGTGATAATAATAATAATATTAGTACTGAAGCTTGCAATAACATGTATAAAGAGAAAAAGAAGGCAGAATAAAATAGAAAAGGAAAACATGATAAACAAGGAGAGAGAGAGAGAAATGGGTGAAATAGAGTTAGAAGAAATAAAAGAGAACATGTACAAGAAAACGAAGAGACAAGTTGAAAGGGATACAGTTGTGTAAACTAACAAAAGCAAACGGATAAAAGATATATGCTGTCTGAGAAAATTGTATAACTTGGGTTTTGTGGTGATATTAAAAATCACCAAAGAGGGGAATTGATGGTGTAGGGTAAATGAAATTTTTTTAACCTCCTAATGTTTTCGGAAAATAATTAATAAACATGTTCGTTTAAGTAAATAACCAACAATGTATGTTACATGTTAAGGGTTAAAGGTAACACTCTATTCCGTGTGCAAATTAATCAACTTATAATTGTTTACGTGTCTAACATAACATAATATTTGCGTACTAATTAAATAATAAACGCATGATCTGTGCTTTTAAATAAAACGTGTGGTTGCAAAATAAAGCGATGGTAAGTAAGGGACAGCTTTATATGTTGCTTTTTGCTAGGTAATACCTAATTGGGGTACGTAGAAAGACGGGAGGGAAACGAAAGGGTTTATATTTCTTTGTTTTAACAATATTTTGTTTATCTTTGAAAATAGTGCGCTTAGGCCTGTCGAGCAGCGATATAAAATGGCCGCCAGTTGCTAGAGTACGCATGAGCGGGGGACCATGTGATAGAGGAGAGAGGCTGTGGAAAAGGGATGATCACGTGCTGATGCTGAGTGGTTCAGATGGAAGTATGGTCAAGGCTGTTGTGACCTTTCTGAGCAGATGTGTGCCAAGATGATCAGCAAGAAGCATGAGAAGTCCAACTGAATCAATAGGCGGAACTGTTAAACCCAAAATGTAGCAGAAAAAGATACAATTTGGACTGATCGAAACGGATGAGCAATTGCATGAACTGTGGGAAACGATGCTTGCATGGACATTCCACAAGGAACTGGTTAAGACCAGGAAGTTTGATTAATATGTATATGGGCCTAAGTTTTGACCAATGAGAAAGAGTCACGCCATGAAGAAGAAACATTTTATGCTGTAAGCTAGAATTAGGGTATAAGAAGATCTACTCTTGGTGGGAGGGATTAGATGCTGCGGGAGTTGCTGGAGAAGTTAGATGCTGTAGATGGGTGAAGTTGCGGTTGCTGATGCTGACGAGCTGATGCTGCTGCTGCTATTTTTCTTTTCCAGTTGAGTATAAGATGCTGCTTTAGGAGAATTTTTCCTGATAGATTTTTATTTTAGAACTATTAGATTTTCCCCAGATAGATAGATTTATCTTTAAGAGTTCTTACTATGATAACCTTATTTTTCCGTCTAATAAAAATGCATTGCAATTTCAAGATATTCTTATATTGATGATAAATGTAATGATCTGAATAATAAGCTTAAGCTCATTTCCTGCATTCAAAACTTTATATAAACTTTATTATTCTTTAAACAAATCACTCAGTGATTCTTTAGCTCAATGATTAAAATGAAATATTAAAGAGTTTATTGTGATTGAGCTGGTCTTAATCACCATCAACTGATTCCTACTAGTTGGTCCATCGACCAATGAGCGGAATACCTTAAAGCAATAGAACAATATTATGTCATGATAAAAGAGGTATCCCGTCTCCTTCCAGCGAATCGTTTTTCTCCTAGGTTAATGACGGAGGAAATCCAGGGAATAAATGAGTAAGTGAATGTTTTTGCGGTGTTATGGGCCCCACCGTCATATGGATATAGGGTGTGTGTTAGAGGAATAGTTGCACCTGGATGACCAAAGCATAATAGGAGAATTATTTTTATTGTTAGCGCTGGATCACATCCCTAGGGGATAACTTCTGTTGAGACTAAACTGTTGCACCTGAAGCATCATTCTGTGTGGTACATTTAACATGATGGTAGATGTACAGTCTGAGACCTGGGTAGTCTGTGTAACCTCAGGGCATACTTCTGCTGTCTAAGACTTTCTCTTCTATGATCTGTTTAACTGGGAGCTGTGGTGATGGGGTAGATCTGCTGTCCGAATCGTGAGAGTCTTGGGCAACCTAAGGGGTAGCGCTGATGATGGATACATACTGATGGGATATTTTTGCTACTTAAGACTAGTATATGTCTGGGCTGTTTGAACAGATTGGTGGCACTGCTGAGTGAGGCGTGTGAGCTCTGTTTAAGCTGTGGTCTGGTTCTGCTCTGTATGACTTGCACTTGTATTATATTTGTAACCTGAGTGGTAGCTCTTCTCTTGAGGCCTGCAAGGTTTGAGTAAACCGAGGAGATAGTTCTGCTGATGCTTGCATCTGTATGGTCTGTGTACCCTGAGTGGCAGCTCTTCTCTTGAGGCCTGCAAGGTTTGAGTAAACCGAGGAGATAGTTCTGCTGATGCTTGCATCTGTATGGTCTGTGTACCCTGAGTGGTTGCTCTTCTCCTGAGGCCTGCAAGGTTTGAGTAAATCGAGGAGATAGTTCTGCTGATGCTTGCATATGTATGGTCTGTGTACCCTGAGTGGTTGCTCTTCTCTTGAGGCCTGCAAGGTTTGAGTAAACGGAGGAGATAGTTCTGCTGATGCTTGCATCTGTATTGTATTTTTACCCTGAGTGGCAGCTCTTCTCTTGAGGCCTATGGGTAAACCGATGGGATAGTTCTACTAAAGCGTGCATCTGCATGGTGTGCATACTCTGAGTGGTAGCTCTTTGGTTGAGGCCTGTGAGGTGAGAGCAAACCAATTGGATAGTGCTTCTACATGTATGGTCTGTGTGACCTGAGTGGTAGCTCTTTGGTTGACTAAATTGAGGGGATAATTCTGCTAAGTCACCTATCTGTATCTTACTTGTAACCTGAGTGGGAGCCTGTGAGATCTAAATAAACAAGGAGATACTTCTGCTAAAACTGGCACCTGTATGGTCTGTCTAACCTGACTGGTAGCCAATGAGGTCTAGGTGAACCAAGTGGATATTTAAGTCTTGCATCTGTATGACCTGTGTAAGGTGAGAAGCAGATCTTTGGTGGATGCCTGTGAGGTGTGAATAAACTGAGGGCATAGTTCTGATAAGACTTGCACCTGTATCATCCTTGTAACGTAACCTGTATTGAAATCTGTGAGGTGTGAGTAAACTGAGAGGGTAGTTCTGGTAAGACTTGCACCTGTTTTATCCTTGTAACCTGAATGGTAGCCTGTAAGGTCTGAGTAAACTGAGGGGATAGGTCTGCTAAGGCTTGCTCCTGTATAGTCTTTGTAACACGAGTGGCAGCTCTGTGGCTGAGGCCGATGCCGCCTAAGTAAACTGAGGAAATAGGTCTGCTAAGACTGGCAGCTGTGGGGTCTGTGTAACCTGAGTTTCAACCTCTTTGGTTAAGGCATGTGAGGTCTAAGTGAACTGAGGGGGTAGTTCTGCTAAGACTGGCATCTGTGGGGTCTGTGTAACCTGAGTTCAACCTCTTTAGTTGAGGCCTGTGAGGTCTAAGTAAACTGAGGGGATAGGTCTGCTAAGACTGGCATCTGTGGGGTCTGTGTAACCTGAGTTCAACCTCTTTGGTTGAGGCCTGTGAGGTCTAAGTGAACTGAGGGGATAGGTCTGCTAAGACTGGCAGCTGTGGGGTGTGTGTAACCTGAGTTCAACCTCTTTGTTTGAGGCCTGTGAGGTCTAAGTGAACTGAGGGGATAGTCCTGCTAAGACTGGCAGCTGTGGGGTCTGTGTAACCTGAGTTCAACCTCTTTGGTTGAGGCCTGTGAGGTCTAAGTGAACTGAGGGGATAGGTCTGCTAAGACTGGCAGCTGTGGGGTCTGTGTAACCTGAGTTCAACCTCTTTGGTTGAGGCCTGTGAGGTCTAAGTGAACTGAGGGGATAGGTCTGCTAAGACTGGCATCTGTGGGGTCTGTGTAACCTGGAGTTCAACCTCTTTGGTTGAGGCCTGTGAGGTCTAAGTGAACTGAGGGGATAGTCCTGCTAAGACTGGCAGCTGTGGGGTCTGTGTAACCTGAGTTCAACCTCTTTGGTTGAGGCCTGTGAGGTCTAAGTGAACTGAGGGATAGGTCTGCTAAGACTGGCAGCTGTGGGGTCTGTGTAACCTGAGTTCAACCTCTTTGGTTGAGGCCTGTGAGGTCTAAGTAAACTGAGGGGATAGGTCTGCTAAGACTGGCAGCTGTGGGGTCTGTGTAACCTGAGTTCAACCTCTTTGGTTGAGGCCTGTGAGGTCTAAGTGAACTGAGGGGATAGGTCTGCTAAGACTGGCAGCTGTGGGGTGTGTGTAACCTGAGTTCAACCTCTTTGGTTGAGGCCTGTGAGGTCTAAGTGAACTGAGGGGATAGGTCTGCTAAGACTGGCAGCTGTGGGGTGTGTGTAACCTGAGTTCAACCTCTTTGGTTGAGGCCTGTGAGGTCTAAGTGAACTGAGGGGTTAGTCCTGCTAAGACTGGCAGCTGTGGGGTGTGTGTAACCTGAGTTCAACCTCTTTGGTTGAGGCCTGTGAGGTCTAAGTGAACTGAGGGGATAGTCCTGCTTAGACTGGCAGCTGTGGGGTGTGTGTAACCTGAGTTCAACCTCTTTGGTTGAGGCCTGTGAGGTCTAAGTGAACTGAGGGAATAGGTCTGCTAAGACTGGCAGCTGTGGGGTCTGTGTAACCTGAGTTCAACCTCTTTGGTTGAGGCCTGTGAGGTCTAAGTGAACTGAGGGGATAGGTCTGCTAAGACTGGCATCTGTGGGGTCTGTGTAACCTGAGTTCAACCTCTTTGGTTGAGGCCTGTGAGGTCTAAGTGAACTGAGGGGATAGTCCTGCTAAGACTGGCAGCTGTGGGGTCTGTGTAACCTGAGTTCAACCTCTTTGGTTGAGGCCTGTGAGGTCTAAGTGAACTGAGGGGATAGGTCTGCTAAGACTGGCAGCTGTGGGGTCTGTGTAACCTGAGTTCAACCTCTTTGGTTGAGGCCTGTGAGGTCTAAGTGAACTGAGGGGATAGTCCTGCTAAGACTGGCAGCTGTGGGGTCTGTGTAACCTGAGTTCAACCTCTTTGGTTGAGGCCTGTGAGGTCTAAGTGAACTGAGGGGATAGGTCTGCTAAGACTGGCAGCTGTGGGGTCTGTGTAACCTGAGTTCAACCTCTTTGGTTGAGGCCTGTGAGGTCTAAGTGAACTGAGGGGATAGGTCTGCTAAGACTGGCAGCTGTGGGGTCTGTGTAACCTGAGTTCAACCTCTTTGGTTGAGGCCTGTGAGGTCTAAGTGAACTGAGGGGATACTACTGCTACGCCTCACACCTGCATATTCTGTGAGGTCTGAGTAAACTTAAGGGATGGTTCTGCTAAGGCTTGCACCTGTACAGTCTGTATAATCTGAGTAGTAATCTGTGATATGTGAGTTAACTAAGAGGATACGTTCTGGTAAGACATAGTCCTGTATGGTCTGTGAAACAGGACGGAAAGCTCTGCCGTCTAAGACACCTGAAGTCTTTGTAACTTCCGGACAGAGGTCTGCTGACTAAGGCTCGCCCTGAATAGTCTTGACGGGGGTGCTCCTATATTTTTTTCTGATCCTTTAAGAAATAGGTGAAGTAGCTCTGCTGCCTGGGTTTGGAGCCCGCAGTAAATGTGTACCATGTGGAAGCTCTGCAGTCGAAGCTCTACTCGATAGCATCTCTACTGTATAGGACTGACCGATGTAAGAACTGGGTCCTGAAGGCCGCGGTCTGAGGTTTCAGTAAGCTCTGGGACACATGGCTTGCCTTCCCTACCAGGATCGAGTCTTGAGAAAAGAAACGTCCTTCTGTGCTGTCAAACTTGTCCTACGTGTGGCTGAAGATCGTGTGCAGTGGAGGTTTGACATATCACGAGTGGTTGTAATATGTGGGGTCATAAGCAGTGCATGATGTGGCCCAAGTTATAGTTAGTTCACTTAACTATGACTGGCACATTTTAGAGTTTTTGGGCATTTTAACATTAGCTCGTGTCTCATTCCAACACCTTCACTTTAATCATTTTTTGTGATGAACTCAAGAAGAGACCAGAGAAGGATAATATTGATGAGTTCCTCAAGGATATGGAGACCAGACTAGAGAATATGGAAGAAGAGATCAAACTGAGGAAAAAACCCAAAAAACAAACAAGGCTGCCTGGACTACGAAAAGGGCAGGATTCTGACATTCAATAGAAAATATGATGGTTTACGGGAAAGCAGGGGACCCATGGAACCGAAGGAATAGGACACTGCAGTGTCTGAGACAGGATTGGCAACAGAGGAAGAGACGGAGTCTCAGTTACCAGGGAGAGCAATATATCCGAAGCCGGAAACACTGGCCACTTTTTTTTAGAAGAATACCACCTCCTGCCAGGGAGGCAGGAGCTTATCCAACAGGGGAGCAGGGGCAGAGGAGCAAGAGGTGAAACAACGGCAAAGAAGGAGAAGGCACATGAGCAGGAACACAAGCCCTTGTGGGAAAGGTGAAGAGGGACAGACAACAGGACCCATGAAAGGTGTGCCAGCTATCTGAGAGAAATTTGATGGCTGATGAGGTACCAGCCCTCAATCATTGACTTTCTGTCTGCCTTACCAGGGGTTTTAATTATATGCAGGCTCAGATTGACTTGTTCAAATTGACTAGGGTGTTGAAATTAAAGAAATGACACCCACTAAAACATAGTACCACCAGTGAGAAGGTGGACCTAGAGATCTGGAAGGTAATACTGACCTTACTGTGGGGGAGGTGGATCTCCTCATTGCCCTACATGAATTAGGACATGAGGAAACAGAGGGTAAGACAACATAGAAAACATCCTGGATGATTTGGCTATTGTATATAACAAATCTCCACCAAGTGTTTTCAAACCCAACTCCACATTTTTGCCACAGATGGCATATGATGCCACAGATACGTTTCATGATACTGTCACCAGGGAGCTTGCTGGTCCCCGGTTTGTTTTTTAATTTCCCCACCTGTTCGGCACATACGCGCTGGAAACCGCCCGATCCCTGCCACGTCCCGGGACACCCCTCCCCTTGTATGGCGGTCTATTTAGATAAGCACCTAAGGCAAGCTCGTCTGCACCCGGATGCCAGTCCTCCTGCCGGTTTCAGCTCCCACACCTCGCAGAGATGATGATAGTCAAGGGAAGAGTTATTAGCCCACAACACTACAGGTAAGGGCATCAGCTGTGCTAGAATAGACCCATGCTCCATCACTATAGCCTCTAAGGTGACGTGTCCGGAATGTAGCCCCTTGATTGTGAGCCTTGAGACACAGGACATCAATAAGCCTGAAATTATGACCCATTCCAACTCAATCTCTAAAAATATCATTAGAGATGGGAAACTCCTTTGCACGCTAATCAATGCCAGGTCTCTGGTGAAACACACAATCGAATTTGCAGACTTCCTAGATAAACCTAGGCTAGATATAGTCTATGTAACTGAGATATGGGCCGATCCCACTTGCAGCAGTTCTTCCTGGCTATTTCGCTTACAGACTAGATAGACTTCAAAAGTGGGGAGGTGGGTTAGCTATTATACACCACAGCAATATGTTGGCTGTTTTCCTACCAGTGTCTTCACCAGAATGTGAAGCACTCTCTTTTAATATTGAAGTGTCCAAAATCCAATTCTTTAATGGATTATTAGTGTATTGTCCACCTGGCCCTAGGAATACTTTCACTCAGGCCATCAGCTCTTTATTGAAATCTTGTTTATTCTCCAATGACTATACAGTTTTAGGAGATTTTAATTTCTATTTAGAAGCTCAAAGAGACAGACACAGAGGTATTAACTGATTCCATGTCCAGCTTAGACCTCACTCAAGTGGTAGTTGGTCCGACACACCTAGCGGGCCATACTCTAGATGGGATTTTTACAAATAATGCCTTTTTAATCGAGACAGGCACCTTACCTCTAACTTGGTCAGACCATAATGCAGTGATGTTTGATATAAACCTTCCTCATCAAGTGCTTTCAGAGAAAGTCTCTTATAGCCCTCAATTTTCATGTGCTTGGCACAAAATTCAAACCGACCAAATCAATCAGATTCTAACTCAATCACAGCCCAAGCGGGCAGAGGATTTAGACCAATCAACTTTAAATTGCTCTAATTGGTTGAATTCAGCAGTAACCACCTTAGCACCCGTCAAGGTATCTCAGCACCATTGAAGTAAACCATCGCCTCCGTGGTTTACAGACAATCTCAGGACTCAGAAACAATGTTGTAGAAGACAGTAACATAAATGGAGCAAGGAATACAACAAGTTGGAGAAAGAAAAATACAAGCAATATATGGCGGGCTATCAGACTCTGCTAGAAAAAGAAAAATCCTGCTACTTAACACAAAAAAATTGAAGCTTCAAAAACTCTCTAAAAGAACTGTTTCAGACAGTGCTCAAACAGACTACTATTCCTAGTAATAACCTTGCAGGTAGCAGCTGATCCTTTTGCAATACTCTTGCAGCATTTTTTCAGAACAAAGAGGAACAGGTTTTTACAGGTTCTCTTTAAATAAGGTATCCACTTCAGAGGGAAGCAACTCTTCGCCTTCCTGCTCTGACAATGAAACCTTTATTGAATTTACTTCTCTTACAGATGAGCAGGTAACATTGCAAATCAAATCTATAACGTGAGGTTTGCCACTCGATCCATGCCCCCCTTCGGTGGTCAAATTAGCCCCTCAGATCATTGCCTGCAATCTCATAGACATTTTCAACAGAATGTTCAAGACAGGCCACTTCCTTGAACAATAGAAAATAGCTACATTGCTTTCATTGATTAAAGAAATCTAATCTTTTAAATCCTATGGACCCCAATAGTTATTGCCCAATCTCCCGACTCCAGTTACTGGCTAGGATCATGGAGATTTCATACAAAACAATCATCTTCTGGTTTCAAACCAATTCAGATTTAGAAGTGGCCACAGCACTGAAACTGCCTTGATCATGGCAACAGAGGAGATGAGGGCGGCTCTTGACCAGGGAGGGAGAGCAGCCCTTGTCTTACTTGATCTTTTGGCAACATTCAATTCGGTCATTCACAAGTTGCTAATTGACCGTCTTCACAATATTGGGATCTGAGGTGCCGCCTTGGCCCTTCTACGATCTTTTCTTTTTGGCCGAGAACAATCTGTGGCACTAAAGGAGTTTGTTTCAGAACCCTCTTCAATGCCCTGCAGGGTCCCTCTGGCGTCCTCGCTAAGCCCAACTCTGTTTAACGTTTATGTCACCTCTATGGCTACTATGGCTAGATCTTTCGGATTCTCTTTAACATCCTATGCTGACATCACCCAAATTGTCACCTCCCTGTCCAGCAGTGACCATAACACTGGAACTAGAATCCACAACTGTATACGGCAGTGAGTGACTGGATGAACCATAACTGCTTGAAACTAAATTCTGGGAAGAATTTCATCCTGTTTGCCAATCGGGTGTCTTTTTGGTCCCCATCCTGTTGGCTGCAGGAGATGGGAACTTTTCCGACTCCAGTTAGGAAGGCTAGGAATCTAGGAGTGTTAGTTGACAACAACCTCACCTATGGTGATCAAGTTAATGCTGTCATTTCCTCCTCCTTCTACACATTAAGGAAAATAAAAAAAATCCTTCCATAAATTGCTCCAGTGCTTAATTTGTAAAATATTAAGTGCCAGGGCTCTGACCAGGAGGCCACTGCAGCTTACACCACCCATCGCCCTTGTCATTGCTGCCATAGCAACTACTAACCATCTCTCTCGCACGTAAATGCGACAGTTCACATTATTCCAGGTCCCCAAATCTAAAGGAATGGCTGGGGAGGCAGGTATTAGCAATATTTTAATGTATATTGTTTCCTAAACAATTGTTATACTGCTCATCTCTAAATTAGACGAGCAGCGCCACCTTGTGGCAGACTACCCTAAGTGTGGTGTTGACAATTAGGTTCCGAGCACCGGCTCAAATTAAGCACTGCATTGCTCCCGATTCACAGAAAATGGTAGTCACATATTTAGTGCTTTCTAAAACAAATTATTGCGATGGTCTATACCTAAATATGCATCAGCAACTCGTGAACAAACTCGAAACACTAAAAAATGCTCATACACGCTAGCTGTTGGGTATCCCTAAATTTCAATCCACTTCTCAAGCCATTCAAAAACTACACTGGCTACCAATCAGGCAAAGGATCATTTTCAAGGACCTGTGTATCGCCTATAAAGCACTGCACGATATGGGCGATTTTGGAAACCAAAGAAAATATCGGATTGCATCGGGATTGTATCGAAGGAGAGCATTTGAGGAGAAGTGTTGTCCAGATTTTTTTAAAAAGGAAGAGAAGTACTTGCTTTAAACATAGAAATAAACAGGTATTTTATGGAATTTTCAAAAAGGATGCATACAGCCTAATTATTATTACCTCCCGTCCCTCCCTCGCCTTCCTTCAATACAAATGAGGCCCCGCCTCCCACCCAGACCCACCCCCAGCATAAAAACTCTGCCCGCCCCCACCTCCACCTGTTTTTTTCTGTCTCCCTAGTGAGACTTACCTTCAGTTCCTCCCTGTGGCGGTGCCGGGGAGTCTTCGTGTTGGTTCTCTGCGACGGCGGTGCCCTCGATGGAGTTCTCCTGGCGCTGCCTCCTCTCCTCGTCTCCCTCGTGGCTGGGGGCGGAGCGGTGGCTCAGGAAGCTGCTGCGTTGTTTGGCGGTCCTCCTGTGGCTGGGGCTGTGTTTCCGGGTCGGGCCTGCTTGGCTGCCTCTGCTCCCGGACTGCACTCTTCACGGTGTCCTGGTAGGACGGGTTTTTGACCCGTGGTTTGTTCCTTTACGCTGTATGGGGATACCGGGTGCTGTGGCTTGCTGTTTTCCCTTGACTGGCGTGGGGGTCTGTCCGCCTTGTCTTGGGGGCCTCTGGGGGCTGTTTTCCACTTGCTGCCCTGGGTCGTTTGAGGTTGTTGGGGGGCCTTCTGGGGTCTTCTTCCTCTGCTGCTTGGTCACCGGTCCCCCTGGGGCGCCCTGGCTGCATGGACTTCGCGGGGGGTGTTGGTGCCTCTCCTGTCTGTGCCTGGTGCGGAACTTGGCTGTGGCTGCTCTGTCCGGTGCTTCGGGCTCCGCCGCTGCCTTCTGGTCTGTCCCGTCCTCGTCCGGCAGATCCTGTGGGCGGATGCTTTCCGTCTGGGTCCTGGGGTGCTGGGCCTTCTCCCGCCTCTGGCGTTGCCTTTGGCTCTGGGGGGTGTGGAGGGTCGCTTGGGCTCCTGTGCTGGTCGGCTGGGCTTTTCTCTTCCCTGCTGGACGGGCCCTGTGGGATTCATGGTGTTCCTGGCCCGCCTGGTTGGGCTTGCCCTTCTGTCCCGGTGTGGGGATAGGTGCTGTGGGAGTGGCGTGCGTTGCCCGTGCTTGCTGTTTCCGCTTTTGTGTACATTGTGCTTGCTGCTTTGTCCGCTGTGGGCCGCCCGGCTGGCGACTGTTTGTCGGTTGCCTGCGGAGCCTGCTGTGTGCGGTCTCTTTTCCTCCGCCCTGGGCGTTCCTTCTGTGCTGTGTTGGTCCTGTTTGGTTTCAGGTTCCTTTACGCCCTCTTTTGCATCAGTGGGTTTTTCCTGCGGTGCTGCGGGTTCCTTGCTTCCTCCGGCGGCTTTGCTTGTTGGGGGTGTTCGCCCCTTTCCTCCCGTTGGGCTGTTGGTCTCTGTCCTGGCCGCTCTGCTTGATGGGTCGGCTGTTCTCCTTGGCTGTTGCTGTGGCGCTGGCCTGTTCTCGGCTTCTTCTAGGCCCTCCTTGGTGTGGGGTTTCGTGGCTTTGGCGGCAGCTGTTCGAGCCTCCGGCCTTGGCGCCTGGTGGGCCCCTGCTCTTGTCGGATCTCTGCTGTTTGGTGGAGTCTGGCCTGGTTCGTGCCTGGCTGGGTGGCTGCCTGGGACTATTCGGTGCTGTGGGCTACAGGTCCTCTGTCCTTCTGGCCGCCTTGAGGCTTCTGTGTGCCTTTACTTGTGTGGGGCGTCCTGCCTTTCTGGGGTGCCTTGTCCTGAGGTCTCTCCTTTGTCCCCGTTGTGGGCTTCTCCTCCGCCTTTACGGTGGGTGCGGTTTGGCCTGTTTTTCGCCCTGGCTCCCTGCCTCCTCTCCTGCGGGCCCTGCCCGGCTGGGTCCCTGTCGCTGCTCTCTGTTCGGTTCCCTCCGGTGGGTGGTCGTCTTCGGCCTTTTCTTCCTCGGTGGCGGCGGCCCATTTCTGGTGGTTGGGTCCTGTGTACTTTGGTTCTTGTGTACAGGGTCGTCTTGGTGCAGGTTCCTCCGGATTCGGGGGTTCGGTTGCCTCCACTGCCTGTCTCCGGTCCCCGCGGGTGGCTCTGCTGGACTGGGTGTCCAGTTTGGTTGCCAGGTGGTCGGTCTGCTGGGTTCCTGTCGTGGTGCCCGGGCCTGGGCCCCTCTCCGTTCTGTTTCTGGGGTTCGGGGTGTCCGGTGGCTTCGGCCTGTACTGGCTCTCCTGTGGGTCTGCTCCTGGGTTCGGCCCCTTCCCTTCCGTGTGTTGGTCCTTTCGGCCGTCGTTCCTCTGGTTCTGCCTGGCATCTTTTGGCATGCCGTGGGTCTCGGGACGCCTCTCTCCGCTTCCCAGTCGCCGCTTCTTTTCTGCGGTTCGCTGTGGGTGTGGCCCGTTTCGGTTTTGAGTCCTTCCCTTCGGCCTCCGGCCCTCGCCCTGGGTCTTCCCGCGGGTCCTGGTGCCTCCTGTGGCTCTCCTTCGTGCGGGGTTTTTCCTTCGTCCTTCTCTGTCGGTCGGCCTCTGGCTGTGTGCGGCCGGAGTGTCTTTTGCTCGGTCTGTTCGGGGGACCTTGGTGGTTCTTCTGGGGATCGGGGTTGTTGGTGGCCTGGGGTGTGTCTTCTCTGGTCCCCTCTCGGGGCTTGGTGTTCGTTGAGGCTCGTTGTGGCCTTTGCATGGCCCTGTTCCCTTGTCCTGCCTGCACCTGGTCTCTCTTCCTTCTCTGGATCGGGCCTTGTTGTCCCGGGGGCTCCTCCGGCGGTCCTGTGGCTGCGGGGCTCGTGGCTTCTGGGGTGTTTTCAGGTTCCGGGGCTCGTTTCTACTTCTCCGCCTGACCGTCTGGATCCTGTTGGGTTGGTCTCCGGGGTCTGTTGTCCCCGCTGCCTGTGTCGGTCCGTGTCTGGGGGGGGAGCTGTCCTGGTGGCTCTCCCGCCGTCGCTTTCTGGCTGGCTGTTTGCTGCCTCCTCCGGCTCCGCTTGTGGTGGCTTTGGTCACCGGCCTGTCTGGGTGCGGGGTTGGCTGCGGTTTATTTGGGTTCAGGGGTGCTGGTCCCTGCTGGTCTCCCGGAGTTCCTCCTGCTGCCGCTTGTTGGGGGCTTGCCCTGGTGCTCTTTCGTGGCTCTCTGCGGGGCCCATGCGGTGTTGGTTCAGTCTGGCGTTCTGGGAGGTGGTCCTCTGTCCGCCCTCTGGGTGGGTCCCGGTTCTGTTCCTTGTTTGCCTGCGTCCTGTTTCCCTGGCTCCGGTCTGGGGGCTGGGGCTGTCGGCTCTCTCCCTTCGGTGAGTGGCCTCTGGGCTGGCGGCTCTGTTTTTGCTGGGTCATTCCTTCTTCCCGCGTTTTCTCTCTTCTTCCCCGTGTGGCCTGCCTGTTGGTGGGTCGTTGGGGCCTCCCTGTGGTGGTCCTGTTGCGGATCCGGGGTAGGCCTTGGTGGCCCGGTTCTGGTCTCTGGGATGGGGTCCCGGGGCTCGGGGGGGTCGTTGGCCTTCCCTCTCCTGTGCCTCGGGGTCTTCTAGGTGCCTTCCTCCCCCCCCTTTTTTTTTTCCACTGCTCCGGGCCTTTCTGGTTCTGGTCGGGTGGCTCTGTGCTCGGGGGTTGTTGGTTGCTCCCCGTTGGCCTGGGGTGCCTTGGTCTCCTCTCCTGTCCGCCTTCTGTTGCGTTCGGGTGTGGGTCCTTCCGGTGGTTCCGTTCTCTTGATGTTTCCGGCCCTTCCCCTGGGTTCTGTGCAGGGGTTTCGCCTGCTGCCTGGTGGTGGTGCGGCTGGGCTTTGCTGGGTTGGGGGCTCCTGTCCATTTGGCGGTTGCTTGGCTGCCTTCCCGTCGGTCCTCCTCTCTGCTGTCCTGTGCTTGGCATGGGCGGACCTTTTCGGCCTGGTGTTCTGCTCTGGGGTTGTTACCTCGGTGGCTGGCCTATGTTTGGCGTGGCGATTCCTTCCTGGTGGGGCTCTTCTGGGTTTGTCGGTGTCTCCTCTGCGGGTGCTGTAGGCGGCTCTCTGGCTTCTTGATGCTCCTGGCATTCTTGCGGGTTGGCGGGGGTCTGTTGCCCCCTCGCCCTGTCTGATCCTTCCCTTCGGGGTCTTGGCTGCTGGTATTGGCTGTCCTCCCTTTGGTCCCCTTGGGGGTCTCGGGTTGCGGCTCTTGTCTTTTGGGCCTTGTTTTTTGGTTGCCATCCCCTCTGCGCGGCGCTTGGGGGTGTTATATCGGCTGTGGGTTCTTGTTTTGCTTTGATCCGGTTGCGGTGGTTGTTTGGCCTTCCTCTGCTCTGTTGGGTCGTTGGCTTTGGTCCCTGGTCTTGCTGACTGTCCGTCTTTTGGGGGTGGTTCCTCCTGTGGGGAATTAGGGGGTGTTCCTCTCGCTGTTTGGCGATTTCAGTGGCTGCGTTGCTTGCTGTCCGGCGTGCTATGCTGTGGTCCCTGCCGGTTGTGGTGTCCTGTCGGGTGGGCTCCTCTGTGGGATCTGTTGGACTGCGTCCTGGTCTTCTCCCTCTCCGTTTGACTGTCGCTGTCCGTTTGCGTGTCTGGAACGCTTGTCTGCTGTTCTGGGCCGCTGGGTTCCTGGGATGTTGATCTGCTGTGTTTGGGGCACTGTTTCTGTTTTGGTGTTCTCTCGCACTCAGCTGTCCGTCTCTGTTTTCTTCTGCTTGCTATGTCCTCATTTGTATTGAAGGAAGGCGAGGAGGGACGGGAGGTAATGCTTCCATTTCTAACGATAATGGCATTACTCCTAGTCCTACTCCTCGCCTTCCTTCAAGGACCCTCCCTCCCGGTGCGGTTCATCTGAGTGCTAGCTCGGCTTGTTTACGTACAGGTGGAGGTGGGGGCGGGCAGAGTTTTTATGCTGGGGGTGGGTCTGGGTGGGAGGCGGGGCCTCATTTGTATTGAAGGAAGGCGAGGGAGTAGGACTAGGAGTAATGCCATTATCGTTAGAAATGGAAGCATTATTTACAGTGTGTTTACACGGTTGTGCTGTGTACTAGATATAGTCATGTCTGCCAGTGAAACTGAAAGAGGTGTAACACAAGGAAATTCTCCACAAGTGCAATTGTCATCTCCAAAAGAATTTCTAGCTTCACCTGGAACCAGCAGTTCAAGGGAACCAGTGGAAGGATTATTTTTTAAATTACATTGCTAATTTGGAGGACATTAGTGGTACATTTTCGGCAGAAAGGAAAAAGAGGATTCTCATGTACTGTTTAGGACCAGAAGGTTTGAGTATCTATAACCAATTATGAAAGCCAGAGAGAGCTGGTGGTGACTTAGATGTTTTCAAGTGTGCTATGTTGGATTTGGATGCTCATTTCACGCCGTCGGTGTGTATAGCTGTTACAAGACATGCTTTCTTTCAGGGGAAGCAGGAGAAAAGCAAAAGCATGGAGGAGTATGTTGCATCTTTTAAACATTTAGCAAGCAGGTGCAGATTTGGGAATTTGCATGACGAGTTTGTACAGAATCAAATTGTCATGTACACTAAAAAATAAAGCGATCCAAGACAAGCTGTGGATTGAAGGAGAAAATACCCTCAGAGAAATAATAGCTATGGTAAAGAAAGCAGAATTGTCGGATGGGTGCACCAAGGCTACACTGTCACAGGAAAGGAATACTACTGAAAAAGTAGGGAAGATATCAGATAGCAAATATAAGAATAAAGTGAGCAGTGACTGGCATAAAACCCAAAGAAGGAGGGGAAAAAAAAGGAGACTATGTTGAACAAGGAAAGAGCACTAATTATGCTTGCTTTAGATGTGGGAGTTCGTCACACTCTGTGAGATTTGAAAGATGTCCAGCCAAATCCGTCAAATGTTTGGAGTGTGGGGTGTTTGGTCATTTCGCTAGAGTGTGTAAAAGAAAACAGAGGAAAAAGGGCGCATTGTCTCAAAAAGTAGCGTGTGTTAGGGAAATCGAGGAGGAAAACTCATCAGATAACAGCGAGGATGATGTGAATGTGAAATGTATCATGCGTAGCATAGTTGTTTTCAATATTTCTGAGGAAGGGTCTTCTAAACCCCTTTGCTGGGTAACTCTAGGTGGGGTTAAGATGCATGTTGCAGCTGATCCTGTTTCACCGTACACCATTGTGGCTGAAGCTGTATAGGAAAAGCAATTTGTAAATCAGATTGGCAGGCCATTAGAACCACCAGACATTTCACCAGAAAGTTATATAGGGGAGAGGATAGAGATAGTTGGATTAAGATTATTAATTTTCAGGTTCAAGGATAGGCATGCTTTATGCAAACTGTATGTGGCTAAAGAAGGTCCTTCAGTGTTGGGATGGAAAGATCAGAAGAGTCTTAATATAATTTTGGACCCCAACAGTAAGGAGCAGGTGTTGGTAGCGTGTGACAGTGAGAACACTAAAGAGTGGGCGTCAGATGAATTTTCATCAGTGTTTGATGGGAAAATGGGGAAGCTGAAAGGCTTTTCACATTAGATACGACTCAAAGAAGGAGCAATCCCTAAAATGCATAAAGCACGCAGCATACCATTCATAGTGAGGGATGAAGTGAAGAAAGAGAGGGAGAAGTTATTGGAGCTAAACATCATTGAGCCAGTGGAGACCTCAGAATAGATTTCTCTGTTGGTGGTCGTACGAAAGCCTAATGGTAAAGTTCGTCTATGTGTGGACTTGTGCTGGCTTAATGGCAATATTATTGATCAGTTCCCTTTGCCAAGAATTGATGAAATGCTTTTGCTGACAAGACAGGCCAAATGGTTTTCCACACTGGATTTGACAGCAGCATATCATCAAGTAGTGTTGGAACCGGAGAGAAGGCATCTTCCCACGTTCTGTACACCCGTTGGCTGCTTCCAATTCAAGCGCATGCCATTTGGTCTGGCATCCGCTGCACCAGTTTTTCAAAGATTAATGTCTCAACTATTTGGTCATATACCCGAAGTTGTGTTCTGTCACGGCGATATCCTAGTGATGGGCAAGAATAAGTCTCATCATGATGAGGCTTTAAGGAAGGTTTTAAGCATCTTGAGAGATAAAGGTTTGACCGTGGAGAGTTCAAAGTGTAAATTTGCTGAAAGGAAAGTGACATATTTGGCTCACAAAATTTCTGATTTTGGGATAAGTCCCAAAAAAAAGTTGGTTGAGGCTGTGGTTAATGCTCATTCGCCCAGAAATAAGTAATAATTGCGTTCTTTCTTGGGGCTAGCTGAATTTTATGCAAATTTTGTTGAGAATTTCTCACATAAAACGCATAAAATGAGGGCATTGTTGAAACACAACGTTCAATTTGAATGGAGTGAAGATTGCCAGGCATGCTTTGAAGGACTCAAACAAGCTATTGTGAATGCTCCCATTTTACAAGGTTTTACTCCCATGGCTGATGCCTTCATCACCACGGATGCCAGTGGTTCGGAGTTAGGGGGTGTCTTGTCACAAACGTTTGTACAATGAAAGGAAGTGATCATTGCATTTGTGTCTCGTTCTCTATCACCTACGGAAGAAAAGTACTCGTGATAGAGAGGGAGACTTTAGCGTGTGTGTGGGCTATGGAACATTTTCGAGAATTCATTTGAAGCAGAAAATTTACGCTGCAGTCGAACCATAAACCTCTGACTAATTTGTTAGCAACTGAGGGTTTGTCAAGAGCGTCAGCAAGAATTGCTCATTTTTCAATGAGATTGCTGGACTATGTGTATGATGCCCAGCATTTGCCTGGAATCAAGACTGTGACTGCTGACTTTCTGAGCAGAATGTCTCTATCACTAAAGGAGGTTGAACAAGATCCTTGGAGTGAGTGCTCAGTAGCAAGTATCTTGAATAATGAAGGTTTGTGTTGTATAAAAAAGGAAGAATGGATGGAGGCATATCTCAAGGATGAGGTTATGTTAGAAGTAAAAAACAGAATCAAGAATGGTTGGGTAAGGATACAAAGGAAGGAGTGTGATGATGATTTGAAGGCCTTTTGGAAGGTTAGGGAGAAATTAAGTGTGTGTGATTTCATTTGCAGAGGGGAAAGAGTTATTCCTCCCAGTAATGTTAAGAGTAAGTTGGTTAGTATAGGACATGAAGGACATTCAGGGATTACAAGAACTAAACGTAACATTAAAATGTTGTACTGGTGGCCAAAATGGACATTGAGGTGGAGAGATTTGTAAGAAATTGTGTGGAGTGTGAAAATGCGGATACAACTTTGAAAACTCTCAATCCTCCACTAACATCTCTGGGCTGTTCAAATTTAACTTGGGAGGAGGTTGCATTGGATATCATGGGACCAGTAACAGGGAAGGATGATAAAAGCATTTATGTTATAGTGTTGGTGGATTGTTTACCAGATGAATTGAGTTGGAAGTAGTTGACAAGGTGAATATGGGAAATGTTATTGAATTTCTTGAGGGAATTTTTCTTAGGGAAGGATTTCCGGCTTTCATATTATCAGATAATGGTGTACAGTTTAAGTCAGAAGAAATGAAGACCTTTATGGAGCAAGCTGGTATTGAAAAGAAATTTACTGCCTTGTATCATCCATGGGGTAATGCTGTTGTTGAGAGAGTGAACAGGATGGTAAAAGGGATCATACAATTGGCTAACAAAGGACAAAATGATTAGGAGGTTGAATTGAAGAGGATGGTGTGGACGTATAGGATGACACCACATGAGACGGTTGGACAAAGTCCATTTTGCTTCATGAGAGGTAGAGTTCCTCACTACTGAATCCTGGATGGATGAAGAGAAGTAGGATGGTGGAATGGGATGTGGAGAATGTTAAACGATGCATTAGGTCTTCAGAAGAGAAGAATAAAGTTTATTTTGATGCCAGAAACAAATTTAAAGAGGTTGATTTGAAGGAAGGGCAGTGGGTAAGAGCGAAATAAGGCAGGAAGGTGATGAAAGTAGAGAGCCATTTTAGTGATCCCAGGAAGATAATTAAAGTAATGAAAAACGCAGTGAAATTAGATGATGGTAATATTTACCATATGAGTCGATTAGCTATTGTTAAACATGATACTAGTTGTGAAGATTCACAGGACAAACAAAGTAGTGCTGACAAGGTGAGATGTTATTGGTGGTTGGAGATCACGGGTGATGGAAAAGGAATGGTAGAGCAAGGGATGAAGGAGATGGATATACAAGGTTTGTGTGAAGTTGGAAGGGAATGTGGAAGGGGTGATGTTGTTGTGGATACTACGGAGGATATCTGTGGTGAAGAAATCATAACTAGCAGGTCAGGAAGAATAATTAAGAAACCTACGTTGTTGGAAAATTTTGTATGTGATTGAAACAGTGTCTAATATCTTGTTTTTTTGTATTTTCCCCTCAACCAGGATATGTTAAATCGTAGGTGGTTTTGTTAAAATAGGGGGGAGATGGTATTGGATGTAGTTATTTTATTCTTTCAGTCGTGTTATGTTCTTTTTATTAAAGAGGGGGGCTGTGTAGTATATATATGTACTTTGCCTTTAACATGGAATTTCAACACTGAAGGATTCTTCACTCGTGCATGAGATTCCACGTTATACTTAGATGATGTGATGGAACTCTGAGGAGAGAAGGAGGAGATTCGTTGGTGGAGGAGGTGTATGCATCCTTGTACTCCAAAGCAATAAACTTGAGTTGATGAACACTACTACTGTGTGTGGCTGTCACTACACAAGGCCTGAAGTGACAGCCTTGGGGAATATGGCGTATGTGCTCGGGTTCTCTGCAACGATCTCAGCCAACACTATCGGATCACAGCTGAGTCATTTTGATCCGCAGTGGTTGCCCTTTTAGGATCAAGCAAGAGGGTCCATAGCAAAGCTGGCATGGGTGCGTCAGGAGAGAGAACATCCTCTGCATCCCGTAGGCCCTGAAGCCATCGCATGCACCAATGTATTTGGGCTGCCAAGTAATAGGTCTCAACGTCAGGGGAATCCATTCCCCCATCCGTGGAAATGTTCTGCAGTTTAGTCAGCACCACCTGCTGTCTGCGTTTACCCCAGAACAAGTCGATCAGGATTGTGTCTAGCTCTCAAAAGATACCCCAGGGTACAATTACTGGGAGTGTGGTGAAAGAGTAAAGAAGGCGGGCAGTACTACAATTTTTGCTATCGCTATCTGTCCGGCCACTAAAATCAAGAGTGACTTCCAAAAGGCTGCACTAGCCTGAAAGGTCACCACAGCTGTTCCAATTTTCCCCTCTATGATATTGGTGTTTGCACGATATATGCAGACTCCCAGGTACTTTATTGACTTCTGCTCCCTTCGCATTCTGCATGTATCTGGTGGTTTGTAGGGAGTCACTCTGACAGGGAGCAAACTGGTTTTTAACTAGTTAGCTTGCAATCTAGACGTCCCCCCAAAGTAATTGAGGAAGTTCACCGCTCTCTCTGGTTCTGTCTGCATGTCCCCAAGGAAGAGTGTCATATAATCGCCGTATAGGGAGATGTAGTGGGTTTAGGTTATCCCTTCAGATCGTATTCCTGCATATGGTATGCCTGTGCGGGCTCTGCCAGTCAGCAGCTCCACCGCAACAGCGAATAGCAATGGAGACAGCGGGCACCCCTCTCCAACTTGCACTGATCCAAAATGACCCGCCCCGTTCGGACCCTCACGGTGGGAAATGCATACATCAGCTGTGTCCACTCCACAAACCTCAGCCCCAATCCAATTTCGATCATTGCAGGCAGGAGATGGTCCCATTCCAGCCTTCTCAATGTCTACAAACATGAAGGCAGCCCACCCCGGTATGGTCAGAGCATCCCTCAAAAGAGCCAGTAATCTCTGTATGTTTAGAGCTGTGTTTTGTCCAGGTATAAACCCAGATTGATCAGTATGGTTAAGGCCCGGCATGTGGGGCAGTAGTCTCTGTGCCAAGATTCCACTAACTATTTTGTAGTCCGCATTCAGCATCAATAGTGAATTGGAACATATCCATCTCTCCTGATGGCAGGGCCAGCTGCAAGCAAAGGCAGTCTCTGTGCCCAAGTGCTAGGCGAGGCTCAAGTTCCTCTTCACTGCAGCAGCAATAACAATATGGCCAGCCAACTCAACAGCGGGCACCCCAGTGCAACCAACGTCGCTTCACTCACCAGATGTGCAGTCCACGGGTTGGCCACCACCGCTTTATAGTGTAGAGGGGCACAGGAACACACTGGGAGTCAGAGGGCAGTAAGCAGGCAGAGGCCTGTGCCTCAGCGTAGAGGTAGGACCCATTGAAACATCACCAGGGCCGAATAGACTGCACCGCTCGGCAGCAGAGCCATCCGCCTCTTCTCAGACATGGCCCCAGAGATGATCCCCATAGCTCTAGCGGCTCTAGGGCACCTTCCCACAAATCAGCAGCTACTAAAAGGAGGGCCACAGATGCTCTGACTTGAGGACAATGCTGAATTGTTGTCTTGGCTGGCAAAGCCGTGTTAGGCAGCAGCCATCTTACTGAATGGCTCTCTGGCGCCCTCCTGAGAGCAGGAAGAATTTGTATACCATAGGACTGGTCATCCAATTCTGCAGTTTTTTTTACTATTACCTAAGGTACATAAGTACAACAAGCATCCCCGAGATAGGCCATGGTAAATGCATCCTAATACATTGATTTGTATCTCAGTGCCCTCCCTTCCTAAATCAGGGATACAAAGGAAGGACTGAAAGGGTGGAGTATGTTGAAGACTACATATTGATGACTCTAGATGTGTTCATTGTACACAAAGATGTGGTACACAAAGATGGGATACAGGCCTGTATACATTTTATGAGAGTAAGACCCATACAATTCTAATCACACACACAGAGATGATTATTGAAATTTTAGATTACTGTCTCAATAATAAAATATTCCTGTTTAATGGGTTACTATACAAACAATTTAAAGGTACAGCAATGGGCACTTGTTTTGCTCACAGTTTTGCCAAACTGTTCATGGGTTGGTGGGAAGAACATCTTTCCAGTGCACCTGAAACTGTGGAGGAGATAGAACGGGCCATATTGTGGCTTGTTACATTGATGATTTGTTTATCATTTGAAAGGGTTCGGAAAAATCAGCGCTTAACTTTGTCATTGAACTAAGGAAGAATTCTGTAAGTCTAGGTTTCACTTGCACCATAAACAGAAATAAGACAGAGTTCCTGGATGTATTGGTCAAGTTACCGATGGGAGGTTACAAACTGGTCTCTACAGGAAACTCACTGCAGGAAACGGTCTTCTTCATGCTCTCAGCCACCACCAGGACTTTCTCAAATGGAGTATAGTTTGCAAGAAGATGCTGAGGGCCAGAAGGAACTCTAGTTCTGAAGAGTTGTATATGAAGGAACAGGAGATCATGATGCAAAGGATCCAGGATAGAGGTTATCCCAAATGGGTCTTGAACAAAATGATTGTTGGTTGCTTGCTTTGTGTAGCGCTTGTCTTCACCTGGGGACAGAGGTCTGACCTTGGGGACATAATGGCCTACATAACCTTGTTGGCCATAGTGATATTGTCTGCCTACTGGGATGCACCTCTGAGCCAGCTATGGTTAGTTGCCTCACAGGTGAGGTCTGCAGGCGAGGAGAAGGGTTCCCCATGGACAGGGTTAGTGGCTAGGGAAGATGTTGACAGAGGTGCGCAGGGAGGTTCAGAGGGGCATAGAACAGACAAGGGCCACTACAGATGTGGCAAATAGTCCATGTGCTATTGCTTTAGTGGGAAAGCTCACCAGTGGGAGCTCATTGGCTGGGGGCGTCCAGTGTAGAAAATCTGCCTTTCCTCCATGGTCACCCCTGATGTTTCACCTATTACTGCACCCTATATTTTTGCTGGCTTTAGAACTCTGGACATTGTACCCCTGCTAACCAGTAGTAAAGTGCCTGTGTCCCACCTTCCTTGATATGGTTTAATTGACATACTCTTAATTGGTATATTTAACTTGCCTATAAGTCCCTAGATTATGGTACAAAGGGTACCGAAGGTCTGGAAGTTAAGTGTCACCTGTGAACTGCAGCACCTACCATCCATCCAGCACAGTAGCACTGGGCACATGGCTTCAGGCCTACTCTGTGTAGTTTGACTGTAACAGTGTAAAACTACAATTCAACCTTACAAAATAAACCCTTTTGAAAGGTTAAAACCTCCTTTTTAAATATTAATACGTCATCCTTATTTTTTTTTGATAATCAATGTTATTGTTTTTTAAAGGACCAGCAGAAAACACATTGGCAGCAAGAACAAGCACATTATTGAAATAGAATACATTTAAACAAGAGACGTCAGATATTTGTAAATCAATCTTTAGGATGAATAAAGACAATTGCCTGTAATTATATCTGTACACGAAACATACGCTCCCTTTAGGGTACAAGATTGAACCACTTACCCCATATCTTACCGAAAAGCTCGGGGCAACCCCGGGCCTCGAAGAGGGGTTCCTCTTGGGCTCCACACCAGTCCACCCCCGCCTCATTTCCGTACAGTAGGGGGCTTGGCCTGAGACCACAGTGCCGCTATGTCACGCTTCGCTACTGCCACTGCTGTTCCCAGGAAGCGTTTATCAGCCCGGGATCCATCAAGGCCATGAAATACCCCCAGGATCAGACGTAGTGGGTCGTGAGGAACCGTCCACCCCAAGGTCAGTGTGAGCTCCAATTCCACCCCCGCCCAAAATGATGCAAGGCTCGGGCATTGCCAGATCATGTGGTAGAAGTCCGCAGGGGCATGGGTGCAGCGCGTGCAGGTCGGGGATGGAAGCATGCGAGCGCTGTAGAGGCGTGCAGGCGTAAGGTAGGCCGTATGGAGGTAGTAGAGTTGGACTAGGCGTAATTTGGAGGAGGTCGTCAATTCCTTGGGGGCCATAAGGGCATCCCTCCAATCCTCATCCTCCAGAGGACCCAGCCAACCCTCCCAGCGGGCACGTAACGTATCTAGGGATGAGGAACTGTTGTTTACAAGTGAACGGTAAATCCGCGACACTTCCCCTTTACCCAGGTTCCCCATCACCACCTGGGCCTCAAGGGGACTGAATTCAGGGAGGGAGGTGGGAGATGGAATATGAACTCGGAGGGCGTGCCTCAGCTGTAAATATTTATAAAATTGAGAGGAGTGGAGGGAGTAGCGCTGTTGTAGGTCTGTAAAGGATCTGATGTGGTCCCCGTCCCAGATATCGCCAAGTAGCGAGATCCCAATGTGGTCCCACCTGTGGAAGTCCCGGAGGGAAGATGCCTCTCTCAGCCAAGTTCCGCTCCACAAGGGCGTCTGTCTAGTGAGTTTCCGGTCCCAATTCGTTTGTCGCAGGGCTGTGCGCCAGGCCATGAGCACCGTCCGGGTGATGGGGGGGAGGGCCTGCGGTATGGGGGCCCCGTACAAGTAGGCCTGGACTTGTGGGAAGTCCAGCGCTCGGAGCTCCACCTGGTACGCCGGGTCAGACCAGCCGCCCGCGAACCAGTCGTGGATCACGATGAGTCTCGTGGCTAAATAGTAAAGGTGAAGGTTGGTCACCCCCATGCCCCTGTCATAGGAAGGGATGCGGCAGTGTGCCAGGGACATAGGCGATCTGCTGCCCCCCCATAAAAACCGGGTGAGGGTACTGTCAAATTCGCGGAACCAACTCCCCGGAAGGTGAAAAGTAATATTTTGTAAGATGTATAAAAAACGGGGGAGGACCATCATTTTAAAGAGGGCACTTCTGCCAAGAGGGTTGAGAGGCAGGGATTGCCATCTCCTGAGGTCCGTCTTAGCCTTGGTTACCAGGGGTGTAATATTCAGGGCCCATTCAAGCTCAGGAAGTAGAGCGACCCACACCCCCAAGTACTTGAATGATTGCCGGCGCAGGGGAATTGTCGTTTGCCACTCAAAGCATGCGCGGGACGGGTGAAGGGGGACCAGAGTGGACTTCGCCGGGTTGAGCCGAAGACCCAAAATCCGTTCAAAAGCGGAGAGGGCGTCTAAGCAACGTGGGCCAGAGCTCTCGGGATCCGCTAGGAAGAGGAGGACGTCGTCGGCATAAAGGGCGATCTTGTCGACCTGGTAGGGATCCCATTCCCAGCCGCGGATGAGGGGGTCCTGCCATATGAGAGAAGCTAGGGGCTCCATCGCGAGCGCAAATAAAAGCGGTGAAAGCGGACACCCCTGGCGAGTGCCCCTTTGAATGGGGAACGCCTCTGAGAGCACCCCATTGATTAAGACCCTCGCCCTAGGACTAGAATACAAGACACGGATATGGCGCCGAAACGGCAGACCGAACCCCAGCACCTCCAACACGTCCCCGAGGTAGCTCCAATCCACCGTGTCAAATGCTTTTTCAAAGTCTATGAAGAGCAACGCCAAATACGGGGTAAGATGGTGACGGTGGGCAAGGGCCAGATGGAGACGGCGTATGCAATGCCGGGTGCCGCGGGCCGGCATAAAACCGCATTGGTCCAAATGGACCAACTCTTGCAGGTGGGGCCGGAGTCGCTGGGCTAAGGCAGTGGCAAATTTTTTTATCTCTGTATTGATGAGGGAAATGGGCCGGTAGTCTGCGCAGGCGAGAGAGGGCGGTTGTGTCTTTGGGAGAACCACAATAGTGGCTACATCAGTTTCTGGGGGAAAGCACCCAGTGTCCGCTACATGTTTGAACAGATTCACTAAATGCGGGACCAACACATCACGATAGGTCGCGTAGTATTCTTGCGGGTAGCCATCCGGGCCTGGCGTCTTACCGGAGTGCAGGAGTGAAATGGCCCCATGTATCTCCTCCGCGGTGAAGGGGAGGTCCAGAGTGGCCGAGACCGCTTGGGGAGCCGAGGCAGTTGGGTCCCAGTTTCGGACAACAAAGTGGCGAGGAGGTTTCGGAGGTCGTGCCGCATAAAGGGCTGCATAGTATCCCGCAAAGGCGTTGGCGATAGCCGGAGAGGTAGCGTGGTGAACGCCCGCCTCAACCCGGATTTCGGCAAAAATGCGGTTGGCTTTGGGGTAAGAAACTAGAATGTGGAGCAATTTGCCATTTTTGTCACCCCACCCATATACTCGCGCCACGGAGGAGCGCCAGAGCGATTAAGCGGCCTCCAAGGAGATCTGACAGATCTCCTCACGGAGCAGCGTAAGCTGTCGGGCAGAGTCAAGGCTGTCCGCGTGGGCCTGGGCGGCCTCCAACCGTGCAGCCCTGGCCTCCAGCTGTGTAAGGCGGGCGGCCTCGGCCGCACGTTTCGCATGGACCAGACCTCTAGCCGTCCCACGTATAGTGGCCTTGCCGGCCTCCCATAGTGTACCCAGTGAGGATACCGATCCCTCGTTAGTCGAGAAGTAGTGCCGCAGTTCCTGCCCGAGGGATTCATTGAAGTCCGTATCCTGCAAAAACCAGGCATTCATCCGCCAAGCCGTGCGAACGCCATCCGGGGAATTCCCAAGGCGGAGGGAGACAGGAGAATGGTCCGAGATGCCTTGGGGCAAGAAGGTAGCCCCAGAAATCAGCGAACAGTCGGTGGCTGGCAACAGGAGCAGGTCGATACGAGAGTGATTATGGTGGGCCGCTGAAGTATGAGTGTATTGTTCCCAGCGGGGGTTCCACACCCTCCAGGCATCGCAGAGCCCGAGCGGAGGACCAGTCAGACAGTTGCCTGGCCGATGCGAGGCGGGATGTCGACGGGGTACCTGATGCGTCACGGGTCGGTTGCATGACGGCATTGAAGTCGCCTCCCATGACCGTCAGTCCCAAAGAAAAGGTGGAGATCACGAGCGTAAGCCGCCGAAGGGTAGAGGACGTAGTGGTGGGGGGAATGTAAGCGCTCAAGAGATTAAAAGGATGCCCTTCGATCTTGCCAATCAAGGCCACATACCGGCCCTGAGTGTCTGTATCTGCCTGTGTCAGAGTGAAGGGAAGCCCTTTCCGAAGCAGTATGGCCACCCCCCGAGAACCCCGTGTAAAACCAGAGTGCCAGACCCTGTCGAACCCATAACGGGCGAGGAAGGTGCAGTGCGTGCCCATGAGGTGTGTTTCTTGTAGGAAAAGGATACGTCATCCTTATTTAGGCCTTTTAGCTCACAAGGCATGGTGCATGGCATTTAAAAGTAGGATATGTAGAAGTTTAATGTTAACATGCCCTTACCATGACTAGCACCCAAAAACAATTTGCATCTGTGTCAGGCCTGGCTGTCTAATGACGACAGATAATAGTCACAGGTAGTAGTAATTAAAAATCCAATTCAATTGTGAAGTTGGGTTTTTATAAATATTTTTCCCTTCCTGAAGTTCTTGGAGGCTAATTTGCATTTGCTATCCAACTCCTCCCAGCCAGTGATTGGCATTTGAATAGGTGTAATGAGGTGTGAAATTCCTCCCAGGCGCTGTTCAATAGGTCACTGTGATTGACAGGTTGAGCTGAATGAGCAGAGATGACTCCTCTGAACTTCACAGAAAATGCAGGGTGGGGTTGTGGACCTCTTTTTTTGACATTGCAGTGCCAAATACTGCTGGAGTGTCACATCCTGCATGCTAGGTCTGCTGGGGTTTTCACATGACACTTGGGGCACCCTTGAAAGGAAGGAAACAGGATGCCAAGACAATTCTTGTGTACCCACTCTCTGGTTGCTGGAAACCTCTGTTTTTGTCCTACCAGACTTCTGTCTCTGTGTTTTACATATAACACTTGGGGCACACTTGAATAGAAGGAAACAGGATGCCAAGGCAATTGTTATGTATTCACTGTCTGGTTGCTTAAAAACCCTGCTTTTGTCCTCATCAGACTCTGTCTCTGGAATCCTTGGGGGTTTAGAGGCTGCCTCAAACTGGATTTTAGTGTTAGATGTGGAAGAACACTAGGATTGCCATAGTCCACTTCCTACACACATTCAAGTCCTCAGAGCCCAAGTTGAGTGTGGCTAAAGACTTTGAACATCTTGAAAATGTCCAACGTGGGAAGTGTTGGCCCCAGGAAAATGTTCCCTATTTGTTAGGGTATGCCCAGGAGTCACTCCTACCCACTAGCTAGTGCCAGACATAAACTTTGCATCTCCAGGCCCCCACTTCAGAACACTCCTGAACCCGAGGAAGAAAAAAAAGACAACTGGACCTGCTATCTGTAACATGAGAGGAGCCCTGAAGGACTAGACATGCCTCCTCTTGTTTCCAGGACAAAAAAGTAGAATACGGGGGTGACCTCTTGTTCAAGCTACAGGGATAAAACAAGCTAGAAGAGGCATTTCCTGGAACGCCCAGCTGACCAGTCACCACTGAACCTGGAGTGAATCCTGCTGTTGGTCTCTATCTGACACCCAGCGAGTTTCTGAGGGCCTCCCATGTGGTCCTGGGTGTTTTTTAAATGTGTACTCCTGTGGTAAATGGCGACTTAAAAGACTAAAGTCAGAAGCTAAAATCCTTGACCAGGACAAATCTGATTGGTGTATCCGACCGTCACTCCATCGCGGTCAGCATCAAATTGCGCCTAGGTCCAGGTCTACTGCAACCATAGACTATCATTGGCACTTTGTGCTTTTTGGCGCTATTCCTATTTAAAACTTTAAAAATCCCTATGACTGGTTCCCCTCAGTGAATGTTTGCCATTTTGCTCTTATTTTGTTTATTCAATTTTACTCTATGTTTGGTATTTGTATTGTTTTGCATTTCAGCTCTATAACTGTTTTGGACATGTGCAAATATTTGACACATTGCAACCTCAAATAATAATCCAATTTCTTACAAATAGCATATTACTCTCTGTGCTTCTTTATAAATGGTTTATGCCGTGCTGTGATGTCATGTACAGTAATTATAATCATAAGTACTTGACCAGGGTATAAAGTGTTAAATGCATGCACACTGCTTAGGCCTTGCAACTTATTTGCATAGTTGTTTTACTGTCAATTCATTTTAACATGCATTCTGTGAGACAAACAATTGTGACAAGAGGGAATTTGACCTTTGCACTGCCGTAATTAATCTGAATGCGCTTTGATTAGTAGGCTTGTAATAACTTGTTCTTGGATCACGTTTATATTCAGTGACATGGCATAAAATGATTTATAAACAAAACAATGCATTTGTCATTTTTGTTCTGTATAATACACATTTCTGTAATATGAACTGGGGTGCAAATTGTTTACTGTGTTCCGTATTACGCAAGGAGTAACATATTACAAAGATGTTTTTGCCTCTATTTGTACCAGTGAAAAGTATCTGTTACAGAGCCCCGGGTGTGCAAGGGTGTGGTTACTGCTTTTAGGACAGGATGGATAGAAGGAACCAAACCTCTTCTAGGGTGGGCACCCTGAATATCGACCCCTGAATATTGAAGGAAGAATATTGAAAAAAAACATCAAGGGGTAAGTCTAGATTTTCTTTACCTAACTCTACCTACGCTGCTGTGGATGAGAAATTATGCTCCTTGGTAGCAGAGACATTTTAAGGCACGGGCAAGATGGGCTCTGGCCCAGGGCGCCAGCCTGTCAGGGCCCCCGATAGAGCCAGCTCTGTTCTGCAGAGAGTCATGCCTTGATGACCATGAATAATAATTAATCTGATTTTTTTAAATACCATTTTGTTTTAATTAATTTTGAATCTGCGTGATGTGTGTGTCTATTACAGACAGTTTGCAGAGAAATATTGTGTTTGTTTCATGCAACATCAATAAAAAGCGCTTATTTTTGATGAAAACAGACCTTGCGCATGAGAAATGGGAGGGTGGCACAGACATTATTTGCAGTAATATTAGCGAGCCGCTGCTGTGTTACAATGTTGAAAGCACGGGTCACCATCTCGGAATATCAGTTGTGAATATATTTAGAATGTGCACGAGTGCGCCTGTGCACTGTCAGTGCCCTGGTCAAAGATGGTATGAAAGAAGTGAAACTGGATCATTAAATCAAAGTTGTTCCGAACTGGGGGTCCGCAAAATCCGTTTGTCCCAAGTCCCCCAAAATCCTTAAGATGTCCCTGCTTGGTAGGACGAAGGTAAGTGTAGGCTTGCAGCATTTCTTGGAATGGAACACTTTTGACTGTAAAACGAATCTTTGTCCTCTTTTTGAAAAGTTTGGGGGATTTCCTGACTGAGATGAATCTTGCATTAAGTGTGCGGCTCCGAAAGTGGGTCAGAGCCGGCTGCGGTGTATAGCCTGACCCCCCCTGACAGCGCCCCCGAGAGATCCCAATTACTGCTTCCGGCGGCCGGCTCTGAGCCGCGCTGTCAGGCGGCGCTGCGGGCTCCACAGCGCCTCGTGAAATGTTCCGCCGAGCACGGGGCTGTGACAAGCTGGCGGCTTTTCTCGGAATAGCTCCCTGACTGGAGCGTCAGGGCGCGTCAGCTCCTGCTGAGGTGGGAGGAGGAGGCGGGGCGCCGTGCATTGTGATCGGGGTGTCAGCAGCACACAGACGCTCCGCTGCGACGTCACGCGTCTGACTCAAACACTCCTTTCTTCACAGCAGCTATCTGAGAAAGTGTGACCCCGCTCGCCTCCATGTGACAAGGCACGTGGCCTGCAGGTTTAGACTGGCTTCGAGGGCAATCTGCCAGTGCCTGTAAGGCTGCTCTGATTCGTCACTGTGTGGGCCGCTTTTTTGGCTGTTTGTGGGTCTGTTTCATAGTCTGCTGGGCCAGTTTTTACTGTTCGTTTCCCTGATATTAAAACAAACATTGCCTGCAGCAAGCTCAGATCCACAGCAGTCTTCCATACCTTGCAAAACACTTGTACAGCGTGTCTCTACAAGTTCAAAACTGCCCTATTTGCAGATATGGGTCCCTTTTTTCTAGATATTTAATTCACTAATAGAGGCCTCTTTTATTTTGGTGCCCGGGCCTAGTTTCTTGCCCACTTTGAACCGGTTCGTGACCGCCCCCGCAAAGAAATGGCAACCCCCCCCGAATAAGTGTAGCCACTGGAGAGAGGTGGTCGGACCGGAAGCGTATTTCTAAATATGTAAGACTTATCTTTAGACTTTGTAATGCATTCTATACAAGTCTGTTTCTCCAGGGACGTTGCCCTGTCTACACCTCTTTCTAAGTTTGCTTCAGAGTCATGGCACCTTGGACTTTAAACAACAATTTAATGTCCTCAGCAGCAATGGCATGCATGTGTCCTTCTCAATGGCTTCATCGTTGCATTTTTGTATTTATATTTTTTGAATCGTTATTAATTTGTTAGCGGTGTCAGTGTGACTGCAGCATTATACATCTTTTTTAGACCGTCTGTTCTCTATCCACCCCTCCTCTTCCTCCCTCCCGTGCTCTCCATCTTTACTACATCTTAGTCCCTCTTCCCTTAGCTCCACCCTACTAAAATTCAGCAGCTCTGTTTCTTGTTAACAACTTATCATCTGGATCCCATTTTTGTTATTAACTACTCTATGGTATTGTCGATTGTACTCTCATTATACATTTTAAAACTCTTAAATAAGGAAATGTTCAGAAAAGATCATGGATCTGGTGTAGGGTGTCACACACAGGTGGCCGCTCGCGAGAACATACACATCTACAGTCTCGCTCAAATGGCGCATTGTCCCTATCCCTACACTAGTGCTATGGATGTATGAAGGTTTTACACAAGTGATGTTGTGCGAAGTTCCCAATTGCACTATGCCTTCATCTACACCCCAGAGAAGTTCTTTGATTCACTTGTGCGAAGTACATGCCTCGTATTGCTTCCCTCGAGGGTGATCGAAGTTAATGAGAGAAAGATATGCCAAATTACAACTGCATAAGAAGTTGTGGAAAGGAGGATTATACGCAATTGTGAAAAGTATCAGTTTTCTTTCTAAAGCCTGTAGATCTGTGCGACCCTTGTATATCTGTATTGAGGAGCAAGTGTTACATAATCGTGATCTAGTTTGGTATTATGCAATGGAGGCTGCTACAGAGCAAAAATGTAGAGCGTTTTTCCTTTCAAAAAGATCACCATGCACATGTGTAGGTATTGTGGCAAGTGGGAGTCCTGTTCAGAAGAAGGCCTCAGGCCCAGCATTGACACAGTGGGCAGAAACATGTTAACATATTGAGAAGACATGAAGGGTCCTAATAGCCCTTATAGGATGTTTTTAATATTGCATTAGAAAGGTCAAAATAAATTAGATAAAAACTTACTACTCCACAATTTTAAGTCCATCCCATGATGTAAGTTTAACTATACCACCTAGTGGTACAATTAGACTTCAACTCTCATTCAAAGAAAAATTATGTAAAGATTTATATTTTTAGGTGAGCCTGCAGATGACGCTGTTCTTACTGCACGGAGCAAGCTAGATGATGGAACATGTCACCTCGAGCCCTTTAAGTATTTACTGTACTCAGTTAATTCAAGCTAGAAATTCCACACAAGGACACAAAAAAATATTATCTGCACACCAGGGCCATAGTACTATTTGGACTGTAATTTAGTGCTGCGGTGACCGTATTGTGGGCTGCACTCTAACTGTGCTATATGTGTGAGGGAAGCTTGCACTGCTGCTGGTAAACCTGCATTAATAACAACACAGTATGTAACCAGGATTGTATTGTATTGTATTGTAATTGCATTTATATAGCGCTTACTACCCCTGATGAGGCGTCGAAGCGCTTTTTCGGCGAGTAGCACGCTACTCCGGGACCCATAGAGGATTAGTGTTGAATTAGTATAGTGAAACATGCAAGTACATTTTAAGTGGTGGATAGGTTAGTCAGTTATTTGGATTTGGAAGGATAGCAGAAGGATAGTAGAAGGATAGAAGAGGGGAAAAAAAAAAGCTTTGTATTTATATAGCGCTTGTTACCCCTGATGGGGTGTTGAAGCACGCTACTCCGGAAACCCATAAAGGATTAGTGCTGAATTAGTATGGTGAAATATGAAAGTAATTTGAGTGGTGGGTATTAGTCAGTTATTTGGAGTGAGAAGGGTAGCGGAGGGATAAAAGGGAAGAAAGGTTTGCATTCATTTAGCACCTGTTACCCCTGATGGGTGTTGAAGTGCTTTTCTGGCGAGTAGGACGCTACTCCGGAACCCATAAAGGATTAGTGTTGAAAATTAGTATAGTGAAGTATGAAGTAATTTGAGTGGTGGATATGTTATTCAGTTATTTGGATAGAGAAGGGTAGGTTGCGGGATAGAAGAGGGAAAGAGGTTTGTATTTATATTGCACTTGCTACCCCTTTATGGAGTTTTGAAGCGCTTTATTGGCGAGTAGCACGCTACTCTGGAACCCATAAGGATTACTGTTGAATTAGTATGGCGAAATATGAAAGTAATTTGAGTGGTGGATATGTTAGTCAGTTATTTGGATTGAGAAGGGTTGGGGAGGGGTAGAAAAGGGAAAAAGGTTTGCGTTTATATAGCGCTGGTAACCCTGATGGGGTGTTGAAACGCTTCATTGGCGAGTAGCACGCTACTTTGGAACCCATAAAGGATTAGTGGTGAATTAGTATAGTGGAATATGGAAATTGAGAAGTGAACGTGTTAGCTTGTTATTTTGATTGAAAAGGATGGTGGAGGGACAGAAGAGTGAGATTTTCTTTTTTTTTTTTTGAGGTCATAGCAGTAGGAGGAGGCTTTTGGATGAGTAAAAGGGGTTTTTGAGGGGAAGAGTCAGAGGGGAGAGTTTATAAAGGTTTGTTTTGGGGGATCAGTATAGTAAAAAGAGGTGTCAGATGATGCAAGGAGGGTAGAGTAGGAGAGAGTCTAGAAAGGGTTATTTTGGGATCATAGTAGTGGTATGGGATAAATGAGAGAGTGGATGTAGAGGATATATTGATAGATGTATAGGGTGAGAGATAGGGTAGTGCATTGGAAAGAATAGTAGAAAGAAGTTTGAGATGAGTCAGAAGGTTGGGCCAGAGGATATATTGTGAGAAGTATAGGCTTAGAAATAGGGTAGTGCATTTGAAATGCTAAATTAGAAGAAAGTGATAAATATATAGATCCATAAGTACATTGAAAGTATATAGATGCATAAAGGAGGTAAGTATATATAGATTAAAGATATTGATAGAGGTACAGGATGAGAAATAGGGTAGTGCATTGGATATGCTTTTTCAGGAGAAAGGTAACAGACACACAGATCCAAGTACATGGAAGGTACATAGATGCACAATGGAAGTAAGTACATGTAGACCAAAGATGATTTTTATTTGTTTATTTATACAACAACATAATTATTCTACATGTTTATACAAAGCAATACACAAAGGTAGGTCCATATCTATAGTGAAAATAAATGCTTATATACAGAGGAATATGCTGTAAATTTCTGTTTGTGTATGGTGCTTATGTGGGGAAGAGCCAATTCTTGAGTAGTTTTCTGAAGATAAGGTGGTTGTCGGTGGATCTTATGTTGGGGGGTAATGAGTTCCATAGTTTGGCTGCTTGAACAGAGAAGGATGTGCCACCCATGGTTTTTTTCTTGTATCTTGGGATTTTGAGGCGAGATGCCCCTTAAGAGCGTAGGTTCCTTGTTGAATGTGTTTGGTGATTTTATTCCTGATGAAGAGCGGTCCCATCCCATGTATTGCTTTGTGGGTGATACAAAGTAGCTTGAACGTGGATCTTCTGGCAACCGGTAACCAATGCAGGGCTTTCAAGGCAGGTGAGATGTGGTTTCGCGGTTTGATATGCAAGAGTAGTCTGGCAGCCGAGTTCTGAATCCGTTGTAGTCTTTTCATGGTCGTTAAAGGTGATCCGTGGTAGAGGCTATTGGCGTAATAGAGTTTGGACAGAACAAGGGAGATGGTAGCTTGGACCTTGTGTGGAAATCCCAAATGAGGGAAAATTTGTCGCAGCGTTTTTATAGTGACAAAGCTTGATTTTGCTAGTTTGTCCACTTGGGCATTCATCAACAGCTTGGAGTCCATGGTTATTCCGAGGTTTCTTACTTCCTTCGATAATTTAGGTGGTGATCCCAGTTCATTAGGCCAGGCGGCAAGCGGGTCGTAATGTTTCCAATCGCAACACGTGAGTATTTCCGTTTTTGAAGCATTCAATTTGAGATGGCTCCAAGTCATCCACTGATCCACGGCTCTGAGACAACTGAAAATTGGGCATTTTTCAATGTCTTTGGGGCATTCCAGTTGAAGGAGAATTTGCGTGCCATCTGCATAGTTATAGCACGTGAGGTGAAATTGATTGATCAGTACCGGTAATGACTTCATGTAGATGTTGAAAAGCATGGGCGAGATGATAGAACCTTGAGGGACCCCTGCTTTTGTGGCGTATGGTTTGGATGAGAAAGGTGGGTTATGGATTACATTAGTTCTGTTTCGAAGGTAGGACGCGATCCAGTCTAGAGCAGTTCCCTCTATGCCGGCTTCATAGAGTCTTTGTTTCAGAGTGTCATGGTCAACCGTGTCAAAGGCAGCCGAGAGGTCCAAGAGGAGTAGCGCAGCAACCCCTCTGCGGTCAACTGTATTCTTCAGGTCATCCCAGATGGCAAGAAGGGCAGATTCAGTGCCTCTTCCCGGACGGAATCCTGTTTGAAAGTCTGAGAGTATGTCATTCTCTTCAATGAATTGTGACATCTGGGCGAACGCTGCTCTTTCTATCAGTTTGCCCAGGAAAGGTCCATTTGTAATGGGTCTGTAGTTGTCAGGGTTCAGCGGGTCCAAGTTTGTTTTCTTCAGTAAAGGGCGTATGTGTGATTTTTTTAGTTCTTCTGGAAATATTCCGCTAGTTAAGGAATCGTTGATGATTCTTCTTACTGGAGTGGCAGCAGAGGTTGTTAAAAGAATTGTCTTGAAAGTTTGTGGTGGACAGGGGTCAGAAGGGCTGCCGGTAGGCTGCTTGCTTTGACCAGGTCCATAAATTCATTGTGTGAGATGTGTTGGAAGGAACGGAGAGGCTGGGTTAGAGTATTCTTGCATTGTTGTTTTGTACAGGGGTTAGTGCTGGTGCTTTGTTTCTGTTTTAAGTCTGAGTCCAATGTGTCTGCTTTGTCCGTGTAATGATTTGCCAGTTTGTCTGTGAAATCTTGAGTAACAGGATGAGTTCCTTCTAGGCAATTTGGTTTGCGAAATTCATTGAGTATTTTATAGAATTCTTTATTTGCACATTTAGCATTTTGAATTCTGTCTGAATAGTACCTTTTCTTGGCTTTTTTGATAGCTGACTTGTATAGTCTGTTAATTTTTTGTAGGTGAAGTATGTCTTGTTTGGCGTTTGTTTTGAGCCAGGTACGTTGCAGCTTTCTAATTTGTTGTTTTATGTCTTTTATTTCTACGTTTCTCCAAGGCGCTTTTTTCTTTTTGTGCTGTTGTGTGGTTTTGAGTGGTATCAGGATGTCAAAAGCTTCCTGTAGCCACTCATATAGATTTTGAACCGAAGTTATTGTTTCCAGATTTGTACTTGATGTTAGTTGTGTTTCTAAGTGTTCCAAATTGAGTTTGTTCCACGGCCGATAAGTGGATGGATGTAAGCTAGTTTTAGGTGAGTCCCTTAATGTTGTTTTATGTTGGAAAGCAAGCAAGTGGTGGTCTGACCATGTGACTGGAGTTATAGTTTGAAAGGTAACTAGTTCAGTATTAGCAAAAATGACATCTAGGATATGTCCAGCGATGTGTGTGGGTTTGTGGACAATCTGATGCAGGTTCAGTGCCTCTAGGCCAGTGATTATTGTTTTTGGATGGGTCATATTGGGTTTGTCAAACCAAATGTTGAGGTCACCCAGAACGCATAAGTTGGAGTGTATTGTTATCAGGTTTGAAACTGTGTCTAGAAGTGCGTCTGGGAATGTCGCCTTGCTAAGTGGAGGTCTGTAAAGGAGCAGGAAGTTACAGGATGAAGACGGTGTAGTATTGCATCTTGTTAGAAGAGCCTCACAATTCTTTATGGAGATGTCATCAACTTTAGTGATATGTAATGTTTGCCTGAACACAACAGCTAGACCACCTCCTTTTTTTTGCCTATACGATTTTGGGTGATCGTTTGATAGCCTAGAGGAATGGATTCATGCAGGACTGGAGCCATATCATCTCCCAACCATGATTCAGTTATGAATAGTATGTCTGGTTTTGCATCTGTGAGAAGGTCGTAGAGGTGATGTTTGTTTTTAGAGAGGGATCGCGCATTTATTAGTAGACAGTTTAGAGGATGGCCTTTGGTGATAGTGAGACTTTGTTTTGTAGTAGAGTGAATAGTATTGTGTGTGTTTGTAGCAGGTGTGTTTTTAGTGCTGGCATTAGCTGTATTAGGATAGCAATCGTGTAGCTGTTCTGTATCATGTTCCTCATCCAGCATGCTAAGAAGGCATTTTGATGGATCTGCATGTGTATGTGGTGGAGATGGTGTTTGAGAGTGAGTTGGTGTGCTATGTTGTTTTCGTGGTGTAACATTGTTGTGCAGTAGACATGGGGAAGCAAAGTTGTGAGGTGTGGCACGTCGCTTATGTTGTTTGCGTGTGTTTATGGTGGAAGGTGTATGAGTCAGGGGTGATGGTGCAGCATGTGGGTCATGTAGTAAGGTTCTAAATTGTCCAATGGATGAGAGGCGGTTAGAAGAAAGTTGCTGTGTTGCTGTATCTGTGTTCGGTGTGGTGGAAGAGAGAAAGCTTGGCATTGGAGTTTGTTCCTTTGTGTGGTTTGAAAGGTGGGTGTATGTTTGTATTTTGTGATGGTATGTATTTTGACGTGTTGCGCTTTGAAGATCTTGTTGTGCTGGTGTGTGTGATATGTTTTGTTTTTGAGGAGTAGTGAAAAGGGGTGCTGGTGTATTTGTTTCTTGCAATGGATTTGGTTGTATAGTATTGTTTGTGAGAGGAGGTTGTAAGGTAGAGTGGGTGGTGATGTGTTTATGAGTAGAGTGTATGTTGTGTGTAGGAGGGAATGAAGTAGAGGTGAGAGTGTTTGTCTTAGACTGGTTTGTTGCATGAGTTAAAAAGTGTGGTGGTATGCAGTGTGTGTGTTGTGCGTTAGTGTTATTATGGTAGTAGGGAGAGGAGGGTGTTTGTTGGACAAATGATGGAAGGATGAATATATGTTTGTTAGTGATAAAAGGTGGTCTGTTCGGTGTAATTAAAGCAGGGAGCGTGTGTCTGGATGGGATGCAGTTATGTATGGTGTTGAATGGGGTTGTGTTAGTGATGAGTGTATTGGTTAGTGGTATAGGATAGAGTTGTGTACTGTTTGTAGGTGATGGTGGGTATGTGTGGTAGTTGGGATAGAAGGGTGTATAGATGTGGTTTGGTTGTGTTTGTAATGCATGCTGGTACATTGGTCCGTGCATAGGGTTGTGTGTGGTGTATAATTGGTGTGAGTGTGTTACTCTGTTTGTGGATGGTGTGGGGTGGCTCTTACTGAATGTGAACATGGGCAGCATTTCTGGCCCTAGTCCCGTCCAGTCTCGAACAGGTAATTGCCCTTGTCCTCTCTGCCCTTAGCCTCAACGCCCGGGCTGAGACGCCCTAGGCCTCAGACTTTTATAGCCCTAGTAATCAGGTGACCTCTTCAGCCAATGGGAACCCTATCCCTAACCCTATCCAATCACAACACTAGCCCTAAAATCTAGAAACAATAGGAGACTATATAGATTATCACCTATAATAATGGCCCACAATGAAACAGTCAAATCACATCAAATTAAACTTTATTTGGATTTTAGCAAGAAATCCATAGGCGCACAGCACACCAAATGATACATTAAAAACTCTGGCCTGACTCGGCAGCTTCCTCTATTACAAAATGGTGCAAGGGAGTGGACTGGTGTGCCATCCAAGAACAAACTGTGTATGAGGCAAGAGGCTGTCCGGCCAAACACGGACGTATCTGGGGCAAATTGTTGGGCTTGCTGAACTGATCTGCCACGGGTGATGGTGGGGCGGATCGGGGGCGATCTAGATCTTCTCCATCACTGGGCCTGACGGGGGAATGTTCTGTGAATGTACCGAAATGTTTTATATGTTGCAGTGACGCTCTGTTCTTGATGTTGATGATAAAAATCAATAAAATTGTTTATTAAAAAAAAAACTCTGGCCTGTAGTCTGTGCAAGATATTATGATATCATAATACACAATATAGAATGAAATTGACATAAAATTATATAAAACATACATATATATTGATTACTTTAAAAATCGCATTCCTAGCGCCACATGAGATTTGTAAATGTAAAAAATACTACACACTCCATGTGAACTCATGAATGGTAATATAGTCGTTAGAACGCAACAGAACTAAAATGATATAAACAATCCAATGAAACAGTCAATTGCCATTGGACACTTGATTTAATCAAACATCATTAGCTCATTGAAATAATTCAGTGAAAATACCACCCAGAATATATCTATAGTCCATCAGGGTCTTAAATTATGTACATATAAACACACATTTCATGAACCCAAAGTTAACACAAAAGCAAATGAATAATGACATTAGATACAACCAAATATATACACAGTGTTAATCTGCTTCTTGTCTCCCAAGGAATTTATCATGAAAGGCATTTATGTAGTGATTTCATTCCTTAATCCACATCGGACAGATTCATAAAAGTCAAGGAGTCAATTGGAGAAATCTTCCATTATTTACTAGCTCCCTTTGAAGCCGCTAAATTGGCGAGAGACACCTCCACTATGAAAGTCGACACGTTTTGGCAGTGAAAAATTCTGTCCTCTTCAGGACAAGAGGAAACAAGAGAGCTCTTACCCCACAGGTGCTGTTCTCGCTCCCAAGTCTCGAAAACAGACAGGTAAACACCAGGCGGTTGTAAACATACTGCACTGCATAGGCGTCGTCGTCATGGGGCAACAGTCATTTCCAGGGTGGCATGAATTTCGCGCCCATCGTGGTCTGGAGGAACATCGTGTGAACCAATCCCACTGCTGCGGCAATTACTGCTGCCCCATGATGATAATGCCTGTATTGTTGGTGATGGGCACCTGCACTGATGCTTCCTGCACTGCATGTGTCAGAGGAGTCTTGCACGTCTGCTGCCGGGGATGTACCTGTTGTGTGTGGGATGGGAAACAGCTATAGCAACGCATGCCTTACATCGCATGCCTTTACAACGCGGTCGTTACAACGACCGCGTTGTTACAACGCGAACCATTACATCGCAAGTCATTTCAACTACTTGCTGTAGGGGGCGCACTGGTGTTGGATTTAGAACCCAACACCTTCCCTGCTGTTGTGCAAACTGGAGTAGGAGTAGTAAATTATACTATTCCTAAGTCCAGCGTGCCCCCTACAGCAAGTCGTTGAAATGACATGCGATGTAATAGTACGCGTTGTAACAACACGGTCGTTGTAACGACCGCGTTGTAAAGGCATGTAATGTAACGCATGCAAAGTAAAAGTATATATTCGTGTGGCATGGATGCTTGCACTGTGGCTTCCTGCACTACATGTGTGAGAGGAAGCTTAGACGACTGTTGCTGGTGCTATACCTGTTCTGCAGGTGATGGGCACTTGCACTGATGCTTCCTGCGCTGCATGTGTCAGAGGAAGCTTGCACGTCTGCTGTCAGTGCTATACCTGTTCTGTAGGGGAACGACCCTTGCACTGATGCTTCCTGCACTGCATGTGTGAGAGGAAGCTTGCACATCTGCTGCCGGTGCTGTACCTGTTCTGTGTGTGATGGACACTTGCACGGATGCTTCCTGCGCTGCATGCATCAGAGGAAGCTTGCACGATTGTTGCCGATGCTGTACCTGTTCTGTGTGTGGTGGATGCTTGCACTGATGCTTCCTGCGCTGCATGTGTGAGAGGAAGCTTGCATGATTGTTGCTGGTGCTGTACCTGTTCTGTGTGTGGTGGATGCTTGCACTGAAGCTTCCTGCGCTGCATGTGTGAGAGGAAGCTTGCACGTCTGATGCCGGTGCTGTACCTGTTCTGTGTGTGATGGGCGCTTGCACTGATGCTTCGTGTGCTGTATGTCTGAGAGGAAGCTTGCATGATTGTTTGTGGTGCTGTACCTGTTCTGTGTGTGATGGATGCTTGCACTGAACCTTCCTGCGCTGCATGTGTGAGAGGAAGCTTGCACGTCTGATGCCGGAGCTGTACCTGTTCTGTGTGTGATGGGCGCTTGCACTGATGCTTCCTGTGCTGCATGTGTCAGTGGAAGCTTGCACGATTGTTTGTGGTGCTGTACCTGTTCTGTGTGTGATGGGCGTTTGCACTGATGCTGCCTGTGCTGCATGTGTCAGAGGAGGCTTGCACTTCTGCTGCCGGTGCTGTACCTGTTCTGTGTGTGATGGCCGCTTGCACTGATGCTTCCTGCGCTGCATGCATCAGAGGAAGCTTGCACGATTGTTGCCGATGCTGTACCTGTTCTGTGTGTGATGGATGCTTGCACTGAGGCATCCTGTGCTACATGTGTCAGAGGAAGCTTAGACAACTGTTGCCGGTGCTGTACCTGTTCTGTGTGTGATGGGCGCTTGCACTGATGCTTCCTGTGCTGCATGTTTCAGAGTAGACTTGCACGTCTGCTGCCGGTGCTGTACCTGTTCTCAGGGTGATGGCCGCTTGCACTGATGCTTCCTATGCTGCATGTGTCAGAGTAGACTTGCACGTCTGCTGCCGGTGCTGTACCTGTTTTGTGTGTGATGGATGCTTGCACTGAGGCTTCCTGCGCTGCATGTGTCAGAGGAGGCTTGCACGATTGTTGCCGGTGCTGTACCTGTTCTGTGTGTGGTGGATGCTTGCACTGAAGCTTCCTGTGCTGCAGGTGTCAGAGGAGGCTTGCACTTCTGCTGCCGGTGCTGTACCTGTTCTGTGTGTGATGGATGCTTGCACTGAGGCTTCCTGCGCTGCAGGTGTCAGAGGAGGCTTGCACGTCTGCTGCCGGTGCTGTACCTGTTCTGTGTATGATGGATGCTTGCACTGAGGCTTCCTGCGCTGCAGGTGTCAGAGGAAGCTTGCACTTCTGCTGCCGGTGCTGTACCTGTTCTGTGTGTGATGGATGCTTGCACTGAGGCGTCCTGTGCTACATGTGTGAGAGGAAGCTTAGACAACTGTTGCCGGTGCTGTAACTGTTCTGTGGGTGATGGGCGCTTGCACTGATGCTTCCTATGCTGCAGGTGTCAGAGGAGGCTTGCACTTCTGCTGCCGGTGCTGTACCTGTTCTGTGTGTGATGGATGCTTCCACTGATGCTTCCTATGCTGCATGTGTCGGAGGAGGCTTGCACGTCTCCTGCCGGTGCTGTACCTGTACTGTGTGGGATGGACGCTTGCATGGATGCTTCCTGCGCTGCATGTGTCAGAGGAGGCTTGCACTTCTGCTGCCGGTGCTGTACCTGTTCTGTGTGTGATGGGCACTTGCACTATACTATTTTCCCTATACTAATTCACCACTAATACTCTTTGGGTTCCGGAGTAGCGTGCAACTCATCGAAAAGCGCTTCAACACCTCGTAAGGGGTAGCAAGTGCTATATAAATGCAATTACATTTACCTGTTCTTCATGTGAAGGGCACTTGCCAGTGCTTAATTCGAGCCAGTGTTTTCTGGTGCTCGGCACCGGCACTTAATTGACAACATCGGCACTTATGACAGCTGCCACATGGTGGCACTGTTTGCGTAATTTAGAAATGAGGAGAACAGTTGTTTATTAGTTTGATATACATTAAACACAGCTAATTCCTGCCTCCCAAGCCATTCTTATGGCTTTGGGGCATTGAACAGTCTGAATTGTCACACCTGTAGGAGTGTGATGGTTAGTAGTTGTGTAGGTACTGTCATTGGTACTGTCAGCAGTGGCAGTGGGTGGCGCAAGCTATGGTGGCCTCCTGACGAGGGCCCTGGCACTTATGTGTTGTACAAAATAAGCACTGGCACTTGCACTGACTCTGCTTGAGCTTTATCTCGTATGAATTAGCTATGGAGGCTTGCACTGCACCAGCTTGTGCAGCACCTCCTGTCCTGTGCATGAGTGGTAGTGGTGAGGCTTACTGCACCTGTCCCTGTGCTGCAGCTGTTGGTGACGTGCAAACTGCAGGTGCAGCCCTGCCCCTTCCCTTTCGATCATCCACAAACACGTGCTCCAGTGCACATGAAAATATACATTGTTTGTGGTGGCAATGCAAGGGTGTGTGCATGTGTGTTTTTAAAAACACAGTAGACTCATATACATAACAAAAAAAGACACAATCCTCTCCTTACAGGTCGGCCGTAGGTGGTGGTGGCACGAGGGTAGGTGGGGCGTACTATTAATCACTGACATTCCAGTAAACCCCAGTGTGTGCACTACTCATTGATCTGTCGAACCCAATAGACACTGCATTCCCACCAGTGCTTCATCTGTGCAAGCATCAGTGCAGGAGCCCAAAGAGTTAGGAGTGCACCCCTGGCGCTGTCGAATACCAGAGTGAGTCAATATTAAGGCTGCTAGTCTTAATTCCACCTCATGCTTCTTTCTTCCACCACCCTTCACTTCCTGTCTCTTTATTTCATGAATACCAAGGCTGCTAGTCTTAATTCCACCTCATGCTTCTTTCTTCCACCACCCTACACTTCCTGTCTCTTTATCGGATGAATACCAAGGCTGCCTAGTTTTGATCCCACCTCGTGCTTCTTTATTCCACCACCCTACACTTCCTGTCTCTTTATCTCACGAATACCAAGAATGCCTAGTCTTGATTCCATCTCATGCTTCTACTTTGATCCCCCTACACTTCCTATTTCTTTATCTCATGAATAGCAAGGCTGCCTGGTCTTGATCCCACCCCATGCCTCTATATCCAACCACCCTACACTTCCTGTCTCTTTATCTCATGATTACCGAGGCTGCTAGTCTTGATTCCCCCTCGTTCTTCTTTCTTCCACCACCCTACACTTCCTTTCTCTTTCTCTCATGAGTACCGAGGCTGATTATTTTGATTCCACCTCATGCTTCTTTCTTCCACCACCCTACACTTCCTGTCTCTTTATCGGATGAATACCAAGGCTGCCTAGTCTTAATTCCACCTCATGCTTCTTTCTTCCACCACCCTACACTTCCTGTCGCTTTATCTCATGAATACCAAGAATGCCTAGTCTTGTTTCCATCTCATGCTTCTTACTTTGATCCCCCTACACTTCCTATTTCTTTATCTCATGAATAGCAAGGCTGCCTAGTCTTGATCCCACCCCATGCCTCTATATTCCACCACCCTACACTTCCTGTCTTTTTATCTCACGAATACCAAGAATGCCTAGTCTTGTTTCCATCTCATGCTTCTTACTTTGATCCCCCTACACTTCCTATTTCTTTATCTCATGAATAGCAAGACTGCCTAGTCTTGATCCCACCCCATGCCTCTATATTCCACCACCCTACACTTCCTGTCTTTTTATCTCACGAATACCAAGAATGCTTAATCTAGATTCCATCTCATGCTTCTTACTTCCATCCCCCTCCACTTCCTATTTCTTTATCTCATGAATACCAAGGCTGCCTGGTCTTGATCCCACCCCATGCCTCTATATTCCACCATCCCTACACTTCCTGACTCTTTCTCTCATGAATACCGAGGCTGCTGGTCTTGATTCCCCCTCGTTCTTCTTTCTTCCACCACCCTACACTTCCTGTCTCTTTATCTCATGATTACCGAGGCTGCTAGTCTTGATTCCCCCTCGTTCTTCTTTCTTCCACCACCCTACACTTCCTGTCTTTCTCTCATGAATGCTGAGGCTGCTGGTCTTGATCCCACCTCATGCTTCTTTCTTCCACCACCCTACACTTCCTGCCTGTTTATCTCATGAATACCGAGGCTGCTAGTCTTGATTCCCCCTCGTTCTTCTTTCTTCCACCACCCTACACTTCCTGACTCTTTCTCTCATGAATACTGAGGCTGCTGGTCTTGATCCCACCCAATGCTTCTTTCTTCCACCACCCTACACTTCCTGTCTCTTTATCTCATGAATACCAAGGCTACCTAGTCTTGATCCTACCCCATGCCTCTATCTTCCACCACCCTACACTTCCTGTCTCTTTATCTCATGAATACTGAGGCAGCTAGTCTTGATTCCCCCTCGTTCTTCTTTCTTCCACCACCCTACACTTCCTGTCTCTTTATCTCATGAATACCAAGGCTGCTAGTCTTGATTCCCCCTCGTTCTTCTTTCTTCCACCACCCTACACTTCCTGTCTCTTTATTTCATGAATACCAAGGCTGCCTAGTTTTGATTCTGCCTCATGCCTCTTTATTCCACCACCCTACACATCCTCTTTTGCTCACTCTTGCTGATTATTATACGTCCCTTCTTTCTCTCATTGTGTTGTTTTCTTTTATTTTCTATTCTTCCTTCCTTCTCCTTTTTCTGCCTTTTGATCTCTTGCTCTTGGTCAAAGTCCAAGGACAAAAGTAAGATCCAGTCCATAAAAATGGGTGACTGGCCATGGACTTGCAAACGCCGATACAAACTAAGCATAGATCCTCACCTCTTTTCAAGGTCTGCACATGGTATCTCCCACTCCTCAGGACCAGTGACGCCATCTTTAAATCCTCTCCTGTCATCAATGAGACTACCCTGAGGTACAAAGGCTAGTCAACCCTCTCAAGAGGATTTTGAAAGGCCCATACAAGTGACACTTCCTGATGTAAGACCCTTGCCTGCCACCCCACTCACCTTCTAAGGACCAACTGTGGTGGCAAAAATGGGTGCGCACAACCCTTGCCCTAGGTTATTAAAAACCTGGGAGATGGTATTCTGCCCTATACCTCATTGCATTCTACAGTCCATATGGAGGGACGGAACTGTCTCACTACCTGCCCCGAACAAAAGACTTCTGTTTTGGAGTGACTTCAAACACAAGGAGCTCGCGAGAAGGCTAACTCAGTAGGTTGTAGCCTCTAGGCTTCACGTTGAGGTTCCAGAGGCAGAAACACTGTCCGCATTCCTAGGTCCATTCGGAGTCTAAGGTGCTACTTAAGGCTTTGAAAGCCCAACCACTTCACCCCCGCATCTCAAAGGGACCGCCTTTGTCATCGCTGTAATTTTTGATAAAAACTGATTTGTGATTGGTATATTTTTAAGATGAATTGATGGCTTGTATGAGCTCTTCCAATAATAAAAATAATGTAAAAAAAAAATCATTCTGCAGTGGTGAACTTAGCGAATAGAATAGGATATATATTAGGTTGATCCTTGTTAGGGAATGCATAGAAGATGTGGCCTAACGGCGAGAGCGGTTGACCTCGAAGCTGGGGAACCGTGTTCGAATCTCGGCAGGGACGCTCAACATCCTGTGATTCTGGGCAAATCACTTAACGCAATTGAGGGCATATCTACAAGGGCTGGCGATAAAATTATCGCCGCTTTAGCGTCCGTTTTCGGACGAAAAGCGGCGATGATTTTAACGCCCTATTAGCAAGGACACGCTAACGCGTGAATCCATGCTTCTTCGCCCTTTCCTCATCGCCCAGCTCTGCATCTCTAATGAGATGCAAAGTGGGCGTTCCCCCAGAATAACGGGAGAAATGTCGCTAGCGACATTTCTCCTATTATCAAGGGAATCGCTAACAAGCATAGCGATAAGAAAAGTAGCGATGACCACGGTTATCGCTACTTTCCTTACGCATGCTTTATTTCTGACTTAGCCATGTAATCCAATGGGAGGTGGATTACATGGCTAAGACCACCCTGCCCTATCAGCAAGGTATCGCCGGTCACAGTGCGATTATCGCTAGTTTCCCAGCGATAATCACACTGTTTTCCAGCTATCGCTTGCATTTCTATCGCTTTGGAGATAAGCGTTGCTGATAGCACGCTATCTCCGCGATAGAAAGCAGCGATAGCCGGCAATAATTATCCTAGCGCTAAGTGCGCTTAGCGATAATTATCGCCGGCCCTTGCTGATATGCCCCTTGGTGCTCATGTAAAGCGCTCTGATTACTTTGGGTCGAGTTCGCGCGATATAAAACTCACACCCCCCACACCCCCCCCGCCCCCAATAAAAAAAAGTAGTCAACTTGGCCCTCATAGAAGAGGTCTCTGGATTTTTGAGGGCCCAGAGAACCACAAGCAGGTCTCTCTGACCGGTGGCCCTCCTGCAGCTAAGAGGTTAGACACCTCAGTGACTTTCTTCTCATCTGTGACCTTGGAGCCCAGATCTGCAGCCTCGTTGTGAGCAGATCAGGCCTGGCGGTGGGGGGAAGCCGGGATCCATCTACACAGTGGACTTCTCGGAAGTCCCGGAGTTTATGAATGTGAGATTCATTGGAACAGCAGCATCGGCGCTGCCGCTTTATTGCACATTTTCTAGGAGATGCGCCTGTTCGTGCTATTGATTTTTTTCTTCAAAGTTTGGCAGAAGTAATTTATTTGTAGTTTAATGAGGATTTTATTGGAGTTTGAAATCGGCAGAGGGCACAGAGGGTAATAAAGGCTGGCAGAAAGAAATTAAAATGTAATCCAGTTCACATTTACTTTAAATATGGAGAGAGATTTTAAGCTGCTGCTTCAGGGAGCATTTAAAGACATTGTAAGTCAGTTGTACTTGTTAGCTCTGGGTCTCCATAAAAATGACAGTGAGCTTAAAGTTAATGTTTCATAAAATACAATAAATTTAGAGTATCCCGGCATGCACCTCGAATGCGGGACTGGGTTCTCTGTATTCATCAAATCCTCATATGCTCAGTGAAAGGTAATGATCCGGTTTATTGTAAAGTGTTCAGTGCACTGGAAGGATGCAAAGAAAGGTGCACTTTACCCCCAGCCTTTGGAACATGCCCTAAGGGAGAAGTGCCCTACTCGATTTCATAAAAATGCAGATATGGCTGAGCCGCAGTGGAACTTTACAAATGGGGCACAGATGCAGTAACGTTCCTAAGAGTGTGTCTTGTGCTGTGTGCTCACAGTACATGAAGTCCTACTGGCGGCCCTGCTAGTAACCAATTTCCATAATCTCCAAAATATGATTCAAGATGGCGGCAGCGTCCGTTTGCACCAAATTCAGGCCACTAGTGGCACTAAGCACGGTCATACCCAGAGTTCCTTCACGAGGTGTGTAGAAACTCTCATCTTGTGTACTCAGATATGTCTTTTGAAGTTAGAAGACTTGTGAGAAAACAAGTTGGGGACAAAAGCAAGTGGGTCCCGGCAGAGGGAGAAGAGAGGTCCGACTGGGCGACGATCGATCCTTGAAGTAAGTGTGACATTAGGATGACGTCCCACTCTCTCCCTAATTTCCGGAGTGAATATATGAAACTTGGGAATTTCCCAATTGTGTTACTATAACAGAACAGTTAAGTATACACTATAATCCTCACCTAGGAAATAAATTGTTGGGAGGTAAAATACGGGATCTATATCCTAAGGAATGCTACAGACCCCTATAGGGCTAGAAATTGGGAAGAAGAATGTCGATATAAAGCAGAGAGGGTGACAGGGACGCTAATTCCCTAAGTACACCCACAATATACATTTTTTAACCCTATCAGGAAGGACCCAAGAATAAAGTAGTATTGAGGGTACCCTGCTAGATAGTTTTAACTAAAATTACATCCTCTGCATAAATGGATCCCTAGAGTTTTTCAAAAATTATTTTTGCGATCCACCCTGTATGTTGGCCTGCAGCAGGGTGTAGAAGTGCCCTATGATGGAATGCCACTATCTAGTGGGTGAGGGCAGTATTAAAACCCTGAGGGTTTCCCCGAACACAGATTATCAAATACTTACTGGATTCTTAGGCCTTCTCTTCTTTATGTGTGTGGTTAGACATTTTTGAGGGAGGACTAGGGAAAGCTTTTTTCCTCTCGTCCCTTCTTTTTAGAGTGTAACTAATGACCAGTGAGCTGCTCCTGCCAGGGCGCGGTGAGTAGCAACACCTCCCACAACACCTCGGAACCCCCCCTCCCTCATGGACTTCCGAAGGAACCTCAAGACATGGCTCTTCCAGCCAAAACAGACATAACCTCCTCCTCCCCCTCAGGCCTGCTCCTACTCAACACTTCGATACCTTCACAGGTGATTAGCCGCGTTTTACAAATTCACGTAACGTAACATAATGTAACATAACATAACATAATTATTGTTGCCGAGCAACACTGGTAAGAATGAGTATCCACGTGCATGCATAAAGAGCCCAGCAGCATCGTCCACCCTGCCACCCAGCTGCGGGTGTGCCCTTCTCTGTACCCACCCAAGGTCATCACAGATGTCAGGAGTTCTGTCCACACCACCCCGTGTCAGGTACCCCGGAGGACCACAGAACCCACTCACTCATAGGAGGGTGGGATACTCCTATAGCTGCCCCTCAGAGCCCACTTTGGGGGACTGAGAAATGTTTCAGCGTTTTCTTTGTGCAGACAGATTCTGAAGGGTCTGAATCAGGGTATGTGCCATTGGCACCCAGATCTGTACATCCCTGGCTGCTGGGGTTGTTCATTTAAAGTCCCTCTCTCCTATGTATGGAAAGTGTCAAGCTGTTACATTTGCACTACCCTTCCATGTACTCCATGCCTTATACAGCTGCCTAAATGTGGCTGTGTGACCCTAGTCTGTGTACATTTAATCACAATCTTGTTTTTGCTCATCTAAAGGCCCTATTTAAAGTTCAATAGGTGGTTCTATTATGGTCTTCATTTGAACAAGTCCTTTGAGTGGAGTCTTTCATGGCACCTCTGTCTGTCCTGTCTGGAGGGTCTGCCCTGAACACACTGTGGGGAGTGAGGGTCTGCCCTGAACACACTGTGGGGAGTGAGGGTCTGCCCTGAACACACTGTGGGGAGTGAGGCTCTGCCCTGAACACACTGTGGGGAGTGAGGCTCTGCCCTGAACACACTGTGGGGAGTGAGGCTCTGCCCTGAACACACTGTGGGGAGTGAGGCTCTGCCCTGAACACACTGTGGGGAGTGAGGCTCTGCCCTGAACACACTGTGGGGAGTGAGGCTCTGCCCTGAACACACTGTGGGGAGTGAGGCTCTGCCCTGAACACACTGTGGGAGTGAGGCTCTGCCCTGAACACACTGTGGGGAGTGAGGGTCTGCCCTGAACACACTGTGGGGAGTGAGGGTCTGCCCTGAACACACTGTGGGGAGTGAGGCTCTGCCCTGAACACACTGTGGGAGTGAGGCTCTGCCCTGAACACACTGTGGGGAGTGAGGCTCTGCCCTGAACACACTGTGGGGAGTGAGGCTCTGCCCTGAACACACTGTGGGGAGTGAGGCTCTGCCCTGAACACACTGTGGGGAGTGAGGGTCTGCCCTGAACACACTGTGGGGAGTGAGGCTCTGCCCTGAACACACTGTGGGGAGTGAGGCTCTGCCCTGAACACACTGTGGGGAGTGAGGCTCTGCCCTGAACACACTGTGGGGAGTGAGGGTCTGCCCTGAACACACTGTGGGGAGTGAGGCTCTGCCCTGAACACACTGTGGGGAGTGAGGCTCTGCCCTGAAAACACTGTGGGGAGTGAGGCTCTGCCCTGAACACACTGTGGGAGTGAGGCTCTGCCCTGAACACACTGTGGGGAGTGAGGCTCTGCCCTGAACACACTGTGGGAGTGAGGCTCTGCCCTGAACACACTGTGGGGAGTGAGGCTCTGCCCTGAACACACTGTGGGGAGTGAGGCTCTGCCCTGAACACACTGTGGGGAGTGAGGCTCTGCCCTGAACACACTGTGGGGAGTGAGGGTCTGCCCTGAACACACTGTGGGGAGTGAGGCTCTGCCCTGAACACACTGTGGGGAGTGAGGCTCTGCCCTGAACACACTGTGGGGAGTGAGGGTCTGCCCTGAACACACTGTGGGGAGTGAGGGTCTGCCCTGAACACACTGTGGGGAGTGAGGCTCTGCCCTGAACACACTGTGGGGAGTGAGGCTCTGCCCTGAACACACTGTGGGGAGTGAGGCTCCGCCCTGAACACACTGTGGGGAGTGAGGCTCCGCCCTGAACACACTGTGGGGAGTGAGGCTCCGCCCTGAAAACACTGTGGGGAGTGAGGCTCCGCCCTGAACACACTGTGGGGAGTGAGGGTCTGCCCTGAACACACTGTGGGGAGTGAGGGTGTGAGAAGTTGGCCTGGTATATGCTGTTCACTAATTAAAGTGGACACCTTGCACCAGGGCAAATCGACTCTTATGGTAGATAGGTTTAAGACAACCTTTTAAAGAAAGCTATCCTAGTGGTAGCTGTGGAGAGCAGCCTTCAGGCTAAGTCTTGAAGGAATGTAAAGCAGCTTGTTTTACCATATAATCTCTTGAATCACCAAATGAAAAGACACCACACAGGTATATATATCAAATATATATGTATTTATTTCTAAATAACTCTCTACTAATCTCTTTATGAGATTAGAAGACAAACATATGCACAAATCAACGTTTCTCAATAAGTTAAGCACAAAATATGGCTGGGGCCCTAGGGGCGTACCAGACCATATACTAAAAAGGGACTTAGCAACAACGACTTGCAGGGAGACAAGGCCTAGGGCCTTCAGAAGTGCTGGGGCCTCACGAAACCACCCAAGGCAGGTAAGTAAAGGACCCACGGGGACGCGTGCAGTGTGGATACACAGGCGCGGATCGCCGTTAACTTCAATGGGGCAAGTCGCGGTTGGAAATTAAGAGTTCTAGGATACTTCGGGAGAACCTACAAGCAAGTCACTTACAGGGTAAGTAGTTCTAGGGCCCACACCCACAGGAGCACCGTAGTGCTGGAGTTACCTCACCCAGGGAAGCCGGGTGCATAGGTGTCCTTTGGTGTCGGGTCGCGGCGTCGTTTTCAATGGCGAACAAAGAAGACTTGCTGCTTGCGGGAGCTGAAGAAGTGTCCGGTGGAATCCAAGCCTGGATTCTGAAGAAGGATGACCTGAAAGCAGAGGGGACAGTGTTCAAAGTCACTTGGCAGTGACTCAGGGCAAGGAAGATGGATGCCCACCGTCGTCGGTTGATTCAGGTCGGTTGCGGGTGCCTTGACTCTTCAGCCACGAAGTCCAGGAGGCGTCGACGACGACCAGGAGCTGGATTCTGTGTGTCCCACGAAGTCTGCAGCTTACTGCGGTGTCGGCAACTCGATTGGAGCCAACAAGCCTTGGCAACAGCAAGTCTCGGGGAGATGAAGAAAAGTTGATGGCACAGACCAGCAAGGTCTGAGGGACTCACCCAGCGAGGGTAAGTCAGGGCAGGCCTGGAGCAACCAGGGGAGCCCTTTGGTTTCTTTAAGAAGTCTTCTGGGGACCCACGAGCCGGCTGGCAAGGGATCGCGAAGACACCTCGGGCGGAATCACTCAACAGGGGCCCACGGTCACTCGGGACGGTGTAGGCCTCTGATCTTCGTAGGGATTCCTGCTGGAGGTCGGGACCACACGTGGTCCAAAGCACAAGTTCGTGGAACGTTGTGAAGGGGTTGCACTCGACAATAGTGCACGGTACCCAGGGGTCGCGGTTCCTCGTCACTCGTGGGGTCCACTTGCCTCAGCTTCGCTGGGGACTCACGATGGCCTTGGAGAAGTCAGGAAATCCACTTCTTGGGCTGCAGGGACTTCGGACTCCGGCGGGAGCGGCGTAGTTTGCGACCGTCGTTGTCGTTTTGGTGCCTGCCAAGCAGGGAGTCACTCCTTGACTCCAAGGGAGATTCTTCTGTCTTCCAAAGGTAGTGGAACATCGAAGGGCCAGGATTCTTCTGTAGAGCGTCGTCCAGGGGTTATCTAACTAGCAAGTTCAAGGGTTCCCCTTCTTATACTGAAAAGAGGGGATGGACTAGCTCTATGACCCCACCTATGGGAGGGTCAAGGGAGGGGTGGCTACACCCACTTCCCTTTGTCCAGTTTCGCGCCAGAGCAGGGGCAGGTAGCCCCTGAGCCGGTTTGAACTGGCATATGCACAGAGGAGCCTTCTGCTCCCCCAGTGCAGGACTTCAAAGCACTCTAAGAGTGCACCCACCCAGCCCCAATACACTAAACCCTGTCTGGGAGGAGGTTACACCTCCCTGTGACAGGATGCCTATTGTTGGGCTTCCTCCACTGCGAGTTTCGGTCATCAGCAGGAGGGCAGCCCAGTGTCTGTGACTGGTGGCATCCATTTTGTGATGCCAGGGCTCTTTAGGATTCTACCGCGTTTCCACAGCAGGTACATGTCTTATCCCTCTAGAAGGGTGGAATGCTACCCCCGCCGCCAAGATTGGCGGGGGGTAGTATTCCAAGATGTTTGTCACCAAACACGACATGTTTTGATGCAGCCATTCCAAAGTTAGCATTTACCGCGAGGATATAATGCACTTAATAGTATATGGTTTAACCGCATCCACAAACAGCACCAGAGAATAGACTCTGAGAGCTGCAGAGGGGCCCTGCTCAGGCAGAGGCACCCCCTCACATAGAAGCCAAGCACCCTGCCCTCAGGATTGATAGGGCCTGCCTTAGGGGTGACTGATAGGTTTATATGTGTGTGCAGGAGAGATATAGGAAACCTATATCTCAGTGAGGGGTGCTAGCACCACCTCACCCAGGCTGCAGTAGCAGGCCTGTGGTGTCAGATTTAGTCTGCTTCCCAGGGGTGGCATAATACATGCTGCAGCCCCTGGTAGGCCTGTGAAGTACCTATGCCCTTGGCACCTAAGGTACCATATACTAGGGACTCATAAGGCACCACAGTATCCAATCACTAGTGCACCTAGAGTGCACTCCATGTCGTTTAGAGAGAACAGAGAGGCTGGGGCCCTGATTGGCAGGGACCCAGCCAGACTATAGCCAGAAACCAGTGCTAACATCAGAAAAAAGTGGGGGCAACATAAGAGGCAGATCCTACTCTCCTACACAACCCCCCAAACGCAGGGACACTAAACTAACCTTGACCAGTTGAGTCTTCGTGTTCAAAGTGGAAATACCTTGAGAGTCCATCTGCATTGGCATGTTGGGTCCCAGGCCTATGTTCCACTGTATAGTCCATCCCCTGTAGGGAAATGGACCACCTCAAAAGTTTTGGGTTTTCACCTTTCATCTGCTTTAGCCATAGGAGGGGCTTGTGGTCATTCTGAACTATGAAGTGAGTACCAAACAAGTATGGCCTCAGCTTCTTCAGGGCCCATACCACAGCAAAGGCCTCCCTCTCTATAGCTGACCAACGTTTCTCTCTAGGGGTCAGCCTTCTGCTAATAAAAGCTACTGGCTGGTCTTGACCTTCATCATTCAGTTGAGACAGTACAGCTCCCACACCCAGCTCAGAAGCATCTGTTTGGACAATGAACTTTTTGGTGTAGTCTGGACTCTGTAAGATGGGGGCAGTGCACATGGCCTGCTTTAGGTCTTCAAATGCCTTTTGACAGCTAGCTGTCCACTGAACCTTTTTGGCATTCTCTTTGAGGTCAGATCATTCAAGGGGGTCACTATAGATCCATATCCCTTGACAAACCTCCTATAGTACCCAGTCAGGCCTAAGAAGGCTCTCACCTGTGTCTGGGTGGTTGGAGCAACCCATTCCATTATGGTTTGGATTTTGCTCTGTAAAGGCTGAACCTGGCCTCCACCTACAAGGTGGCCCAGGTACACAACCTGACTCTGCCCTATCTGGCACTTGGTGGCCTTGATAGTGAGGCCTGCTTTCTGCAGGGCCTCCAAAACATTTCTGAGGTGGACCAGGTGATCCTGCCAGGAGGAACTAAAGACAGCAATATCATCTAGATAAGCTGAGCAATAAGTTTCCATCCCTGCCAGAACTTTATTCACCAACCTCTGAAAAGTGGCAGGTGCATTTTTCAATCAAAGGGCATCACCACAAAGTGGTAGTGCCCACCAGGAGTCGAAAATGCTGTTTTGGCTTTTGCATCATCAGCTAATCTGATTTGCCAGTAGCCAGCTGTTAGGTCAAATGTGCTTAGATACTTGGCTGAGGCCAAAGTATCAATCAGCTCATCTGCCCTTGGTATGGGATAGGCATCAGTCCTAGTGACTGCATTGAGGCCTCTGTAGTCTACACAAAACCTCATTTCTTTCTTACCACCCTGGGTATGAGGCTTGGGTACCAGGACTACTGGGCTAGCCCAAGGGCTATCTGAAGGCTCAATCACGCCTAACTCCAACATTTTCTGGACTTCAGTCCTGATACAGTCCCTGACATGGTCAGGTTGCCTGTAGATTTTATTCTTGACAGGCAGACTGTCCCCAGTGTCCACCTCATGGGTGCACCAGGTAGTCTGACTAGGGGTCAGGCTAAACATATGTCTAAACTGTTGCAGAACTTGTCTGCACTCAGTTTGCTGATGGTCAGTGAGGCTGCTTGCCAAAGCAACACCATCTACTGACCCATCATCAGGGTTCTGAGAGAGCAGGTCAGGGAGAGGGTCACTCTCCTCCTCCTGGTCCTCATCAGTTGCCATGAGCAAGCCCATGTCAGCCCTGTCAACATATGGCTTTAATCTGTTGACATGAAGCACCCTTAAGGGGCTCCTGGGAGTTCCAAGATTCACCAGATAGGTGACTTCTCCCTTCTGTTCAACTATTGTATGGGGGCCACTCCACTTGTCCTGGAGGGCTGCTGGGGCCACAGGTTCCAACACCCACACTTTCTGTCCTGGCTGGTATACAGTCAGCACAGCCTTTGGTCATGCCAAGCTTTTGCAATTCTTGGCTGGCCTCCAGGTTTTTGGTTGCCTTTTTCATGTACTCTGCCATCCGGGAGCGGAGACCAAGTACATAGTCCATCACATCTTGTTTGGGGGGCTTGAGAGGTAACTCCCAGCCCTCTTTACCAAACATAGTGGACCTCTCACAGGATGCCCAAACAGAAGCTCAAATGGGCTGTAACCAACCCCCTTCTGTGGAACCTCTCTGTATGCAAACAACAGGCAAGGAAGAAGAAGGTCCCATTTCCGCCTAAGCTTCTCTGGGAGTCCTTTAATCATTCCTTTCAAGGTTTTGTTGAAGCGTTCAACTAAACCATTGCATTGTGGGTGATAGGGGTGGTGAACTTATAAGTTACACCACACTCCTTCCACATTGCTTTCAGATATCCTGACATGAAGTTGGTACCTCTGTCAGAAATGACCTCCTTTGGGAAACCCACTCTGGAGAAAACTCCAATGAGGGCTCTTGCCACCACAGGGGCTGTGGTGGTCCTCAGAGGTATTGCCTCTGGGTACCTGGTGGCATGATCCACTACCACCAGGATAAATCTGTGCCCAGATGCAGTCTGAGGGTCAAGGGGACCAACAATGTCAATCCCTACCCTTTCAAAGGGTACCCCCACCACAGGTAGTGGTATCAGGGGGCCTTTGTTGTGCCACCTGCCTTACCACTGGCTTGGCAAGTGACACAGGAGCGACAAAACTCCTTTGTGTCCTCTGACATATGTGGCCAATGAAAATGTGGAACAAGCCTGTCCCAGGTCTTGTTTTGGCCCAAGTGACCTGCTAAAGGGATATCATGTGCTAAGGTCAAGAGGAACCCCTAAACTTCTGAGGTATTACCAACCTCCTGGTGGCTCCAGGGGCTGGGTCTCTACCCTCAGAATATAGGAGTCCCTCATCCCAATAAACTTTATGGGACCCACTAGCACTCCCAGCAGCCTCAGCAGCAGCCTGCTGTCTGAGGGGTTCAAGAGAGGGGCAGCACTGTTGCTCCTTACTCAGATCTTCCCTAGAAGGGCCCCCTGCCCCCAAGAACTCAACCTGGTCAGGTTCAAGTCCCTCTGGGGCAGTTCCTTCTTCAGGTTCTGCTTCACCTCCCTCTGGAAGTGAATCTTTGATCTGAGACAGAGGGGAAGGCACTGCCTTAACCCTACTGCTCCTCCTCTTGGGAAGCATCTGGTCCATTGTTCCAGGATCCAGAGCTGGTTCAGTGTCATGCATTCTTGCTTGTGACCTGGTCACAGCAAATACCTCTGCAGGGATGCCCAACATCTCAGCATGAGTCCATAACTCTACTTCAGACCAGGCTGAAGTCTCTAGATCATTGCCCAACAGACATTCTACAGGGAGGTCTGCACTGACTACAACCTTTTGGGGCCAGTTACCCCTCCCCAGGAGAAATTCACAACTGCCAGACTATGGTTGGTCTGGACATTGCTTGCATTGGTCACCTGGTACATTTCGCCCAGGATGATCTGTCCAGGGTCCACTAGGTCCTCTGCCACCATGGTGACACTAGCACCTGTGGCCCTAAATGCCAAAGCCTGTTTGCCATTTATCAAAGGCTGCTGTTTGTACTTGCCCAGATTACTGGGGCTTACTAGGAAGGACATATCAATGTTTCCATCACAAATCAGCATTGCCTGAGTGGTCACTCTGACTAGGTCAGAATCCACTTCAGAACCCAGGGTCAACCCTACTACACCCTTATTCTGCGTACCACCTCCACCAGTAGCTGAGCTAGGGGGCACAGTTGCCTTAGGGGCAGGAGTGGTGGTGGTTTGGTCTTTGGACTTGGTACAATCAGAAGTCCAGTGCCCTTTCTGTTTACAGAATTTGCACCAGGGCTTCTTTTGGCCTTTTCCCTTGTTGGACTGTGACTCCCCACCAGATGCAGATTTTTGGGGCCCTTGTGAAGACTTCTGGTCTTTTGACTTATCCCCACCTTTCTCAGAGCCTTTAGGATCTTGCTTCTTAGTGTCACCCCTTGGTTCTGGGTTTTCTGCCTCACCCTGGTTCTGACCCATTTGTCTGCCTTCTTTCCCAATTCTTGGGGAGAGGTCAGATCAGAGTCCACCAGGTACTTGTTGGACTTGGCCTTTTTGCAGGGTCATCCCTAAACTTTTTGCCTTCCTCCTATATTTTTCTGACCTGTTGTTGACTGTTTTATGACTCTGGGCACTTTACCACTGCTGATCAGTGCTAAAGTGCATATGCTCTCCCATTATAAATTGATGTATGTATTAGTGACTCCATGATTGGATGATTGGTTTACTTGTCAGTCCCTAGTACTGTGCACTCAGTGTGCCCAGGGCTTGTAAATCCAATGCCGCTGGTGGGCTTGCAGCACTGGTTGTGCCACCCACAGAAGCGGCTGGTAAAATGTGTCTCAGGCCTGCCATCGCAGAGCCTGTGTGCAGCCTAGGGCTGCCATGTCGACTTGGTGAGTACACCCACTTACCAGTCCCTAAACCTTCCCTTTACTGCATGTTGGTCACCCCTAAAGTAGGCCCTAGGGCAGGGTGCATTGTAAGTATAAGGTAGGACATGCCCTGGTGTGTGTGGCATGTCCTAATAGTGAATTACAGCCATTTTCGTTTTTCACTATTGCAAGGCTACCTGCTCCCCATAGGCCAGAATGGGCAGACTGACTATTACACCTTATAGTCAGAACTGACCCAGGGAACATGGTAGAAAAACGAATTTAGTATGCCTGAACTCAGGATGATAAAATACATCTTTTAGTGAAGTTGGTTTTAACATTCTGTGTTCGAAAATACCACTTTTAGAAAGTGGGTATTTTCTTGCCTAACTATCCAAGCCTGCCTCTGCTAGGTTGTGTATTCCTTGTCTGGAGATTGAGTGACAGGGGCTGGGGGTGGCTACCGGAGACAGGGTGAGTCAGCGCAGGGCTGAATAGAAAGATCTGCAGCCAGAGTGGAGGGAGGAGTTGCACCTGGGTCTGAATAGGGCTGTGCCTGCCTTCCACAATGCTGGCTCCACCTCCTGCCGGGCGGCTGAGCACTCTGCCCCACATTCTGAAAGGAAAGAAGGGGTCAGAAAAACAAAGTGCTCCAGAACTGACCAGAACTGGTTTTGGACTAGGCAGAGGCCTCTCTGCCTCCAGAGAACAAAGAGAATCAGGGTATAAGAGGGGCACCCAGACCCCAGGAAGATTAGATCACTTTTGGGAACAAGAAGAAACCTTTACTGAGGAGCGGAACCAAGAAGAAACTGAGGAGAAACTATCCCTAAGCCTGAAGTGCTGCTTGGGGGATTGGCCTGCAGTGGTTTGCCTGACTGCCAAAGAGAGGAGAAAGGAACTTTTGCTTTGCTGTGACTTTCATCAACTTGTGAAGGATCTCCAAGGGCTTGGAAGAGAGCTTGCCCCCTGACCGAAGTCCCAGGACCATTGGACTTCACCCCCTTTGTGAATTGCTGCTGGAAACTCTGTTTCAGTGGCTACAGAGGTAGGGAGCTGTGACCGACTCTCACGACCGACTCGGTGTCCTGCAAGCACCGCATCGAGCACCGTCTCGCCCTGCAACGCACGGCCCTGGTCTCACCGACTCCGTCAACGAGCCGCTGCCTGCACCGCATCGAGGGACAACGCGTCCTGCAACGCTTCGCTACGCCCGAGTCGAACTGGTCCGACCGACACGGTCACTGCTGCTGAGTTCGAGTCCTGTGACCGCACCGGAGTTGGGCACCGCTCGCACGCTTTGCGACGCACCGCCCGACTCGCACCGCTGTCCGGACTGATCGACGCCAGCTCCTGAATCCGGCTCCGTCGCCGCACCGCAACCTGCCAGCACCGCATCGAAGCACCGTCTCGCCTCTGCAACGCGACGGCCCTGGTCTCACCGACTCCGTCTCGACGACGTCAACGAGCCGCTGCCTGCACCGCATCGAGGGACAACGCGTCCTGCAACGCTTCCATTTTGCATCGCGACCGCGACGAACAGCCATCCGGCTCGCACGCCCGTGCCTGCCGCTTCAAGTAAAGGTACTGTGACCGAGTCTGTCTACGCTGTGTTGGCCCGTCTCGACGCGGTCAGCTGGATTTGTTAGACTCTGTTTGTTCTCGACTCCGCCGTAGCCGGAGGAGGCTACCGACTCGCACAGAACCTTGAATTAAGCCTTTTTGATCAGAACTAAGTATTCTTAACAGTAGTGTGGATTATTTTTGTCGTTTATGGTCTTGTGATAAATCTATATAAAGTATACCTATTTTTATAAATATATAACCTGTGTGGTGTCCATTTGTAGTGTTGTCACTTGATTACTGTATGTGTTCACAAATGCTTTACACACTGCCTCTGAACTAAGCCTGTCTGCTCGTGCCAAGCTACCAAGAGGGTGAGCAGGGGTTCTTTCAGGAGTGTACCTACTTTCCCTGACTAGACGCAAGGGTCCCTATTTGGACAAAGGTACATACCTCTGCCAACTAGAGACCCCCAAATCTAACATTGGTGGTCAGCGGTGAGGATTCTGGACTTGCATTTGTGACTCATGTACAGTAATTGGTGAACACTACTTAGTGAGTGCAGACCAAAACGCAACCACATACTATTTTTCTGTTTTCTGCTATCCTCCTGGAAGTATTTTGGATACAAGGACTCTGGTTAGTTGTTGCAAAATGGAGCTCAACTTCTGGCACATGTTTGTCTACACAGTGAAGGAGCTACGTGTGTTTTGCAAGGAAAGGGGGCTGCCTGTGAGGAGAAGGTCCAGGGAGGATCTAGAGGCATCCCTATTTCAGTTTGAGTTACCCCGCTGGAGGGCAACACTACCAGTTGAGTCTGTGGAGGAGGAGTTCCCGAAAGTGAGGGAGAAACAGAAAAAGACAGCTTGCTTCTGGCTTATGAGCAAAAGATAAGAGAAATTGATGAAGAGCTAAGAGAAATTGAGGAGGCTCAGAGGGCCTTAGCCCAAGAAGAAGAAAAGTGTGTAGCTCAGGAAGTGAGCTTTGCTGAGTTGGAGGTGGAGTCCAGCTCAGATGGTGGCAGCAAAATTAAGTTATTCAGTGCTGAGAGAGTAGTGCACACACCCAGAGATGTGGCGCCTGACTTGGAGGGGGTTAACATACACCAGGAGGTTCAAGGACATGAGGTAGCTCCAGTAGTGCGCAGTGTCCCTGAGAGGAATAGGAAACTGACACAGGGATTCATGGTCCTAGTGGTGGGAGGGACACTCTACTGACTCTAGATGAGAGGTGCAGGGAGAGGGGTTCCCCCATGGTTGAAGTCCTAGTATGTGAGTGTGAAGACCGCCCAGAAGAGTGTGGGTTGAGTGACAGAGACAGTCAGATACTGTCTTGCCAGTCTCAGGAGAGTGGTGTGGAGTACGTGTGTGAGGCACTGGATAGTGAGGTGAAGGATAGTTTGGTTAACCCCTGTGGGGGACTGTGTGATCCAATTTTGGGAGAGCATATTGTAAGTCCCGGTTTTCCAGAGCTATGCCAACACCTGTTGGAGAGTGAGTTCTCTGACCTCAGGGAGCTCACATTGGAGGCAGACCTTTTGGTGGATTCCAGAGGGTCTGAAGAGGCATTGGGGAGTGACCCTAAGAGGAGTGGCTCAGGTGTCTTCCAACCCAGAGTGGTGGGAGAGGTTCAGTGTAGCCCAGCTAGGTCCCGTGGTAATGGGAGGGGTGTAGGGACTCACGTCCTGTCTCAGTGGAGAAGGAGTGAGTGTGGGGCTGCGTGTCCCATGGTGCCCGAAACCCAGTCTCAGAGCCTGGATGGTTCTTTAAGGGAACACCAGGTAGGGAGCCTAGGCTGTCCTGATGGGCCGCCTGTTGAGGAGGATCTCCTAGTGTCTAGAGAACCTGGAGCGTCTGTAAATGGGGCTCCAGTGTTTCTGGTGTCTGGCAGTGCTGCTCCAGTTGGGAGGGTGCAGAAGTCCAGAGTGAGGGGTGAGAGGGGGAGAGAGTCCCCAGTGGAAGAACCAGTGGGTCAGGGACCAGCCAGAAGGGCTGAGTCACCAGTGAATGACCATGGTGACACCACTTCTGTCCTGGGGATCTTCATGCACTGTCAGATGGACAGGGGTTGGGAGATCTGCACCACGCAGACTGTCACACAACACCTGAGAGATGTGTTACCCTCTGGGGGCATGCGTGCACCCCAGGAAGTCCTGGTGCGCCAGGCAGATTCTTACACAACTCTAGAGGAGTGTGTTTCCCTTGGGGGGTTGGTGTACCCTCCCGGAAGTCCTGGGTTGCCAGGCACAGGTCCAGCCTCAGGGTACAGACCCTAGATTGGAGGACCAGGTTCAGGGTGTCCCCTGACCTGGACGCCCAGTTGCAGGATAGAACCCCTGAACTGGTGGGCGAGTTGTGCAGGACACCTGCCGCAGGTGCCCTGACAATTCTGGAAGGGGGTACCGCTCCAGATGGGAGGGTACAGAGCCCCAAGGAGGAGGACCGGGTGTGGGAAAGCCCACCCCAGTCTCCAGTCCAGCCGCCGGGTACAGGCCCGGGGCTGGTAGGTCAGTGTCAGGATGTCATACCTGACCTGACAGGAGGGAGAATGGACAAAGGGTGCCAAGCACCTGGGGCTACTGCCCCCGCTCTCGGACGCCACAGAGGTTTGAGAGCCCTGAGAGACATAAGGCCTGGGTCTCATCCCTGACCACTGTCAGTGGCCACTGTGGCTTGCTGTCTGTCTGTTGGGACACACCTGTGAGCAAGTTAAGGTTAGGTGCTGCACAGGTGGGGTCCACAGGTGAGGAGAAGGGTTCCCCATGGATTAGCTTGGCGGGCCCTGAGAGTATGGACAGAGGGATTCCAATAGGTTCAGATTGGCGTAGAACTGGAGTATGCCCCTGCTGTTGCGGGCCAGGTCCAGGTTCTATCGCCCAAGCAGGGAAGCCCATCAAGGTAGTGATTGGTCTACCCTGCGTTTTGGCTGGAAGGGGGTTGTGTTGGACTTGGCCTTTTTTGCAGGGTCATCCCTAAACTTTTTGCCTTCCTCCTATATTTTTTCTGACCTGTTGTTGACTGTTTTATGACTCTGGGCACTTTACCACTGCTGATCAGTGCTAAAGTGCATATGCTCTCCCATTATAAATTGATGTATGTATTAGTGACTCCATGATTGGATGATTGGTTTACTTGTCAGTCCCTAGTACTGTGCACTCAGTGTGCCCAGGGCTTGTAAATCCAATGCCGCTGGTGGGCTTGCAGCACTGGTTGTGCCACCCACAGAAGCGGCTGGTAAATGTGTCTCAGGCCTGCCATCGCAGAGCCTGTGTGCAGCCTAGGGCTGCCATGTCGACTTGGTGAGTACACCCACTTACCAGTCCCTAAACCTTCCCTTTACTGCATGTTGGTCACCCCTAAAGTAGGCCCTAGGGCAGGGTGCATTGTAGTATAAGGTAGGACATGCCCTGGTGTGTGTGGCATGTCCTAATAGTGAATTACAGCCATTTTCGTTTTTCACTATTGCAAGGCTACCTGCTCCCCATAGGCCAGAATGGGCAGACTGACTATTACACCTTATAGTCAGAACTGACCCAGGGAACATGGTAGAAAAACGAATTTAGTATGCCTGAACTCAGGATGATAAAATACATCTTTTAGTGAAGTTGGTTTTAACATTCTGTGTTCGAAAATACCACTTTTAGAAAGTGGGTATTTTCTTGCCTAACTATCCAAGCCTGCCTCTGCTAGGTTGTGTATTCCTTGTCTGGAGATTGAGTGACAGGGGCTGGGGGTGGCTACCGGAGACAGGGTGAGTCAGCGCAGGGCTGAATAGAAAGATCTGCAGCCAGAGTGGAGGGAGGAGTTGCACCTGGGTCTGAATAGGGCTGTGCCTGCCTTCCACAATGCTGGCTCCACCTCCTGCCGGGCGGCTGAGCACTCTGCCCCACATTCTGAAAAGGAAAGAAGGGGTCAGAAAAACAAAGTGCTCCAGAACTGACCAGAACTGGTTTTGGACTAGGCAGAGGCCTCTCTGCCTCCAGAGAACAAAAGAGAATCAGGGTATAAGAGGGGCACCCAGACCCCAGGAAGATTAGATCACTTTTGGGAACAAGAAGAAACCTTTACTGAGGAGCGGAACCAAGAAGAAACTGAGGAGAAACTATCCCTAAGCCTGAAGTGCTGCTTGGGGATTGGCCTGCAGTGGTTTGCCTGACTGCCAAAGAGAGGAGAAAGGAACTTTTGCTTTGCTGTGACTTTCATCAACTTGTGAAGGATCTCCAAGGGCTTGGAAGAGAGCTTGCCCCCTGACCGAAGTCCCAGGACCATTGGACTTCACCCCTTTGTGAATTGCTGCTGGAAACTCTGTTTCAGTGGCTACAGAGGTAGGGAGCTGTGACCGACTCTCACGACCGACTCGGTGTCCTGCAAGCACCGCATCGAAGCACCGTCTCGCCCCTGCAACGCACGGCCCTGGTCTCACCGACTCCGTCAACGAGCCGCTGCCTGCACCGCATCGAGGGACAACGCGTCCTGCAACGCTCGCTACGCCGAATCGAACTGGTCCGACCGACACGGTCACTGCTGCTGAGTTCGAGTCCTGTGACCGCACCGGAGTTGGGCACCGCCGCACGCTTTGCGACGCACCGCCCGACTTCGCACCGCTGTCCGGACTGATCGACGCCAGCTCCTGAATCCGGCTCCGTCGCCGCACCGCAACCTGCCAGCACCGCATCGAAGCACCGTCTCGCCCTGCAACGCACGGCCCTGGTCTCACCGACTCCGTCTCGACGACGTCAACGAGCCGCTGCCTGCACCGCATCGAGGGACAACGCGTCCTGCAACGCTTCCATTTTTGCATCGCGACCGCGACGAACAGCCATCCGGCTCGCACGCCCGTGCCTGCCGCTTCAAGTAAAAGGTACTGTGACCGAGTCTGTCCACGCTGTGTTGGCCCGCCTCGACGCGGTCAGCTGGATTTGTTAGACTCTGTTTGTTCTCGACTCCGCCGTAGCCGGAGGAGGCTACCGACTCGCACAGAACCTTGAATTAAGCCTTTTTGATCAGAACTAAGTATTCTTAACAGTAGTGTGGATTATTTTTGTCGTTTATGGTCTTGTGATAAATCTATATAAAGTATACCTATTTTTATAAATATATAACCTGTGTGGTGTCCATTTGTAGTGTTGTCACTTGATTACTGTATGTGTTCACAAATGCTTTACACACTGCCTCTGAACTAAGCCTGTCTGCTCGTGCCAAGCTACCAAGAGGGTGAGCAGGGGTTCTTTCAGGAGTGTACCTACTTTCCCTGACTAGACGCAAGGGTCCCTATTTGGACAAAGGTACATACCTCTGCCAACTAGAGACCCCCAAATCTAACAGTACTGATGCAACAACTGGTTCTGGCAATTATTTAGGATCTGTTCTCTCATCATCAGATTATACAATCCCTTGAAATCAGTAACCCTACTGCCAACCAGCCAACCCTCTAGAGCCTTGGTTGCACAATCAACAAAGTCAGTCCAGTCCTGAGTCTGTGCCTTCTGGGTATCTCTGAACTTCAACCTGTACTGCTCAGTGGTTAAGCCAAACCCATCTATCAGTGCACTCTTCAGGACCTCATAATCATCAGCATCCTCCTCTCTAACAGTGAGGAGCTTCTCTCTTCCTTTATCTGAAAAGGAGAGCCACAAGATTGCTGCCCACTGCTTTTGGGGGACCTGCTGTACTCTACAGGCCCTCTCCATAGCAGTTATCCACTTGTGGATATCATCCCCACTCTGGTAGGGAGGAACAACCTTGCTCAGGTTCCTATGGTCAGGAATATATTCTCTGCCTCTAGGGACACTGTTGCTTCCACCAGGGGGTTCTAACCCCTCTTTTCTAGAAGCTCTCTGGATCTCCAGGGCTTCCTATCCAGTGCCAACTGCTTGGTTCTGAGGGCCACTTTGGCTTCCTCATACTGGAGCAGTTTGCACCTTCTCTCAGAGGAGGTCTCTCTTAAGGAAAAGTATGAGCTCCTCTGCTGGACAAATTCTCTGCCAGAGTGATAAGAGTGGTCAGATTCCCTGGAAGGGATCTGTGCCTCTCCTCCTCTCTGTCAGTTCTCTTAGGGAGAATTCCTCTGTCCTTTTCAGGCCCCTTGAAGCCTGGCCCTTCAATCACAGAGTCTTGGTCATTCTGATTTTCATCATCTGACCCAGATACTATGACTGACCCACCCACTGATTCAGACCCTTTAGCTCCTAGAGCCAATCTAAGGTCATCTGCTGTCAGCAGATCTATCAGGTGTAGTGTTGAGGGACTCTGTCCTAGCCTCAGGTGTCTGTCAACACACATGGCTCTCAAGTCAGAGAAAGCCATGTCCTTATACTGAGGCTGAGTGGATCCACTGGGTCCACCCTTTAAGGACATTCTAGTGTTGTGCAGTGTTGTACTACCTACACTAGTTTGTGGCCTACTGATCCTAGCTTGAGCTGTGGAAAGGGTGTGCTATCCCTTGGCACACAGCTCTAAGTTCAGTAGAACTTATTGATACTAAGCTTGACTTTATATGTACCTTGAGTACCTATAATGGTTTTCAGTTAGTAATTCAAATAGAGATTTTCTGGTAAAACAATGGCAAGCTGGAATCCCACACGCTGCCCACCAATGTGAGAAGTTGGCCTGGTATATGCTGTTCACTAATTAAAGTGGACACCTTGCACCAGGGCAAATCGACTCTTATGGTAGATAGGTTTAAGACAACCTTTTAAAGAAAGCTATCCTAGTGGTAGCTGTGGAGAGCAGCCTTCAGGCTAAGTCTTGAAGGAATGTAAAGCAGCTTGTTTTACCATACAATCTCTTGAATCACCAAATGAAAAGACACCACACAGGTATATATATCAAATATATATGTATTTATTTCTAATAACTCTCTACTAATCTCTTTATGAGATTAGAAGACAAACATATGCACAAATCAACGTTTCTCAATAAGTTAAGCACAAAATATGGCTGGGGCCCTAGGGGCGTACCAGACCATATACTAAAAAGGGACTTAGCAACAATGACTTGCAGGGAGACAAGGCCTAGGGCCTTCAGAAGTGCTGGGGCCTCACGTAAACCACCCAAGGCAGGTAAGTAAAGGACCCACGGGGGACGCGTGCAGTGTGGATACACAGGCGCGGATCGCCGTTAACTTCAATGGGGCAAGTCGCGGTTGGAAATTAAGAGTTCTAGGATACTTCGGGAGAACCTACAAGCAAGTCACTTACAGGGTAAGTAGTTCTAGGGCCCACACTCCACAGGAGCACCGTAGTGCTGGAGTTACCTCACCCAGGGAAGCCGGGTGCATAGGTGTCCTTTGGTGTCGGGTCGCGGCGTCGTTTTCAATGGCGAACAAAGAAGACTTGCTGCTTGCGGGAGCTGAAGAAGTGTCCGGTGGAATCCAAGCCTGGATTCTGAAGAAGGATGACCTGAAAGCAGAGGGGACAGTGTTCAAAGTCACTTGGCAGTGACTCAGGGCAAGGAAGATGGATGCCCACCGTCGTCGGTTGATTCAGGTCGGTTGCGGGTGCCTTGACTCTTCAGCCACGAAGTCCAGGAGGCGTCGACGATGACCAGGAGCTGGATTCTGTGTGTCCCACGAAGTCTGCAGCTTACTGCGGTGTCGGCAACTCGATTGGAGCCAACAAGCCTTGGCAACAGCAAGTCTCGGGGAGATGAAGAAAAGTCGATGGCACAGACCAGCAAGGTCTAAGGGACTCACCCAGCGACGGTAAGTCAGGGCAGGCCTGGAGCAACCAGGGGAGCCCTTTGGTTTCTTTAAGAAGTCTTCTGGGGACCCACGAGCCGGCTGGCAAGGGATCGCGAAGACACCTCGGGCGGAATCACTCAACAGGGGCCCACGGTCACTCGGGACGGTGTAGGCCTCTGATCTTCAGTAGGGATTCCTGTTGGAGGTCGGGACCACACGTGGTCCAAAGCACAAGTTCGTGGAACGTTGTGAAGGGGTTGCACTCGACAATAGTGCACGGTACCCAGGGGTCGCGGTTCCTCGTCACTCGTGGGGTCCACTTGCCTCAGCTTCGCTGGGGACTCACGATGGCCTTGGAGAAGTCAGGAAATCCACTTCTTGGGCTGCAGGGACTTCGGACTCCGGCGGAGCGGCGTAGTTTGCGACCGTCGTTGTCGTTTTGGTGCCTGCCAAGCAGGGGAGTCACTCCTTGACTCCAAGGGAGATTCTTCTGTCTTCCAAAGGTAGTGGAACGTCGAAGGGCCAGGATTCTTCTGTAGAGCGTCGTCCAGGGGTTATCTAACTAGCAAGTTCAAGGGTTCCCCTTCTTATACTGAAAAGAGGGGATGGACTAGCTCTATGACCCCACCTATGGGAGGGTCAAGGGAGGGGTGGCTACACCCACTTCCCTTTGTCCAGTTTCGCGCCAGAGCAGGGGCAGGTAGCCCCTGAGCCAGTTTGAACTGGCATATGCACAGAGGAGCCTTCTGCTCCCCCAGTGCAGGACTTCAAAGCACTCTAAGAGTGCACCCACCCAGCCCCAATACACTAAACCCTGTCTGGGAGGTGGTTACACCTCCCTGTGACAGGATGCCTATTGTTGGGCTTCCTCCACTGCGAGTTTCGGTCATCAGCAGGAGGGCAGCCCAGTGTCTGTGACTGGTGGCATCCATTTTGTGATGCCAGGGCTCTTTAGGATTCTACCGCGTTTCCACAGCAGGTACATGTCTTATCCTCTAGAAGGGTGGAATGCTACCCCCGCTGCCAAGATTGGCGGGGGGTAGTATTCCAAGATGTTTGTCACCAAACACGACATGTTTTGATGCAGCCATTCCAAAGTTAGCATTTACCGCGAGGATATAATGCACTTAATAGTATATGGTTTAACCGCATCCACAAACAGCACCAGAGAATAGACTCTGAGAGCTGCAGAAGGGCCCTGCTCAGGCAGAGGCACCCCCTCACATAGAAGCCAAGCACCCTGCCCTCAGGATTGATAGGGCCTGACTTAGGGGTGACTGATAGGTTTATATGTGTGTGCAGGAGAGATATAGGAAACCTATATCTCAGTGAGGGGTGCTAGCACCACCTCACCCAGGCTGCAGTAGCAGGCCTGTGGTGTCAGATTTAGTCTGCTTCCCAGGGGTGGCATAATACATGCTGCAGCCCCTGGTAGGCCTGTGAAGTACCTATGCCCTTGGCACCTAAGGTACCATATACTAGGGACTCATAAGGCACCACAGTATCCAATCACTAGTGCACCTAGAGTGCACTCCATGTCGCTTAGAGAGAACAGAGAGGCTGGGGCCCTGATTGGCAGGGACCCAGCCAGACTATAGCCAGAAACCAGTGCTAACATCAGAAAAAAAGTGGGGGCAACATAAGAGGCAGATCCTACTCTCCTACAGAGGGTCTGCCCTGAATACACAGTGGGGATTGAGGGTCTGCACTGAATACACTGTGGGGATTGAGGGTCTGCCCTGAATACACCGTGGGGAGTGAGGGTCTGCCCTGAACACACTGTGGGGAGTGAGGGTCTGCCCTGAATACACTGTGGGGATTGAGGTTCTGCCGTGAATACACTGTGGGGAGTGAGGGTCTGCCCTGAACACACTGTGGGGAGTGAGGGTCTGCCCTGAACATGCTGTGGGGATTGAGGGTCTGCCCTGAACACGCTGTGGGGAGGGGAGGGTCTGCCCTGAACACACTGTGGGGATTGAGGGTCTGCCCTGAATACACTGTGGGGATTGAGGGTCTGCCCTGAATACACTGTGGGGAGTGAGGGTCTGCCCTGAACACACTGTGGGGAGTGAGGGTCTGCCCTGAACATGCTGTGGTGAGTGAGGGTCTGCCCTGAACACGCTGTGGGGATTGAGGGTCTGCCCTGAAGACGCTGTGGGGAGGGGAGGGTCTGCCCTGAACACACTGTGGGGATTGAGGGTCTGCCCTGAATACACTGTGGGGATTGAGGGTCTGCCCTGAACACGCTGTGGGGAGGGGAGGGTCTGCCCTGAACACACTGTGCGAAGTGAGGCTCTGCCCTGAACACGCTGTGGGGAGTGAGGGTCTGCCCTGAGCACGCTGTGGGGAGTGAGGATCTGCCCTGAACACACTGTGGGGATTGAGGGTCTGCCCTGAACACGCTGAGGGGAGGGTCTGCCCTGAACATACTGTGGGAGTGAGGGTCTGCCCTGAACATGCTGTGGGGAGTGAGCGTCTGCCCTGAACACGCTGTGGGGATTGAGGGTCTGCCCTGAACACGCTGTGGGGAGGGGAGGGTCTTCCCTGAACACACTGTGGGTATTGAGGGTCTGCCCTGAATACACTGTGGGGAGTGAGGGTCTGCCCTGAACACGCTGTGGGGAGGGGAGGGTCTGCCCTGAACACACTGTGGGGAGTGAGGGTCTGCCCTGAACACGCTGTGGGGATTGAGGGTCTGCCCTGAATACACTGTGGGGATTGAGTGTCTGCCCTGAACACATTGTGGGGATTGAGGGTCTGCCCTGAATATACTGTGGGGATTGAGGGTCTGCCCTGAACACATTGTGGGGATTGAGGGTATGCCCTGAACACACTGTGGGGATTGAGGGTCTGCCCTGAACACGCTGTGGGGATTGAGGGTCTGCCCTGAACACGCTGTGGGGAGGGGAGGGTCTTCCCTGAGCACACTGTGGGGATTGAGGGTCTGCCCTGAATACACTGTGGGGAGTGAGGGTCTGCCCTGAACACGCTGTGGGGAGGGGAGGGTCTGCCCTGAACACACTGTGCGAAGTGAGGCTCTGCCCTGAACATACTGTGGGGATTGAGGGCCTGCCCTGAACACACTGTGGGGATTGAGGGTCTGCCCCGAACACGCTGTGGGGAGTGAGGGTCTGCCCTGAACACGCTGTGGGGAGTGAGGGTCTGCCCTGAACACCCTGTGGGAAGTGAGGGTCTGCCCTGAACACGCTGTGGGGAGTGAGGGTCTGCCCTGAGCACGCTGTGGGGAGTGAGGTTCTGCCCTGAACACCCTGTGGGAAGTGAGGGTCTGCCCTGAACACGCTGTGGGGAGTGAGGGTCTGCCCTGAACACGCTGTGGGGAGTGAGGGTCTGCCCTGAACACCCTTTAGGGAGTGAGGGTCTGCCCTGAACACCCCGTGGGAAGTGGGGGTCTGCCCTGAACATACTGTGGGGAATGAGGGTCTGCCACAGATTATGCTATGTGAGTTGAGGGGTCAGTTCTGTTTACAGTGCATGCAGTGGGATGTATATCTTGATTACAATGTTTAAGGTATGGGGTGTCTCCTGATTACAGTGTGTAATAAGAGAGGTCTGCCCCTGTGTACACGGTGGAAGGAAGTGGTCTGTCCCCAATTTCACTGTGTGAGGTGAGGAGTCTGTCAAGATCACAGTGTGTGAGTTGTAGGCCTGTCTGAAGTTTTGCGTGGACAGGGTCCATAAACTGAAGCAAGGCCCCTCGGGCGAGCACCACTTTTCAAACTTTAAAAAACACTGATGACAGATTTAGCAACTGGTGCTCTTTAGTGACATTCGCTGTGTCAGCTGCCTCGTCGTTCATAAACAGGGCTAGGTTCCTTTAAAACAAAATCTAATATCCCTAAAAAAAAAATTACAACACTAGTACAGGGTCCTTAATAAGTATGGTTTGACATGATTACGTTCTAGGAGGTGAGGGTTTGCTTCTGGTTACACCCTTTGAGGGAGGTGATCTCAGTGTGTGAAGAGACAGCTCAGTCCTGATTATTACAGTGTGTGAAGTGAGGGGTCTGCCTTATGATTACACTGAGGGAGGAAAGGAAGTGGTCTGTACCTGATTACAGTGTACGAGGGACAGATGTATCTCAATTACCTTGTGTAAGGTGAAAGGCGTGCCCTGATTGCAAGGTGAGGCCTCAGTCCTGATTACACAAAAGTAAGGGATTTAGCCCTGACTGTAATTAAGGCCAGACTCCACAGTGCAGCCAGCCTTCAAACTCTCACATTCCAATGTGTGAAATGAGGAGTCTGTCCCTGAAAACAGTGTAGGGTATGGGGTCTGCCCAATTACAGTGCGGGTGGTGAGGGGTGTTGGAATAAAAATGTTTTAGCTGTGCTGTGTATGTATTGTACGTCTTAAGTTAGCATTCATGGCACCATTTTATGTTTAGCCGCCATTTTGAGCCATGATCGAAACTAGCTTTTCTCTCTGCCCCAGCTGAAAGCAGCTGCAATAGTTTTTGTTTCTCCAAGGCTGAGCCTTGCTGTACTAATGAATATACTGTTCTTATTAGTGCATTCCTTTCCCACTAGATAGAGGCCTGCTCCCACCTTTAGAGCGGCGGGCACAGACAGAACGACCTTGGCGTTAAGATAGCGTGAGCCCGGTCCCAGGATCAAAACTCATCCTTCTGTACCTTCTTTGTCTAGCTGCCTCCAACTTGAAATTTCCAGTCAGGGCGTGTCTTCATTGGTTCTGAATTGTACATAATGTTTCACCATGTTTGCTGAAGTCAGTCCCTCTGCAGCAATCCCAGGAGGCTGGTCAGACTGGACTCCGCTCTAGTGTACCTGAATAAATATACTTGGTGAGAAACAACCGTTACATCGCGGTCATTAGACCGCAATGCCTTTACAACGCGGTCGTTACAACGACCGCGTTGTTACAACGCGATGCCATTACTACGCAGGTCATTACATCGACTTGCAGTAGATGGCGCTCTAACATAAGGAATAGTATCATTTACTATTCCAACACCTTCCCTACTGTTGCGTAGGCTGGAGTTGGAATAGTAAATGATACATTCCTAATGTTACGGCGCCATCTACTGCAAGTCGATGTAATGACTTGCGTAGTAATGGCATCGCGTTGTAACAACGCTGGCGTTGTAACAACCGCTTTGTTAAATACCGCAGAGTAAAAGCACGTGTTGTAACGTGCTATATTCACACTTGGTTTGTATTCTCTACTGTCTGACCGACTCTTCATTTGTATGGAAGGCTGAGAGGTGGTCGGGAGTGACCCTGGTGGCCCTAATCGAGTCACTTCCTTCAGTTGGCGCCCGAACAGGGACTCCATCGGGTGACCCATCCTCGCCCACAGGCGGGTGAGGAGGTCGGGCCATTGTCGTGTCGGACGGGCGGACCAGGGATCCCTGCACGAGAGAGTTCCTGAACTCGCAGCTGCCCCGTCTGTCTGACCGGACGGTGCCTCGCCCAGCGGTTATCCCGACTGGGGTCCTGAACGGCAAAACCCTGGGATCTGACCGTTTGCTCCGAAGAGTCGGCAGTGGAGAATAAATTAGCTTGACCTGTGTGCACCAGGTGAGTTTGTTTTGGTTCTTTGTAGATATAGTTCGATTTTGGTTTGTCTTTGGTACGGTCTGAGGACCGATTTTGGTTTGCATTTGGTACGGTCTGAGGACCGATTTGGATACAAAGTGTTTGTGAACACTTTGTCAGGCAACATAACAAATTTGGCTTACTTTTGAAAATGCCTGGGTTCAGCCGGCTTTTGGTTTCTTGTTGTCGTTGTTGTTCTGCAGATGCTCGACTGGAAGAAAGTCAGCCAGCGCCTCCGGAAGGCACTCCGAATTTTGATATGTATGTGAAGCATGGCCTTGGCCCTATTATGTTTAGTACGCTATGGCACAAATATACGAGGGACAATGCCAAGTTGCAGTGGCCGTTGACGGGCACTTTTGATGAACAAAAAATTGGGTTTTTACAGGAGAATTTGTTTGCGAAAAGAAGTAAGCAGTCTATGTTTGATTCCCTCAGAACGTGGCAAAAGGAGGTTAAACAGAGGCGAATGAAAGCAGAGAAAGATGCCCGGAAGGGGAGAATGCAAACATTGACTCAAAAAGCTGTAGCACATGATAGCGAGAAACAAGAGATAGGGATTGAACATGAAGATAGGAGATTCCGATTACAGATTGATAAATCTTACGTGGCCCAAGAAGAAAATGATACGTTCGTGGAGCAATTGTTAGATACTCGACCCCCACCTCTGTATGCCCCGCAGAGGGTATATCCCGCTCTTCCCTCACAGGCCAAGCTACCCGGCTCTTCTGTCTCTGCTATTTCTGCTTCTGTTACTGTTGACCAGACTGCCTTGGCCACGGCGCCTCCTGTCCTTTCCTTGCACTCGCAGTCTGTGGCAACTGTGACTGTTAGTCCTCCTGCAATGCCTATTGCTTCGGCGTCTCTCTCTCCAGCTCTTACACCCACAACGCAGCCGACAATGACGTTAGTGCCTGCTCCCTCTGTTGTTACCCCCACTGTGTTCTTCCATTCTCCGAAATTACTGAGTAGTGGGACACTGGTACACGGCCCTGAGGATAGAGAATGGACGAAATTTAAGGAACGTATGGGGCGGATGTTGGTCCGATCTGATATGGGAGATGCAGAGAAACAGGTGGTGGCTAATCAGGCTGCGCAGTGGGCCCGTAACCCCATTTACAGTGGGGAAGATGTGTGGAGTGTGATGAAGGATTATGAGCCTTTTGTACAACAGCATGCCCTTAAGCACATGTCCGCTACTTTGATAGGTCTTTGGAAGCAGTATTTCAAGGGTGCAGCACCGCAGATCATATATGATATTAGGGAACATGTGTATGTTACTGATATGGAGCCTGCTCATGTCTTTGGTACTGTTGCGACGTTGGTTGCTTATCGGGTAAGGCTGCTCGAGAAGAGCCCCACCCCGGTACCTCAGTTTACGATGCGGGAGGTTCATCCTATCTACCATCCTGAGATACCTGAGCTAAGGGATCAGCATGATCATGTTACTAGGCCAAGGGTAGAGGCCCGTTTCCAAGAACAATGGGTTTATACTCCATGGAAAAGGAGTGAGGTTTTGTCTCTTAAGACTCAGTTACCTGACCCTAGGAAAAATCCTACCACTTATTATAAAGAATTGACTGAAGCTGCCTCTTCAACAGTAATGACACCGATATTGAAATGTTTTTTGGCCTACTTGTTTCGGTCGATATTTGGAGACACGTGCACACACAGGATCACGTTGCGAATTGGGTGGTACCTGGGATCAAATTAAAGCATGGGATCAGGAACGGAAGCCAGGTGATAAGCCTAGAGCAGAGATACTTCCTTTGCCCGGCCGTATCATTACGTCTATGCATTCTCTTATTCCTCCGAGGAAGGTTGATTGGGACAAGTTATCGGCTTGCCGTCAGAAGAAAGATGAGTGTGTCTGATTTTTTCACTCGGTTTGAAGGTGTGTTTCTGGATTATAGTGGACAGGCTTTGTCGATTGAAGGTGGGGTGCGACTGTTTGTTAACAAGTTTGTTTCCAATTTGCTTCCTGAGATTGCGACCCGATTGCAGGCTTCCGAAAGCACCTGATGCACCTCTTCCCCTTCTGTTATTTTGAATACGGCACAGTATTATGAGCACAGGGAAAATGAGGATAAGGAGAAGACGGAGAAGAAGCACAAAGATTTGAAGACGAAGGTGTTGTTGCAGCAGGCTTCGAGAGGGAACGGTAGAGGACGTGGTGATTTGGCCCGGCAGCTTCCCCATACTAGCAGGAATACTACACCTGTAGGGCCGAATCAGTGCGCATATTGTAAAGAGGAGGGACACTGGCGTAGCGAGTGTCCGGTGCTGTTGCAGAAGGTTGCGGCTCCTAGAGGACGAGGTTCTCATGGACTGGGTCGTGGAGCTGGTGGACAGGACAGGGCTCAGAATGCTGTGGCCTCTCAGGGTTGCTCAGATCAGAACTATTTCGATGACGCTCGGGGTGGACAGTATTATCATGATGGGTATGATACGGATGAGGTGACAGGAATGTCTTACAGCTAGGACAGCCAGGGACAGAGTGAAGGACCAGTTCTGATACCTGTAGATCAACGCGGTCCGTATGTTAGTGCGGATGTGCATGGTTCGGCTCAGGAATTTTTGGTGGATACAGGTGCCACAAACAGCTCTATTTCTCGTTCATTGGTCCCTGGGGCGGCTCTGTCTGGCCATAATAATGTTTTGGTAGGTTTTTCTGGTGTACCGGTTGTGAGCCCCATTTCAAAACCCCTTGCGTTGACTATTGGTCCTTTCACTGTGTATTCGCCATTCTTGTTGAAGTCCAATTGTGGAGAGAATTTGATAGGTTTGGACTTGTTGAAGAAACTGCATGCTACGATTTATTGCTCCCCAGCAGGCGTCTATATAACGATGGGTCCTGATGTGGTGTGCGCTAAGCAGTGTCTCTCTAAAGATGCACCCCTCCCTGCTGAATTTAAGGATGTGCCACCCACACTGTGGGCAACGGGCGACACAGATGTGGATTTGTTGCAGATATCGCCTGTTTTGATACGTGTCAAGGAAAGTGCTATTTTACCCCGTATCCCTCAGTATAAAGTACTGCAGGTAGGTGAGCGAGCTTTGATACAAATTGTGCAGGATTTGATTGAGAAAGTAGTGGTTGAGGAGACAACTGCTAATGTTTGTAATAGCCCTATTCTTCCCATTCTAAAAAGGACACCTTTGGGTCCCTCTGAGTATCAAGAAGATATTTATCGCTTTGTGATTGACTTGCATGAAGTTAACAAAATAGTGATTCCCCAGTTGCCGGTGGTCTCTGACATTACGACTCTCTTGACAATGATTCCTTCTTCTGCTAAATTATTTTCTGTCATTGACTTGAAAAATGCATTCTTCAGTATTCCCATTCATCCTGATAGCAGATATCTGTTCGGGTTCACCCTAGCTGGTAGAAGCTTTAGATTCTGTCGTGCTCCTCAAGGCTATGCAGAGAGTCCGAGTATCTATAGTCAGGCATTGAAAAGTCAGCTGGATTCCTTGTCGCTCCCTACAGGTAATGTATTGCTTCAATATGTCGATGACTTACTCATCGCCTCGGATACAGAACAAGGTTGCAGAGACAGTACTGTTAAATTGTTGCTACATTTAGCTCAACATGGCCATAGAGTATCCCTTTCCAAATTTCAGTATTGTCGACAGGAGATCACCTACTTAGGTCACCTACTGTAGAAGGAGGGTAGGAGATTGACCCCTGAGCGCATCAGTACCATTGTTAAAATTCCCGTTCCGCAAACTCAGAAAGATGTGCGCGCGTTCATAGGTATCACTTCCTATTGCAGGCAGTGGATACCTGGCTATTAGCTGCTTATTAAGCCCCTGTTGCGTTAACACTAAAAGATGTGCATGAACCCCTGCCTTGGACGCCAGAGAGTCAGCAGTCTTGTGAGCAATTAAAAACTGTGCTTTGCTCAGCTCCAGTGCTTGGTACCCCTAACTACGCTAAATGCTTCGTATTGTACGTCCATGAGATGGGTGGTTGTGCGCTTTCTGTTTTAACACAAAAATTCGGGGATAAGCAACGACAGTGTGTTTATTTCTCTGCTGTGCTTGACCCTGTCGCACAAGCCCTCTCGAGCTGTCTAAGAGCGGTCGCGGCTGTGGCTGTCTCAATAAGACAATCGGCTGGACTCGTACTTGATACTGACCTCACAGTTATGGTACCCCATGCTGTGGATACACTTTTGAATAAGACAAGGTCACAGCACCTCACCAGTGCACATCTGACAGGTTACGAGCTAACGCTCTTTGCGAAGCACATTACAATCAAACGCTGTGCCACTCTGAATCCAGCCACGTTACTACCCCTCCCTTCTGAGAATGAGGAAATTGACATACATGATTGTATCTTCCGGACGGAAGAAGAGACGAAAGGACGGGTAGACCTGACTGATGTTCTCTTATCTGGCCCACAAGGGGAACTATATGTCGATGGCTCTTGCTTTAAGTTACCAGGAATATGCCTCCTTTTCACGCATGCCGTCACCCCGCATGCAATTACAACGCGGTCCTTACAACAACCGCGTTGCAACAACGCATACCATTACCCCGCAAGTCGGAACAACGACTTGCGGAGGGGGGCGCTGGATGTTGGAATAGTATAATTTACTATTCCAACTCCAGTCTGTGCGGACAGTAGGGAAGGTGTTGGATTTTAAATCCAACACCTTCTCCCCCCTCCGCAAGTCGTTGTTTCGACTTGCGGGGTAATGGTATGCGTTGTTACAACGCGGTCGTTGTAACAACTGCGTTGTAATTGCATGCGGGGTGACGGCTTCGTTGTGAGGGCTGTTTTCCGGTTAGCAGATGGCACTACAACTGCTGCGTGCGCCATTACTACACTGCGTACAGTAGTTGAGACATCACAAGTTCCCTATCAGTCGGCCCAAGCTGCAGAGCTTGTTGCCATTATTCGAGCCTGTGAATTGAGTGAGGGACTAGTTGTCAATATTTATACTGACAGTCAGTATGCCTTTGGAGTCGCCCATAATTTTGGGCAACTCTCGGCGCCTTACTTCCCATGGGATGAAAATTCAGCACAGCCCTCTTATATATAGGCCTCTGTCCGCTTTGACACTCCCTAAGAAATTGGCAATAGTAAAGTGCAGCGCCCATAGGAAAGTTACTGACGATGTGGGTAAGGGGAACGCCTTTGCAGATCAGACAGCAAAGGAAAAAGCCTGAACTAAGATGAAAAGAATGTTTGTAGCAGGTCTCGCTAGGTGGGTGCCCGAAGTCACCATGTTTGAGGATACACTAGAGAATGTGAAGGAAATTCAGAGTGAGTCTACAGTGGAGGAATTAGCAGTGTGGCAAGAAAGTACAGCACAATTGAACGATGAGGGATGTTGGATTGATAAGTCAGGGAAGCAGAGATGGATGTTGCCAGATGCATATGTTCTTCCTGTAGTCACGATGGCTCATGGCCCAGCCCATATCAGTGCTAAGGGTATTTGCAAGTTGTTAGACCCCGTATGGCAGAATGACAACATTTCGAAGACAGCTGCACATTTAGTGAAGTACTGCATGGTGTGCATGATGCACAATCCTGGCAAGGGTACCCCTACACCCCCCGGCAATTTTGCACCTCCCACTTTCCCTTTTGAGGTCCTTCAAATGGACTACATAGAGATGGACAGGGTCAATAATTTAAAGTATGTGGTTGTTTGTGCATTCAGTAAATGGGTTGAGGCTTACCCTACGAAAGAGAATACAGCCATTGCGACTGCAAAGGTACTACTGTAGGAGTTCTTTCCTTGCTTCGGCTTGCCCGTTTGATCTGGAGTGATAACGGAAGTCATTTCAATGCCAAAGTTATCCAGTTAGTTTGTGAGGGTTTACACAAAACAGAAATTTCATGCTGCGAATCACCCCCAGTCAGCAGGTTTGGTTAAGAAGTACAATGGTACTCTCAAGCTGAAATTGGCAAAGATTCAGGAGATGACAGGGTTACAGTGGCCAGATGCTTTCCCTTAGCTCTTTTGTCAACGAGAACTACAGCACATTCTAGAACAGGATTGTCACCCTACGAGGTCGTGTTTGGACGCCCGGCAAATGTCTGGGGCGTCCCGCGTCCGCGTAGGTTTTCTGAGATTGAGTACCCTTTATTGACAGATCACCTGTGCAAGTTAACTGAAAGTTTGCATTCTATTCACCAACAGATTCGTGAGTCACTCCCACCCATACCAGAGGGGCCCGGTCACAGCATCCAGCCTGGGGACTGGGTCCTGCTGCGTAATTTTCAGCAGAAGAGCTTGGAGCCCCGGTGGAAGGGCCCTGAGCAAGACCTCCTTGCAACTCGGACTGCTGTGAAAGTCGCCGGCCGAAAGAATTGGATTAATTCCAGCCATTGCCGCAGGATACCCTTACCCTTACCCTATGATCAGTGGATAAGGGACAGCATTGGGGACGCGGAGGGTGAAAAAGTGCCTCAGTTCGTCCCTTTTGGTGATGCAAAGCTTACATGGACCCAAACGGATGCAGAGAATGATGACGTGCTAAATGCAGCGGTCCCTCCGGAAATTCGAGCCATTAAGGAACAGTTATTTGTTGACCCCTCTGTGCCTGGAGTCACCAGGTACAATTTGCGCCCTCGGCTGAGGAATGGTGCACCAAAGGAGAAGTCAGATTAGTTAGGGATGGACTGTGCAAGTTAGGGTGTACTTTGCTATAGTACCAACGGTGTTAGTTTAGGGTGAGGCGAGATTGGTGCACTGTTCTGACATTGGACAGGATAGATCGAACGTGCTCCCTTGGAGGGGGGTACATTATCCTGAGCGACGTGGGATTCATCGAGAGCTAGGACTGAGCAAGCTCCACCGCCGGTGCTCAAGAGCGCCAATGTTGATGAACAATAGGAGCCTGTACCAGTTAGGCTCAGACGGACACTGGGAACAATTGCCTTTGTTATCAGTTTTTATTGCATTCTCTTTCTTGCTTCATAATGCATCCGTTTGGTCAACCTATTAGAGGAATAGCCATTTGCACCACCGCGTCCAGCGTGGGGTTGGTAAACAAAGAGTAAAATAGTTTTCACATTAATAGTTGTGATTGCACTAATAACTGTACTTGGAATATCCTGGTTTCTGGAGGAAAAGTATCCTGTACATTCCTTGGTTGGTACAACGCCTGCTTCCCTGAGCACAATTTTGTTACTTTGGCCCCTCACAAAGAAGAGCATAGAAAGTCTTACACAGACAATGTATTTATACTAATGTTGCATCAAGCCCATGATGTGTCCAGTACAACTAATTGTTTGGTTTGTGGATTGCTTCCCTCAGTTACTCAGAAGAGCGATAATTTGTTGTCCATGCCATTGTCATATATTGGTAGCTGTGAAGGTTGGTTTGAATTGTTCGTTATGGTGCACTATCATTTCCAACTCTCTACCCAGGTTATGACATCTGATGACTCTCGCACTGTGGTAGAGTATATACGTTTTCATCACGGATTTAATCCCATAGGACAGGCAGGAAATGGGACCTCCGGTACATTATCCCCAAAATCCTGTATGAGAATATATGAAAAAGTGAAGAACCAAACATGGCTTAGAATGGAAATGGCTGATTTCCAAAGGTTCAACACCTCTGAATATTTCCAATCTTTCCAAGATCGTAATGTTACTAAGGACAACCTGATGCCGGTGTCCGTGGTCAACACAACAGCTAGTTTCTGTGTCCAGGGGACAGGGAAGGTAAAAGTGGGGGAGAGTAAATGCAATTTCACCTACAGACTGAGCACGATTAATAGTCCACCCTTGATCCTACCCCAGAATGTCTATTTTGTCTGTGGATCCCAAGCTCATATCTGGCTTCCGAGGGGGGTGGTTCTGGCAGATGTTACCTTTCTTTCCTTCTTCCCCCTGTGTATGTAGCCCCGTCCAATTACCATGAAGATCATCGGCTGCAACATAGGAGTATATACTTACCCCGAGTCAGAAGGGTTGTTGACACTGAGGATATAGATCAGACAGATACCACCTGGCAACAGTTTGATGATGCTTTAACCCGTTCCGCGCGAATTTTCGCGCTGTGCGGGCGTTTTATTGAGTGGGCGGAGTTCGGACGGCCCCCGGCCGTCCTCCGCACACGCCCACCGTGACGTCGGACGGCCGGGGGCCGTCCGAAGCACACAAGGGGTTAAGGGGTCTTTTACCTTTCTGGTGCCCCATGGCTAATAGTCTTCAGCTTTGTTGGCTAACAAGACTAGTGGAAGGGGTTATTATTACAACTGCTGGGATACTGACAAACATCACTGCTGAGCTCCAGGCTACGAGATTAGTTACCTTACAGAGCAGGATGGTGTTAGACGTCATCCTTGCTGATCGGGGAGGGGCCTGTCACATCATTGGCAGCAGCTGTTGCGTTTACATACCTGACCACCCCCCCTGTGTGTATACAGCCATACAAAAATTGCATAGACTTTCGTCAGACATACACCAAGAGACAGGTACTTGGACACTATCGCGGTGGTTCTGGAATATACTAACAACATGGGGATGGAAGATATTTATCTTTTTGGTTGCAGTTGCTGGTGTTATCTTTACGTGTTGCCTCTGTATACACTGTCTCCCGGCTTGTTGTACCTGTTGTGCACGTGCTCTGGCCCCTAAACCAAAAATATCAGTTCATGACACTAATGCTGTGATCATGATGCAAAAATACATTGATGACATCATGCAGATCGGCTAAGGTATCTTTGAATACTGACTATGTACGCACCAGCTTATAGTGATGTTTCTTATCCTTGCAATATGTTAACTGTTTCTAGATAGTAACATAAAAGTAGTTAGCAAATGCTAAAAGGAGGGTCTGTTGGAATAAACATGTTTTAGCTGTACTGTGTATGTATTGTACGTCTTAAGTTAGCATTAGCGCACCATTTTATGTTTAGGCGCCATTTTGAGCCATGATCGAAACTAGCTTTTCTCTCTGCCTCTGCTGAAAGCAGCTGCAATAGTTTTTGTTTCTCCAAGGTTGCGCCTTGCTGTACTAATGAATATACTGTTCTTATTAGTGCATTCCTTTCCCACTAGATAGAGGCCTGCTCCCACCTTTAGAGTGGCGGGCACAGACAGAACGACCTTGGCGTTAGGATAGCGTGTGCCCGGTCCCAGGATTGAAACTCATCCTTCTGTACCTTCTTTGTCTAGCTGCCTCCAACTGGAAATTTCCAGTCAGGGCGTGTCTTCATTGGTTCTGAATTGTACATAATGTATCACCATGTTTGCTGAAGTCAGTCCCTCTGCAGCAATCCCAGGAGGCTGGTCAGACTGGACTCCGCTCGAGTGTACCTGAATAAATATACTTGGTTTGTATTCTCTACTGTCTGACCGACTCTTCATTTGGATGGAAGGCTGAGAGGTGGTCGCGAGTGACCCGGGTGGCCCTAATCGAGTCACTTCCTTCAGGGGTCGGTCCCTGATTACATGGTTAGAGGTGAGGGGTCTCCTGCGGTGGAGGTGAGGTGGTCTGTCCCTCATTACATGGTTATTTTTTTATGCATTTTTATATAGCGCATACTTTACCCAGAGGTGTCAGAGCGCTTTACAATAAAGCAAAGTGAATTCCATAAGGAACGAGAGTGACATAGTTGTAGGGAACATTACCAATATGTACAATAGTTACTCGTGGTGAGAGTTACAGATAAATAGGTTACAAATTCACTCAAGGTTACATATTAAGAAAAGGTGGAGCGATTAAGATTACACAAATATATAATTTATATTTACAAAATTGAGACAGAGGGTCGTGGTAGCTCTTGTGAATGTCATGAACAAACAGGGACAGGACCTGGGATCTGGGATCAGGGGGCGTGTGCCTGGTGGGGAGCTTGGTGAGGAGAGTTATTGATTGAAGTGTCTTTGGAAGAGAAGAGTTTTAAGATCTGATTTGAAAATCCGGAAAGAGGCGGTGGTGAGAAGGTTTGGCGGTAGCAAGTTCCAAATTCTAGTCTCATTACCTGAGAAGGATTGTGCGGTAAGTCTTTCCCTTTTGAGCAGTAGATTTTCAGCATTGTGTGAAGGTCTGGAGCCGCCTGATATTTCGAGTGAGTTTGAGGTGAGGGGTCTTCTGCAGTGCAGGTGAGGTGGTCTGTCTCTGATTCCTCGATGGAAGGAAGGTGAGGGGCTTAAGTGGATGTGAAATGCTTGCTTGTCCCTGATTGCACAGTGAGAGGTGAGGGTTGCACCCCCATTAATACATGCGATCGGTCCAAGGTATCTGACGTTCATCACACGCTGATGTGTCGGTAGGCTGTCTCTTTGCATGTGATGGGTGGAGAGAGGTTTGTTTCTGTCTACACTGGGAGGCAGCTAGGAGGTGCCTGGGTGAACAGCAGAAGTGAAGGGTCAGTCTTGTTACCCTATGGGAGGGGAGGGATCTGCCCTCATTGAGACTGAGTGCCAGCGCATGTGGTGGGTGGAGAGGGGTCTGTTTCTGCCCAGCTGTGATCACCTCCTGAAGGGCACCCTACCTCATACCTGCAGAGCGCACATAGCTGTCTGAGGCAACTGGTGGCACCCACAGAGTTTTAGGGGGGGCCTGCCCAGCTGTGATCTCTTGATCTAGACAGCATCCCCTTGAAAGGCACCCTACCACATACCTGCAGAGCGCACACAGACCTTTAGGTGTGGCCTGTCCAGCTGTGATCACCCTCTGAAGGGCACCCTACCACATACCTGCAGAGCGCACACGGACCTTCAGGTGTGGCCTGTCCAGCCGTGATCACCTTCTGAAGGGCAGCCTTCCCCATACCCGCAGAGCGCACACAGACCTTTAGGTGTGGCCTGTCCAGCTGTGATCACCTTCTGAAGGGCAGCCTTTCCCATACCCGCAGAGCGCACACAGACCTTTAGGTGTGGCCTGTCCAGCTGTGATCACCTTCTGAAGGGCAGTCTTCCCCATACCCGCAGAGCGCACACAGACCTTTAGGTGTGGCCTGTCCAGCTGTGATCACCTTCTGAAGGGCAGCCTTCCCCATACCCGCAGAGCGCACACAGACCTTTAGGTGTGGCCTGTCCAGCTGTGATCACCTTCTGAAGGGCAGCCTTCCCCATACCCGCAGAGCGCACACACAGTTTTGGGGGTTACATGCCCAGCTGTGAAAACACAGTGTTTTACGGGTGGCCTGCCGACCTGTGATGTGATCGCCTCCTGAAGGGCACCCTGCCTCATACCTGCGGAGCGCACAAAGAGTTTTAGGGGTGCCCTGCCCAGCTGTGATCACCTTCTGAAGGGCAGCCTTCCCCATACCCGCAGAGCGCACACACAGTTGTTTTGGGGGTTACATGCCCAGCTGTGAAAACACAGTGTTTTACGGGTGGCCTGCCGAACTGTGATGTGATCGCCTCCTGAAGGGCACCCTGCCTCATACCTGCAGTGCAGACAGGCACCTCCGGCGTAGGATAGAGCTGGGGGGAAGCAGTAGGCCTTAAGTGTGATAGCTCTTTCTTTCACCACAATCATTCTCCTTTATAAAGTACCGCCTGTCTCCTGCTTCCTCCCCCCCAGCGGTCATTAGTGTTGTAAAGCCCCTGTTACCTCTCCTGAGCTCACCAAGCATTACTTATATTGTCTGGTAAGGATGACTGGCCAGTGGCTTGCACCGCAGCCTGAAAACTGCAGGCTGCACGCAGACCTCCGCAGTTGGCACATGAACCTCCTAAGCTATCCCGCACTGTTAGGCTCTTAAACAAAGCGTGCTTCTGCGTCTTCGCCCTCCCTCCAGGCACCAGCAGCAATGACACGCTGCCGTGATGAACGCCCTGTAATGCGGTTTAAAAAAAATCAACGAGGGTGGAAGGGACTGCGGGCCGGTGCAGTGGTCCATTGGAAGGCGGGGCTGGGCATCGAGGAAGCGGGGGCTGAGCGCGAGACGCAGAACCTTCCTGCGGCATTTCCCAAAAATGATGGCCAATTACGTCTCCATGGCAACGGCGGTGGTCCCTCTCTTCCGTGTTGTGCTTGATGTTGGCTGCTGCTGCATAGAGGGGAGAGACCTTGATACGAGTGTGAAGGACGCGGGTGCGCCTTGAAGGTCGACGCAGGGGAGCTATTATGCAGCATTCTTTGTGTCCATTCCCTGTGGAGGGGCGCATTAATATAACCCCCTGGAGGGATGTCACAATATCTGTTACAGACAATGTCCATACATATGGCCTCACATAGTCACTGAAAAACCTAGAGTTAAGGGTGAGGACACTGACTTCTACATAAAACAGGATACATTCAAAATTTAGAGAAAACAAAAAGATTTATGTGCCAAATAAAAAAAAGAACAAAGGGCTTGATCTACAAAGGAAATTATCAGATGTAAGAAAAACTTTACGCTTGTAAATGGAAGTTGCTGACGCAAGCTACACATTATTTACAAAAGTTCAACACCCTTTGCAATGCAGTGTGTTATGAGGGTGTAACATAAGAGTGCGTAACGTACGCTCTCACCTTTTCTTTGCAGGGTCATGGGTGGACGTCCCCAGCGGTTTGTCAGGGGAGTGCTGACAAAGCACACAGCATGAATGTGTGTTTGAACGTGTCTTTTTTCACATGTGCCTGTGGGATAGTGAGTTGCCCACGTCCATTTTTACGTGGTTTATTTGTGATGCGCACGGATACTGGGTAAATTGGGTTCTCTTTTGAAAATCTAAAATTCATGCAGCTCAGCATCGTTAAATATGAATGTAGGCTGGTCGGTGCAGAAAAATATGAGTGCTTTTCAACGACGCCAGCCTTGTGAAGTGCAGAGCTGGCAAATCTAAGCAAGCATTTTCAAAGACAATAGGTCTCGCCTTTGCGGTGCAGCATCGTCAAATATGCTGATAGTGTGCAGCAGGAATGAAAGAAAAAAACATAAAGGCGGCTGATGACGGCCTTGCCATTTTTATAGGGCTGTGCCTGGGGCAACGGAGGAAGCAAGCAGATGCTGGACGGGGCGCTGAAACTTTTCAGACACTCCCCCCCTCCCCCCCCCAGTCACAGTTCTGGGTTGAATCCATCATCGTTCTTTAGCTCACTTCACCACCCCAGTTCAGGCCCAGCCATATGCAAATCAGTCTTGACCCTGTTCCTCATGGGATCAGTCCAGCCTGACCTGCCAAGCCAACTCTTCCCTGGACCGAAAACAAGCATCCTGGGACCGGTTTCTGGGTGATACCCCTCATCAGCCATGGTAGCTTGAATCCAGTGACAAAGTGAGCAAGAGACCCACGTCTCGGCATACCCTGCCAACTTCGGACGAACAAAGCAAACACAAGGAGATGATGGACGGAGCGTTGAAACTTTTCAGACACTCACCCCCAGTCACAGATCTGGGTTGAATCCTTCCTCTTTCTTTAGCTCACTTCGCCACCCCAGTTCAGTCCCAGCCACGGAGGAGTGGGTAGGGGTAGCTGGTACGCAAGGAAGAAGGAAATTGAAATTGCATTTATATAGCGCTTAATACCCGAGGAGCGGATGCACAACAAGAACAGAGGGAGACGCACACGAGGGATTGAACAACATGAGGAGAAGGGCGAAGCACATGGGAGGGAAAGAGCAACATGAAGCCCAGGTGGAGAGAAGCAAGCAGGTGAGAGGTGTTAGACCTGGCATCCTTGGCGTGGTTTCCCTCTGACTTTTCTGGACCTGTGGATACTCTGCCAGGAAGAAGGACTGCCTTGCTGCTGAAAGGACTGCCACTCTGCTGGACTGCTGCTCTGAAGGAATTGCTACCTTGCTGTGCTGACCTGCTGCCCTCTTGCCTGTTTGAGAAGGGCTGAACCTGCATCTCTTGAAACCCAGAGTGTCTCAAAGGGCAAGTTGGCTGGCCTCCTGTTCTGAAGCCTCAGAGACGTAACAGGCTTCCAAAAACCTTGCATCTGCATCTAGACTCTGCCATCTGTGAGTCTACCCTTGGAAGTGGGGCCACCCCAGTCCTGGACCCTTGGATGTGGGCTTAAGGTGCTCTGGCAGCCTCTGTGGATCCAGAGGAACCAGCGCATCTCCTCTGCTGCGTGGCACAACCCCAAGCAGAAATGACGCATCTCTGCTGCTGTGTGCATTTGACCCGCCACAAAGACCTGCATTGCCGCCGCAGCCCACATTGCCAATAGAACCACCACTGCGTGACGCATCCTCGTCGCAGGCCCTCACTTCTCTCATGGACGGCAGCCTTGATGACGACTTTGGACTCCGTATTGCAGCCTCACAGCTCCTCAGAACCAACACATTGCCCCGACTGCGCATCGCATCTTGGATGCCGGACTTCGCATTACAAGCCCCTTTGACAGTATCCTCGATGAGAAGTCAGGCCCTCGCATCGCAGCCTCACCGCATCTCGGAACTGATGCATCGCTTCGGCTGTGTGACGCATCTTCGACGTGCCCCTAGCAATGTTCTGCTAATCAGGATTTAAGGCACTCTGTTTAGCATGTAGTGTAGCTCCTATTTCCCTAATAGGCTCTGCGCATTGGAATAATATATCCTATAGGTTTGACATAGGACTAAGGTCAGTATGTCCCTATCGAGTATATTAAACTTAATTACTTATGCCAACTAGCTCAGAGGCCACTAGAAACTCCTTGACAACAAGAAGGGAGTAGTTTCTGGCAGCCGCAAAACATGACCACTTTGTTTCCCTTTAGAATCAGAACGTGTCCCAGAGTCGTGGAAACAATAGATAACTATTTAACTCAGCTCAATCGTGCATGCTTAGTTTTCTCCAAGTTACACAGAAAGAAATAGACGGGCGTTTCAATAAAAGATTTATTGAACAGTCTTGTTTCTGGTGTAAGTAAAATGTGCTGTTACGATCACAAGACAGTATGCGAGATAAATAATGTACAGTGTGAGCAGTAGAAATAAATAATACTGCGAGAGCATTATCTTTTAGTACATATGCTTTTACATAAATAACACAGACTAAAAATGCGAGTACTCATACAATGCGTTTCTAATCTAGTTCTACCCCAATGTACCTAACCTAACCTAGGTGTAGGGAGAGGTAGGAAGTAGGTGAAGTATTCCTTACTATGGTATACTAAGAGTATGTTAAGCCTAGTATGCCTAGTATGCCAAGAGTCCCTCTAGGTTCTTGTCAGCTCCATACCTGAAGAATGAGAGAGGTAGGAATCTCTTTGCCAGACTCGAACTCCAACACCCCGCAAGGGAAGTCAGATCACTGGAAGCTGGACTCTCTGCGTGCAGGGATGACAGCGTCTTCTCAGTGCGTCAGGCCGGGAAACGGGCTCCTCTGAAGTCGAGGTCTCCTCTGATTTACAGGGGCTAGGAAGGTATATTTATACCTGAGAGTACCTAAGAATGTTAGTATTGACGTGAGTCGGACAGCGAAAGACGTCATGAATGAACCCCTAAGGAATAATGGTTCATGCATAATATATGAGTCCTTGAAGAAATCAATAGTCCTGGACTAGGGAAACTCCCACAGCCTAAGGGTCTGTTCTTCATGAACTCGTTGTGACGTTAGGGTGGACGGATGTCAGAGACCATGCCTGTATTTGGAGTGCACGGTCTAATGCCTAAATAAGGGCTGGGATTTTATGCCTATATAAGGGCAGGGCGAATTGTGCCTATATAAGGACATGATACTGGAAAGCCCGTTTATGGACACCCTAAGAGGAATACAACACCCACTCCACTTTCGTGTGTACGATAATACTAAAATGCTAAACATTTAAAATGCTAAACATAAAATGGAGTACCGCATATTTAAAAATATTTCTTAAAAGCATTAAAAAACATAGTAAAAAATGCAAAAGGTACTGTACATTTGAAGCAAATGCTTTTCATTTCAGGCATAAAGTTAGAAAATAAATGCAATTGGAATGAAAGAAGCAGTAATATTTACATGTGACAGAAAATGATCGATAAGTTGTTCAAAAATCAAAGTCATTTCATGTCATGAAAATTAATGAACTGTTTTAGACACACAAGATGACTAAGTGTCCGTGGAAGTACCGCAAAGTCTGTACTATAAGGCTAGTTCTACTTTAAGCAGATTGAAGTGCCATTTTCGTTCGAAAAATGGGAAAAAAGTTCTATTTTGGTAGAGTTCCAAGTTGTTTTGAAAATGAAGGCCACATTGTTACTGCATCTCTGGAACACTGTATGCTGAATCAGAGTCAGTTTACGGGTCTGGTGTAAACATGAGATCATCTATTTCTATAGACAAAACATCATCCACTGTAGTTGGTGTCAATTGGAACACCTCGTGTAGTAGATTAATTGCACAGAGATGAGAAGCATCGCTTCCAGCATAGGTTGCCTCAGCAATGTTCGCGTCCGTTGTTACCTGTGTGCCTGTAGATCTTTCTCGTACCTCTGCAGCAGCCGGAAGCATCTGTGAGATCTCAATGAATGCTGACATCAGGATAGGAAGCCTCTGGGGACAACACAGAGCATGGGCCGTTATCGGGACCAGCAGAGTATCGACATCCGTTGGCGTAGCTGATGGAAATGTTAGACAAGTGTCCAACACGCATTCTTCACCGCATAGCAGGCATCGTAGAACAGGTAAGATGCAATCTTGCCAGATTGGTCTGAATGACAGGAACCAAGTTGTATTAAGGTCCCGTAGACGAGTCATGCCCAAAGCTGTACTATTCGCTCACAGCACTTTCGTTCAAGGAGAGCTTTCTCCATTTCGCTCGGAGTGATGTCTGCGAATAGGCTGGCCTTAGCGCAATAGCAGGAAGAGAAATAGAATTCCGGCAACAAGTGCTAGAATTAATGGTATGCCACCAAACACCGAATGTGCAAAGTTCGGGTTGATTCCGAGTATTGCCTGGAAAGGTGCTAACAGACCGGAGCAGATGCTCTTAAATACATGTACAATTCCGGTTGTATCAGACATATTGAAGATACGTCCTATCATTTCTACGAAATGTATAGGGCAGTTTGTACGTATTAAAGTCTGTATCTCAGCCGAAGTCCTTGCTACTTGTAGATCATAGGTTTCTTTGGCCGAGGTCAAAGGCACTGTTTGCTGTAAAAGCATGGCTTTCATTCTGCTCAAAGTATCAAATCTTATAAAAGAGACGTTCAGCGAAGGCCATAGAGGCGACTCCCTGACTGTGTCTATTGGGGCAAACAATACTTGCATACTGCAAGTGACCCTGGAGTTGACCGTTACTAGATATGGGATGCCTGGCAGCATGCCGCAGCAACTCTGATCATTCAACATGAGGTAACTCCCATTAGAAAGTTGTCCAAACGTTGGATTAATCACAGCAGCTGGTGTACCCTGCTGATGGCAAGACAAATTTGCCACAGAACTATTACAAGCCCCGTGTAAAGAAATGTCCTGACATATAAGTGAACCGCTCAGTGCACGTTTACAGTGTATACCGCTCAAAAACACTTCACGATCCCCACTCCAACATCTATATGTATACGGTAAATCCCAAGATGTCTTAATGTATTCCTTACCCAACCTTTCATATCTGCCTGCTTGCATTTGTCTGAGGCAATACTGAAACTGAAAAGTACTCACAGGTAATGTTATTTTGCCATGAATAAGCCATTCTGTAGCTGGTTTTTCTGCCACTGTGAATGGTAACTTTTCCAGTTTTTCAATGCTCAGCACTGTATACTTTGCTCCTCTTTGTGCCAGTTTCGATCTGTTTATCAGTTAGATTGTATTCTGCAAACAGAGCCGATGTGTTGATGAAACGCCAAGGCACATAGCCCGCTCGCAAAGATTGCAGCGTCCAGCTTAATAACACAATAGAACGTAATTGAGACTGGCCTTGCTGTAACATCGCCAAATCTTGTTCTAGTATGTCGATAGCAGAGGATACAATGCCATCCAATGAATATATTCTGGAGGACAAAGTTGTTAACCCATTGTCGACCACAGAGAGTGTTTTCTCTAAATTAATACGATCAAGTTCACGTATTCGTTCTGCAGCCTCCATCTGTGATACTTTCCATGCTTCATTATAGGCAGCATAAATGCCGGCATATATGAAACGTTTTTGACGCGGTTTTCTTGGTCCAAGCAATAATTCCCTAAGGTCTGCGTCCTTTTAAAGTAAGGTTAAGTGTTGTTTCACATCCTGTAGTGTAGACTTATGCAGCCAATCGAGGCATAATTTTCCTACACTGTATGTTGTTACTACCCCCGGATGTTGTCTTTGGACGTATCTTGGGTCTGGCCTATGAATAGTAAAGCCCTGAGTTTTATTCAGGAATCTTTCCTGACAGTTATTCGTGTCTGTGGGCCAGATCAACCATTTTTTCCAATCAGGATTAGATCTGTTGAGTTGTAGTATATTGTCGACTGTCACCACTGCCTGTGTATCGTTATCACTTGCAGGTGTTGGTACAGAAGGTGTGTTCATCTCTTTGATCTTGGCTAATCCAAGACAAGATGTTTGTTGGATGGTTTCATTCAAAAACATTATTTGTTCAGGGATGATACAGGCTCTAAATAAAGCTTCTATCCCCTGCACTTGCCAATCTTTAGTACCCCAGACTGTTTTCGTGTCTATTGTGTCTTTCCAAAAGTCGAAACCCTGTCTAGACAGTTGGGCATTAAATAATGCAGAGTAAATCTGTTTTGTATTTGTTAACATAATTTTCAGTCCTGTCTTGTTTACATTTTTATAGTAAAACATTTCTGGATCAGATGTATTGTAACCTGAAAAATATGGAAACTTGTTGGCAAATGTTCTTGAACTACCTTTAGGTGGTGTAGGACAATGTTCCCATTGGTTAAACATAAACACATTTCTTGGATATGCAGATTTATGCAAATAATGATGACCATAGTGGTTATAACAATACAGTTGTTCATAGTCTGATGAACCCTCTAAATATTCATTTTTAGAAAATGCAGCAGATTTTTCTAGGTCAAACATTATGTCGTTAACAGTCTCAAAGTCCCAATCATCAGAATAGGTACTGGACGAAATTAGATCACTTAGTGAAATTTTAAACAAATGTGGAATGTTCAATTGTTCCGTCGGGCCGAAGATGTCAAAATCTGTGTTGTCCCACACTATACCATCCTGTATAGGAACAGCTGTGATGTTCACTGATGACAAGTCTCTTGCTTCACGATGGGAGGATTTATGAGGTTTCAAAAGTATGTTCACGCCTTTTCTTTCAGTGTTCACATGGATGTATCTGCCACTTATAAGCACGCTCACATTTGTAACCAAAGCTAGCCAGAGCAGGAAAACAAAAAGTCCAGATATAATCCAGAGTTCAATCCATGGAGAAACCAAATAAGTCTTTTTCAGAAAGTGAAGAAAGTCTTGTACTTGCTGCTTGAATTTGAAAGATGCTTGCGTCGTTTCATGTTCACTCGGATCTTCTGAGAACGTATCAAAGTTAATGAAATAGCCAGAAGCAGTTCTGTCAATTGTTGGAATTGCATCAGGATTTGTAGAAATCACTGGAACCAGTTCATCACTTGCTACATTGGTGTAGACAGGTGTATTTGGACGAACTGTTACTTGGTGTTCAAGAGGGATGAGTTCCATAGCATTGTTGCTTAGTCCTCCATCTGTTACAGCTGAATTCTCGATTGTTATCAGTCTTTCAGTCTGAACCTCTTGGATAGTAGCGAGAGGAGTGCGTCTGCTACTAGGTCGGAGTCCACGAGGCCTACTATTTAGTATTGGCCACATACTGTGGTTTGATCAGGTCGATGGACACAAATCTTTTCTCCTTTCTTCCAGCAAGGGGCGGCAGAAGTACTGTTCTTGTTCCTTGAACTGCTAGGACAGGTTGTCTGTAAGAAGGTCCAAATTCCTTCTTGTCCGCAATCTTTTCTCTGACTAGATCCCCAACTTTTGGAATCCAGACAGGCCTTGCTGGGACCGCCAATTTTTCCCCAGTGGTGGTTGGATGTAGGAATACGTTGCTTTGTTTCGTTCTTAACTCATTGAGTTCCTGTAAAACAGCCAAACGATCTTTGATAACAAACGGTTTATTTTCCACCACTGTGCCTACGTGTTCAAGGTCTGGTACCCACATTCTTGTCCCAAATAGGACCTCATATGGAGTGACCCCCCGCTAGAGAACTTCTTGGCAGATTATTCAATGACCATTAAGGTGTTTGACCCACCCATCACCCGAACCTAATACCCTAGCTGTTATAGACTGCTTTATGTCCCGGTTTTTCCTTTCCACAACCGAATTTCCCTCAGGATGGAATGGAGAGGAGTACCGCAATGCAACGCCCAGACTGGCCATGGCTTCTTTGTAAGCCCGAGAGCTAAACGCAGGACCCTGGTCAGAATGTAGCGTGCCTATTGCGTATGTGCCGATAAAGACTCGCAAATCTTTTATAACAGTTCGAGCGCCAGCTGAGCGCTGAGGCCATAACCATAGGAACCTAGAGCATGAATCCACTGCAACCATGATATATTTATAGTTACCGTCCCTTTGCAAGGGACCGCAGTGGTCCAGGTAAACACAAGCTAATGGTTTGTCTGAAATGAACATGGGTGTCTGCGCAGGACGTTTCACTGTTGAGACTTTCATCTGTTGGCAAATATCACATTCTAAAACATAGTTTTTAGTTTGTTTCCGAATGCCAGGCCACCAATATCTTTGCTTGAGTAAAGATACTGTCGCTGAAACACCTGCATGGGCAGAAGCTATCCCTTCGTGTGCTGCTAGGATTAGTCCTAATCTGCATTCCTTGTTTGGAATTACCCTATCCCCCACTCCAGGGATTCGAGCAAAAGGAACGTTGTTCGCATCAATTACATAAGAGTACTTGAGTGGAAACTTTTTTGGTAACGCTGCACTGCTGCCTTTGCTTGATGCATTGACAGCCAACATTATCTCACCGTCTATTTTTGTTTTTGAACGAGTGATCGCAGCTACGGAAGCCGTCTGCACAGCCCCCTTTGCGGCTTCATCAGCCAATGAATTTCCTGCAACGTGAACGCCATCACGTTGATGACTCAGTGTGTGGATCATGTGAGCCTTTGGTAGTTCATTTTTCAACTGAACTACTTGTTCCCAAAGCATTTTGTGCTTTATTGTGCCACCTTTCGCATCTTTGAAACCATTTTCAAGCCAGTTTTGTATATATTCATTATACGACTGAACACAGTAAAAGGAATCGCACACTATTAGTGTGGGGAATTCTCGATCTGTACTTTCAAGTGCCAGTTTGAATGCTTGTAGTTCAGCTCGCTGAGCTGTACAATCTCCTAGAGACTGAGTTTTTGGGACCATAGGCCTGAAGATGCCATTTCGCATGCGTCCTTTAACGATTGCACACGCTGCACTGTAAGCTTGCTTACTCCCTGTTGCGGGCTGTGCGGATCCATCAGTGTAAATTATGAATTCGTACTGATCGAGAGGCAGAATTTCAGTAGGCAGAGGACATTCATGTTCATATTGCAGGAATGCTTGTGTTTTTAAATCTGGATCAAAAACATATTCAACATCTGTTGCAGCAAGAGAATTAACCCATTGTATCCATCTTGGATGTAATGCTTTAGCATTTGGAATGCTAGCTTTTGTGACCGCTTCTAAAGCTGGTACCGGGGTTATGACAATAATGCGTTTCCCTTGGGCTAAGGCTCTTTCTTTTGCTACAGCGGTTTGAACTGCTGTCAGAATTTTTTCAGTTGAACTGAAGCGCATTTCCGCTTGTGTGTACAAATGAGATTTGTATGCTATTGGTATTTTCTCACCCTCATTGAAGGTTAAGTAGGTGAATCCGCATTGACCCGAAATTATTCGGATCACCAAATTGCGTTGACTTACGCATGTTTGTAAGTGATTTGTTGCTAACATGTTAGCCTGGAGTGAACGCAAGATTTCTGTGTGTTCCTGTGTCCAGTTTCTGATCGAAAAATCAGGTTTGATTAATGTATAGAGAGGTTTAACCCTTTCTGCGTAATTTAGAATGTATGTTCTTCCAAAATTTAGGAAACCCAGGATGGATTGTAAGTTTTTTAGCGTTTTTGGAGGTTGGAGCAGCGCACAGTTTTCTAAAAAGTTAGCTGCCAAGCTCTTGCCTTCACTTGAAAGCTCATATCCTAGAAATAGGACATTGAGATGGGCAATTCTGGACTTTTAAAGTTGAACTTGTAGCCCTCAGAGGCGAAACCCAGTATAATGGTGCTCACCCTGTTCAAGTGTTTTTCCAGGTCATCGTCTGTTAGATAGATGTCATCGACATAGGACAATGCCTCATTGTCATAAATTTGTAGTAACTCCGTTACCCTCGCTGAGAATAAACCTGGGCTGTTCTTGAACCCTTGTGGGAGTCGACAAAAGTGACGCTGCGTCCCCATTATGGAGAATGCTGTTAAGTACCTGCTTTCAGGTGCTATGTTTTGACAAAAGAAACCATTTGAGATGTCTAATGTTGTTTTATATTTTTTACGCACAATGTTATTCATTAATGCTGTGCTATGTGCATTTTGCACTGCAAAAGGTTTAGAACAAGTGTTTAGGTGTCTCTAGTCCAAAACTAGACGATATGTATTGTCTGGTTTGGAGACAGGAAACAAAGGATTGTTCATTGAGGAGGTGCATGTTTCAATCACCCCTTGGTATTCAAGTTGATCTAAGATCTCCCTGACCTGTTTTTGAGCTTCTTGCTTTATTGGGTACTGCCGTTGTGCAGTTGGTTCATGTTTCAGATGTATTTTATGGTGAGGTGAGTCCTCATCCCATCCTACATGATTTTTATATAATGCTGGGGCCTGGGCCACTGCCCATTTCCTGGCATATGTATATTTTAGGTGAATTGGAATATGGTTGGAGAAGGCAGGCATAATAATGTCCTCGCCATGTGGGCACTCCCTGACAAATTGTGGTGGCCAGTCCTTTTCTGCTAGGAGTATGTCATAGCCCCTTGATAGTCTTTCCCAAAAAGTGCTTTCACCTGTCTAGGTTTGTCTCCCTCCATCCGGAGTGTTATTTCATATAACCTTTGTGGAGTACTAACCCTGGTGTCTACAGTCTCAACTGTAATGTACTCATTCAAGTCCACTATCTCCAGAAGTTCCTTCAGGTTCTGGCGAACTATTGTGACTTCTGCTGCACTGTCCAGCATTGTCTGAGCCCATTCTCCGTTCTTGAGTTGTGTTCTCAGTATTCTCGGCATGTCTGATCTTTAGACCTGCTACTTTCTTTTGGAGAATTGAGGTTTTGCTTTAGTTTTTGGAGCATGTTTGTCGTCTTTCGATTTCACGCGTTCTTCTCTATGTTCCGATCGTCCTCTTCTTTCCGAAGTCTGTGATGAGATCTGAAAGGGACGAGAGGAACGTGTGTCAGTATCTTGATACCTGTCAGGTTTTCTCAAATTATCCCTATTCCTGAGGTTATACCTCCTTTCAGAGGGCTCCTTTTGAGGAGACCTACCTCGGGATTGAGAACGTTTCTCGTTTGATTTTTGTTTAGTAGACTCCCACTTCTTTTTAGAAGATGTAGGAGTTTGTTTAATTGAGTCCTTCTCAGGACTTTCAGATAGCTTCGGCTTCACTGGTCTTCCACCCAAACTATCTCTGCCTAATTCTGCATAAGATTGTTCAATTATTCTGGGTAGCTCAGTTTGATGTTCTGTAACATCAAATTCCCTTAATTTTTGGCGGATCGCCACTGCTGCTGCCTCCCCTTTAATATTAGATAATATTATTGTTGAGACCTGGTCGAAATTTTTCAGTAACTTCATACCTAAATTTAGAGCAGGCTCTGCCCCGTATTCGTTTTGAATTTGTTTCAGGACATCAGGTATTACCGCAATTGACGGAATGCCATGTGTTTTGGTATAGATGGCAGCAAAGACTGAGCCCCAAGTGGTGCAGTCTTCCAGTTGTGGTGTGATCCCCATTGGTAAACTGATTGTCAGTATTCTGTGTTTCTCATACGGGCTAGTATTTGGAAATACTGCTTCGATTTGAGTAATTTTTTGAGCTATCCAGAATGGAATTTGCTCACGTTTTGTGGGCATTTTACCCATGACTGCGTATAGAGTCTGTGGTGTAATTTTTAGTGTATTCCCCTGTTGAGGAGTTTGATGTGGAATTGTTAATGGTTGCTGGACTGTGAAAGTCCGCATGACATATTGGACCAATTGTCTGTAGATTTTTATTAACTCTGTGAGTTGAGTAAGTAAATCCTCGTCTGACATCTCTTCAATGTCAGGATGAGGTGTGTAGCCGGCTAGAATCGGCCATGTTGCTCCTGGTCTACCTAGTGGACTGAGCCTGGTAATGTTTTTGTGATGTTTTAGGGCGCCTTTAAACCAGAGCTGATGCTCCTGGTATGTTAATGGAATTTCTATATCCTCGAAAGGAATGTATTCCTCTGGTGGATCATCTTCTTTGTAGAAGTGAAACATGTGTGTTACTGAATTGGATTCAGGAAATATTACCCATGAATAGAATACCTCTGTCTGAAAGGATTCATGTGCCTCTATCACAAAAACTGCTCTACCGCCTCTTGGTGGTAGGCCATGTTTTATAAGTTTTAGAGTGATGGCTCTTCTTAAGTTTGGAGCGATGTCTATAACACCCTCCTCGGTTTCAATAAAACCTGTAAAGTTAAAAACTGCTGCTAGGGCTGGATCAGCCGCAGCTTCACCGTTTCCGGCTTCAGTCATTTTGTTTTTTGAAAAATGTAGAACAAGTTTCAAGGAAACAAAGGTTAGGTGCACAATATTTTGGAACACTGTATCCTTCAACGTTGAGCAAACCAAACAGCTAATATATAGGGTGTTTCCCTATGTAGCCGTGGTGGATACTTAACCCTGCCCATTCCAGTCGTCTTTTGGAGTATATGGGTAGGGGTCTCTGAGAGAAAAGCACGGCTGAGTTACTCAGTATCTAACGTTGAATTACCGCCTTACCAAACCGTTGGGCGCCATGTAGTGTAGCTCCTATTTCCCTAATAGGCTCTGCGCATTGGAATAATATATCCTATAGGTTTGACATAGGACTAAGGTCAGTATGTCCCTATCGAGTATATTAAACTTAATTACTTGTGCCAGCTAGCTCAGAGGCCACTAGAAACTCCTTGACAACAAGAAGGGAGTAGTTTCTGGCAGCCGCAAAACATGACCACTTTGTTTCCCTTTAGAATCAGAACGTGTCCCAGAGTCGTGGAAACAATAGATAACTATTTCACTCAGCTCAATCGTGCATGCTTAGTTTTCTCTAAGTTACACAGAAAGAAATAGACGGGCGTTTCAATAAAGGATTTATTGAACAGTCTTGTTTCTGGTGTAAGTAAAATGTGCTGTTACGATCACAAGACAGTATGCGAGATAAATAATGTACAGTGTGAGCAGTAGAAATAAATAATACTGCGAGAGCATTATCTTTTAGTACATATGCTTTTACATAAATAACACAGACTAAAAATGCGAGTACTCATACGATGCGTTTCTAATCTAGTTCTACCCCAATGTACCTAACCTAACCTAGGTGTAGGGAGAGGTAGGAAGTAGGTGAAGTATTCCTTACTATGGTATACTAAGAGTATGTTAAGCCTAGTATGCCTAGTATGGCAAGAGTCCCTCTAGGTTCTTGTCAGCTCCATACCTGAAGAATGAGAGAGGTAGGAATCTCTTTGCCAGACTCGAACTCCAACACCCCGCAAGGGAAGTCAGATCACTGGAAGCTGGACTCTCTGCGTGCAGGGATGACAGCGTCTTCTCAGTGCGTCAGGCCGGGAAACGGGCTCCTCTGAAGTCGAGGTCTCCTCTGATTTACAGGGGCTAGGGAAGGTATATTTATACCTAAGAGTACCTAAGAATGTTAGTATTGACGTGAGTCGGACAGCGAAAGACGTCATGAATGAACCCCTAAGGAATAATGGTTCATGCATAATATATGAGTCCTTGAAGAAATCAATAGTCCTGGACTAGGGAAACTCCCGCAGCCTAAGGGTCTGTTCTTCATGAACTCGTTGTGACGTTAGGGTGGACGGATGTCAGAGACCATGCCTGTATTTGGAGTGCACGGTTTAATGCCTAAATAAGGGCTGGGATTTTATGCCTATATAAGGGCAGGGCGAATTGTGCCTATATAAGGACATGATACCGGAAAGCCCGTTTATGGACACCCTAAGAGGAATACAACAAGCAGGCCTAACTTTGTCCCTGTAGCTGTCCCATGCTCCATCGTGGTAGGCCTGCACTTGTGACTTTATTGAGGTCTGGCGCGACCAGATATCCACAGTTGGCGCTTTGTGCTGTATTTGGCTCTATTTTCACTAAAATATTTAAAATTGCATATTTTGGTTCTTCTGATTGGATTTTTGTCGTTTTGGCCTTGTTTTATTTAATAAAGAAAAATCTGTTTCTCTAATGTGCCGTGGGATCCTTTTTGTGTGGTGTTTTCACTTTATTACTGTTTGAAGTGCTTCATAAATACTTTACACATTGCTTCTAAATTAAGCTTCACTGCTTTGTCCCAAGCTACTAGAGGGTTGAGCACAGGTTAATTTAGGGTTGGTGTTAGACTTGGGGGTCTCTAGTTGGCATAGGTAGGTACCTGTGACAAATAGGGACCCTTGCGTCTAGTCAGGGTAAGGGGCTACACTCCTAAAATAACCCCTGCTCACCCCCTTGGTAGCTTGGCACAAGCAGGCAGGCTTATCTCAGAGGCAGTGTGTAAAGCATTTGTGAACACATACAGTAACACAGTGACAACACTACAGATGGACACCACACAGGTTGTATTTATAAAAATAGTATTTTTATATAGACTTAACACAAGACCAAACGACAAAAAATCCACAATACTGTACTCAAAAATAGACTTTAAAAGGTTATAAAGTAGTTCAGTTCTCTCAAGTTGTAGATGCAACACTTTACTCTCAATGTACCTTGAATGCGTAACGCAAAGAAAACAAAAGGGTCGCAGGGAAGGTGATGCGTCGGTTCCTTACACTCAGGGAGTGGATGCGTCGGTTCCTTACTGCTGCGCAGGGGAGTTGATGCTCGCTTCCTTACTGTGTGGGAGGTGATGCGTCGGTTTCTTACTGCTCTCCGGTGCGATGCGACAAGATGGCACCTCGATGCGATACTCTTCTCCGGTGCGATGCGACAAAATGGCGTCTTGGTTGCGATGCGACAACGTTGGTGTGATGCGTGCACGCCCGATGGCCGTGCGGCGACTCGATGATCTTTGGAGCCGCGACAGGCCCTGCGACGCGCTTCTCCGGTGATGCGACGATGTCCTCTGTGGCAGCGTCCCGCTTCTCCGGCGATGCGCCGCGCTTCGGCGATGCGATGATGACAGCGGCAGCGGCGTCTCGCTTCCTCGGCAATGCGATGACAGCGGCGGCGACACGCTTCTCGTCGTTGCGTCGCGCTTCCAGCTCCCAGCGACACGCAGTCTCTCAGAAGGCCCAGCACAACAGCAGGCACTTCAATTCCCAGCAAGGGAATTCAGGGGGGAGCTGGTTTGTGAAGTCTTGTATCCCTGAGACTTCAGGCAGGAGGCAAGCTCTAGTTCAAGCCCTTGGAGATTCTTCTTCAAGTTGATAGAAAGCACACTCAGTCCTTTTCTCCTTTCTTTGGCAATGAAGCAACCACTGCAGGCCAACCCCCAAACACACAGCACAGGGGTAGTCTCCTCCTTCAGCTTCCTGGTTCTTCTCCTCAGCAAAGGTTCGTCTTGATTCCCAGAAGTGATCTAAAGTTCTTGGGTCTGGGTCCCAATATTTATACTACTTTTCTCTTTGTTCTCTGAAGGCAGAGAGGCCTTTGCCTAGTCCAAAACCAGTTCTGGTCAGTCCTGGAGCACTTTGTTGACAAGACTCCTTCTTTCCTTTCACAGTGTAGGCCAGGGACATCAGACACACCACAGGAGGTGGAGCCAGCATTGTGGAGGGAAGGCACAGCCCTAATCAGGTCCCATTAGCCTTTGCTAATTACCGGCCGATCTCGCTCCTGCCAGGGATTGCTAAAATCTGCGAAAAATATGTCACTTCCATTCTCTCCACTTTTTTGGAGGAGAATGATTGTCTTCACCCCTCTCAAATGGGCTTTAGGCCCCAACAAGGCACGGAGACGGCCCTATTGGCAGTGGTCGAAGAAGCCAGGAAAATTCTGGATAGTGGCAGGTCTGCAGCTATTGTATTACTTGACCTCAGCGCGGCCTTCGACACGGTCAATCACCAACTATTAATCGTCAGACTCAGAGAGATTGGGGTTTCTGGATCTTTACTTAAGTGGCTTGAGTCTTTCTTGGCCGATAGATCTTTCCAGGTCTTGAGAACAACTCTATCTCAGAAAGTATGCCTCTGCGATGTGGGGTGCCTCAGGGCTCCTCCCTGAGCCCCATACTTTTTAATGTTTATCTCCGCCCACTGGCCGAGGTGGTCAAGCCCTTTGGGGTTAGGATCATCTCGTATGCTGATGACACTCAGCTGATTGTGTCCCTCAATCTTCTGGATAATTCTAAGATTAATTTGGCTAATTGCTTGGAAAGGATCTCCGCGTGCATGGATGGCTCTTTCCTAAAACTGAATGCAGCCAAAACGGAGTTAATGTTTTTGGGCAAGACCACTAATCTTGACACCAGCGTACTTTGGCCTAAATGTTTAGGTGGGATGCCCACCCCCAAAGAGCAAATAAAAAGCCTTGGGGTATGGTTGGATCACAACCTGAACTTTAGGGAACAGGCGCGCAGGGTGGCAGGCACCTGTTATGGTCTCTTAAAAATGATCAGGAAAGTTCTGCCCTTTTTACCTTTTATTGCAAGGAAGTTATTGGTACAAGCCTTGATTCTTTCGAGGCTTGACTATGCCAATGTGCTCTATCTAGGAGCTCCTTGCTCTACCATTAAAAAACTCCAAACGGTTCAAAACTGTGCGGCCCGACTTCTTATGCAGGCTCATAATCGGGAATCTGCCAAGCCACACATTATTGCTTTGCATTGGCTACCGGTAGCCGAAAGGATTCAGTTCAAGGCTCTGTGCATCGCCCATAAGTCATTGTCAGCTAGGGCTCCACCAATTCTGCAATTTATCATTTCCCCATACCTCCCGCTACGAGCACTGCGCTCCGGGAAAAAACTCCTAGCTACCGTCCCTAGAATAAACCGAGCTCGGAGTGGTCGACGTCTGTTCTCCTTCATTGCGGCAAAATGTTGGAATCAGTTACCTGACCATATCCGGCTGGAGGTTAATCATCTTTCCTTTCGCAAACTTTTGAAGTCTCTGCTGTTTCCTTGATCCCCCCTGTTACTCTTTAGTTGTCGGCTCTGTCTCTAGCGCTGGGAGGCCTTTGGTAGCCATGCGCTTTATAAGTGTATACTCACTCACTCACTCAGGTGCAACTCCTCCCTCCTATCTGCATGCAGATCTCTCTATTCAGCCCTGTGCTGACTCACCCTGTCTCCTGGAAGCCCCCAGCCCCTGTCACTCAAACTCCAGACAAGGAATACACAACCTAGCAGACGCAGGCTTGGATAGTTAGGCAAGAAAATACCCACTTTCTAAAAGTGGTATTTTCAAACACAGAATGTTAAAACCAACTTCACTAAAAGATGTATTTTATCATTCTGAGTTCAGGCATACTAAACTCGAATTTCTACCTGGTTCCCTGAGTCAGTTAGGATTATAAGATGTAATAATCTAACTGCCCATTCTGGCCTATGGGGAACAGGTAGCCTTGCAATAGTGAAAAACGAAAATGGCTGTAATTCACTATTAGGACATGCCACACACATCAGGGCATGTCCTACCTTTTACCTACAATGCACCCTGCCCTTGGGCCTACCTTAGGGGTGACTAATATGTATAAAAGGGAAGGTTTAGGGACTGGCAAGTGGGTACACTTGCCCAGTCAACATGGCAGTACCAGACTGCCCACAGGCTCTGCAATGGCAGGCCTGAGACACACTTTACAAGCTGCTCCGGTGGGTGGTACAACCAGTGCTGCAAGCCCACCAGCAGCATTTGATTTACAAGCCCTGGGCACACGCAGTGCACTGTACTAGGGTCTGATAGTAAGCCAAACAAGCCAATCATGGAGTCACTAATCCATACATCAATTTACCATAGGGAGCACTTGCACTGTGGCACTGAACAGCAGTGGCACAGTGCCCAAAAGCATCTAAAACCAGCAAAAACATAAGAGGCAACAGCAAAAAATGGAAGGGAGACCCACGCCAATGGTGCCAGGTCTAACAGTTGGCTTGTGCCTCACCCTGACAAGGAAGGTAGTTGCTGCTTGAACGGGGCTCACACCCCAGTCAACCAACAATCTAATTTCTCACAAGAGGAATATGGAGCATGGAGGGAGACAGCTGGAAAACACTTGCACTCTCATGAAGTGCTTAAGGTAAAAGAAAAAAGTTGTTCCCTAGATGTGAGGAGTGGGAAGATAGAAGTAAAGAGTTTATGCTGCAGGGACACATGCGAGAAGGATAAGCCAAGTCATAGAATGAGAAGCAAGCAAATGAGATGGGCCATAAAGCCAACAGATGGAAAGCAGTGGTCGGGCTTTAAGTTGCTTTAAGATCTAGGTAGGCTGTCAATGGGCCTTTTCAAACAGACAGCTGCACTGACTGGTTGGCTTGACACAAAAAGTAGAAACGAATGGGGAGGCCCTGAGCAACTTTCTTGTTGCCGTTCAGAGCACAGGCCAGATACAGCCCTAAATGGCAGCAGGGAAACCTCTTTCCACTGGGCAGATGCTTCACAGCAGCCAAAACCTACTCTCTTCTTGGCAGGACATCTGGCTGCAGGGAATCAGATCCAGGCAGCGAGTCATCTTTGTCTCAGGTACAGTCTGGCAAAGTCGAAAGCATCTTTCACCTTCTCAAAGAACAAACTTTTTCAACATGACCCATCTTCATGGGAGAACTTTAAAAGTTTTGGACTTTTTCATACCTGCTTTCTAGAATAACCATTATCAAAGCCAATAGGTCTAAGTTTAATGTGTCGACACATAAAAAAGGCATTCCCAAATGCTGTTCACATGCTTTGTGTTAAAAAATGCTTTGCTGTATTAAAGCCTGCTCTGTTGGCTGTGCTGGGAAAAAAGAAGAAAAAGAGCAGTCTGCTTTCTGTATAGGATCCATATAGGATAAAGAACTGATTGTGATAAAACGTGGAACAATTGAGTGTACCTTTCACATGTAAAATAGTTCCTATTACAGTCCAACAAATGTACTTCCTGGAGGGTTTTATGATGCTACAAACAGCGAATAGCATCAAGTGAGAGGGTACTACGCCTCTGGGTGGAGCCAAGGCCTGCTCTGTAGCTATGCTAAAGAATTGGAAACAATGCATCCTGCAGACACCTGCACTGTCAAGCCAGACATAAATATGTTCATTTAATTATGGATGTCTACTATCCCAGCATGCATTTGTGATGCCTGTGTGACTACTATTCATGCATTAAAATAGAACACAACACGTTGGGAAGGCAAAAAGTCTATCATGCTTAATGCAAACACAGGAGGCAGAACAGCAAATAATCAAGAGGCCATTGTCATTTCAACCGACCAGAGCTCCTGCCCAAAACAGCCAGCTGGAGCAGGTAAATCTAAAATGCATGCGCATTTGAAAATTTTATATACATTCTTCCTCTATACAAGTCTATGGAGCACAAATGTGATAGAAATGTGTTACTTTCAGAAAACCTCATCTTATGAGCAGGTCGCAGGATCTCCTCATGGAGAAAATGTGAGACGTCTATGAGGCAAAACATACCATACATAAATGAACTGGCGACGTCATTAATCTCTTGCCAATGTCAAACATGAGGCTACCCCTTACTACAAGATAAATGAAATGTGCAAATGTACTACCTCAATTAAAATGGCTTCATCAATCAATCAATCAGGGGAATTATAAGCTCGCTACTCACCCGTGAGGGTCTCAAGGCGCTTCTTCGCTTACTAAAGCCATGAAACTTGTCAAGTTTTTTCATATCTGATTGTAAAGAATATCAGTGCACATTGTGCTACACAGGAGCAGAGAGAAACTGATGCTAAAGAATCAGAAATACAAGATTATATTTTCACAACCCCCTTTTTTGCAGAGGCAGCATTTTTTTAGAGCAATCCAATCATCTCAATATTTTGGCTTTCACATCTTCATTATCACATTATTATCATTTTTATTAAAACATATTGAACTACAACAATTAAAAAAAATTTGCAATGATTGTTTCAAATATTTTTGTTCCCTATTGTCCAAAAATGCGGTCCAACCACATCCAAATACCATTAAGATTAAAATCGAGCCCGATATGTAATTTGTGCATTTTTCTGGCAGCATCCTAATTGTTCATGCATGCTGCATGAGGTGTTGAGCTGATGAGTGCAACATTCAGAACCTACAATGGTACAACCTCCTAGCCCCTTTGCAGCGAATATATAATCTAATGCCATCCTATTCTGTACCAGCATCTTAGCATGGGCATCTAATTGATCTACCACTAATCCTAATGCAAAAGCGTGGAGTTAGCAATTTCTTCCATGATCTCTGCATATCTCCTGGATAACAATTCCCAGTACAATCTAATGGCAGACGTGTATAGACCCGGATCTACCAACGAAGTATGTATTGTCCCCCTGCTGATTGCGCGTGTTAAACAATAGTCCATAAAGAAGCCATAATTCATATGGGGGCAGTTCGAAAGGAATTCTTTTTACAGCAAGATCACATTTACTGTTTCCAACAAAAACACTGGAGACATCTGCTTTACGGTGATCACAGATAGATCCTGGCTCAGTCAGTCCAAGATGAGTCACATATGGCATGTTTACAGTTGAAAGGATTGTTAAACTTCTCAAGGCCCAACTAGAAATGGGCAACATGCCGGCACACTCTGGTAGTTGGTGCCCATGCCAGAAGAGATCAAGGAAAGAGTCATTTTAATTGATGTGGATACCGATCATTAGAATGCTAATTCCTACATCCACAAACAAGTGCATGCAAATCCAAGAGGAAGAAAGATGAATCATTTGTCTGTGCTTTTCCAGCAACAGCAACAGCTTGTTCCCATAGGTGGTGCAATGGCTCAGTGCGAGAACAGGTTAAGTACATTTAGGCCTTGAAATGATTCCCCACTCAGCAGCAATGATGTATCCCACCACCAACCAGACACTAAAGTGAGCAGCAAACACTCATACCAGTCAAGATCCCCAGAGGGATCTATTATCGGGGGGAGGGTCACCAACCTCAGATGGAGGTGGTAACGATGAAAGGCTGCAGGGGCAGCATCACATGTTGACAGTGGAGCAAGCAGAGAAGGTGCATTTGGAGGGTATATCCCACTGCAGGTTGTAGGATGCCAGCACTGGCAGTCGACAGAAATTTAAGGGCATGGTAGGGTCCCTGCCAGCGAGGCTTCAGGTTGTCTTCCTCGGGTGTATGCGTATGGCACTGGGCTGAAGGGAGTGGCAGTTCGGTCAAGCACTCAGGAGAGGTTGCATGAACCTGGGAACAGAAACTGCAGAGAGATTCTATAAGCTTCCTACAAAACTTCATCATCAGTCAACTGTCAATCCAACTTAGCAGCTGATAATGGAGGATTCATGTGCCGCATAATGGGTCACCCTATGACTGTTTCATATGGTCTCAATTTAGTTTTCTGATAGGAAATTGTTCTGAGGGACCATAGTGGTAACAGCAGGGCATACGGCCATTTTATCAGAATCTCAGAGCATATCTTAGCTATCTTGTTCTTAAAGGTACCTGTTGGACCCGAGACTCGTCAGGTTGCGTTTGCCCGAACCTTTTTGCTTTTTCCTCCTGGGTTTTGCTGATTCTCTTATGTGGGCTTAGACTCTGGGCGCTTTCCCACTGTAAAGACGTTGCAAAAGTGTGCGCGCCCTTCCTATTCATGGTGGGAAGTGGCGCTGATTCAATGTCCTGAAACATGGGCTGATCTGTCATTGCAGACCGGTGGGTGAACACTGGCATCGATCGTGAGTAAACACAAGAGCAGCTTGCCACTGCAGGCCGCTGTGAGTGCGCACCCGCACCCATGGTGCCCATGGTTGCATGTGCCACCTGCCAATGCAGGCTTGTGCGTGCGCACAGACACACATATTATTTAAACCTGTGTCCAGTCTGCTGTGCAGACTCAGGCGGGAGCACTTGCACCCCTGGTGCTGGGAACTGTGTGTCCCACCTGCCATCGCAGGTCTGAGTGCTAACTAACGCATGTGCGCCCAGGTAGTGAGGAATACCTATGTGTGTTTTCACTACCTATAAGGCCTGCTCTTCCCATAAGTTAACATTGGGAAGTGGTTGACATTACTTCAGACTGCAATAGTGGATTGCAGTGGAGCAGCCTGATGAAGTTTCATATGAGTGGATTCGCAATGCCAAACCCTTTCCATTGGTAAAGGTGGGTTTTGGCATAACTTGCTTAGAAATGCCACTTAGAGAATATGGATATTTCTATGCTCCAAAAGTCTCCGGGAGCATGGTGCCTGGCTCCAGTCGATGTCCGGGGTCAGGGGGAGCACATATGTGCATTCCCCAAGCGACAGCAATAAACTATGGGCATCCCACGGGAACAGCAGACCTCTGCCATTTGAGGGCCAAATGGGATAGATTGAAGATAGAGGTTTTGACACTTAGCCTCTAGGGGCCGGATCATGGCCCCACTAAAGATTATCTTCTGCATTCCATGGCCCCATGGCAGACAGGCCTACAATTTAGGGGAGATATCTGTGGTTCAAAGGGAAACCCACTAAACCACCCAGAACTTCAATGACACAAAGGTATAACTGTGGGTGCTATCCTTCAGCAAAGGGTGAGATACGCTTGTGGGGATGTGGGACCGGAGAACCCAGACTGCATGGTACACATTGTCAGAGGACTTTGTTGTGCACATGGTGGATAACTGTCCAAATAGTAGCTGGCCTGGGCCAAGGACCTGCTGAAGTTTGGCGCCCTGAAGTGTGTTCTCCAAGAGCCCGACCGCTGGCCTCCTGTTCTCCCAGAGATCTCAGGGATATCAAAGATATCCCTCGAGGGACCTACACCATCTATCTGTGACATCTGGAGATCGGTGCCATCTTAAGTGCCCACCTCAACTACTGAATCCCAACTGGTAGCATGGTGTGAGTATGGAACTAAGACTTGTGTCTGGAGACTGTATTGCCTACTGCGGAGACCCAGAAATCCTGCCCGCATTTAAGGCATGTGGTTCCTGTAATGCATGGACTCAGACACTTTTATAAGTGTCTAGTTGGTGGTGAGCGGATTCACTGGTTGTGGGACCCCATCGATCGTGCTGCATCTCTCTCGTGTGACACGCCGACTGCATGCTCATTGCATGCGGTGTCCGATTCACAGGGTGGGACCCTTGCAGGTACGGAATTGTATCTCTTCGCTGTTTGTGACCAGAATTGCCTGGTGCAACCCATCTCAACATGCACCGATCATTGTGCCTCATTTCCAGGGAGGTGCGGAATTTGTGACTCATCGAGTTTGAAATCTGAAGTGCCTTGTATGACTCATACAAATGTCAAAGTCAAGTCAAATAAAACTTTATTTCGGCTGTACAGCCATAAAAGCACAATTATAAAAGACATTTAGAAGAAAAAAAGAAAAATTTGTTGTAGAAGAAATTAGAATTAACAACAAGTATAATTGGCAAAGATAATAAAGTAGTATTTAGCAGAAATTCATTAATAGGCTACACAGATGCAAGAATTAATCCTAACACCAAGTCTGGGTCAAAAAAACTTTAAACAATTAAAATTTTAACTTTTAAATTCTAGCCTTCTCAAGAGAATAGATTAAAACTAAAATTAAAAATTAATTAAAAACATTAAAACCACTTGTCCAAAACAGCATTGTAAACAGCTTTTTCTCATTTTAAAAGAAAATACAAACAAATGCGATGGCTTATCTGGGGAGGAGCAGATTCGTGTTATTACCTAACTCTTTTGACTTTATAATGCCTCTACGTATATTCCACATCGCAAATAAAAATCTTGAGATAACAGTTACAAATAGTGGCTGCATCTCATATTTAAAAAGCCTAAAAACCTCAATGTAATCTCTAATCCCCAGGTTCCTACATAGCTGGAGTACCCACCTAGACCTTGCCCTGCCATATGCAGGGCAGAAAAAGATGACATGGAGTTCTGTTTCTTCAAGGTGGGCACATCCCGGGCATTCTTGTTTTGATGCTCCCTTCCATTTATTAGTAAAAGCCCGCAACGGGAGCGTCCCATGCCTGAATTGTAAAAACAATTTCTTTGCCATAGATAGTTGGATACTATCCAAGGCAGGCTCTAAAAATATTGTTGCTTAACGTCCAGGAACCTGGACGTTAGGGTTGAGGATTCTAAACTCTGAATAATTTGGGCCAATTTGTGATTTTTAAAAGTAATAGTTAAAGATTTTTTTGTGATGGTAGGGCAAGTCACTTCTGGAGTTGACCACATATTAGCCCACCCCATGTGGTGGCACGTATTCCTAATATAGGTCAACCATGGTAAATTACCTGCTCCCAAGATGGACAAAACGTCCTTCAATTCCTCCCTATATGTTTCTAACTCCGGCGTACTCCAGAGACGTCGCCAATATTGGAGAGGGCGGGAGGCAATTAAATCAGCTATTGGATCTATACCCAAATCCATCCTAAGTGGGATTAGAGGAGTACTTTTGGGGAGGCCCGTCAACTGCCTAATGAAGGTATTCTCAGTTTTTATCAAGCTGTTAGACAAACAATAACCCCAGAGTTCGGCGCCATATAGCGAAGCTCCCCTCGCTTGTGTTTTATAAATTTCAACTGGGGGACCTAAAACTTTAAGAGAACAATTTTTATATACCTTTAAAATTCCCCCTGTTGACTGTATTAATTTAAGATCTGCTTTCTTTACTTGAGTGTCCCAATCCATTGTATCATTTAGTGTGAGTCCCAAGTAATCAAAGGTGGTCACACGCTCTAAAGATCTACCATCCAATCGAGGATGGGGGCAATTTCTGGTATTAGCACCAAACACCATGTACTTAGTCTTCTGGAGATTTATCTCGAGATCTCTTCTCTTACAAAATAGACTAAATTCATCCAGTACACGCTGCATACCCATAGGGGACTTGGATAAAAGCAGTGTGTCATCTGCAAACATTAGGGCTGGCATTTTACGATTGGCTAACCTTGGAGAATCTATATCTTTAACCAAGAGTAGGGTTTTGATTAGACCATTTAGAAAGAGGGAGAACAGGGTCGGTGCCAAGACACAGCCCTGTCTCACCCCCTTCTCGACCGGAAATGGAGCTGTCAGTTCCCCGTTCCTACCGTACCTTATCCTTGCATAAGTGCCTTCGTGAAGGCGCTTCAGAAGATGGCAAAGATAAGCTGGGGCACCCATATCTAAAAGAAGGACCCATAGCTGATCACGCCGGACCATATCGAACGCGGACTTAAGGTCCACGAAGGTTAAATAGAGACTGCCACCCTCCAAGATAACCGTTTTCCAAAGGATCAGCTGCAACCTAAATAATTGGTCTATAGTTGACGTTTTAGACCTAAAGCCAGCTTGTAGTGGGGTTAAGACTGTCATCTCGTCCATCCACGATTGCAGTCGACCCAGAAGGACACGGGCGAATATCTTTTGGGTGACGTCAATAAGGCTTATTGGCCGGTAGTTTGCTGGGTTTAGCGGGGAACCTTTTTTATAGATAGGAATAATTTCGGCCCCAGCCCATGTTAAAGGAAGTGCCATACCACAAAGGATGGCATTAAATAGAGTCAGCAAGTAAGGGGCCCATACTGCTTGTTCATTCCTAAAAAGATCTCCAGGGATCCTATCCAACCCTGGAGCTTTATTTGGTAGCAGTTTAGTTAAAGCCAGGGATACCTCTGCCAGGGTACACAGTGGTAAGCAATTCTTATTAGCATCAAATTCATCAGGATCTGGGGCCCCACCATCCCTATCTCTAGCTAAGGGCTTAGCATACAAAGCTTTGAAATAGGATCTCCAAACTTCAGCCCCCAAATTTGGTTGTATAGCCGAATTGCCTTCAGGTTTACCCGTTTTAATTAGGTTCCAAAAAGTTCTCATATCCCTGACTTCTAATGCTTTCTTTATTGCATCCCATCTGGCTGTCTCCCATTCTGCTTTTGCTACAGCAAGAGTATTTTTATAATGTGCTCTGGATACTTTAATACCAGAACTACCACCTTCCCTGATCGCTACTAGCAGAGCACTTTTGGCTATCCTGCACACCTTGGAGTACCAGGGATTTTTAGGTTTTGAATCAGAGCTGGCGAGACTCCTACCATTATAGAAAAATTCAGCCAAGTTTGAGACCAGATCTTGATGGTTCTTACCTATCACCCATAGGGATTCTAGTGCGTCATTGTTTTGGGAAGCTGTGAATGCAGTTACTAGGAAGGGGATGATTTGGTCATACATAGTAGCCATTTTTTCTGGTGTTTGTGCTAGTGTTGCCCAACGTACTCTTCTACCCCCTCAGTTGCAATTAAATTCGAGGGGGATTGTTGTGGCATATCTTGGTGCTCTTTGTTCTGCAAATAGTCTAGAGTTAAGACCAATGGATTATGGTCACTCTCGGGTCTAGAATGAACTATAAAATTCACAATCCTATGCCATATTTCAACATCGACTAAGATATAGTCGATTATAGAAGCCTGTCCCAGTTTTTCAAATGTATAATTACCTGGGCTGTCAGAGGGAAAACGACCATTGCATGCCCTAAGCGAGTAACTAAGAATGAGGGTATTCATTTGTAGGACAAGAGGACTCCATCTTCTTATCACATAAGTGTTACATTCTGGAATTGACCAGACGGAGTCTTCCTCGCTAGAAATATTGGGAACAATACCATTAAGGGGCTCAAAATGGCAGTTAAAATCTCCTCCGATTATCACTTTTATAGACACAGGCAAGGTAGGAAGAAATGATAAAAGAAAATCAAGAGTCTGTGAGGTTAACCCATACCTCACAGGACGGGAGTAAATGTTAATAATGGCCAGCTTGGGGAAATTTTCCATCGAAACGAGAATACACAAAATGTCAGGGGAGGCCGTATCTATCAACTTAATAGTGCATCCTAGATGGATTCCCACCCAGATGCATAATCCTCCTGAAGGTCTCCCCCTAGGCCCCTGAATAGCTGGAGTACAATAGGTTACATATCCCACCCTATGCAATTCCATTGTGGCCCACGTTTCCTGGAAGAGACATACTTCATGAGAATCTATGAATGCTCCCCAATCCGGGAGCTCCATTTTTGCAGTTAGGCCCGCTACATTCCAGGAAATGATCTTAAAATTCTGCACATTTTCTGCTTTACCCGTCAGTGTGGGCATTTGATCCCTCTCTAAATGCAATGCTTGCTGTTGCTGTTGGGTCACCTCCTTGACCTGTGTCCTCAGATGGGAAGCTCCAGATATACTAAGGGGTGCACATTGGATACTAATCCCTGAGTTATTCTCCTCATTTGTTCCTATTTGGTGGTCGGTGGGAACCAAGCTAACAAAACTTAACTGCTCAGAACTCTCTTGACTTTGTGACATGTCTGTATAGATGCCTATACCAAACCGATAATCAGGGGGAGAGATCAGTCAATCCACCAACTCTAAAGAGCTGTATCTATTACTAACAGGGATGCTAAATGGTGAATTAGATTCAGAACCCCAACCCCTGTTTAATATGCTTCCTACATCTGTTCTTGATGCCCATTTTTTATACACATTTCCCATTCTCTCCAACAAGGGACTAGGGGGATAAAAATATCCCAAAGGAAGTGTCTGGATACCACAGCTCATCCCTGACTGGCACCATTGTAGAATGTGCTCTACCACCCTTCTGTCTCTAAAATTAATCACAACACAATCTCCCTTAATGTCTTTCTGTCTCTGCCCCACCCAGCTAACCCTACGAGCGAATAACATTTCGCCATGTAACTGGTGAGGAATGGGTCTATTTTTATTTAGCCAATAAATGGCTTTATTTTTTAAATCAGGGTAAGACTCCACACATCCTAAATCTAGCTCTGGTACCCCTGTTAAGACAACAACATATGGAGTGGAAGCTGGGGGCAAATCTATGCGTGACAAAAGTGGATTAGTAAGCCTCCGATTAGAATGCGAAGAATCCCCTACATTGTTACCTTTGGTGTTTTTAGAAGCATAGTGCTCCATTGGTAGACCCTCAATAGGTGCCACCACCCTGGTTTCTTGTGCTTTTGCTGTGGTATTAGTCATCAACTGGAGGGATAAAGCAGAACCCTGACAGTTTTGGGATAGGGGGATAGGCTCCACAGGAGCTGATATATGTGCGAGTGGTGCTAATGGTACTTGACCTTCAGAGGGAAGTGGCACAGTTAGTACAGGTAGTATTTCAGAATTTGATATAATTTGGGATGTTCTAACAGGGACCAGGGAGTTTATTGGTTGGGTGGCAAACCAAATAGCCTCAATTTTGCTACCCCAGGACGTAACCAGGGAGAGCAGTTTGTTAATGCAAATCATTGCAGATTCGAGCTCCTGTTTAATGAGCAGCTCGAGATGGGTTTTGAGCTCTTCTACCATATTTAAAGCCCAAGTCGGTGGCTCCATGGGTATATTACTTCTGTCACTATGTGTATTAACATTTGATGGTAAATTAGGCGCCGCCTCTGGTGGTTGGTTCCCTAGTTTCCCTCCCCATTGATTTTTGTGTTTACGATAGGGTCCCTTTCTTTTAGCCCCCCTCATAGGTGTTTTACTAGGAATCTCCATAGCTGTGTTTGCTTGTGCAAGCGATATATCCAAAGAGGGCAGAGAGTCTGATTGAAATAAAGAATTTGGGACTACTAACTCCGTGATAGCTGAAGGCCTAGGTAATATCGGTGTAAGAGAAAGGCGTCTCTCAGTGCGTTCAATCTCACTAGAGACGACACCTATTGCTTGCTGTAGCATTTTATCGATTGCTGTGGATTTAGGTGTCGGTGGACGGGCAAGGGTTTTCTGTCTAGTATTTGGCTTCGTGTGCAGAACCTTATCCTTTCCCATTGCAATATGCGTTAAGGGAATACCCTGAGTCTAATTATAAATAGACAATAATGATCGGGTAAATGAAATAGACAAAGTCCACAATGTACTATAAGTGTCTAAACTTATAATTGATAACTCCCAAGAGACCGGGAGATCCACCAAAAAATAATACGCTTAATTAGTACGTATATTTCCACAAAAGCAATCAATTTACATAAAGCAAATTTTCAGGAGAGTAGCCCAACCCAACCTCGGTCAGTCTCGGACGGTCTCAGACGGGCCCGCCCTTGGCCCGGGCTTCTCCCGGCACGTCCCGCGCTGCGGGGGTAGAGGCTGCGCTTTATGCGCGCAGATGGTCAGGTGCCTCCCCCTCGTCAGCAAGACCCGGTACACCTGAGCGGGATCGCGTTGCACCCTGGATGTTGTAGTCCTCCACAGGGTGAGAGAAAGAAGGTAAGGACCTGCTGTCACGGAATTGTCCCAGGGAGGTAGCAGCAGCTCAACGCCCAGAGCGAGGATCAAAGTGGAGTCAAGGGCGGCATCGGAAAAGGTCAAGAAAGCAGCTACGGGACCCACACTGCGGGGGGAGAGGCTGCGCTTTATGCGCGCAGATGGTCAGGTGCCTCCCCCTCGTCAGCAAGACCCGGTACACCTGAGCGGGATCGCGTTGCACCCTGGATGTTGTAGTCCTCCACAGGGTGAGAGAAAGAAGGTAAGGACCTGCTGTCACGGAATTGTCCCAGGGAGGCAGCAGCAGCTCAACGCCCAGAGCGAGGATCAAAGTGGAGTCAAGGGCGGCATCGGAAAAGGTCAAGAAAGCAGCTACGGGATACAAATGTACATCAGGTTCTGTGTCCGGATTGCCTAGGCATGACCCGGATCATTGTGTACCGATTAGGGCGGCTCATCCTATCGAGAGGCTCCCCTGTGTTACTCCCTATTCATCAGTTGTTCCCTTTTTGACCCTCACTGTGGCGGACCAACTGCCCTCTCCACATCTGGCCCCTCCCGAAGACGTCTTGGCGCCAGGTAGTAGCGAGAGAGATTGACTTGGTTGAAGGAATGCTTCTGAGACAGTTTGGAAGCGGGTCAAGAGACTGCGTGGCTCCTTTGTGTTTTGAGACCTGTGGGTGAACTTCCAGAGTTGCTGCTAAACTCTCCCTTGTTTGCATCTACCTCCTTATTAAAACTGCTACATATTCCCACCTGCTTCCCAAGGACCTACACTAAGTGTGACTTCGGCCCAGTGTCCAGGAGGCAGGGTTGGTTATCTTCCATCTGGGGGTATAGGACAATTGGGGTGAACAAGAGGGTGGAGTAATGCTTGGGTCACGGAGTCTGCAGAGTGTGGACTATTGACCTGCTGGGTACCAGTGACACGCATTAGGGTGCTGAGTGTGTGTGTGTGTGCAAGAGAGTTCCATATGGACTGGCTGATACCAGTCGTATTGTGTAGCGGTGCAAGAGTGAGTCTGTGTGAGTGGGAGTGATCCCGTGTGGACCGCCTGTGATTCATGACACTGGCCGGCAGTGCTGCGTCTTACGTTGATTGTATGCCAAAAGCACAATACATTTGACATTGGGTTTTCCCGCATGGTTCCTGCCCGCAGTGCTGCTAAAAAGTGTTTTATTTTTCTGTATATACATAATTTTGATATCGAGCACAGCATAAGGGTACTCTCTCTCAATTGGGATAAACGTTATTTACATACATCCTGTGTGAGATCTCTTTTGTGACGCTCGATGTATTTATCGCATGTGGCTGCTGTGCCTTTGCTTTACACATTGCCTCTGATATAAGCCTGACTGCTCAGTGTCAAGCTACCCAAGGGTGAGCACGAGCTGTACAGTGAGTGTAATCACCCGCCTTTGACGGGAGCAGTAGGTTCTGCCTGGGTAGCGGCATCACTTCAGCCAACCAGACACTGCGCGTTCCAACAGTACCATTGCTCCTTTCCTGATTGCCTGCTATCTCCAGGTGATATGCACAATGTAAATGCTGGTATGTTCACAAGGCCTTGCAAACTGCCTGAACTTCTGTTGACACAAAGTATTTTCTGTGGTCACTTGTGATGCAGAACAGTACTCCCAACTGAGGGATAAACGATCTAAGCAACTGTTTGGCTAATATAATCGCATTTGCATGGACACAGGGATACGCATCCACCCACCGTGAAAACATACACACAACAACCAGAACATACAAATAGTAACACACTTTGTCACCTGGATAAAATCCATCTGAAGGTGCATAAAGGGGCTCCAAGGAGGAGGGTCAGCAGCAGGGGTGGTCTTAAAACCCTTTCTAGCATATTGTGACAGGAAAATAACACAGCACTTGCAATAATTGTGGGCTATGGGGGAAAATAAAGGTACATACCAATGGGATGCTATGGTACATATCATACCATCCCAACCGATATGGGTTGCTCCATGATATTTTATGTTATGCAGATTTGTAAAGCGCATTATCATCCGGGAGGGTATCCTGCCGCTGAGCAGTTGTGAGTCTAGGCACACCTAGGGCGTAGAGGAACTAATCGAAAAGCCAGGCCTTCAGCTTCTTGCATAATTCAAGTAGTGAGGAGGAGGCTCTCATGTGTAGTGTCAGCTCATTCCACGCTTTTGGAGTAATGCGGGAAAAGGTTTGACCAGCAGATCTGGTTTTCCGTATGCCTGGGATTTGTGCAAGTAGAAGTCTGGACGAGCGGAGGTGTTTGTAAGGTGTGCGAATGCAGATACAATTGTTGAGGTATGCTGGGCCAGTGTTTTGTAGTACCTTGAAAGTGTGGGTGAGGATTTTGAATTGTGCTCATTTGTGAATGGGGAGCCTGTGGAGCTCCTTTAGGTGCGTTGCGAAGTGAGTGCGATGTGGGAGTGGGATGTGGGAGGTTGAACGTGATTCTGGCTGCCGAGGCCTGAATGTTCTGCAGCCTTCTGGTGAGTTTTTTGTTGATCCCGGCAGAGAAAATCTTCCTCAGCATCTTCAGGGTATGGAAGCATGAGGCGGCGACTGCATTGACTTGAGTGGTCATGTCTAGTTTGCTGTTGTTGATGATCCCGTGGTTCTTGGCATTGTTCGGCCGAGCTCTGTTGGCCACAAAGTGGAGTCCCATGGTGATGTGCTCTTCCCGAAGATCAAGATTTCGGTCTTGTCGGTATTCAGCTTTAGACAGTTTGTCTTCTTCCAGTGGGCAATTTCAGTCATGCAGGCATTGAACTTGTTCCGGTTACTGGGCGCCTTGTCCATGAGGGAGAGAATGAGTTGTGTGTCGTCGGCGTAGGAGAGGACATTGATATCGTGATGCAAACTGGCAAGGTTGGGGAGTAGAAATTTGGGTGTGACCGCAAGCTCAATGCTGCCTCGCCACACCCCTCAGGGTCTCTTTTATAGTTCTGCTTGTTCCAGGATTGTTTTTCACTCTTGTGGGCAATTGAGACAAATCGTTTAGCATTGGTACAGGACATAAGTCAGTTCTCATACCATATATAGCAACATCGCCGGTTTTAGACAAGGTATCTTTTTACCAGCTGAGTCAGCTAGGGTGTTAGCCTCGAAACATCTTCAAGGGGATACTGGTGCGTGGCACATTTTACCACTGCCACCTTCTTAGATAACTGTAACACATACAAAAGGTTTTGAACATGCCGTACATTTTTAATAGTATTCCTGACTGACATTCAGAAATCCCTTTGCAACCATAGGACCCCTAAGTTGTGCTTCACTCCAAATGCAAACTTTGGGTCTGTAAATTATTACTATCTTTTCTTTGGCTACAATGCAGGCTTTAGTGAGAGCAACAGGCTCTGCGACCTGAGCAGATCTCACATTTAGCAAGTGACAACTTTCCACAAAACGATACATGGTGCATACAGCATAACCAGCAACGATAGAACCATTGTTGTTCCTTAGACTCTATCCATCAATTAAATATGTTGACTTACAGTCAAGAATAGGTACATCATTTAACTGCACACAGGGTTTAGTTACATGTGCAGTGGCAAGGATAAAGTCTTGGGGTTCCCCTTCTTCAATGGTAGGCATTAAAGAGACCAGGTTCAGTGCTGGACACCGGGTCAGGGTAATGTGAGAAGCGGACAACAATCACAAGTCATACAGGGAAAATCGGGCCTTAGAGCAGTGGCGTTGTGAAACTCGAGAGGGCCCCCCTGCAATGTACCAGACTCAGTCAGGAGCTCTCAGGTCAGGGACCCATGCACAGTGCTGGAAGGGGCCCCCTGAAGCCCGGGGGTCCCCTGCACCACAGGGCTGCAGGGGCTATTGTTACGCCACTGCCTTAGAGAGGTGTTGGATTTTTGTAGTAAGGAAGAGCGCAACCACAGAGCAAGGCACAGCAACAGTCAAAGGAGAACTCAAAAAACATTTTCTGATGCTTCAAAAAGATTTGTGACCTTAAACATGGCGGAAACCCAGTGGCAACCGGGTCCAGAACTTAGGAAAAATAAGCTAGGGGCTACTTCTGATCCCCAAGACTCTTTACTAACACGCCCAGTGCAAATCCATTACATTCATGACAATACAAAGTAAAATGCTTGCCATAATCCGGGAGCCCTAATGCAACTGCAGACGTGAGTGGCTGCTAGTTTTTTACAAATGCATTTTTGGCTTCTCTAAACCACTGGATCGTTCGGGGTGTCTTTTCAGACATAAGGGCAAGAGTAAAGGCTTTGCTGTTTCGGCATAGCTCAGGACCACTGTCTGCAATAACCAGTCATGCCCAGAGAGGCACGCACCTAGGAGACAGTTACAGGCTTAGCCAACTTACGATTAGGCCTGGGCGGTGAACTTCGCTCCGTTCGCGGAGTTTGCGGAGTTTTCTGCACTCCGCGCTCCGCGGAGCTCATGGAGTGCAGAAAACTCCGCTTCGCGATGTGCAGCGGAGTTTCTTCCCCGCTCGCGATCGCGAACGGTAAGTTCGCGATCACGAAAGGTAAGTTTGCGAGCTGCCGCTCGGGTAGAATTTCTACCCGAGCAGCAGGAATACCAGCACAAACTGCAGTTCGCACTGCACTCTGCCACTCGCGGAACTTCGCGGAGTTTTTTTTTGTAATTTCGCAAAGTTTCGCGTAGCAAAACTCAGCGAACTACGCCCAGGCCTGCTTACGATTGGCTGCAACTCATTCAGAGGACAAGTGGGACTTGCCAGCAGAGATTTCTTGACCAAGGTATTGCTCTCCGAAAGGCAGAAATGTCATTTCTCCTCTTAGGCCTTGTGCCCTTTATCGCCAATTTGGTAAGGAGATAGACTGAGATCTCCTCCGAGTGATCCAGATGTCAAAAGCAGATCACCAACATATTAGACTAAAATACAAACCTGGAGAAAACCAACATATATAGATCATTCTTCAGGGCCGGGTAAAACAGGAAAAGAGACTCCATAAATCCTTGAGGAAGTAGAGTTCTCAAAAGCTGAGACCCTCGAAATGTGAACAAGAAGAGTGTCTCTCCTTATGTACAGGGATGGGAAAGAGAGCAGAACAAAGGTCAACAACAGTAACCCTTGGGGGTCTGCGGGATGAGAAGGATGTTTGGGATCACAAGGAAGCTTTGTATAATCACATTATTATCCCTAAAATTGTGTGTCAACCTGTACACTTTGGATTTCCTCGCCTTGCCTTTCAGGGGAATCGGAGTATTGCATCTATCAGTAGGTACTAACAACTCTGGCTTAATATAATCTGATATTACAGGGCTGATCCCTTCCACTGCCTGAGCCAGAGGAAGGGTATTCTGGGCAGTACAGGGGTATCCTGGGTAGCTTCTTCTGCGGGTCAACCTTCACTGGTTCCGTCAATGACATGAACCCCCACATCGTTGGCCCCTGTGCACCACAATGTGGACCGTACCTGTGAAAGTAACTTAGCTAAATCAGGAGACATGGTTGTTTCGTTTACATTGTTTGGTAGATTTGTGCTCTTGTTGATGCAGTATATTTAAGAACACACCTTACGGAATGCAAAAAACAGAAAAATTCAGCTTACAGAGTATGTCCCTGCTTTAACAGATTAGTTGGAGAAGTTGGGCGGAGCAAAAAGGAAAAGTTATCACTCATGGGTCCCAGAGACATAGACAGGAGGTTATAGAGCGGACCTCGTTGGCCAGAAATACCCACTGCCGCTATAGGTATGCCCAAGAGAGGTAAGGCTAGGAAATTCAGAAGTTTTTAGAGATACACGATTGCGCCTATGTCAATGAGACTCGTAGTATGCTCACCATTAATGTCACAATCTCCATTGGCCACTTTTGATCTGCAGGTAAAAAGTATTCATGGCATACTTGGAACCTCTTGAACTGTTCTAAAATTCAGGATAAGAGTTTTGAGTAATCTGATGAAACCCAGACTGATCAGAAATGGTCGATGCAGTAAATACAATGTTTGGACAGTTCTGTTTTTAATGCCTCAGCTGTCAGCAGGCAAAGCATGACCCTTCTGCTCCTGGTGCCTCTCCCTGCCCCTTACCTTGTCTCTCCCACAACCCATATGCCTCCTCCCTTTGTTCCCTCTTGTGAGGGGCTCCTCGTCCAATGACGGTTTTCTGCATGTCGTGCAACTCCAGTGACATCATTTTGACGGGTTGATTCTGCAGTCTTTCTTTTGTCTCTTTTGTGCTCTATAATGGTTATTGACCATTACCAATTCGTCCAACTTCTAAGTCTGCCATCCGATGCAGACAGCCATCAACTGACCCCTTACATTTGGCAGCAATACCTGCACAAACGCAGCACCTACAGCTTCCTTAGCCTTCTCCACACGACTAAATATGCCAGAGTAGCTCTCAAACACATCCTTAGGATTCTCTAATTAATCAGCCGTCGCTTTGCCCTTATTTTACTTTCAATTTGAGCACTCAGTCCATTTGGTTTTAAGCGAGCACACACCTGCATCTGCATTCAATAAAGTATCCTTTGCTGCATTCAACTCTCCCTTGGTACTGGTTCAACCCATCAGCAACGTCGACTTCTCGATCAATCCTTCTCTCACATCACTTGGCGCCAGTGGCGGCTGGTAACTTTTGAAAGTGGTGAGGTTGTAAAAGTTCTTTCTAACTTTTACGGCATGAGCGAGGCAGCCACATGGTCACAAGGTCTGAAGTGCTTGATGTGAAAGCAGAAATCCTGGGACCAATTCCGGCTTTCCCTTGACCAAAATGTGTGATCCTAGGCAAATATTTTATTTCACCAAGCCTACCTTTTCTTCGTTGTCACATATGAGTGCACCTAAAAATACACAAGTTCCGGAGTATATGCTCTGTCGAAAGATGTTATATTTGATTTAATCAAAATAACGTTGCTTCTTGATAATGTTGCTTCATGTATCATAAGAAACTAGGCCACATATCCGCCCTGTTTCGATGCAACAGTTAGCGGGAAAGCTGGGATACAAGCCTGGGAGTACAGATTGGGAGAACCCAGGGCTTTAAGTGGGATGAAAAAACTGGGGGGTCTCTCAAAGGGGCATGGCCAATGTAATTAAAATCTGTGCTTAGCATAGTGTGCCGCCCGACTTGTATTTTGCTGTTTCTCTCATTGCATCCAGATATATGATACAACAAGTAACATCATACCTACAACAAGTCAGGACTATTGGCTTTGTCAGTGGTTGTTAGTTTCATAAGATAAATAAGCAGCAACTATGGCTTGTATATAATATTTAAAAAGCTTCTACTTAAAGCCCTGGTGACACCACGACAATGTTGCAGTTACTGAGTTTCAAAAAGAGAAGGGAACTCCAGAGAGAAAATGACTCTCTTTAAAGGATTTCCGTTCTCCTACAACGCTCGCCTGGCATGACGTCATGCCGTAACTCCTCCACTAGTGAGAAGTGAGCAGTGTGAGCACGCGCACATCAATGTGCCTGCTGTCACTGCAGTCCGGGAAAAAACGGACCGCCTGAGCCAGGGCACAAAACAGAGCCCGATAGAGACCCGTTTCGAGGCCCCCTCTAAAAAACTGCAGTGAGACCCGGCCCACTTAAAGCCCTTAGAGAAGCCTTGGTTAAACTGTTGTACTGCAGGTTCCACTACAGGTAGCATCCACTGTGCACGGTGCACAGCACTGGAGTCTTAGCAGACAAGCATTTCAGCCGCAGGAAACGCCAGCATTATCATTTCCAAATTTCATCACAGCTAGAGCAACTTTCCCGCACGTTCCCGTTGGGCTCTGTGTCTTGGGCTGTAACGAACTCCGCTCCGCTCCGCGGCACAGCCCAGGCCCTGCCAGTCGGAGCCATCCCTGGACATGAGCCAGCCTGTGGAATGGAAAGTAGAGTGTGGCAGGAGAAAGGGAAGGCGCAGGCTGAAGCCAGGCGGATGAACACACACCATCACCCCCATATATGCTGGACAGAAAAATGAAGATGTGAATTAGAACAGAAGGCTCGTGTGTTGCAGGCCTATCAGATTTCCAAATGTATTTGCAATCCTAATGCAAACGATGAAGTCCCCTCCCAAACGTATTAAGCAACTACACCAATTATGGCAAACTGTTTAACCTTGGACTCCACAGAAAACCAAACAAAGAAAAAAAGAAGAGATGATCATCATCGGGATTCTTCGTGAGTCATTTCTAGGCTTCCGATGTTGTGGTCGAGGTTGCTTTGAGCCAATAGCGACGTAGCTCTTATGATATGTATTATATTAAATAGCATGAGAGCTGTGCCGGGATTGGATGGACCAAGCAACACAGAGCCCCAGTGAAGATAAGGAGGGCTGTGTTAGCTGGCCCAGGCCCTGCCCTCAAGACAGAATGAATTTACAGTGAGACGACTAAAGTACGCATGCCAGGCTGGCCGAGTCCAGAGGCAGGCCAGTCTGTCAGGCGCAGTTAATTACACAGCTCCTCTGCTGTACGTGCAGCAGGCACGCCCCCTCCGGGCCCTCCCTCTTTATTAGCATGTGACATCATGTCATTTCCTTCCAATGGGGCCAGTGAAACAAACAATGAGGTGTTTGATCAAAGTAAGTGGCAGTGGCACGAAACGATCGAAACCTCACCAAAAATAATAGAACCGAAAATAAACTTAAGAATTCAAGCTGATTTCTTTTCCTGGGGTATTGGCAGCCCAATCTAGTGGGGCGACGCTCCTTCGCCCCTGTAAAGGAGCCGCCGTTGCTTGGCGCCACCAGATGCATCAAGTGATGCGCGCCCGCCCAGTTAAGTCTGTGTACTTCAAACACACTCAGCGGTTCCTCTTGGAACTGAGAGGAGTTTTCCCGGATGTCTGGAAATTGTTTCTTCATGCTCATTAAATTAAAGAGGATCAAAGGGACGTAGACCTTGCGTCTACCCCTTGCCGCTGGGTAGTCCCTCAAGAGAAGAAGGAGGGAGCAGCAAGGGTCTCCATCTTCAGTGTCACGTGAATGACCAGAAGGGAAGTGCCTCCTAGACAATCATTCTGACGTCTGTCCCAAACTCTCACGGGTAATGGTAGGACTTTGGTCTCTGTGGTTTCTACGGCCCGGGATAGGCCACATCATTGACCTGGACTAATACATAGTAGTGGAATCAGACTCTTGTCTGCTTGCTTGTAGTTGTCTCCCGGGGCTCTTTGCTGTGAATCAGTCGTATCGTAGCACTCTTTTGCACACTACCTCCGTGTCTTCCTGTCGTCGGCAGCACCGCAGGCACTACTCAATGTCTGGGTGCATCAGTGGCTGCACACGCAGCCTCTTCAATCAACATGGGGAACATATCAAACTGATTCTCCTCTGTCTGGTTCTCACTCTCCTTCACTTTATCTTATGGTTCAGTGATTAAAAAATGCTGTGACGCGGTTTGGTCAAGTCATATCCCTTTTTTTTCCATTTCCAGCTATGTAGCACAGCAGCTCACACCACGGTGCAACATTAAAAAATATTGACAAAGCCAATGGATCTTGTATAGGCAAAGCCTTGCCAATGCTTGTTTACTGTGGAATGTTATAGTAAGACTTTTTTGTGGTGAGTGTTTGCATGACCCTCCCTTCCCTCCTCCTTACCCCTTTCCTTAAACTTTCCAAAACCCCATTCATTTAGTATTAAATATGACTCATTTTCCAGCCACTCCCCTCCCCAGTCCCTCCCAAATTTACTACAAAAACTTATACCTACACATGCGGATATCTCGCCATGTGATGGAGAACTGCCAGCAGATGCGAAGGACTCCGCAGATAGGTTTGTGAATAGCACTTTGTAGTATGCACTACTTCACATTGTAAAACATGCAGGGTGAGATTAGGCCTCTCTGGGTTTCCCCCAGGCCTGCTTCACCCATGCTCCCATCCCTGCTGCAGTGTGTTATTTCTGATTTGCTTTATATTTGAGGTGCTCCCTCTCGCCGATATTGCTGTTCTTGACCCTCCTGCCCAGCTCTTATTAATCTGTGGCCAGCCAGACCTTTGGTCTTTGAAATATGATCAGTAATGGATAGTTGTGCAGGAGGCGCTTTAACCTGCTAAGCTATCTTAGGGTCCTGGGGGGGCGTGGCCAGGCCGGTGACCAAGTTGGCCGCACAACACTGAAGCTCTGCCCACCAATTCCCGCATAACAATATAAATCCAGATGTCCTGTCCCGATCTCCTTTTGACTCGTCTGGGGTGCGGCGGGTGCCCCCCGCATCGGTGGAATTCAACTCTGGAGCTGGGTGGAGCCTGTTGCTGTGCATAGGTGGGGCAGAGGGTCCGGTCCTGCCTTGGAGGCCCAGCGGTGACAGGGGCCGCGGGCAATGTTCCCTCTAATTTTTTTCCTCTGTGTGCTGCAGTGTAAGGTCTCTGTGCACTGCAGCCCAGGCTATGTGCGCCGGGAACCAGACCGCGCGTAAGGGTGCAGCGCCAAATATCACTCCAAGTTTTTGCTTAAAAAAGTGAAAGGACGGTGCATTTCCACACCTGTAGCACCACATGAAGGGTCTAAAGGCAGGTGTTCAATTTAGATACACACGCCATGACATGAATTGGTTACACAGGCAAGTACACTTCGGGTTTAGAAAAGCATAGGACTCCAACGATGGTACCTTAAGATTTCACTAAAGATCCTCAACTCGAGCACTGTTCATAGGGTGGGAAAATGTTGGGAGCCTATACAAGATCACAGATATACAATACACATGGATATGGCACTAGATGAATCTGGCTGTGGGCGGCTTGGAGAAGCCTTTAAATACACAAAGTGCAAGCACTGGGTCTAGCCTCACAATGACCCCGGCACCTTTTCTTATTTTCCGGCTCCTGAAACTACTGAGCTTAAACACGGAGTTGCATAAAACCGTGTTCCAATACTGCCCCGCGCATTGGCTTGCAATGCCAAAGGAGTGTGTAGTAATTACAAGGAGACTGACCCAGCATCACCCAGCTTGTCAATGAGGTGCCTTACACAGTGTTTGGTTAAAGATAGAACATCCTTTCAAGCAATAATACAGTAAATTACCTTTGACACAATTCTGTCCCGAGTCACTATAAGAGAAGTGTATTTGTTGTGCTTGATCCCATTAAAATGGAAAAGGTTGAAAGAGTGGCGGATTTCAGAAAGGAAAGTCTATTGTGATTTAATGTAGTTCTCTGCTCATATAGTTTGTTTTGCTTAATTTTGATTCTTCTTGAATCTGTACATTTGTGAGCTGATAAAGGTTCACACCTTTTAATTGCTGCCTAGTACCAGTGATCACTCATGTTCAAGTGTTAGTAGTTGAATAGTGGTTATTGGAGGTAGATGTGAAGACGTCTTTTTCAAAGAAAATCCTGCAACACCTTGTATTGCAAAGGAATTGGTTACTATTCGGTATGCTTAAAGTGTTATGTAGATGCCTTTTTAATTTCAGAACAATTTTATATGTAAAAGGAAACATCATGAAATGCAATACAAGCTTTGTAAAGTATACAAAGGCAACACACACTAAAATCAGATGTGAAATCACAAGTTCTACAGTTTAAGGTGCAGTGCTAATAGGGATTAAAGACTATGTTAATTAATTCACTGTTATATTGGTTATGGATCAAAATGTTGTTGGGAAGCAAAATATTGAGACGCATCACACATAAGAATAGAAATGTCACACAAACACAAGGAAAATATGAAAATGTCACATAAGGAAAATGAAACTTGCCAGCTATTTTTTGCTGGAAATAAAGCGTCACTCATAGTTGTTGAAATGTCACTAATAATTACACTGAAATCATGAAAAGGTCACACAGAGCAATGTGAAACCTTGACAGCTATGCATGTAATTTCTATATACGTTTCCCTCCTCTTTATGGCTTGATTTTGCTGGCGAGAAAGTGTTACTCACAGCCCTGCCAAGGACGACGCATCAGGTGTTAGACTAACGCATTTCAGCCTTGGCTGTCAAGCCATAACGCCGCTATGCTGAAACTGGAGTGGCAGCAGGCCTGTGCGAGAGCGCTGCTCCTGGTAGGCTTTGCGGGCTGCTAGCTACAATGAATTAGTTAAAATGGGAAGTAATCCTCATGGCTGCATGCAGCATTACGCTGGACGTGACAATGCCAGGGCAGTGCTTCCACCGCAGCGCAGTAATTTAAGCATAATCATGAATGATCCCTGCCACCGCCGAGACCCAATCCCACGGACTTGTGGCGGCCGCTGGAGTCCAGAGCATGCACTGTGCAGCTGCTGAGTCTGAATGCAGCCCGGGTGGCACGTTTGCTGAGGGAGTCATTCGTTGTGGCCAGGAGGACTCTGGTTTCTATGATTCGAGAGAGGGCAAAGCTCTGGTAAAATAGGCGCATCAGTGCTTGTTGGTAAGTGTGCTCGCTTTTAAGATGCATGCTTTTAATAAATATGCATACTTAAGCTCATGGTATTTAGAGAAAAAACGTGCCTTGGAGTTGAAAACATTCCCGACTTCAGCCTAATCTATATCTAATCACGAGTGTATGATTTTTATTGATCCAGCTATCTGGTTAGTGGGGTGATCAGTGCCCCAGTTGTACGCCGGCGGAGCCAGAGGGCAGGGCCGCCAGTCACTGACTCTGTGCCCCCTCCCGTGGAGAGCGAACAAAGACTTTAACATGCGAGGGTGCTCCCTTTGACCTTTTGCAGTACCATTCCTATACCTGAAGCGGAGACAACCTTTAACAGTATTTAACATTATTTCTGCACTGGTGAATATTGTATTGTCTTACTATATCTCAAATCTTGCTCCCCACAGCCCACTTTCTCCACCAGTGGCGCCAGCAGAACCCTCCAGGAACCCTCTCCTCTTATGCTGCAGTCTGGCTGTTTTCGGCTGCCTCCAATGCTGCCTCATTGCAAACACGTCTCCCGGCTGGCAATTACCAGAACCCCTCGGGGTGATCCAGGCAGGCCCCTGTGTTATGACCGATCGCCTGTCTTGACCGCAGCGCAGCCGGTTCTCGCCAGGGGCTCTTCAGCCCCCAGGGCACCCCCACAAAAAGACACCGCCCTCCACTGGGTCAGCCCTCCTTCACGCAGCCTCCACTTCGGAGTCTTCTCCTCAGGGGCCTCCCGCACCAGTGCCTTGCTGCAGGCCTCACACAATTTTGTTTCTGCCGTTAGCCCCTCTTTCGGCTCTCTGTCCTAACCCAGGTGGCGGGGACTGCAGGATTCAGCGTTGGATTAAAAATTACAGTTTTGTGTCCAGGATGAAGCACTTCTTGTCGACATCTTGCCGGCCATGCCTTCCCATGTGTGGGCATTTCAATGCCAAAATGAGTGTTTCTACTCAGGGCCGGCTCTGGGGCGGTGCGATCGGTGCCATCGCACCGGGCGCTGACTTGGGGTGGGGGTGCCATGTTTATTGTTTTAGAGGCAGCTGGTGCCGAGTTCTTGGTTCCAGCAATAAAAATCTCAAGATAACTCATCTGATTAATGTTCTTCCTGGAGAGAGACCGGAGCTTTGTCTAAGAAATGTTGACTTGTACTGCAGAGGGTTAATATGTCTGCTGCAAATAACGTGTCCCATTCATATCACAAAGTGCATAAAATATAAATTGGTCAATGGGTTACCGCTTTTGACAGAGAGATCCTGTTGTTACTTGTATAAGTTAAAATCCTAATATATTCACTGTCATCAAAGAGCTGCATGCAAACTGCAAGGAATGTGTTAAGAGCTATGTGTGTTTTTTGCCAGTCTTTTGTTATCCTAATATTGCAAAAAGGGTTCATTTATGTAGAAATCAATTCTTATTATTTAGGAAAACCCCCAACATTGGTGTAACATTTTTTAATTCTGAATTTGTATTTTTCAAGACCAAAGACTCAAACTATACTGCCTACCAGAATGGATGACATTATACTCCTACACCTTGTAGGCCTTTGTCTTATGTAACATTTCCTATACACTCATTTACACATGGGATTGTCTCTGTGCAATGTGTGTGTGATCTAAAGTGTTCTGACACCTTACTAACTGGTATGAGTCGCGCTATAAAACGAAATTAATCTAAGAGACAGTGGTTATTGAGACTTGAGGAGCACTGTCAAATGGTGGTAGTGTGGGAATCTGTGGCGGAGGTGGTCATTGGGGGCGCCACAAAACATTGTCGCACAGGGCGCCACCATTGCTAAAGCCGGCCCTGTTTCTACATATGCCTTGTGCAGGCGAATGCATCAATAATGTCGCCTTGCACCTAATTTGTGTTTTGACTCTAAGGGGAAATGAAGTGGAACTTAGTCAAGACCTATCATTTAGTGATTTTGTAAATGTCATGAAAAAGAGTCCACCTCACAGTTTCTAGTGGTCGATAGTTTTCACGAACAGTGAAACGTACTTGCAATAATACAGCGCCCTTGCTCACTCCGCTGCTGCCCGGCTATGTGTGCCCCTCAGCCTCTCTTGCACCCCAATTAATGCCCCTTAGCTGTTTGCCGTGGCGGTTGTTAAACCGTGAATTTTAGTGTGTTGATTTTGCTTGTGAGAAAATGTCACTCATATTACACTGAAACATATGAAAATGTCACACATAGCAATCTGAAACCCTGGCAGCTATGTACTCATGATCCTTAAAATGTCACTCATATTACACAAACATATGAAAATGTCCCACATGGCAATCTGAAACCTTGGCAGCTATGAAGCACACGTCCTGCGTTACATTTGCTACATTCCTTTTCCTACTAGTGGGCAGCTGCGGGGCTGAATGTGGGCCTTTGAGATAATAATCATGTTAATTGCAGCGCACGTGTGCACTGCAATTAACAAGAATACTATCTCAAAGGCCCACATTCAGCCACGCACTCTTAACAAAAGAAATGCAGGGTCAAACACGACATGTGATTCTGAAAGCACAAGTTGTTTCACCCTGCATTCGTTTTGCTAATAGTGCGGGGCTGAATGTGGGCCTTTGAGATAGTATTCTTGTTAATTGCAGTGCACACGGGCGCTGCAATTAACAAGAATACTATCTCAAAGGCCCACATTCAGCCCCGCAGCTGCCCACTATTAGCTAAAGACTGCAGGGTCAAATACGACGTGTGCTTTCAGATGATTCTGAAAGCACACGTTGTGTATGACTCTGCATTCCTTTGCTGATAGTGCGGGGCTGAATGTGGGCCTTTGAGATAGTATTCTTGTTAATTGCAGCGCCCGTGTGCACTGCAATTAGCATGAAAACTATTTCAAAGGCCCACATTCAGCTAGCAAAGGAATGCAGAGTCAAACACGACGTGTTCTTTCAGAATCATCTGAAAGAACATGTCGCGCTTAGATTGCCGCATTACTTTTCCTAATAGTGCACGGCTGCAGGGCAGATTGTGGGCCTTTGTAAAAGTATTCATGTTAATTGCAGCGCATGACGACGCTGCAATTAACATGAATTCTTTCACAAAGGCCCACAAACTGCCCGCTGGCGTGCACTATTAAGAAAAAAATGCAGCAAGTGCAGGCCCCACTTGCTCGTAAACCCGAGCCCTCCCTAACCATACAGGACTATAAGGGAGACACTTTCCTGACGCTCGACTGTGTCCTCTCCACCGTTGTCTCCAGCTCTGCCTCGTGCAACCAGGAAATTGCCGTTTTTCGCGCCGCTCGCGTTTTAAAAGCGGTGGCGCGAACGAACTTACCGGCTGTGTTGTGTGTGTGCGCGCTACAATTGGGACACTGCGCGCTCGGGGTGACGTCAGTGCGCGGGCGCGCACCCGCGCACGTTCTAGGGAACAGTGGCCGCGGGTGAGCCTGAGGCCGGGGCTATCGAGCCCCGCCGGGTTCCCCCTGCCTGCTCTGTGCCATATCTGCCATCCCTGGGACTGGCATCCCCCTCTGCGTCCCTGGAGCTGGCCACTGGGGTGCGGCCCTGCCCCACTGCTGCCATTCGGCTTTGATCAGCAGTCATTTTCAGGCAGTGGGCTGATGGCCTGAAATGGAGACCTGGGCTCTGGAGGCCACCGGAGATGACCATTCTCGGTGTCCGCTGCAGCCGTCGTTGCTCCCGCATGTCCAGGGGAGGCAGCTGAGAGCTCTTTGCACATTAGGTGGCGTGCGAGGAGGGTGGGGCTGCCTGGTCTGCTGGTGAGCACTGGTGACCAGCTGGACTCCCGTCCCTCCGACTCACTTCCTTTAACTACTGTGATATAAGCGACCAGCGGGGGGTGTGGACCTCTCCCCCCCCCCATCTTCATACTGTTGTGGGGGTTTCTGTCACCTCGCTCCATGCCTCTCATTTTGCACCATTGGCCAGCTCTACATCCCTCGTTTACTCCTGGGTGCGACTACTTTGTCTGCGCACTGTATGCCTGCCAATCCAGCGACCCTGCTACAGCTTCATTTCACCATGGCTCCCTGAGTTGTGGTACTGCTTGTCTGTGGTGGCCCGGTTACCTTCCCCAGTGTGTTACATTTCGCAGTCTCTTCAGTATGGGTCCTACTGACCCGAAGCAGCGCAAACTACCATTCAAGCGTGCGGGGGAGCCGCAACGCCACTCAGGATGGCGGGGGCGACGGGCGACTTCCAAGATCTCACTCAGCCGGCCACTATTGAGACTTTGATGTCCGAGATCCGGGTGGGGTTTAAGGTTATAGATGCACGATTTGATGCATTATCTGCTAGGTTGGACGGCATGCCTGACCGGATTGATCGCCATCAGACCAGGATTGAGAGGGCAGAGGAGCGCATTTCGACACTGGAACACGGTGCCCCTACCGTGTCGAAGCGTTTGTATAAACTTGAGAGGCAGGTCAAGACAGTCACTATGAAGAAAGAAGATTTGGAGGGTAGATCATGCCGTAACAATCTTCGCATCATTGGAATAGCAGAATCCACGGCCATGGGCAAAATGTACGTATTTGTGGAACTATTGCTGGTGAATTTGTTTGGCCGTGAGGCGTTCTTTACTGCCTTTCCGGTGGAACATGCGCATAGGTCGCTGGGCCCTCACCCCCCGCCTGGGGCGACAACGCGTCCCATAATTGCTAGATTATTGAATTTTAGGGACAGGGACAATGCGCTGAGGCTGGCGCGCGAGTGGGCCAGGTTCAGAACCAGGGCTCTTCCATTTTGCTATATCTTGATTTTACCCTGATGGTTCAAGAAGCTCGTTGTAAATTCATCGAGGCTAAGGCCTCCCTAAAAGAGAGCTGGGATTGAGCTATGGTATGCTATAGCCAGCACGGCTCCGCGTGAATGCCCAAGGGAAGTCCAGTATTTTTGACACCCCTACAGATGTGCTGACATTCTGCAAGAAATACACCAAGGACCGCAAGAACAACGCTGGCAGGTCCCCGGGACAGCCCACCCCGACACGCAGACTGTGGCCAGCCCTTATCCTTTCATGGCGGAATAGCTGGCGTTACTGTCTGACATTGTACTGCAAGTTGTTGTCATATTCTGCCAGTTTACTCCCCCCTCGGGAGAGGTGGTGGGCCACCGGCAGCGTTTGATGGTCTACTGTAATGGCTATTATGTATAGTGTTCCTTACACTCCTGGCCGTATCTGGCCGGAGGGGATATGAATGCCGATCCTTGCAACCTGGCGAGGCACGTTATGTTGGTTGATCGGACATTTCCAAGGTTATCTTCTATAATAATGCTATCCTGTATCCCAGTTGCTGATACCCATGCTGCACTCGGGAACCGGCTGCCGGAGTGTTGCTCACCTCCTTGGTGTACACCGCCATGGTTGCTTATCACTCTGGGGCATTTTTTCTTAGTTGTTTGCTTGTGGGATATCGCTGGGCACTGTTTTGCCTGGGATGGGTGGGGGGAGGAGGGTTGGGTGGAATTGTTTCTGCTTTTTTTGTTTTGCACCACACTATAAGACTGCTTGTGTCATTATGTTACTGTCGACCCTGACTGACTCTGTTAGGAAAATGCCTGTAGCTAGTAGCATTATTACTGATGGATTGGAGGTTTCATGCATGACATGGAATATCAGAGGTATCAAAAACCCTGCAAAGGTAAACAGGTGCTGCAGCACTTTGTCAGGCAAGGGGTTAAAATTGCTTTTCTCCAAGAGACACACATTTTCCCGGGTTCCCCTCAGACCTATGCCTCGTCTTGGGGCACACAAAGATACTTCTCTAATTATAGCTCATACTCCCGGGGGGTTTGTATCTTGATACACCACTCAATTCCATTTTCCCCCAAAGACAGTTTCTCCGATGCAGATGGGAGGTATGTGAAGGTTGCGGGCCACCTGGCCGGCAGGCCCATGTTACTGTTGAACATTTATGCACCAAACATAGACTTCCTGTGACTTTTTTCATACACTGACGGGGATACTTGATTGGGCTGATGCAGACCATATTGTAGTTGGGGGGACTTTATCTGTATTGTTTGTTAGGTGGGGATTGATATGCGTATAGACAAATGGAGCTAGGTTATTCATTTTTTAACATAAAGGCACTAGAGACATAACCCACAGTAGTAGCTGTTGGTTCACATAGTGGTGATGATCACATAACTAGATTCTATATGATTTCAGATTCACGTGAAAGAGATGCCCATTTGATTAAGCGATCCAAACATCGTAAGGATGAGTTTTTAAATGTCGGAGATTGCTAAATAGATGCAGCTCGATATTAGTTAGAAGAAAGAATTAAATTTTTAAGGTATGTTACAAAATAAGATTGATTTTAATATATCAAAGGTATAAATAGATCAATGAGGGTGATACACTAGCGGACCCCACTGTCTTCACTACTTTCTTTCTATATATATATTTTTTAAGGATTCCATGAATGAATATATGGATATATTGAGATTTCCCTCTGTGATGTGTATTCTATTCAGGTCCTAATTGAAGAGTTGGGAACCTTAATACAGTGGAGCTCTGACTTTTTATTGAAGTAAGTAGGATAAATTTACCAATCTGTGTCAGATTTATAAGTTTGTATTGACACAGTAGGATATGTGTGGTTACTTATAGTTACATTAAGGACTTTATACTTTTTCTATATTTTGAAGGACTGCATGAATGCATATATGGAAACATTGTAGTCCTGCCTATGAAGTATATCTTTTCTGACGCCCTATGAAGATTTGGTGAATTTAAATCATTTTTGAATTAGGTAGGTTACATTGGATGAACCTTAGATATAAATATAGTTTAAAATATGAGCGAAACATATATTCCAAAAAATAACTGTTAAATTTTCGCTATTTTAAAGAACCATTAAGGAATAAACGGGCGGGTTAACTATAATCAAGTTTCTCTTTGGTTAGCATGAACTCATGCAACTGTCGTAGACAAACATGAACTTATTGGCAGAGAGATATTTTCTCTTTTACATCTTAATAGATGAGTATATATGAGATAATAGAATGAAAGGATGATTAGGAGTGGATGAGTTTGAGTATGAAATGGTTTTTGATTAGATTATTGATGGAACCCTTATAAACAATTGTTAGTTGATTTGACTATAATAACGAACAGTAATACTATGAATCATGTTGTTTTGAATTTAACTATGCTTAGAGGAATCAATTATTAGAAAATCTGTTTTTTATGAAAAGTGTTGTTTCTCGATATATGTTGTTTTTAAGGTTTAAAAAAAAAAAAAAAAAACGTTTTGTGTTTTTAATAGGTGAAATGAATTGATGACAACTGTGAGAGAGACTATTTATTAATTATCCTGAAGAAGGTGGTTATATAAACTGGTTAAATACCACCGAAACGCATCGACGCCCTGTTGGTTGAAAGTTATACCCTAGGAACTTTTAGGGTCCCACTTAACTATTGAATAGTGGACATCCTTTTTCATGATTGATTGATTCCAATTGGGATAACCATTTTTATGATGTTTTAATGTTTCACATGGTTTTTGTCTCTCAAAATATACATTTTTTTGTATATTGTTAAATTTGTGATATCATTTTGTATGGCTACATTTGTGATATTGTACTGTATTGAAATTTTTAATATAAAATCCTTTTCCAATGAATATTTTTAATAAATATTAATAAAAATTATTTTCATAAAAAATAGCCATATTTGTGTGGTTGAATATTTTGACAATTGTTTTTAGGATTCATTTATTAATTGATATATATGTTTCAGTCGAAGAATGTGTAAGAATGTTGGTTGTATATAAATAGTCTCAATAGATGCTGTGAGAAGAAAGTTTTTTTACATAATAGTTGCCCCAAGAAAATTTCTGCTTTACTTACCAGGGACTTTAATCTGTGCCTTAACTCTGTGTTAGAATCCACGTTGACCAATCCGAGTGGGAAACCATGTGCTACGTGCATTCTGCAAGATATGTGCACCTCACACTCCCTTCGAGATTCTTGGTGTCATCAGCATGCTGACTTTCCTGGCCACACCTTATATTCTGCACCACATGGCACTTGGATACACCAGATTACTGGTTCCTTTCCCTTTCGGCACTCCCTTGGCTGGGGAAGGTATGCTGTCAGCCTTGCACTCTGTTGGACCACACCCCGATCTGCATGTCCCTTTGTGTTCCCTGCCCGGGTGGTGTGATGAGGTTGTGGCACTTTCCCAATCAGGCCCTGCTGGACCCCGATTAGCTCTGCACTGCCATCACAGATTATTTTGAATTGAATAAGGGCTCAGTATCCACTCAGACCTTTAAGGCATATAGCCATAGCTAAACAATGTGGCATACTTCAAGACATTCGGCACTCCCTGGAACGTGTGGAGGCCACTCTCTGACACTTTGATGCCGCTGACCCCATGATTCTTACAGCTGATCAGCTGCATCTACGTGGTAAGGCCATGGAGGAGTTTCGAGAGCTTGCGGACTGAGAGATACACTATCTTGGGAAATTTGCGAGGGCTCACCGGTACGGTGAGTGTCTACGGTGAGTGTCCTGGCCACACATTTGCAAAGGTACTCTGGCCTCAGAGAGGGAGTGATTACATCCTGGAGATTGCACTTACGGATCACACTCAGACCTCTGATAATTGTGGAATTACTACGCCATTACATACAGCTCTATTCTTCTCATTGCACTAAGGAGAAGACTGCCTTAGTGGATCATCTATCTGGAGTGGCCATGGTTTGGCTATCATCCCTGCAGCAGCAATTTCTTAGTGAACCGGTTGCGATCGAGGAAATTATCTCCGTGATGGACTCCATGGATGGGTCCAAAGCCCCCAGTTCTGACGGGCTCACAGGCCTAATCTATAAAACATGCAAACATGTCCCAGGTCCTCGTTTGCTGGAGCTATATCTGATGAGTCTCTTGAAATTGGTACACTCCCACTTCCCCTCTCTGTGTGAGGCGATCATAATCTTGCTGCTTAAACCTGGTAAAGACCCACTGTGCTGTCCGTCATATAGACCTTTTGTTTTATTAAACTTTGATAATAAAATCCTAGTGAAGGTGTTGGCAATGAGACTTTCCCTCCTCTTCGAAACTATCATATCACCTCTCCAATCGGGATTCATTCTGTACCGCTCTACTTCTATAAACTTGCTTACAGTTTTTTCAGTGGTAAACAGGACTTCCCCAGAAGTCCCTGCAGCCTTGGCCTTTCTTGACACCAAAAAGGCCTTTGATTCCTTGAATGGCCTTTCTAATATGCCACTCTTTGCAAATTAGGTCTCCTGCGTGGATGTATGTCCTTGATACAACTCCTGTACTCCCAACCAACTGCTCGTATTCGCGCCAATGGTTCCTTGTCCTCCACATCTACACTAACTAAGGGCACACGTCATGGGGGCCCACTATCCCCACTTCTATTCATCATTGCCATGGACCCCTAATTCGTCATTTGCAAGAAAAGCTTCTATGGCGTGGACTACAATTTGATACTGGTTCACTTTTGTTATCTCTCTACGCCGATGACTTATTACTCTTCCTCAGACATCCTGCCCCAAACGTAACTCCTATTATACAAGAGATTCAACGATCTGGCCTATTTTCTGGTCTTCACATTAATTGGGGCAAGACTGAGCTGTTTCCGCTATCTCCTGCCACTCAGCCTTTTCATTGTAACTTTCCACTGCAATGGTGAGTTGAAACGGTCAAATACCTTGGTATTCAAATTCACTGTCCTCCGTCCTCGACCCCTCCCAATCCAGATTCCGCAGCAACCACAGCACTGAGACCGCCCTACTCGCCGCCACAGACGACATCTGCACGCTGCTCGACCAAGCCCACACCACAGCCCTCATCCTACTCGACCTCTCCGCAGCCTTCGACACCGTCTCCCACCGCACTCTCGCAGCGAGACTCCACGACGCCGGAATACAGGGAACCACCCTCGACTGGCTCCGCTCCTTCCTCGCCGGCAGAACCCAAAGGATAAGACTCCCGCCTTTCCTCTCCGAATCAACAGAGATCAACTGCAGAGTACCCCAAGGATCATCGCTCAGTCCCATGCTCTTCAACATCTACATGGCCCCCCTTGCCGCAATCGTCAGACAGCATGGACTCAGCATTGTATCCTACGCCGACGACACCCAGCTCATCCTCTCCCTCACAAAGGACCTCAAAACCACCAGACTCGGCTTCCAAGAAGGAATGAAAGACGTTGCAGCTTGGATGAGCAGCAGCTGTCTGAAACTCAACTCAGAGAAGATAGAGGTCCTCGTCCTTGGACCCACCCCATCAGCTTGGGACAACTCCTGGTGGCCCTCCGCCCTCGGCATTCCCACGCCCACAGACTACACCCTGAACCTCGGCATCATACTCGACTCCTCCCTCACCATGACCAGACAGATCATCGCCGTCACCTCCACCTGCTTCAACACCCTCCGCCTCCTCCGCAAGACCTTCAAGTGGATCCCCCCCAAAGCCAGAAAGACCGTCACCCACGCACTCATAACAAGCAGACTGGAATACGGAAACGCCCTTTTTTTTTTGCAGAGTTTTATATAGCGCGAACTTGACCCGAATCGGGTATCAGAGCGCTTTACATAGCACCAGTTACGTTACATTAGGACACACATTCATTTTTGTTAGGCACGGGGAGATTAAGTGATTTGCCCAGAATCACAGGATGTTCAGCGTCATTGCCGAGACTCGAACCCAGTTCCCCAGGTTCGAGGTCGGACGCCCTAGCCGTTAGGCCAACTCCTACGCGGGAATCAACAAATCCTTACTACGCAAACTCTAGACCATCCAGAACACCGTGGCCAGACTCGTCCTCGGCATCCCATGTCTCGAGCACATCACCCAACACCTGCAAGACCTCCACCGGCTCCCTGTCGAGAAGAGAGTAACCTTCAAGCTGCTCACCCACGCCTACAAATCCCTCCACAACACCGGACCCAAATACCTCAACGACAGAGTCCCCATCCACGTACCCAAAAGGAACCTCTGCTCCGCCGACCTCACCCTAGCAGAAACCCCGCGCATCCGCAGAACCAGAGCGGGTGGAAGAGCCTACTCCTAAGTCGTGGCCAAAGCCTGGAATGAGCTCCCAGTCAACATCTGATGCTCCCTGACTCTGCACACCTTCAGGATGAGCCTTAAGACCTGGCTCTTCAGCTGATCCGGAACTGCACCCCCTCCCCCCAGCACCTTGAAACCCTCACGGGTGAGTAGCGCACTTTAAACCCCTGATTGATTGATTGACTGTGATAAGGGTCAACCCTCCGCTGAAATTATGGCTCAGCCATCGACAAACTAACTACAGATAGAACGTTGGATTAAATTGCCACTATCGATGGCTGGGCGCATTGCCATCATTAAAATGGCTGTGCTTCCTAGATTTCTTTTTCTGTTCCTTAACATGCCTATTCCCCTCACTAATGTGTTCTTTGACACACTGAGGGGATAACTTCTGCAGCTTATTGGGCAGGTCGTAGATCACGAGTGGGCTGGCGTGCATTGGTTCTTCCCTATGTAAAGGGCGGCTTTGGTGCGCCTCATGTCCAACTATATTATCTGATAGCACAGTGTCAATATGCATACCACTGGTATCACAGGGATGCCCGCCTTTCATATGACCGTTTGGATTGGGTACAGCTTTCGCTCTACCTCGGAATTCTCCTTTACCAGTGGGTCTCCCTTTGGATCCCAGGGACATTCAGCCACTTCCCACCACATGCTGTGCCTGGCGCCGACTGCTGCACATGTTGGGAAGGGAATATTTGTACTCTACCACCCTCCCACTTGCTGGCTCCCCCAATGACTGAGACCGCAGTGACACTCACGCTGAGTCGATATGCACTTCACACCATTGGCGACCTGTTTCCGGAGACCCATGCTATCTCTTGGGTTGAGGACAGCAGCTTTGTTGACGCTACACTGCTCGATAGGTTTGTACTGCATCGCATTCAGAGCACTTTGAGGGCCCAAATCCCGACAAACCCTCTTGCTCCTGATGCCTTTACCCCTCTTACAACTCTTATTAATGGTGATACTGGTGAGCACTTGGTATCTAAGCTTTACCGTGCCTGCCTGAGCTTGTTACCCACCATGGATGAACGACTGCGGGTGGTGTGGCGGTAGGACCTGCGGCATCCATTACCGGATGACGTCTGGTCCTATTGCTGTTTACAGACTAAACTTGTATCCCCTAATCACCGACACAAACTGTTGCATTTTAAGTTTCTCCAACAAGTCTACGTGACACCCATTCTATTGGCTAGGTTTGACCCCGCCCATTCATCGGCCTGCCTAAGATGTAAAGTTCCCGATGCCGGCTTTCTTCATTTCACATGGACGTGCCCCCATTTAGGCAACTATTGGACTGGCATTTTCTCCAAGATTTCCCAGATGATAGGATCAACCTGACCCCCTGATGGTGTTGCTGGGCTACGTACATGATGTTTCGGGGGAGGTACGCCGTTTTGTGGCAGTTGCGCTCTTTTTGACCAAACATGAGATTTCTGTACACTGGGGTAGTGGACAGTGCCGCACCACGACACAGTGGCTTAAGAGCCTAACTTTTTGGGATACTACAAGTGAACTTTATGCACAGATGCAATCACCGACGTCTCGCCCTCGAGACATCTGGCAACCCCAACGTACCTACTTATATCAAGCCACGTTGGCCACCTAGGACTGACTATGTGGAGGGGTTCACCTCGTTGATAGTATATACACTACATAGGGGCTGTGTGGAGAACCATGAGGGAAAATGAAATAAATTATTAATTTTCCCTCGTCGTTGTCTGTTAAAATCCCCCCGTCCTCCACCTGGCCCCACCGCCCACCGCTCTTACCTGCACGTGCCGCGGCTGCTATTTGATGATCTGGGTTTTGTGTTTTCTGATAAATGTCTGGATCGTTTGATATGTCTCACCTTTTCTTTAGACATGACATGTCCGATTGTTGCTGAATGTGGTGTATTTTTTTGTTTTGTATGCAGAAAATGATAAATAAAAATGTTTTTAAAAAAATCAACAACAAAAAAAAAAGCTATCTTGTGGTCCTTTATGCGCAGTCTCCCTCTGTCCTTTCTGGTAGGGCATTGTGAGGGCAGCCGATAAGCTCCTGTGCATTACCTGGGTGCTGTATCAGACATCTCACCCTCGCCCCCCCAACCCCACAGCTGTTATCTCAGGCGAGCAGCCCTCCCGCAGACACCGCCAGCGGATATTTGGGTTGTGTCTCAAAAGGATGAAGACAAAACAGCCATCAGCTGCTCCGCAGGCCGCTTATTAAGAGTGGGATGTAATTTCCTGATTACAAGGCTGCGGTTTGCTGCCCACCCCCAGCTGTGGGGGGTGTAGGTTGTTGGTCGGGGGAGGGTGCAGTGTGTGTACAAGAGGGGGGGGGTCAGTGAGGCTGCTGCTGGGCCCTGATAACCTCATCTGTCGCTTGAAAAGACACAATAGCAATCACAATCACAAGTATAAAAGCTCATTATTGCAGTAGCGCCGAGAGCGCTAGTCATGTTATTAATTGTAGCGCTACTTTTTCAGAAATGCTAAGAATAGCCTCGCCTGTTCATGCAGCGCCCAAAGCCTGTCATGTAGCGCTCCAAAAAGCGTGCTAATAGTTCTTGGTAAGAAAGGGGCTCGTGTCATTGATTTTGCAGGATTTGTCTCCCTGGGGTCAAACCTGAGACCCTCAGATCCTTGAGGATTTCTGTCTCATCCCACTGAGCTCTGTCTTCTTCTTCTTAGAATCCCTCATACTCTCTGAAGTTGGATGTCAAGGCCTTAATGTCTCTAAAACATGAGGGGCCGTATCACAAGCTGAGCACTGAGGCCGCTAAATTAAGACACGGGGGCTGATTTATTACGATTTTACGCCATTTTTGCGCCGTGTTTGCAATGCATCACAAAAGTTATGCAAATTAGCACAAAATCTTTTTGTCCGATTTTCTTTCCAGCTCTCAACTTTTTTACTTGCATTACTTAGCGTCAAGGGGGCGTACCATGGGTGGTGCATGGGCGTTCCCATGCAACCACCCAAGATTTCTGACACTAAACCCAATTTACTAGCTATGAAGGAGAAATGCTATTTTTCTCCTTTGTTTTCCGACTTCGCATGTGTGCTGCACTGTACAGCACACATACAAAGTGGGAACATGTTTAAAGTTAGCCTAAGCTCAGTATTTTGTACTTGAAGGATATCCTTCCAGTACAAAACCTATGCTTGACTCACAGAGGCACCCTTGCACTATGGCGCAAAGGTGTCTCCGTGGTGCACGGCAGCTGATGTCAGCACTGGCGCTAGACAGAGGGGAGGAGAGGGCCATATTTCAGTCTATTTGGTGCTCTCATGCTCTCTCCCTCTCACGCAGCACAGCATTTGCAGCTACTGCACTGCGCTGCGTGAGAAATTGCTAAATCTGGCCTGGGGTCAGATCAGTAAACATGGGACGTTGGTACTATTTCATGCCGTGGAAGGTAACTAAGGCAGTGCTTGGTGCATACACCTTTTACCACAGTATGATAAAATCAGGTTTTGAGAGGTGGTAATGTGTGACAAAAATATGTGCGCCTGTTTTTGTGGTGCATTCAGTTGTGGAAGTGCTGTGCTGTATTGATTTTTGAGGTCTGTTTCTGTGCTGTTTTATATATTGCATTTGTGTTCTATTTTGACTGTTCTGTGGTTCACCAGCTACCTAACAAATAGATTCCATAGCGTCCAAATAAATGCAAAACAGATGAGAGCGCGCCCCATGACCGCTGTGTACTTCAACACTCCATCGTATGGGCAGTCATTTCCAGCCTAGGAATGGATCCTGGCATACTTGTGCTCAAGTGTAAACTCAACTCTATCATCTGAAAGCATCATGTATAGGATGAAACACTGCCCCTGAAAGCATGATGCTAGAGGCCTTCTTGAAAAGCAATCTCCTGAAAGTGGACCTCTCGCTGATCAGCAGTGATGGCCGACAAGCAGAAACAGAAGAATATCTCACAGCCGTGAACTTCAGAGGCCACGCCCTCCACTTTCAGGCATGGCCAAGTGTCTCAAGTCTATACTGACGTCAACACTAGGGGTGGGCGTAACTCGCGGAATTCCATGTAGGTTAATCACGTGGAATTACCTAAGAATAATTATTAAGATTATCATTGAATTACACGAGAAGAGTAGTCCTACATTTAGCACTATTCCTTAGCACCAAAAATGACCCTTTTGGAGCATTTTGCACTAAGAAATAGTGTTAAATGCACAGAATATGAATAGCAAGTGCGAGCAGCCACTCACACTTGCTAAATGTGTTCTTGGGCCTTCGGGTCAGATTTTCCCCCAACTTAGTACCAGCATTTAGTGCTATTTTCTTAGAGCAAAATGCACCATTGCATCCAAAATGGATGCGAGGATGTATTTTGTACTAAGAAACAGTGCTAAATGCAGCAGAACGCGAATAGCGAGCACTCACTAAATACGCTCTCGCTGTAGGATTTTTTCCCCAAATTACTCTTAGATACGCGAGTCGGAATGATCATATAATTATTGGTAATTTCGATAATTAGGATTGTAGGATTTTCCCCCCAAATTACTCTTAGTTACGCAAGCAGGAGTAATCACATAATTATTTGTAATTCCGCATCAAAGAGTAATGCAGAATTACTGAAAATACTCTGATTACTCCCTCCTAATCAAAATTCTGCCCACGCCCAATCAACACCCACTTCGCACGAGAGACTCTGGCAAGTTGGCACCAGTTCGCACGTCTTCACCTGGCAGATCATATTTCTCATACACCCACTTCAGAATGCTAGTCCAGCGCTGTGCCTTCCTCCACATGAACTGCAGCAACCCCCTGCTCACTGGCGTCCCGATCCCTCATCCAACACCACTAGTGGTCATAGTGCGCTCACAACGTGCCAATCGCTAACCCCAAAGTGGGCAAGGAACACCACAAAGCTCCCACCTCCATCCCATAGCGAGAAAGAGGAGGCCGACACCAGGTCTGTGTTCTAACAAAATGTATCTATTTAAACAATTAAAATTCAACCATGGAATGGAAGGCTTTCACATACAACAGTGATATGAAAAGTAAATAAAGGCATCGCATGAATTGTACAGCAAGTAACACTTGAACTATATAAGATTATACACATTTTGCAATGATTCAGCTGTGATAAACAGTTCAGTGTTCGGGATCAGCTGCCCCAGTTGCACACCCATAATAATGGTCGCATTGCAGACAGCAAATCATCTTCTATTTACACTCCCCGCAGGGGCAGGCCCCTGTGCCATAAAGTTACATTCCCCATCAAGGGTCAGTGGCAAATAACGCCACCAGCATACATTTGTACAAGTTTCACCCTTGACTAGGTGAGGGATGAAACTCGACATACAAATGAATACATATGCACACACCACCAGGGAACCGCATAACGCACCATCCCTACCAGGGCACCTGGGGCCTGAGCATCCTCCACGTGAAGCCTCTGTCAGTTATCAATCCCAGGCTGCCCAACTTGGCCTGAGAGGTCCAGGAACCACCAGCAGGTCTGTCCCCCCTCGGGATAATCCCCGCGCCCGAACACTCATTACCCCATCAAGGGAACAAACTAGCAAAGTAGCCAAATTGCTCCGGTATCCTCATTCTTTAAATGAACATTTCTGACATAGGGCAAAGAGGTTACTGGCGAACATGCCCCCCTCCCACCTGCACTTCCTGGAGATCACCCCCATGGTTGTAAGAATGAATAACTCATGGCCTCAGTCAGAAAGATGTAGCTCATCCTTTGCAATCAAATCCACGCACCTGAGCTGAAGTAAATTATGCCTGATGGTACCCGCATATGAACTCGAGAGGAGCTTCTGCACTGAGAGAATTGGCTTCTTACCAGACTCACTCATGGCCTTGGGACACCAGACATACGGCCATATGGACCGCGGTACGAGCTCACTCGTACGACCAACTCATACCAGGGTTATGAGTCGGGGCTACTAAACAGCAAGGAATCGGAGCTAAGGCATTCGTTGCCAGTTATCAGAGACAATGAGCCAATAAACACATAAGCACCTGCTGGAGTCATCCTCAAATCTGGCACTGAAACAAGCTGCCCGGATGTCTGGATCTTCCATCAGCCGAGTCGCGTGGCTGAAGAATGAATAGTCCGCTCCATTGGACCTGCAGTGATTTAAGCCCCACCGCGGTGCTCCCCGATGATGTCACTCCTCAATCCTGTGTGGCGCTAGGAGCTGAGGGTGAGGTGCCCTCTCTAGCGAACTGAAAGAACTGGGAGGGAGATCCCCCCCCAAGGCATTCTTGGGCACAACCATGGCAGACACTTTGCACCAGCCTGTGGAGCGACTAAAGGAACCCTTGCTAGATGCGGGGGTCATCGTCTTACCCTCCACATGGGCAAATGATGCATTAAGGAACTAAGGAAGTGCCATCGGATTTTACACCTGAATCAGGACCTTCACCACCTCACCCTGTTGGCCTGCATCATCTTTCAAATAAACTACACCATTTTCAAGATCATTGCATCCAACTCATCATAAACCTGGCATAAGTGACAACATTTGCTCTGTTCTTAAACCCAAGAAGATCAAGAAACAATTCACCAGAAGACAGATCTTTTCCTGCTACAACCCAAGAATTCGAACTCCATCCCAGCACAGAATTGTTTTTTCCAGATTGAAATTATAGTCAATGGTCCATTTAAAAATGTGTTACTATATTATGTGTGGGAGAGTATTCCAGTAGCATGAAAATAATGTTATATGGAAAGTAATAGACCAAACAAATCAAAATGGCAATTATAAATCATATATATCCATAAAGCCTTTTTCATAGGCGTTGAATTGCTCTTATTGATGTGTGAGATTGAATATTTTTTTCAGTTGACGCATTTGTCACGCTCGGTATCCATATTTCGATATCCAGTTTAATGATGCATTTCCAGTTTTTAGCACTATTTCTACAGCCATCATAATTCCTCACAGAAGCCACACTTGTTAGCCTTTTTAGGTTGAAGCCTGTTCGACAGCACAGCTGTCTGGCTGTGAAAATACTTCTTGTAGGTATTCTGAAAGCTTCCTTGGGAATGCATTCCACCCACTGTTTACCTTTAGCTATGTGGTTTATAAGTCACATTTTCTGGCTTTTTATTTGCTGATTTTATTTGTTTTAGGCTGTCCAGCATGTCTTCGTCCATCCTGGGGAGCAAAGTTTCTTCACAATCTCTCCATGTATTCTTCCACGAGTCCTTACTTTCTCTAAACTGGCATTTAAATGTTCTTCTTATCTTGTCACATTTTCTTTCTCTGACTTCAAATGAGAGGATTTATGTGACAATTTTACCGGGTACCAGGATAGAAAAGGTTTTTTTCTATCACACAAAATATTTAAATGTCTGTAAATGAACTGTGCAAATATTTCAGAATATATCAGAATTAGGAAAGCACAAATGAAGCACATTTGTTTGTAATTCAGAAGTATGATGGAAACAGATATTTTAATACAAGCAAAACAATTCAGTACACTAGGTGATGCCATTTCCACGCATTATCATTTGTGCACTGTATAGTTCTATCAGTAAACTGTATGTGAAAATGTAATGGTTATTTCAATGGAAAATGTGTTGTCTGTAATGGCAGTGTGGTACCACACCATGTATAGTCCATACTACGCCACTCCACTGTAAAACACACTATTCCACTCTATGCCCCTCCACTGTAAGCCACTCTACTCCACCACAATCCACTCCACTCTAGCTCTAGTTTAGACTATTCTACTCCACTCTGACATTCCACTTTACCCCACTCCACTCCACTATGACACTCCACTCTGTGACACTCTACTTCACTCTATAACACTCCATGCCACTTTACTCCACTCTATGCCACTCCACGCGACACCACTCCACTCTGACACTCTACTCCACTCTATGCCACTTCCCTCTAGGCCACTCTACTCCACTCTATGACTCTATGTCACTTCACTCTACGCCACTCCACTTCACAACTCTACTCCAGTCTACCCCACTCCACTACACCTGACTCTACATCACTCTACGACACTCAACTCTGCCATTTTATTCCACTCTAGTCCCCTCCACTCTACTCCACTCTGTGACACTCCACTCTTCGCCACTCCACTCTTCGCCACTCCACTCTACGACACTCCACTGTTTGACACTCCACTCCATGCCACTCTCCTCTACACTAACTTTTAACCATGCTGAATAGCAGCCACACTGGTGTACAACATGGCTATCACAACAACAATAGCTCTTGCATAGGCGAGACCTCTTGGCTTCGCCAATGCTTGTTCTAAAGTACGACCAGTTGACTATGTTATTAAAAAGCTCCTGGATGTTGGACCCATGCTCTTTTCCAAAACTCTTTCTGCTAGATAACAATTATTGGGCATCAAAGAAACATGGATATAATTTGCATGGCATGTTATGTTTGGTATCACCACCATTTTCCCCCTTCCAAGAGACCACGTTTTTCCATTTTAAGACAGGAACAATACACTCCTTGCATTGTTTTCCGTTGCACCAGCACTATTTATGGAGTAACACTACATTTTGGAAGATCATGTAGATATCTCTTTTTTCAGTGATCTTAGTATTCAATTTGTTTTTCCCACTCACTTTTATTATTTGCTAATAGATGAACAGGGTCCTTAATATAAAATCTGTAGATTTTTGAGCATGAGATGTCAGTCGATACATTTAAAGTTTAGAAACTGATCCTGTGGGATTGACTAATCTCTGGATTCTTAAAATTGTGTAATTCTTATTTCTCAGAGGAGACGACGCTGGCACAGGTATTTCTCTAACTCTACCTGTGCTTGCTCATATTTGGTTGTTAGCTCAGAGATAAGTTTCTCTTTTTCTGCGATTACTCCATGTAACAAAAGTACTGCGTCCAATATAAATCTCCCAGCCAAATGGTATATTTTGCAATCATATGTACAGATTTTTCCATAATGGAGCCTCTAATATCTTAAGTTGAATAATGCCATTTTTGGTACAGGTTTTGAAGGTATGCTTGGTGTTGCAACTGGTAATTTCTGGTTGGCTGAGGCGGTTCCTAAGCCAGGAAGAACCTACCACTCCCATCAGGGTTAGGGGATTACACTCACTGTATAACCTGCGCTCACCCTTGGGTAGCTTGTCATTGCACAGTCAGGGTTATCACAGAGACAATGTATAAAGCATTGGCACAGCACTCCCACACAATAAATACACTGAGTGCCACAAAAGAGACTTCACACGTGGTGTATGTAAATAAAGATTGTATTCAACACACACATTAATTAACACAACATGAACATCATTTCTTTCTAGGCATAAATCACACTTGGAAATATTATTGCAGCACTAGGCCCAACATTGTTAAAATGACGTCGGTAATATGCTCACTTGGGAAAAATAGTATTTTCCCCCCAGCACCCTTATGCGGTGTGATACTTTGTCAGAACTGGGCCCACCCTGACAATTAACACAATTCAAATCCCCACATTTCTAAGGTGCACCCCAGGTCACAACGATATAAAGGAGTGTGTTCACACAGGAATTTATAACCCTTTTCAGCAGCACCATGGGCCAAGGCCGCATGGGTAAAACCAATGTCAAAATTAAGTATTCGTTAGGTAATCAAACAAACCAGTAAAACAACACCGCTGTGCGGGGCAACTATTAGCAGGCAGTTCTCATGCAGCACACTCTCCCACACTCATACAGCACCATCACGTGGTGCAAAGGATATCAGCAAGTCCGTATGAAGCACGCGCACATACTCGGCACCGTTAGGGGGTGCAATTGATATCTGGCCACTCAGTTGATAATATGAACGCGGACCCCGTGGTACAATACCTCCCACACATCTTAGTTACCCTCCCACTACTCTGCCCACATGTTACAGTAAAAAAAATAACCCACCCCTTACTACACTGGCTTAAGGCCGGAGTCACACTTAGTCAGGGGCCCAGGGGAGAAGGCTGAAGTAACTATCAGGGCAACCAGGCAACAGTCAACAAATGGGAGGTTGGCCACCACTCGAGAAGTTTACCCACTTTATGCGGAGAAGAAACGGGCTAAAGGCTGTCCCAGTCCAATCAAGAGGTCCCTCAATTTTCCTTTGGGCACCAGCCCAGTTCTTTGAAGCACAGGGGGGGAGGGTCAGTCGGGGAGGGTCACACAGTCTCTCAACCTGCTTCTGATCACTCTAAAAAATGTTCCTCAGCCCAGTCACTTACTCTCACCACCCAGGCCCAATCTGGGCGATACTGCCTGGCAACACAAAGTTGTCGGGCCGGGTGAGGAGAGGGCAGTTAATTCGCCGCACTGAGAGTAAGACGGAACACTCAGTGAATGAGGGATGCAGCTGTCCCCGCACCCCACGGGATGTGAAACATAACGTCTGGTGTGCGTTGATCTGAGTTGCACCAGACAAACCGGTCACAATGAACCACGAGTTGGGTTCTCTGTACGTCCCTGGAAATGAGGTACAATGTCTGGTGCCTAATGATCCGAGTCACACCAGACAATCTGGTCACAATGAACCAAAAGTTGGGTTTGCCGTACCTCCCTGGAAATGAGGCACAATGTCTGGTGCACAATCATACGAGTAGCACCAGACAATCCAGTTACAATCAACCCACAGTCCGGTTTGCCGTACCTCCCTGGAATGAGGCACAACGTCTGGTGCGCGGTGATGAGTTGCACCACACAATCCGGTTCCACATGCACAGTCACAAGTTCAATAGTACTGCATGAGGTTGAATGAGGCACTACTATGGATGCACCCTTCCTCTGAGGGTCGCAACTTGTGAATCAGACACTTCACGCAATGAGCATGCAGTCGGCTTGTCGCACAAGAGAAATACAGCACAGACGATAAAGCAGGCCACAATGAGTCCTGCAACTGGTGAATCCGCTCACCACCAACGAGACGCTTGTGTGTGCTCAGGCCCCATGATGCAGGGGCCACACTCCTTAGATGTGGGCATGGTTTGGGGCTCCACACAAGGAAATCTGATCTCCAGGCACAATACTTAGTTCCACGCTCACACCGCGCTGTAGTCAGGATCCAGCAGATGAAGTAGGCGCTTGAGAGGGCACCGGTCTCCAAGTTATCCCCTTCGATGGTGTAGGTCCCCCACAGGAGGTCTTTAATGTCTCTGAGACCTCCACAAAGAACAGGGGGCAAGCCATCAAGCACTTGGAGAGCACACTTCAGGGTGCCACACAGAAGTAGGTAGTCAGCCCAGGCCAGCCACTACTCAGGTAGGGTGCACAGTTCCTTGTGCACAACAGATTCCTTTGGAAGGGTGCACCACGCAGTCCAGGATGTCTGGTCCCACTTTCCCACAAGTGTATCTCTACCTTGCTGAAGTATTGCACTAGTAATTACACTGTAGTGTGAAGTTGGGGGTGGTTCAGAGGGTTTCCCTTTGAACCACAGATGTCTCCCCTAAATTTCAGACCTGTCTGCCAGGAGGCCTTGGAATGCAGCTCTTAATCTTTAGTGGGGCCATGATCTGGCTTCCCAGAGGCCAATGTCAGAACCTCTCCCTCCAATCCATCCAGCCAGGTCCTCAAATGACAGAGGTCTGTCGTTCTGGTTGCATGCCCAATGTTTATGACTGTCTCTGGGGAATGCACAGATGTGCTCCCCCAGGCTCCAGTGTGGACTGGAGTCAAACTAAAAGGCACACAAAAGAGTTTAGCGCCGAGAAATGCCCACTTTCTAGAAGTGACATTTCTAAGCTATTATTGACAAATCCACCTTTACCACAGGGGAGGATTCATCATTGTGAATCCAATGATAGTAAACATCATGAGGCTACTCCAGTGTATGCCACCAGTGCAGCTTAAAGCAATCTCAGCCATTCCCCCATGTTAACCCATGGGAAAGCAAACCTCATAGGTACTGAAAACACACATGGGGGTTATTCACTACCTGGGCAGGGAACATACCTGTGTACCTACCCTGCCTTTCACCTACCACTTGCTCCACCCCCAGGGCTCACCTTAGGGGTGCTCTAGTGTTATTGAAAGGCACCCTCATTATGGGCCAATGATTCAGAAAGGCCAACCTGAGCATAAGTGCAAATGTGCACACACAGGTCTGCAATGGCAGGCTTGAGATATGTTTAAAAACATCAGGTAAGCACCATTTCCTAACAAGTGTGGGAAGGGCATGCGCACCTTCACACTGCATTGCAGTGGGAAAGTGCCCCGAGTCCTAAGGCCACAAAAAGAGAATCAGCAAAACCCATGAGGAAACAGCAAAAAGTTTAGGGAAATACTACCTCAAGAGTATCTGGTCTAGCACTTGGCAAAAACAATACTGCCTATATATTAATATCAAGCTTTTTGTCAAGCAAAGGAAAATGAGAAATGGTAATTCAGGTATTGCCTATTACGCCTACATTTATTTACTTGCGAGTTTCTGGTATTAGAGGTTTAATTACACCAATGGTTGGTGAGTCTAATAGAGTGTGCTCCCGGCACAGATCTGACAAACACCATCACTGCTTCTCCTCAAAGAAGCTGAAGACATCCTCTTCAAGGCACATCTCATCTGCAACCAACAAGACCCGATGCATCTCCCGCAGTGACACCATGTAAGAGGAGTCCCATGTATCTAAAGCTAGATGTCTGCTACACCCTTTGCTGGTGCAGCCCATCACCTTCTCTTGTGCTGTCCGCTGATGATTTGCAGCAAGGGTGAGGTTTAGTTAAGGTTGCAAACCTACGCTTACCCATGTATACTCACCTTCACAATGTGGTAGTTGATGTTTTCGCCATAACACTTTGGCAAGTCTATATTTTGGTCCTCAATATTCTTACACAACCACTAGGGACAGGTTTCTTCTTCCTTTATTATATCTATTTTTTTAAATTATTTTATCAGTGGCTACATACAGGTTATGCATTACATTTTCATATCCAGACACATTGTAAGCGTGTTTAATGCATATCAATCCTAACAGTGCAGCCAATTACCAGCTCATTGAGCTAACATGTAACATCTAACACTGCAGTGCATGACAGTAAATGCATCTTATATGTCGACATAATAGCCAGCAGGCAGGTGCGTTCTGATGCTATTCCCTGATCTCCCCAAAAGTGCTAAGGGCGTGCTTTTCAGCCAGTAATAACACCGGGGTCATGGCGATTGCCAGGGGATTAGGAGACACTAAAATTCTGGGGGGGGGGGGGGACAGGGACAACCTTGTGGACTTTCCAGTGACCCTATACAAATCACCGCCCATTAAACAAATACAATCGCATAGTTTTGAAGTGAAATATTGAGAAAAGCAGGCATGTAGTCACAGTTTGCATATATGCTTTATTGTTATTTACATACACATAGTAATCAGACCAAATGTTAAAAAAACATGTATATGAATCTTGCATCTTCATGCACCAAGCAAACAAAGGTCGTTGACTTCGGATGGGGGCGTCATGTTTGCAAGTGCATTATGGTTTGAAAAGTACCTGCTGCTGCATTCCTGGTCTCCCACAATTTTCAGGCAACAATAAAAATGTGAAGATAACTTCGGTGATTAATGTTCTTTCTTGAGATAGATCGGAGGTTTGTCTAGTGGAAGTTTTGACTCATGGTAAGGTAGCCACAGTGGGTTAATATGCCTGATGCAAAGAACGTGTACCACACAGATCACAAAATGCATATAATGTAAATAGGTCAGTGAGTTACTGCTTATGTCTGAGAGATTTTTTTGCTATTTGCAGTTTATAAGTTAAAATCCTAACATTGAACAGTGAGCTATTAACCGTCATCAAAGAGCTGCATGAAATATGCAAGGTATAGATTAGAACATTATGATTTTTCCCCAGTCTTTCATTATCCTAATGTTGGAAAATGGGTTCATTAGGATGGAAATCAATTCTGATTATTAAAGAGAACCCCACCAACCATGGTGTTATGTTTTAAATTCTGAGTTTGTGCTTCTCTAGGGTTGCAATGCCATCCTGTGCCCCGGGCACTCCCCAACTTTTTGCTGACTGGTACTGGTGGTTCTTGACTCTGACTGACCCTGGGCACTGCCTAACCAGTCCCAGGGCCAGTGTTATGCTGAAAGATACACTTAAAAATACAGTGAAAACACCTACATACACTAGGGTGCACTTTGGGTTAGGGTACCCCTATGATTGGCATGACCTCCCCTATAAGGCCCTAGGACATAATAGGGCAGAGGGATTAGAACTACCTTTAAGTCCCTTGTATATAATAGGGCATGGCAGTTTAGAGGCCAGCAGCCCTTCCTGCGCTTGCATGTGTGCACTGCTGAAGCCTGAGGTCAGTTTAAAAGCGGCCCTGTGTTGCAGGACTGCTTTTAAAATGCAAATTGTGCCCAAAGTCGACTTTTGGGTCTGGGGCACTTACAATTTGATAAACTACAATGTTGGGGCATATTAGGTATCCCCAGGGTTTCCCCTAGGTGTCCCAGGGGTGAGGGGAGTCGGGTATCTACAAGGAGGACCCTTAAAAAATGAGTTTTATTTGCCCTGGAATTAGTGAAATTGCACATTTCACTGCCTAAATTGTAGCAAAGTGCTTTCCAAAACCGGTTTATGTGCTAGGAGCACTGTGAAGTGAGGATCTGCAATATTTTGATATAATCAGAACCCCTAAAGTCTTTCCTAGGTATTCCAGGGGTGGGGGTCCTGTAGGTATAAGCAGGGTCCTTATATAGGCCCTGGTATTGGAGAAATTGGCCAGTTCATTCTTCCATTGCAGATCCCCAGCCCATAGGTTAACATTGCAAGAGGTTATTAGTTAATAACTGGAGAAAGGAAAGCCATAAAACTAAGATTAAAGGACTCAGAAGAATGTTAATGATAAATGCAACAATGTGGTATTGTTGAATGTATTCTAAAATGTACAGACAAGAAGTTATACGACTTTCTTGTCTGTAAGCCAAAATTCAGCCCTGTATTGCTCTGCCTTGATTGGTCAGAGATACGTGGATTAGTCTGGCTGCTTTGAAGAAGTGATAAATGACCCCTGTGCTTAGGAAGCCTCTCAGGGTGGAGAGGTTGCTGGGCATAGGAATGCCAGGGGGAGGGGTAGTAAATAATGCCCTTCAAGGGAAGGAGGAGACAAGCTGAAGACACCAGTTTCATTTACAACTCTCCTCTTTGAACCCAACCATATGCTAGGATTAAGGAAGGAATGAGCAGATGCAAGGGGGAGAGACTAGGGAGATTAGCCATAATAGGGGTGTGTTTAGTTAGTTCTGCTCCCTCTGCTGGAAAATCAGCCATGATGAATTTTGGAGAAATTGTGTTTTCTCGGGGAAAATAATGCCACACTTTAGAGGATGTGGTCATACCCTGGGGCATTGCCCTGCACCTCATTGGACAGGAGTGACCTCCTTCTTGACCCAGAGAACTTTGACTAAGTATCTGAGAGGGACAGAGGCTCTCAGATGATGCTGCTTCAAACTTGGGAGAAGAAGGGTCCCTGCTGAGGAGTTTGATTTTCACCAACCAGGCCTTGGACTCTGAAGATTGTGCCTGTTGCACAATCTGGAATTACAGCCCTGTGGACTACCTTGCTTCAAAAGGGCTAAATGGTGAACTCCCTGCAAGCTGAAGGTTAACAGAGCTCACCTGGACCACCACCACCAAGAATCCCCAGCCTGGAGAACTACCAGTGAATATGTAAGGGTTTTGTCCAAGTGGATTGTGAGAACTGAAGTCCCTTTCAAGGACCATCTTGGAGATTCCAGACCCTTGGAGTAAGTTTTGGACACTTTGAGACCCTTTGGGAAACTTCAGGAAGACGTTCCAGAGGTTTGGAGAAGTTTGGAGCAACTTTGGAAAAAAGCTCCATAAGTGGACCGACTCGCCCTGGCCAGCCAAGTCGGCAACCCTCAACCATGAGTTGGCCTTCCGTCGAGGTTCCTCCCGCTGAAAAGCTCCAGGGGTCCGACTTCCAGAGTTTGATTGGGCGTAGGCGGAAACCCAAGCCAGCGAACCCGCACCGAATTCGGCCGAGTGAAGAGCATCGAGGGACCCGGCAAGAAAAAGCTCTGTAAAAGTTTCTAATTCCGAACGTAGAAAAGGTGACGGGGACCAACCACGAGAGCCAAGCCACCCACCATCAACTGTGTGCCGGCCTGGATCCCTGGCTCATCCCGCTGGAAAGCTTCGGAGGTTGGACTTCCATAAGTTTGATCGGGAGCTCATCGCAAGGCAAGCCGGCAAACCCTCACCGAATCAGGGCTGGCTGAGAGCTTCGAGGGACCCCAGGAAGAAAAGCTCCAGAAAAGTTTCTAAGTCAGAAGGTAAAAACTTTGACCGAGACCTACCGCAAGGAGTAGCCCCACAGGGCTTCATCGTGGTCAGCCTGAAACTTTGACTTTGAGCAGGTCTAGCGTGACCAGATGTACCAATAGGCGCTATACGTTTCTATGTGCTATATAGTGCTAAATCTTTAAAAAGTCATATACCCGGTTCCCTACATTGGATTTTTTTCATTTTAAAGAGAAAAATATTTCCTATTTTCATAAATTGGTGTTGGATTTTTATTGTCTGTTGTGTCTTAATTATTTACTGAATTGGTGTTTTTAAATGCTTTACATACCGGTCTTTGAAGTTAAGCCGGTCTGCTCACAGCCAAGCTACCAAGGGTTGAGCATGGGAATAATTTTCTAAGACCGGTACTGAGCCATATATTGAGGCAGTGGCCGTATTGCCGGGGACAGATATACATTTGCCCCTACTAATAACCCACTTTCCAACATCCAGACCAAGCACTCTTAAACAATACTGTCTACAAGTATGGATGACATGTGACTCCTACACCCTGTAGTTTTATGTAACATTTCCTATACACAGATTTACACACCTATGATTGACTGCCTCTGTGTAGTGTGTGTGATGTAAAGTGCTGACACCCTGCACTGGTATGAGTGGCGCTATATAACTAATTAAATGCATATGAGAGAGTGGTTATGGAGACTTGAGCGGCACTATTAAAGGGTGGTAGTGGGGGAATCCATGGCGGAGCTGGGTTGTTGAATACCAAGGCTGTCTATTTGATTTCAGCTCCTGCCTCCTTCATCCACCAACATACTCTCCCTCCACATTATCTCACTCTTCCAGGTTCTTTCTCATCTTTGCTTTCTCCCTTTTCTCTGTTTTCCATATTTCCCTTCCTCCTTCTGCCCACACCCCTTGATGCCTTACTCTCTCTTATTCGGGTTTACAGTCTGATGGTTTAAAAAATGTACCGGTCTCTAAAAAAGAATGCAGTTGGGCCTCACCTGCAGACACAAGCTTAAATTAAGCATCATTAGCTTGCAGCCCACAAAGGAAATGCCAGAGTGGCTAGTCTGACCCTTTCTGCATTTTATCTCCTGCCTGAAGAGCAGATACACCCTTTTCTCTCCTTTCTGCAAGACACAAGGACCCCAGCCTTCTCCCTTCCCCATGACGTAGCCAGGGCCGGACTGGGAACCAAAACCGACCCTGGCAAAGTGCTCGGCTGGCTCTCCCGGGGGTTGGGGGGGCGGCGGAGCACTGTGCCAGGGCCGGTTTCGGCCGATTTTGTTACAGGGGCCGATATTGCAGCTATGCTGCAAAAACGGCCCTGTAACAAAAACGGCCCCCCAGGGGCCCAAAACTGGCCCCCCAGGGGCCCAAAACCGGCCCCCACCCTGGCAGCCCACCGGGGAAACGCCTGGTGCCCGCTACGGCCAGTCCGGCCCTGGACGTAGCACAGAAACATTAACATATGACCAAAAATAAGGGCCACATGGTCAACCTCATCTCAAACTCTCTGCCCCCTTTCTACCCAAAACAGTCTCCCAAGTTAACTGTTCTTACTCAGCACAACTGACTCTGGCGTAAATCCGAGTCCATTTTAATGTATCTTTTCCAATCCTTGTTACTTCTGCTGGGGTACTTACATTACTATTTCCATCAGAGTGAATGCTGCTTCAGAGCATCACCAGCTACCAGTCTCTTGTCTGTAATTGTCGGAGGGTTCCACTACTAAAGAATGCTTGCCAACTGCACTGTGTACAGCTTCTGGTATTTCTCATTCATGCCTCCCCCCCACGTACCCTCCCACGGTATGTAAGAATATAGAGCCTCTACAGGCAGGACTTGTTGTTTGAACCCCGTGTCATCATATTCACATTCAGCCGCGGCGCGTGCAGGTAAGAGCGGTGGGGCCGGGTTGGGGGGGGGGGATTTGACAGACGTCCACGAGGGAAAATTAAATAAATAATTCATTTTCCCTCGTCGTCTTCTGTCGAAATCTCCCCCTCCTACCCGACCCCTCTGCTCTTACCTTTACGGGCAGCAGCTGTTCTCATTAACTGTATTTGTAAAGTGCACACGTAGTTGAAAGGCAATGGAGTGCTTTACATGGTCAAAGGCAGAGATCCAACCAGAAAATGAATCTGGGTGGGAGGTCTTGGGTTCTGCGATGGGAGGTGGACTCTTTACTGTGTTGTGATGTAGTGTTCTTTAAAGATATGCATCTTCAGCTCCTTCCTAACTTGAAGAATACTTGAGGTGGTCCTAATGGATACAGGGATGTAATTACAGATCCTCAGTGTGTGGATGGGGTAGGCCTGTTTCCTCGTTTGTTTATTGGTTCTTGCACATCTTTGTCCCCCTGATTGAAGGTGTCTAAATATGTCCCTGACTGGCCCGTTGATAATTTTGCATTGTTTGTTAGATATGACCTGCATGACTGGGCCCAGTACTGCAGACGAGGCCTCACCAGTGATGTCTACAGAACTTACAACTGTCTGCTGAGTTTGCACCCCGATATCCAATCCAGAAGTATTCATACTGGCCCCACGTTGTTGACAAGTGAATTCCACAGATTGCATGCTTTGAGAGCCATCATCCCTCTGTCATCCTGGACGCAGACTCATGCCTAGAGCTGTTACGCTCCTAGCTGTCAATTGGCCACATGTCAAATGTAGGCCCTTCAGGACATTCTGGATTTTTGTCCCACTGTACTTTGCATGCCTGGATTTCAAAGTCCATGCCTATAGTAGAAAATGTAAAACTACAAGTACCAGTATGCAAAGGGCTGCTGGCTAAAGAGCCACGACTGGCTGATGACCTTATCGGTGATTCTTGTCCACTTTGAGCTTTAAAATTTAAAGTTACAGGATTCAAACGCATAGTTTCTTAATGAAAGCCCACTTGAGTGTCCCTAAATCAAGAAGACCCACAGATGTCACAGACAAACACAAAGAGACAGCATAGAGACAGCATAGAGGGCATGTGGAGCACTTGGCACATGTTTTATTGAGTATTTCAAGAACATGCCCTAGCAGGCCTGGAAATTCTAAAGGTAGACGAGGCGCCAACTGGCGCAGGGGGGTCATAAGGCCTACTCACATTTCGATTATTGGTGCAATACTGTGAGTAAATCTCTTGCACTTTTTATGAATCACTAACACAAGCACAACAGGCCTAAGTGGGAAAAATAAGTTTTAAATTGGTAACATTGTCAGGCCATTAATGGTACAGACTCCATAATGGGGCAACTTGGTTTACACTTTGTGTGCCTGCAAAAAGGCCCTCATATTTCTATCTGTGTTCAGAGTGGTACTGCCTGAATAAGTGTGGCTTACCTTTAATGTTACCAGAGGACTCCATAATATCATCAGAGACACAGTGGTCAAGTCATGGGCTTTCCCTTTTCCTGACATTGCTCTCAGTGTATTAATCCACTTGGTTAAGCTGATGTAATGCAAGACTATTTATCCCAGAATGCATTATTGTGTTTAAGGAAAGTCGGGGACTGCAAAATAGCGCTTTTCCTGATACAGTGTCATCTGGTACCTTTACTAGGCTTCTTAGTGAAGTGGGAAGGCACAGGGAAAGTTCCCTATGCAGTCTGTAATTCCTAATTTCAAGTCCCAGCTCCCACATGAGCCAACTGTGATCTGCGACTGCCGCCCTTAACCCCACAGTCAGGCTCCGATAATACTTCAGTTCGAAAGGGCTAGACATTCAAAATACAATAGGCAGGAAGCAGTGGTCGAAGTGGAGAAAAAAAAGTAGGAGAACTGTGGGCGGAGAATCAGAGGGCGAGAATAACCTGAGATTTGGGTCTGTGGGCAGAGTCAGAGGTGTGGCCAGAAAGAGCAAAACTTCCCTATTTTTAGTATTTATTTGGCATTTCACTGACCAGTTAATTCAACCAATAGATACACATGTTTATTTAAGGTTTAGTTTGAGTTATTGACATTAAAATACATTCACAAAGAGGGATATGTTTCCAATCACAGAATGTGCCTAATACGCTTTAAAAAGTGGAATCACAAGCCATTTGTCTCCGAGTCATGCAGTTTCTGTCATCAGCACTTCTACTCACTTATTCCACAAGTGCAGTTCAAACATGAATGGTAAAAAATCCAAGTTTAAAAAATGTTTTCCACTTAATTATGGCTGTACCATATTTGCCACATAATACATAATCTGCTGCATAATCTAACGATTTCACCCAAAACAATTTTGTAGCTCAAACGAAGTGGAGAGGTGTGGTGCAGCTGACTTCAGAGCACAGGGTTCACGGATCGATCCCCAGCTCCGGCGGCAGCTCAGCACCATGTGACTCTGGGCAATAGCTCACTTAATTTCCACAACAGCCCCCAGCGCCTTGCGACCCGTAAGGGTGAGTAGCTGCGCTATATAAAAACAGACTTACTTACATGTTAAACGAATCAAAAAGTACTAAAAGAAATGTGACTTACGTTGCTGTGAAGTGTAGGGCCCTTTGCAAAGGTTGACTGGTCACCTTTCTCACTGCTGCATTTGTATGTTACACAGGTACTAATGAGGCAAAAGCTTTGCAGAGGCTGTTAGTATGTATAAATATGTCAAAATAATAAAATATCATAAAATGTACCGCATTACGCTGCAGCCTTTTTTTTGCTGCATAATTTAGTCAACACTGTGACATAATTTTGGCCTCCATTGCTGCATAACTCCAGTGGCCCGAAAGCAGGCTGCACATATTAAAAGTGTTTGTGCACGAAGCAGAGACCATGAAGTTTGCGAACTTAGGGGCGGATTACGATGGTAGGCGGACTTCAGTCCGTCCGCCATCGAATTGGGTGATGGGACCGCTCGCCTACAAAGCGGCGGCCCCTCGATAGGCATTACAATGCGACCGCCACTACGGTGTTCGCAATGCCTATCTTTTACATTGCGGCAGGTGCTGCTGGCTGCATCACCCACCGCAATGTAAACAAGCATTGGCAAAGCCAATAGGTCTCGCCTTTGGGATCTTATAATTTTTTAGCAATGTAACAGTTGTTGTTTTTGCACTAAGGATTTTGTTTTGGATAATTAAACATTTTTTTGCTTTTATTGTATATGGAAATATGTTTTGTAGCAGTTTGGCTTATCCCTGAGTTAATGTGTAAAGCGTTTGCGCAATACGTACATAGCAACACCATACCAGGCACACCATAAAAGGAACTCGATACAAGGTTATATGAAGAATAGCCTTTGTATTTTTATAAAACATATTAGAACAGAGGGAAATGCGAAAATGAGCTTCAATTAGATAAAGAATATTACTTGTGGACGAGGCTGGTTTTGGGGAAATAGCACGTGAGTTCAAAATGCAAAAGGTTCGCGCTATATTTATTTTTTAATAACAAGCCGGAAATGTTTGTTTAAGAACGAAAAAGTTTCTAAATCGTGTACGAGGCTGGCTTTGGTGAGAGAGCACGTAAGTTGAAAATGCAAAAGGGCCGCGCTCTATTTATTTCACAATTATGACTAAAAAGTGTATCAATTATGGACGACGCTGGCTTGAAAAAGTGTATAAATCGTGTACGAGGCTGGCTTTGGTGAGAGAGCACGTCAGTTGAAAATGCCAAAGGGCCGCGCTCTATTTATTTCACAATTATGCACCGGAGATGTTTGTTTAATGCCTAAAAAGTGTTTCAATTGTGGACAAGGCTGGCTTTGAGAGAGAGCACGTGAGTTCAAAATGCTAAAGGGCCGCGCTCTATTTATTTAATAATAACGCTCCCGAAATGTTTGTTTAATAACGTAAAAGTGTACAAATTGTGTACAAGACTGGCTTTGGTGAGAGAGCACGTCAGTTGAAAATGACAAAGGGCCATGCTCACACGCCACACGCGTGCTTGTAAAAGTAAAACAGAATCACACTGCTGGCACTGCAATGATGTGTTTGCTGGGGCCGCGCTCTATTTATTTAACAATTATGCGCCGTAGATGTTTGTTTAATTACTAAAAAGTGTATCAATTGTGGACGATGCTGGCTTGAAAAAGTGTATAAACCGTGTACGAGGCTGGCTTTGGTGAGAGAGCACGTAAGTTGAAAATGCAAAAGGGCCCGCTCTATTTATTTCACAATTATGCGCCGGAGATGTTTGTTTAATGCCTAAAAAGTGTATCAATTGTGGACAAGGCTGGCTTTGAGAGAGAGCACGTGAGTTCAAAATGCTAAAGGGCCGCGCTCTATTTATTTAATAATAACGCACCCGAAATGTTTGTTTAATAACGCAAAAGTGTACAAATTGTGTACGAGACTGGCTTTGGTGAGAGAGCACGTCAGTTGAAAATGCTAAAGGGCCGCGCTCACACGCCACACGCGTGCTTGTAAAAGTAAAACAAAATCACACTGCTGGCACTGCAATGATGTGTTTGCTGGGGCCGCGCTCTATTTATTTAACAATTATGCGCAGTAGATGTTTGTTTAATGACTAAAAAGTGTATCAATTGTGGACGACGCTGGCTTTGAGAGAGAGCACGTAAGTTCAAAATGCTAAAGGGCCGCTAATAATAACGCGACGCAGGTGTGTGTTTAATAATGAAAAAGTGTATAAATCGCAAAACAAGGAGGCACGTCCGGCGAGTGGTGTGCGATGTGCGCGCGGAGGCACATCTGGCGAGTGGTGTGCGATGTGCGCACGCTGTAAGGGTGCCCGCGAGCAATACGCTTAATGAGCCATGACAAGGGAGGAAAGCCAGATGGCGCCTGTGCGCGTAACCGCAAGCTTTAGGCCACAAGCAAAAGCGTGTGGTCAGCTTTTTGAAGCCCCCTTACTAAAAGTCTCGCCAGAGCAGCGCATGCGCTGCCTGAGGCGAGACCTAAAAAGGGACATGTTACATATATCACTGCACTACATGGCAGTGCCACATGGTGAAGTGATATATAGGGGGGCACCATAGGTTCCCTCCAGGTCCCATGTCTGAGGGCCGGGGGTAAAGGGGCCCGCTACGGGCCCCCAATGTCCCTTTCCACCAGCTTTTCTATGGCGGGTGAACTGCCATGGATAGGCTGGCGGGTAAGGGACATCGTAATCCCTACTGCAGTGCCTGGTAGGCACCACCAGCATTGTAGGAACTACAAGCCCCTCCGCCGCACAGGTGGGCTCAAGGAGCCCATCGGGTGAGTGGCGATCAGCCTTTCCGACTGCCAGGGAACCGCCCGCCATTGTAATATGGCGGGCGGTGATGCAGTCACCGATGGCGGTGTGACCATCACCGACGGGGTGATGTGGCAGTCCCACCGCCATTATAATCACCCCCTAAGTTTGGAGTGCATGCAAATCCTACATTGCCAACCCCTGGTAAGTTGCACAACTAGTGCTGAAAAAGGCCAATGGAGGTACCAATGGGTGAGGTGGACTGGCCTCAAGGGTCTTGACCTCAGTGACAGAGTCACTGTCGCACTAGGATGTGCTTCTTCGTATGCCTGCCCGCAAGACTGGAGGTGAACTGCATGGATTGTGGTGGACAGGCCTTCAAGGTTAACTCACACTTGCCACCGTTAGGGTCCACCTGCTGGTGCTAAGACAGCAGGGCTTCTAAGGTCTATCAGGCCTTCTAAGGTGTAGCATCGGAATGTGCTCTGTCAGGAGAGTGGTCCGGTGGACTGGTCATGAAGGCTGAACATGGTTCTCCAGTTCCAAATTCGGCAGCTCTGGCCAGAGTGCCGCATCCTCTACCACACTGAACACCATACTGCCCCACTGGGAGAAACTCGCACTGCCTTCAGCTACAACCCAATTGTGCTGTGACTCAACTCAAATTATGCACTAGACAAGAGTAAAATGCTGCCTGAAAAAAAGTAATAACACCCTGGAAAAAGCAAACACTCATAGGGAATGCAAGGATAAGCAAAGCATGTGAAATGTAAGCAGAAACAACATGGTTACCTTAACGGTTTTAAACTCATTATTCAGAAATCAGTATGTGATTTTGCCTGAAAAGTTCAGGACATGACTACAGGACCAGGAAGGGACCCGTTTCAATGTCTATTGCTTATATCCTTACAAAATGTAAGCAGTTTGGTTTAAAAAAGACCACATCCCTAAACACAGAGCCGCGGTACACATTTTATAAGCTAAAATAATTAAAACAGTTGAAAACGATCATATTAAACGTTTTCCACTCCACCCATCAACCAGGTATTGCAGTCCCTTTAGGAATGGTGCACTTCCCCATCCTGGGAAAACAATGTTGTTCAAAGAAAGAAGATAAAAAGAAAGTAGCGCTTCACTGGCAAACTCTGTAAAGCGGCGCTAATGTGCGTGGGTGCAAATAATAATCTGGCCTGTCTGCTGACCACTCTGTATTGCTTTATTTAGTTATTTTATTATTTTTCGTATTTTGATACTTTTTTCTCTCTGTCCCGAGGTTGTACTTTGGAATAGAAAACGGTCAGAAAATGAGGACATTTCCAGCCAAAGTGTTCTGCTCTTTTTTGGATCCATTTCACAGGGGAACAAATACAGAAAAGGAGAGGCACGAGGGAGTACGTAAGAGCTGTCTCTTGAAATCAGCACTTAGGAGGAGCGAGACAGAGACAGAAAGAGATGGAGGAATAAAGTGAGAGAGAGGGGAGGAGGGCAGCTGCCAGAGGCAGAACAGGAGAAGTGGACACTGTCCTTGCCTTCTCTGGGCATGAAGGAAAAGAGACAGAGTTTTTTAGGTCCAGCCTAGCGGCAGCGCGCGTGCGCTGCTCGCTCTGCGAGACATGCTGTATTAGGGTATGAACTGGAAACCCCGCCCACTCTCTGCCCATATTTTTCATTCGCTTGTGTCATTGCCCTTCGTAAATGCTGGCTTCTGATTCATACATAGGATTGTTAGTCCTGCCTTGATACCGCCTTGTCTCCGTTTGTTACCACCCATAAGGACTGGATCTTTAACTTGGCTTTTTACACGGTCTGCGTTATAAGTCAGTGAGCGCTATTTTGTTTATTGACTTCTGGGGAGAGCCAGCAGGGCACGCTGGCCGCGCTATTATTTTCTTATTTGCAGCGCCCAACGTGGCTGCATGTGTTCTTTTTCCTATTTATTAACTTTGGTTATAGCGCCAGCATCTGCGCTTTAGCTTTTAACATTTTACGCTAAAGTGCGGTGCCGCGATTGCTTAAATAGTAAAGAAATAGAAAAAGAATGCACCTTTTTTTTTCTATTTCTTTCAGGAAATTAAGCTCATGTCCTGGTTTTTAGACAGGGTCGGGTGAAAACGGTGGGAGGTATCTTTTTATGGTTTGCAAAGCAGGGATAGTTGCAACTGTTATAAGAAAGCACTTTGATTAACAGGCATGCTACTGGCTTTATAAATGGAATTTTATGTATGTTCTTACTGCCTCTTCAGCAATTCTCTGCTAAGGAGCACTGTCATTCTGTATGCTGGGTTGAAGGAAAATTGTAGTCCTTCTATTTTTGGGAAATGTCCCGGTTTTTGGCTTTAAAATTCTGGTCACCCTAGCGCAGTGCCACCGTTGTAACAAAAGAAAATAAATAGGGGGAAAAGCGTTTAGCCGCCATGTTTTTTCCCGATTTGTTTACTTTTTGGTATGCCATGATCCTTTATTTTTTGTGGTCTCACCTTCTCTGAGTGGCCTGTGGGGGCCATTCCAGGACTGCCTAAGTGCCCATAATAGAGATTTCCTCCCGACAGTCCCGGTTGGCACATTGCAATTTGAAAGACCTGAACAATAGACTGTTCTACCCACTGTCACGCTCAATCCTCAATTCTTACTGGCTGTCATGTTAAAAAGCACACGTACACAGTGGCGCCTAAGGAAAAGTCGTTCTTTGCTCGTGAGAGCCCCATTGTTATCGACCACCGCAGCTTGTTGGCCGCGGTGGCTGACCAGGGGCCAAGCAGGAAGGAAGGAAAGTTGACTCTCTGTTTCAAGCCGCCCTTGGTGACAGAAAGCAACCGACCAGCAGTTGCAGCACATACCTAAAAACTGACGTCAGATTCCGCCATGACGCCACCAGTGTGGAAAGCCTCCTGCATACCTTCATCCACTTCCCAGCTCGCCCTGATAACGGCTTGTTTCATAATTCCCCTCAGCAGGACTTCAAGTGGGATGAGAAAACTGGGGGGTCTCTCAAAGGTGCGTGGCCGATCTAATTATAGAGTCGTGCCTTAAAAACACATAAGGTGAAGCTCTGTGCTTAGCATAGAGTACCGCCCGACTGGTATTTTGGTGCTTCTGTCATTGCATCCAAATATATCATACAACAAGTAGCATTACACCTATAACAAGCCTGGACTATTGGCTTTGTCAATGGTTGTTAATTGCATAAGATAAATAAACGACAGCCATGGCTTCGTTGTATATAATATTGAAATGCTTCAGTTTTGAAATGGTGAGACTGAAAGAACTTTTACGAGTCTCTTTGAAGTTACATCAAAGGCAGTGAAGGGGGGCGCTGCTGCAGAGGTAAGATTTGTTTTCGTCCTGAGGGTGAGGGCAAAAGTGGAGAGCCCGACAGGACCCGTCTCAGCACCTGCTTTTTAGAACTGCTGGTGCTGACCCGGCCCACTTAAAGCCCTGCCCATCCGTTGAAGAAGCACTGGTATAAAACAAAGCTACCCTGGAAGGCTGTATTGTATTAGAGAGTCTACAGGGACAATCGCTGTGGTGCTGTTCTGGCCAGGTATGATACGACCAAACAGACACAGCCTGAGCATACATAAACCTTTTCTAGCAACTTGGCGAATGAGACCTTCGATTTTAGCGGGAGACTGACGTTTATTTTTATAAATATATATGTTATTTTACCTCTTAGTTCTATATTTTAATCCGTATATATAGAAAGCACCAGATAAACAATTCAGTGGCATATTTAATGGAGCCGCGTTCATTTTATTCACTGATTCTTTGTTCTCTCAGATGTTGGACCAGGGCCTCATTCACAAAGGTAAACTTTACTAGCAGAGTCGGGTGGAGGGTGAGTGAGTGCACCGGCTCGATTATAACACTTACTTTAGCCTTATCACAGCACTTGAGCAGCACAAGTAGAAACAAGCATTTGCAATGCAATAGGTCTCGCGTTTGTGAGAGTTTGAGCTATTAGCATTGTAAATGACAATGCCTTTTATTTATGAGTTGTTTTTTTAAAACAGATAAATAAAAGGCACTACCATTTACAATGCCACAAGCATAAACTCTCGCAAATGCGAGACTTATTGCATTGCAAATGCTTGTTTTCCTTCTTTGCCCGTCCCAGTACGGCCGAGCCTTACTGCAGCATAACAAAGGGCAGAGGGCGGGTGGCCTCTTTAACTGCAGGCAGGTCACAGGTCAAGTGCAGGGCCATTAGGTCGCGCTATCGCGCACTAAAGGCTCTGCAAATAACAGAAGGTAGAGGGGGAATTCTTTTGTCCCCTCGTCCCCCCCCACCCTTGTCCCCCGTGTCCCCCCCACTCCAAAATCTGGGGGGGATATATCCCCTGCGTCCCCCACACTTCCTACGCCCATGCCGCCGATTGCGGGCGCGCCAGTAGGTACTCAGTTAGTGGCGCCCAGAAGTCTTTGGGCCTGGAGGCCGTCGGTAGCTCCTCTGCATATGTGTTCAATTGATCCCTGCAATACGCCATGTCATTAAGCCATTGTGTTTCCGTGGGGGCAGTCCTCCCACCCCAATATTTTGCCACCAGTCGTTTAGCTAATATGGTGGATATAGCCAGCAGCTTTCTATTGCAGGGTTTCATTGATTTGACTAAGCCCAGCAGGCACACACTCGGAGTGCAATGTACAGATTCCGATACCATTTGTGTTAAACTCTCTGTGATTTTTACCCAAAAGGCCTGTATACGTTCACATTCCCACGCCAAATGTACAAAATCCGCCCCATCCGTCCCGCACGTCCCACACCTAGAGTCATTTCTAAGCCCGAATTTCATTAACTTGGTGGGAGTGTAGTACATCTGGTGTAAATACTTGAAGTGTATTATGCGGAGGTTGCAATTTGCTGTGAGGTTCTCGGTGAGTTTGCAACATAACACCCAGTCCTCCCGAGCCAATGGCGTAGTGATTCTGCTGTTCCACCTATCTAATGCAGTCGAGTTCGATACTTCATTCTCTTTCTGGGAGGCGTTATATATGTTTGTGATGAGGTTTTTACTGCCTGTTGTGATCAACACAATCTGCAGGGCCGTAAGGGCCCGCGGCTCTGCTGGGAAGTCAGGAAATAATGCTTTCACTGCCGTTCATAGCCTTGTGTATGTGAATCCCATCATTGCGGTGTATGATCGTTCCTTTATTATATCTATTCACACACAAACATGCAATGGCATGGACTAGTCCTAGTTTACAGCTTAACATCCTTTCGTCGGCTCTAATTCATTCCTACATTTGATCATTGCTAGGAGAGGTCCTATCAGTGCTTAATTTGAGCCAGCACTGGCTCCTAAACTTCAGCACCAATGCTTTTTCATGAGCACCAGTTAAGGACACATTAATTTATGGGGAGATTAAGTGATTCACCAAGAATCTCAGGATGTTGAGCCGACGCCAAGACTCGAACCTGGTTCCCCAGCTCCATAGTCGCCAGCTCTGGCCATTACAGCACATCCTCTCCCCGCTTTCATGGTTCTGTTTTAGGCGCCACTAACAGAAGAAATGGGCTGGTGCAAACTGCTTCCTGGCGAGAGCCCCACCACTTATATTTCTTTTTACAAATTAACCACTGGTCTGCAGACAGCCTACCATGCCTGTCTCCTCCAGTCTAAACTGTGGAATGTCAAATGTGGTTCTAGATATCTGACTCGGTGCCTCTAAAACCAGATAAAGTGTAGAAAAGTGGATCACCCCCATATACTGTAATTTACTAGTTTCCAAAAATGAGAAGTGTTTTCGGCCCTACATGCTACCCCCAAGTCCATCTACACTTGTTTTGTGAAAATCTTCAATTTCTCTCACCTGCATTTCTGTGTCCTCTGAAGCATTTTATTAGGTTTCCTACATGAGGAATACAACCTTGACGTTTTTAGATGTTTTACATTTACTGACCATTCACCTGCTGTACATAGCAAATTATCTTCAAAGGCAACACATTGTCACCAGGGGCCTATCTAGTGCTGGACTTTGCACAAATTACCTAAACTTCTGTTCATTTAGTAATTAGTATGCCACCCTTTGAGACATCCAGTATTCGATGAGGGCGTGCTACACCATGGGGGTGCATGTTTGGAAGAGATCCTAAATTTGTTGTGATCCTGCTAGGCCTGGAAGAAATGTAAATTACCCTAGTGTAATTTGAATAATTTCGGGAATTTTGCGTTACGCTTGGTACCCAAAATTAGGCTGTTACACCACTTCACATGATTATGTGCCATTCACTGAAAAAGTTTACAACAGATATGCCATCTACTGCAAACATTTACAGCAAAAACACAGGAACAACAGAACCCGAGCGGCAGTTGCTTGTGGTGCTTTTGTTTCTTCGCACTATTTCTAGCATGAAACGAGTCCTCTCTCAAAAATTAACTTGAGGATGCATTTCATGCTACGATACAGTCGCGGCCGGCATTAATCGCGGGTGGGTGGGGTGGTGGGTCGTGCGGGAAGGATGGGAGGTGTAATATAATAATAAAGAAAAAACTTTCCTGTCCGCCGGCCGGGTCCCGCGTTTTATCGTCGCTAATCCTGCTTTGGGCCTGCTCCTGCTCTCCTGCCTCCAGCAGGAACAGAAGCAGGCAGCACCCCCTCCCCTAAGCCAATCACAACGCTGCAATGGCAGCGTTGTGATTGCTGGGGCCGCCGCTGAGCCAGGGGCTTACAGGGAGGCCATTTTCATATATGTAAATGATGTAATGATGTAAATGATTACATCTAATGATGTAAACCTTGCATCTAGATATTGAGGTATGGGGGTCCGCCAGACAAAGCCCAGAGGTCTTCTATTTTTATAATAAACTAGTTATTAGCACGGGGAGGGTGGTAAGGCTATTTAGCCCTATATCCACTGTCTTTATAAAATGCTTTCCCCGTTTGTATTCTATGGAATTGTAACCATGCTTATTATTTTATCATTATGCATTATGCTGATAGTACTGGCACGTGTACTGTATCTTAGAGCACGATAGTTGAAATAAACATTTTAAACTATACTGTGTCTCTTATTACGCACGTTGTGAACAAGTATGAGTGAGTTATGAAAGGGTGTTCTTGCTCCCGCGAGTCCTGAGAGAGAGAGAGACCGTGTTCTGGGTTGTCTAATCATTGGTAGCATCGCTGCTAATGAGACGCTAAAGCTAGTTGGATTGGGATTGTGGGTACTAAGGTGCATGGTTGGTTCACCACTATACTCCGAGGTCCTATTATCCTGTGCATAGCTCTGTATATGTGCAGAATCCCTATAACATGGCGCCACCAACGTAGTGGGTTTCTTATCTGCGAGACGCTTGAGTAGTGCTTGTGCTTGTCCACAACACCCTTCGCATACGTTTCCGGAAACGTGTGTGAGGGTGATACCTCCTATATTGACGTTTTTATAGGTTCTTTCAAGCTTGAAGTTATTAAAAGGTGTTTAAGTAAACCCCTGATTGCGCTGCCTCATATTAGGTTGTCGATCATTTCTGGCCTTAATGGCGGATATAAATATACTGGCACATAGCCGCGCTGCGCTCCGGGCTCATTTACTGGCTTATGGAGTGCCAGACGTGAGTGCCGCACTCATCTTTGTGGTGCAGGCTGACCCGGCTCACCACTTTGAGGTGTTTTACTCTTGGGTCACTTTTCCGGCGGTGGATGGAACGGACAATGTGTTTCATGAGTACGCTCACACTGCCATACCCAATGCTTATCAGCCTTATCATGCTCTTGAAGTACCACTTACGGCATGGCAACACCGTATTTGGTTTATGGCTCCCTCCCACATCCGGTCACCCCTGTTTGTTTAGGCCCCCTATCAATAGACGGGGCCACTTGGCCAGTGTTGGCCGGGTACACCCCACATCCGCGTTTTTTGATGCTTACGGTTGACGAACTGCATGCATTGCATACGTCTTTGATACGCGTTCACAGAGCTTTAGTACAGTATGTTACAGGCAACGTCCAGGGAGCCCTTCCTGGAGTTGCAGCTCATCCAGCTGGACCGGGCGGTGTAACCATAAGTCCCGTCATGGTTAATTCGGTGATGGGCAAGCGCCCACAAAATAAGGATGATTTACCTTATTGGCTTGCAGAAAAATTTGACCAGCTGGAGGCAGTTTTTCCCAATACTTCTCCTGTGGAAAAACACAGGATTTTGACGATTAGTTTGCCAAAAGACTTAATTCCCGAGTTGGCAGAATGCAACAACTGGGGTAAGGTATTCGCAGCAGTATATGCGAAGTGTTTCGGCACTCCTTCCATGACAGATCTCCCCTCTGTAATTAAACGAGTACAGGATGAGCATGGCCCTGAAGCGGCTGTGGAATTGGGGATGAGACTGGTGGGAGTGTTCGATGTAGTGGCTGATTTAATCCTTGCGAATGTCAATGGCGATGCAGTTAACTTTCAAGTAGCTAATGCTTTGGCTTTAGTCCCAGAACCGGACAAGCCACGCGAATTACCGAAAATTATTGCACAGGCTTATAAAACTATTGGCCGCAATAGCCTGGGAGTTAAGCCTTTTGCTAAAACGCAAACTCAATCACAGCCCCAACAAAAAACTCAATCTGAGAAAGATGAGAAACCGTTCTTTACTAAAAAGAACTGGAGGTTGAAAAAACAGGGTAAGCAACAGAAGAAACCAGGGTCGCGTGGCGCATCCCCGGTTTCCGTCTCTTCTGAACGCACTTATGATTTGCGCGACAGAGTGAGAATTAAATCTCCAGAGAGATTTCAGGTCCCTGATCCGCGTTCTCCTCATTCTTCACAGGCACCATCGACCTCCCAGACTGGTGGAGGAGATCGCCAGGATAGAGGAAGGGGTCGTGAGGCTCCACAGGGACGAGACCAACCTCGACAACAAGTCAGAGGGAAACCAGAAGAATTTCCACGTTCTCGCCCACAGTTTCAGAAGAAGAAAGTTGCAGCTTTAACAGAGAGGTATGCCACAGACGGTGAGAACGAGACTCCTGAATTGGACGTGGGCGGTGCACCCCCGTTGGATACAATGGGCTACATCTCTGACGTCCCCGGATGTCACTTTTATCTTTGATTCCTCTCTTCAGACACAGGAGTTTTTACAGTATGAATTTGTTCATCCTCCTCCTCTGTCTTTGCTACCGCTTGAGGAGTACGAATGTATTATATATACCGATGGTTCGGCACAACCGGCCACGGGTTCCAAGCATGCTTATTCCGCAGCATGTGCTATTGTTTCAGGTACCATGGTGAACGGTGAGTTCAAATCGACTGTAGTGCACACACAGGCACTAGGAGACAGTACTGCACAATTGGCCGAGCTGCGTGCTTTGGTGCTCGCGCTTGAGTTCGCTAATCCAGACGTGACGACCCTTATTGTATGCGATTCTTACTACTGTGTTCAGTCTTTCAATGACAACCTATTCTTTTGGTCGCAAAACGACTATAGAGATGCTAAAGGCAGCACAATTAAGAATAAAACGCTTTGGGTTAGAGTGGCAGATCTTAAACAACGTTTGCCTCTCACACAGATTTTGATAGGTCGAACCCTGGGTCCTATTATTTTAAATTGAACCTTTCGTCCAATCAGAAGATCATGTTGACCCACTCCAAATTACTATATTCGGGTTCCTTTTTGAACGCATTAGCAGTGGGTGGTTATGAACACTGGCAGGACGCCAATGAGTTAAAGTCTATTTGGGGCACTAAATCATGGCAGGTCCGAGGTACGGAAGCCTTACACCGTGCTTGCCTAATCGCGGCCCAGATTTTATTTTTAAATAGTACGGTCTATCAAACGACCTGTTGGGGTTTGGCTACTTCTAAACAATTGAATGCGCCCTCCATTCCCGCATTGTCTTCCACTCCCAATGAAAGCTTGCATTTTAATATATCACTAACCGATTTGCAAGCTTTGTTTCAAAACAATTCGTTTAATATCTCGACGATTGTTCAGGCACCCTGGCTGGCCTGGCCCGTAGCATCAGATGCCTGCCAACTGCGTTTTCATGACTCAGCTCCCGGTTATAAACAGGATAAGCCAGATCCGAGGTTCTCTGACTCTCGTACTGTTACAACATATTCTGTTGGTAAATTGTGTAAACAGTGGTTGCAGCACTCTTCATTATATTCTGTAAAACAACATTTGTCCCTCCTATCAGGCAACATTGATCTGTCCGATTTTGTTCTGGGGCCTCGTGGTCCTCGACCTAAGAGATTCATTTGTGAAACTTACAATGAACTCTGGAAGCTTTCACAAATAGAAGCTGCTTCCCGTCTTCGGGAAATCGATTAAGCAAATCTAGAAAAAGTGCTTGCTGTTGTTGACAATAGTATTAATACCCTGTCTTCCCGCATTTACACATTAGAGAATATTGTTTCCTCTGTTGTTGATATTGTACAAGATGATGTTTCAGTGTTATATCATGGTCAGAATCAATTGCGTTCAGTGATGCAGTTTGCATGGACTTTGCAAACACTTAAAATGGGTAAAGTTCCTTGGCATTTTTGAACACCTCTGCCTTATTCATGCCGTTTAATTTAACTGAGAAACAGCAATTCATGTCCATGAAAGATGCAACATACACTCTATTACATATCGAAAAAATAGAGCCCTTACCATTCTCTGTGGCGGAATTGGATTCTGCAGTGTGGCTAGTTCACGGGGTTATCGCTTTGCCATTTTCTTTATTTGAGTTCAGTTCCTGCATGAAACATTATCCTATTTGCCGTTTTCAGCCTTTAGGCAGTGCCTTCTTGCATGAACTTTGGTCCCTGCCTTTCATGTACAGGTGCATTAGGGACTGAAAAGAGGTTTTTCTCACAGGGGAGTCTTGCGATTCTGCAGTGGGTCATTCCCTCATTTGTAAAAACATTAAATTGCACGGGGCTTGTAACGTTTCGGCTCCGAATCTTGCTTGTGTTTTAAAGGGCATTCCTGCTCCTGCTATATCACCTACTTTCCCTGTGCTTGCAAATGGTAGCTATCTCCTTCTGAATAATCGGGACTGCTGTGGCATGCTGGCCGGCATTCCCTATATTGTAACAGTTTCCCACAGGGTTGTCTGCTGCAAAAATGTGCTTTTTCCTCCCCCGCACGACATCATAGATAGTTCCATTTGGCCTTCCATTCCAACGTTGAAGGCGGATTTCAATAAATTGAGCAGAATAAAGGCGCTATTATTGAACCAGGAGGTTATGCTCACGTCCGCACGGGAGACATTTATCCTCCAGGTGGCTAGTACCCACAGTGAGATACAGGCCCTTTTGAACACAAACCTCCCACAACATTTCGGTGAGCTGATTTACCGCGTTTTCAATGCATTTCGCACCGAAGGTCTTGTGCACTTTTTCAAAGTTGTGGGCTCTGGCCTTGTTACCTCCTTTCAAACTATATTTGGTGTAATACCGGCTTTTATTCATTCTATTTTTTCCAGTGTCTTTGGCGGCTTTCCGTTGATCCTCGCCTTAGCGGCTGGTATATTGCTTTTGGTCTGTTTACTACGCAATGGATGCACTTCCTGGGGGCTTCCTCGACCACGGTCGGCTCTGGATGCTCCGTGAACGCATGCTTCTTAGCTTCGGAATCCTGCCCTTAGCGACACTCAGCGTGTCATATCGACTTTCTTTTCGCTTTGCGTATTTCACTTGTGTGCAACCTGTGATGTCTTGCTTAAGATGTCCTTTCTCTTGGTCCTTGGATTTTTGCCTTTCCAATACGTCTCTGTCGGACCCGGATTTTGGCCAGTTAATGGGTCCCTTAGTGGCCCATGAACGGGACTGTTCCGGCGATGGCTTTATGGCGCGTGCGGCTGCACTTGGAATAATGGAGCAATGGGATGTCTGGGCGGCTGCTCAGACTCTCCTACAACAAAGTTATGTTGAGAATCACGCAAGTTGTCCCGTAATGCTGTTCACTGCTCCCTCATGTGAGGACCATGAGTGCAGTTTTGATTTGTTGAACTGGATGGCGTCTCTTTTTTCAGACGATTCCAACGATGTCCTCTTGGAAGGTGTGGCGTTTTTCTGCACTTACACTCTATTGGATTAGGGGGCGTCGCTTACTGCGTCCTGCATCACTGGATTTTTTATCGACTGACTTTTTTTTCATTCACCGTCCGTCATTGGGGACTGTTTGGGGACTGTTCACAAATAGACGTTTACATTCTGCTCCATCTCTTTGAACTCTGTTTTCGTCCTATGTCTTGGCCTATGGACTGACCAGGGGAGGGTGTAGTGTGGTTTGTGGCCTCATTACCTTCATTGCTAAGTTGGCTTAGGCCTGGCTGCCATGATGCCTTTTTGCACATGTTACTTTGTGACTTTGTTTTCCAGACTCTGCTTGTGCCCGGCTATTTTAGAACTGTCTGCCTTTTTGCCTTTCACCTTTTCTCCTGTTCCCTGTGGGTTTCGTCTGCACAACATGTACAAGGTCGAAAAACAACGTCCCTTGTTCTTGCCGATCTGGTCAGCCCCTCGCACTTAGACATAACACAGAATACAGCTGCACTGGAGAAATTGGGGTGCTTTTAATATTGTGATCTCGCTGTTTGTGGCACTTGGAGAAAAACCTTTCCATGCTTATTATTTTATCATTATGCATTATGCTGATAGTACTGGCACGTGTACTGTATCTTAGAGCACGATAGTTGAAATAAATATTTTAAACTATACTGTGTCTCTTATTACGCACGTTGTGGACAAGTATGAGTGAGTTATGAAAGGGTGTTCTTGCTCCCGCGAGTCCTGAGGGAGAGAGACCGTGTTCTGGGTTGTCTAATCATTGGTAGCATCGCTGCTAATGAGACGCTAAAGCTAGTCGGATTGGGATTGTGGGTACTAAGGTGTATGGTTGGTTCAGCACTATACTCCGAGGTCCTATTATCCTGTGCATAGCTCTGTATATGTGCAGAATCCCTATAACAATTCCACTTTACCCCACTCCACTCTACGGCACTCCTCTATGACACTCCACTCTGTGACACTCTACTTCACTCTATAACGCTCCATGCCACTTTACTCCACTCTATGCCACTCCACGCTAAACCACTCCACTCTGACACTCTACTCTACAACACTCTATGCCACTTCCCTCTAGGCCACTCTACTCCACTCTATGACTCTATGTCACTTCACTCTACGCCACTCCACTTCACAACTCTACTCCAGTCTACCCCACTCCACTACACCTTACTCTACATCACTCTACGACACTCAACTCTGCCATTTTATTCCACTCTAGTCCCCTCCACTCTACTCCACTCTGTGACACTCCACTCTTCGCCACTCCACTCTTCGCCACTCCACTCTACGACACTCCACTGTTTGACACTCCACTCCATGCCACTCTCCTCTACACCACTAACTTTTAACCATGCTGAATAGCAGCCACACTGGTGTACAACATGGCTATCACAACAACAAAGCCAATAGCTCTTGCATAGGCGAGACCTCTTGGCTTCGCCATTGCTTGTTCTAAAGTACGACCAGTTGACTATGTTATTAAAAAGCTCCTGGATGTTGGACCCATGCTCTTTTCCAAAACTCTTTCTGCTAGATAACAATTATTGGGCATCAAAGAAACATGGATATAATTTGCATGGCATGTTATGTTTGGTATCACCACCATTTTTCCCCTTCCAAGAGACCACGTTTTTCCATTTTAAGACAGGAACAATACACTCCTTGCATTGTTTTCCGTTGCACCAGCACTATTTATGGAGTAACACTACATTTTGGAAGATCATGTAGATATCTCTTTTTTCAACGATCTTAGTATTCAATTTGTTTTTCCCACTCACTTTTATTATTTGCTAATAGATGAACAGGGTCCTTAATATAAAATCTGTAGATTTTTGAGCATGAGATGTCAGTCGATACATTTAAAGTTTAGAAACTGATCCTGTGGGATTGACTAACCTCTGGATTCTTAAAATTGTGTAATTCTTATTTCTCAGAGGAGACGACGCTGGCACAGGTATTTCTCTAACTCTACCTGTGCTTGCTCATATTTGGTTTTTAGCTCAGAGATAAGTTTCTGTTTTTCTGTGATTACTCCATGTAACAAAAGTACTGCGTCCAATATAAATCTCCCAGCCAAATGGTATATTTTGCAATCATATGTACAGATTTTTCCATAATGGAGCCTCTAATATCTTAAGTTGAATAATGCCATTTTTGGTACAGGTTTTGAAGGTATGCTTGGTGTTGCAACTGGTAATTTCTGGTTGGCTGAGGCGGTTCCCAAGCCAGGAAGAACCTACCACTCCCATCAGGGTTAGGGGATTACACTCACTGTATAACCTGCGCTCACCCTTGGGTAGCTTGTCATTGCGTAGTCAGGCTTATCACAGAGACAATGCATAAAGCATTGGCACAGCACTCCCACACAATAAATACACTGAGCGCCACAAAAGAGACTTCACACGTGGTGTATGTAAATAAAGATTGTATTCAACACACACATTAATTAACACAACATGAACATCATTTCTTTCTAGGCATAAATCACACTTGGAAATATTATTGCAGCACTAGGCCCAACATTGTTAAAATGACGTCAGTAATATGCACACTTGGGAAAAATAGTATTTTTCCCCCAGCACCCTTATGCGGTGTGATACTTTGTCAGAACTGGGCCCACCCTGGCAATTAACACAATTCAAATCCCCACATTTCTAAGGTGCACCCCAGGTCACAACGATATAAAGGAATGAGTACACACAGGAATTTATAACCCTTTTAAGCAGCACCATGGGACAAGGCCGCATGGGTAAAACCAATGTCAAAATTAAGTATTTGTTAGGTAATCAAACAAACCAGTAAAACAACACAGCTGCGCGGTGCAACTATTAACAGGCAGTTCTCATGCAGCACACTCTCCCACACTCATACAGCACCATCACATGGTGCAAAGGATATCAGCAAGTCCGAATGAAGCACGCACACGTACTCGGCACCGTTAGGGGGTGCAATTGATATCCGGCCACTCAGTTGATAATATGAACGCGGACCCCGTGGTACAATACCTCCCACACATCTTAGTTACCCTCCCACTACTCTGCCCACATGTTACAGTAAAAAAAATAACTCACCCCTTACTACACTGGCTTAAGGCTGGAGTCACACTTAGTCAGGGGCCCAGGGGAGAAGGCTGAGTAACTATCAGGGCAACCAGGCAACAGTCAACAAATGGGAGGTTGGCCACCACTCGAGAAGTTTACCCACTTTATGCGGAGAAGAAACGGGCTAAAGGCTGTCCCAGTCCAATCAAGAGATCCCTCAATTTGCCTTTGGGCACCAGCCCAGTTCTTTGAAGCACAGGGGGGGAGGGTCACACAGTCTCTCAACCTGCTTCTGATCACTCTAAAAAATGTTCCTCAGCCCAGTCACTTACTCTCACCACCCAGGCCCGATCTGGGCGATACTGCCTTGCAACACGAAGTTGTCGGGCCGGGTGAGGAGAGGGCAGTTAATTCGCCGCACTGAGAGTAAGACGGAACACTCAGTGAAGGAAGGATGCAGCTGTCCCCGCACCCCACGGGATGTGAAACACAACGTCTGGCGCGCGTTGATCTGAGTTGCACCAGACAAACCGGTCACAATGAACCACGAGTTGGGTTCTCTGTACCTCCCTGGATATGAGGTACAATGTCTGGTGCCTAATGATCCGAGTCACACCAGACAATCTGGTCACAATGAACCAAAAGTTGGGTTTGCCGTACCTCCCTGGAAATGAGGCACAATGTCTGGTGCACAATCATACGAGTCGCACCAGTCAATCCGGTTACAATCAACCCACAGTCCATTTCGCTGTACCTCCCTGGAATGAGGCACAACATCTGGTGCCCGATGAAACTAGTAGCACCAGACAATCCAGTTACAATCAACCCACAGTCCGGTTTGCCGTACCTCCCTGGAATGAGGCACAACGTCTGGTGCGTGGTGATGAATTGCACCACACAATCCGGTTCCACATACACAGTCACAAGTTCAATAGTACTGCACGAGGTTGAATGAGGCACTACTACAGATGCGCCCTTCCTCTGAGGGTCGCAACTTGTGAATCGGACACCTCACGCAATGAGCATGCAGTCGGCGTGTCGCACGAGAGAAATACAGCACAGACGATAAGGCAGGCCACAATGAGTCCTGCAACTGGTGAATCCGCTCACCACCAAGAAGACGCTTGTGCGTGCTCAGGCCCCATGATGCAGGGGCCACACTCCTTAGATGTGGGCATGGTTTGGGGCTCCACACAAGGAAATCTGATCTCCAGGCACAATACTTAGTTCCACGCTCACACCGCGCTGTAGTCAGGATCCAGCAGATGAAGTAGGCGCTTGAGAGGGCACCGGTCTCCAAGTTATCCCCTTAGATGGTGTAGGTCCCCCACAGGAGGTCTTTGATGTCCCTGAGACCTCCAGAAAGAACAGGGGGCAAGCCAACAAGCACTTGGAGAGCACACTTCTGGGTGCCACACAGAAGCAGGTAGTCAGCCCAGGCCAGCCACTACTCCGGTAGGGTGCATAGTTCCTTGTGCACAACAGATTCCTTTGGCAGTGTGCACCACGCAGTCCAGGATGTCTGGTCCCACTTTCCCACAAGTGTATCTCTACCTTGCTGAAGTATTGCACCAGTACTTATACTGTAGTGTGAAGTTGGGGGTGGTTCAGAGGGTTTCCCTTTGAACCACAGATGTCTCCCCTAAATTTCAGTCCTGTCTGCCATGAGGCCTTGGAATGCAGCTCTTAATCTTTAGTGGGGCCATGATCTGGCTTCCCAGAGGCCAAGTGTCAAAACCTCTCCCTCCAATCCATCCAGCCAGGTCCTCAAATGGCAGAGGTCTGTCGTTCTGGTTGCATGCCCAATGTTTAGGACTGTCTCTGGGGAATGCACAGATGTGCTCCCCCAGGCTCCAGTGTGGACTGGAGTCAAACTAAAAGGCACACAAAAGAGTTTAGCGCCGAGAAATGCCCACTTTCTAGAAGTGACATTTCTAAGCTATTATTGACAAATCCACCTTTACCACAGGGGAGGATTTATCATTGTGAATCCAATGATAGTAAACATCATGAGGCTACTCCAGTGTATGCCACCACTGCAGCTTAAAGCAATCTCAGCCATTCCCCCATGTTAACCCATGGGAAGAGCAAACCTCATAGGTACTGAAAACACACATGGGGGTTATTCACTACCTGAGCAGGGAACATACCTGTGTACCTACCCTGCCTTTCACCTACCACTTGCTCCACCCCCAGGGCTCACCTTAGGGGTGCTCTAGTGTTATTGAAAGGCACCCTCATTATGGGCCAATGATTCAGAAAGGCCAACCTGAGCATAAGTGCAAATGTGCACACACAGGTCTGCAATGGCAGGCTTGAGATATGTTTAAAAACATCAGGTAAGCACCATTTCCTAACAAGTGTGGGAAGGGCATGCGCACCTTCACACTGCATTGCAGTGGGAAAGTGCCCCGAGTCCTAAGGCCACAAAAAGAGAATCAGCAAAACCCATGAGGAAACAGCAAAAAGTTTAGGGAAATACTACCTCAAGAGTATCTGGTCTTGGCAAAAACCATTCTGCCTATATATTAATATCAAGCTTTTTGTCAAGCAAAGGAAAATGAGAAATGGTAATTCAGCTATTGCCTATTTCGCCTTCATTTATTTACTTGGGAGTTTCTGGTATTAGAGGTTTAATTACACCAATGGTTGGTGAGTCTAATAGAGTGTGCTCCCGGCACAGATCTGACAAACACCATCACTGCTTCTCCTCAAAGAAGCTGAAGACATCCTCTTCAAGGCACATCTCATCTGCAACCAACAAGACCCGATGCATCTCCCGCAGTGACACGATGTAAGAGGAGTCCCATGTATCTAAAGCTAGATGTCTGCTACACCCTTTGCTGGTGCAGCCCATCACCTTCTCTTGTGCTGTCCGCTGATGATTTGCAGCAAGGGTGAGGTTTAGGTAAGGTTGCAAACCTACGCTTACCCATGTATACTCACCTTCACAATATGGTAGTTGATGTTTTCGCCATAACACTTTGGCAAGTCTATATTTTGGTCCTCAATATTCTTACACAACCACTAGGGACAGGTTTCTTCTTCCTTTATTATATCTATTTTTTTTAAATTATTTTATCAGTGGCTACATACAGGTTATGCATTACATTTTCATATCCAGACACATTGTAAGCGTGTTTAATGCATATCAATCCTAACAGTGCAGCCAATTACCAGCTCATTGAGCTAACATGTAACATCTAACACTGCAGTGCATGACAGTAAATGCATCTTATTTGTCGACATAATAGCCAGCAGGCCGGTGCGTTCTGATGCTAATCCCTGATCTCCCCAAAAGTGCAGAGGGCGTGCTTTTCAGCCAGTAATAACACCGGGGTCATGGCGATTGCCAGGGGATTAGGAGACACTAAAATTCTGGGGGGGGGACAGGGACAACCTTGTGGACTTTCCAGTGACCCTATACAAATCACCGCCCGTTAAACAAATACAATCGCATAGTTTTGAAGTGAAATATTGAGAAAAGCAGGCATGTAGTCACAGTTTGCATATATGCTTTATTGTTATTTACATACACATAGTAAGCAGACCAAATGTTAAAAAAACATGTATATGAATCTTGCATCTTCATGCACCAAGCAAACAAAGGTCGTTGACTTCGGATGGGGGCGTCATGTTTGCAAGTGCATTATGGTTTGAAAAGTACCTGCTGCTGCATTCCTGGTCTCCCACAATTTTCAGACAACAATAAAAATGTGAAGATAACTTCGGTGATTAATGTTCTTTCTTGAGAGAGATCGGAGGTTTGTCTAGTGGAAGTTTTGACTCATGGTAAGGTAGCCACAGTGGGTTAATATGCCTGATACAAAGAACGTGTACCACACAGATCACAAAATGCATATAATGTAAATAGGTCAGTGAGTTACTGCTTATGTCTGAGAGATTTGTTTGCTATTTGCAGTTTAAAAGTTAAAATCCTAACATTGAACAGTGAGCTATTAACCGTCATCAAAGAGCTGCATGAAATCTGCAAGGTATAGATTAGAACGTTATGATTTTTCCCCAGTCTTTCATTATCCTAATGTTGGAAAATGGGTTCATTAGGATGGAAATCAATTCTGATTATTAAAGAGAACCGCCCCAACCATGGTGTTATGTTTTAAATTCTGAGTTTGTGCTTCTCTAGTGTTGCAATGCCATCCTGTGCCCCGGGCACTCCCCAACTTTTTGCTGACTGGTACTGGTGGTTCTTGACTCTGACTGACCATGGGCTCTGCCTAACCAGGCCCAGGGCCAGTGTTATGCTGAAAGATACACTTAAAAATACAGTGAAAACACCTACATACACTAGGGTGCACTTTGGGTTAGGGTACCCCTATGATTGGCATGACCTCCCCTATAAGGCCCTAGTACATAATACGGCAGAGGGATTAGAACTACCTTTAAGTCCCTTGTATATAATAGGGCATGGCAGTTTAGAGGCCAGCAACCCTTCCTGCGCTTGCATGTGTGCACTGCTGAAGCCTGACGTCAGTTTAAAAGCGGCCCTGTGTTGCAGGACTGCTTTTAAAATGCAAATTGTGCCCAAACTCGACTTTTGGGTCTGGGGCACTAACAAATTGATAAACTACAATGTTGGGGCATATTAGGTATCCCCAGGGTTTCCCCTAGGTGTCCCAGGGGTGAGGGGAGTCGGGTATCTACAAGGAGGACCCTTAAAAAATGAGTTTTATATGCCCTGGATTTAGTGAAATTGCACATTTCACTGCCTAAATTGTAGCAAAGTGCTTTCCAAAACCGGCTTATGTGCTAGGAGCACTGTGAAGTGAGGATCTGCAATATTTTGATATAATCAGAACCCCTAAAGTCTTTCCTAGGTATTCCAGGGGTGGGGGTCCTGTAGGTATAAGCAGGGTCCTTATATAGGCCCTGGTATTGGAGAAATTGGCCAGTTCATTCTTCCATTGCAGATCCCCAGCCTATAGGTTAACATTGCAAGAGGTTATTAATTAATAACTGGAGAAAGGAAAGCCATAAAACTAAGATTAAAGGACTCAGAAGAATGTTAATGATAAATGCAACAATGTGGTATTGTTGAATTTATTCTAAAATGTACAGACAAGAAGTTATACGACTTTCTTGTCTGTAAGCCAAAATTCAGCCCTGTATTGCTCTGCCTTGATTGGTCAGAGATACGTGGATTAGTCTGGCTGCTTTGAAGAAGTGATAAATGACCCCTGGGCTTAGGAAGCCTCTCGGGGAGGAGAGGTTGCTGGGCATAGGAATGCCAGGGGGAGGGGTAGTAAATAATGCCCTTCAAGGGAAGGAGGAGACAAGCTGAAGACACCAGTTTCATTTACAACTCTCCTCTTTGAACCCAACCATATGCTAGGATTAAGGAAGGAATGAGCAGATGCAAGGGGGAGAGACTAGGGAGATTAGCCATCCTAGGGGTGTGTTTAGTTAGTTCTGCTCCCTCTGCTGGAAAATCAGCCATGATGAATTTTGGAGAAATTGTGTTTTCTGGGAGAAAATAATGCCACACTTTAGAGGATGTGGTCATACCCTGGGGTATTGCCCTGCACCTCATTGGACAGGAGTGACCTCCTTCTTGACCCAGAGAACTTGGAATAAGTATCTGAGAGGGACAGAGGCTCTCAGATGATGCTGCTTCAAACTTGGGAGAAGAAGGGTCCCTGCTGAGGAGTTTGATTTGCACCAACCAGGCCTTGGACTCTGAAGATTGTGCCTGTTGCACAATCTGGAATTACAGCCCTGTGGACTACCTTGCTTCAAAAGGGCTAAATGGTGAACTCCCTGCAAGCTGAAGGTTAACAGAGCTCACCTGGACCACCACCACCAAGAATCCCCAGCCTGGAGAACTACCAGTGAATATGTAAGGGTTTTGTCCAAGTGGATTGTGGGAACTGAAGTCCCTTTCAAGGACCATCTTGGAGATTCCAGACCCTTGGAGTAAGTTTTGGACACTTTGAGACCCTTTGGGAAACTTCAGGAAGACGTTCCAGAGGTTTGGAGAAGTTTGGAGCAACTTTGGAAAAAAGCTCCATAAGTGGACCGACTCGCCCTGGCCAGCCAAGCCGGCAACCCTCAATCATGAGTTGGCCTTCCGTCGAGGTTCCTCCCGCTGAAAACCTCCAGGGGTCCGACTTCCAGAGTTTGCTTGGGCGTAGGTGGAAACCCAAGCCGGCGAACCCGCACCGACTCCGGCCGAGTGAAGAGCATCGAGGGACCCGGCAAGAAAAAGCTCTGTAAAAGTTTCTAATTCCGAACGTAGAAAAGGTGACGGGGACCAACCACGAGAGCCAAGCCACCCACCATCAACTGTGTGCCGGCCTGGATCCCTGGCTCGTCCCGCTGGAAAGCTTCGGAGGTTGGACTTCCATAAGTTTGACCGGGAGCTCATCGCAAGGCAAGCCAGCGAACCCTCACCGAATCAGGGCTGGCTGAGAGCTTCGAGGGACCCCAGGAAGAAAAGCTCCAGAAAAGTTTCTAAGTCAGAAGGTAAAAACTTTGACCGAGACCTACCGCAAGGAGTAGCCCCACAGGGCTTCATCGTGGTCTGCCTGAAACTTTGACTTTGAGCAGGTCTAGCGTGACCAGATGTACCAATAGGCGCTATACGTTTCTATGTGCTATATAGTGCTAAATCTTTAAAAAGTCATATCCCCGGTTCCCTACATTGGATTTTTTTCATTTTAAAGAGAAATATATTTCCTATTTTCATAAATTGGTGTTGGATTTTTATTGTGTGTTGTGTCTTAATTATTTACTGAATTGGTGTTTTTAAATGCTTTACATACCGGTCTTTGAAGTTAAGCCGGTCTGCTCACAGCCAAGCTACCAAGGGTTGAGCATGGGAATAATTTTCTAAGACCGGTACTGAGCCATATATTGAGGCAGTGGCCGTATTGCCGGGGACAGATATACAATTGCCCCTACTAATAACCCACTTTCCAACATCCAGACCAAGCACTCTTAAACAATACTGTCTACAAGTATGGATGACATGTGACTCCTACACCCTGTAGTTTTATGTAACATTTCCTATACACAGATTTACACACCTATGATTGACTGCCTCTGTGTAGTGTGTGTGATGTAAAGTGCTGACACCCTGCACTGGTATGAGTGGCGCTATATAACTAATTAAATGCATATGAGAGAGTGGTTATGGAGACTTGAGCGGCACTATTAAAGGGTGGTAGTGGGGGAATCCATGGCGGAGCTGGGTTGTTGAATACCAAGGCTGTCTATTTGATTTCAGCTCCTGCCTCCTTCATCCACCAACATACTCTCCCTCCACATTATCTCACTCTTCCAGGTTCTTTCTCATCTTTGCTTTCTCCCTTTTCTCTGTTTTCCATATTTCCCTTCCTCCTTCTGCCCACACCCCTTGATGCCTTTCTCTCTCTTGTTCGGTTTTACAGTCTGATGGTTTAAAAAATGTACCGGTCTCTAAAAAAGAATGCAGTTGGGCCTCACCTGCAGACACAAGCTTAAATTAAGCATCATTAGCTTGCAGCCCACAAAGGAAATGCCAGAGTGGCTAGTCTGACCCTTTCTGCATTTTATCTCCTGCCTAAAGAGCAGATACACCCTTTTCTCTCCTTTCTGCAAGACACAAGGACCCCAGCCTTCTCCCTATCCCATGACGTAGCCAGGGCCGGACTGGGAACCAAAACCGACCCTGGCAAAGTGCTCGGCTGGCCCCCCCGGGGGTTGGGGGGGCGGCGCAGCACTTTGCCAGGGCCGGTTTCGGCCGATTTTGTTACAGGGGCCGATATTGCAGCCCCCACCCTGGCAGCCCACCGGGGAAATGCCCGGTGCCCGCTACGGCCAGTCCGGCCCTGGACGTAGCACAGAAACATTAACATATGACCAAAAATAAGGGCCACATGGTCAACCTCATCTCAAACTCTCTGCCCCCTTTCTACCCAAAACAGTCTCCCAAGTTAACTGTTCTTACTCAGCACAACTGACTCTGGCGTAAAACCGAGTCCATTTTAATGTATCTTTTCCAATCCTTGTTACTTCTGCTGGGGTACTTACATTACTATTTCCATCAGAGTGAATGCTGCTTCAGAGCATCACCAGTTACCAGTCTCTTGTCTGTAATTGTCGGAGGGTTCCACTACTAAAGAATGCTTACCAACTGCACTGTGTACAGCTTCTGGTATTTCTCATTCATGCCTCCCCCCCACGTACCCTCCCACGGTATGTAAGAATATAGAGCCTCTACAGGCAGGACTTGTTGTTTGAACCCCGTGTCATCATATTCACATTCAGCCGCGGCGCATGCAGGTAAGAGCGGTGGGGCCGGGTTGGGGGGATTTGACAGACGTCCACGAGGGAAAATTAAATAAATAATTCATTTTCCCTCGTCGTCTTCTGTCGAAATCTCCCCTCCTACCCGACCCCTATGCTCTTACCTGTACGGGCAGCGGCTGTTCTCATTAACTGTATTTGTAAAGTGCACACGTAGTTGAAAGGCAATAGAGTGCTTTACATGGTCAAAGGCAGAGATCCAACCAGAAAGTGAATCTGGGTGGGAGGTCTTGGGTTCTGCGATGGGAGGTGGACTCTTTACTGTGTTGTGATGTAGTGTTCTTTAAAGATATGCATCTTCAGCTCCTTCTTAACTTGAAGCATACTTGGGGTGGTCCTAATGGATACAGGGATGTAATTACAGATCCTCAGTGTGTGGATGGGGTAGGCCTGTTTCCTCGTTTGTTTATTGGTTCTTGCACATCTTTGTCCCCCTGATTGAAGGTGTCTAAATATGTCCCTGACTGGCCCGTTGATAATTTTGCATTGTTTGTTAGATATGACCTGCATGACTGGGCCCAGTACTGCAGACGAGGCCTCACCAGTGATGTCTACAGAACTTACAACTGTCTGCTGAGTTTGCACCCCGATATCCAATCCAGAAGTATTCATACTGGCCCCACGTTGTTGACAAGTGAATTCCACAGATTGCATGCTTTGAGAGCCATCATCCCTCTGTCATCCTGGACGCAGACTCATGCCTAGAGCTGTTACGCTCCTAGCTGTCAATTGGCCACATGTCAAATGTAGGCCCTTCAGGACATTCTGGATTTTTGTCCCACTGTACTTTGCATGCCTGGATTTCAAAGTCCATGCCTATAGTAGAAAATGTAAAACTACAAGTACCAGTATGCAAAGGGCTGCTGGCTAAAGAGCCACGACTGGCTGATGACCTCATCGGTGATTCTTGTCCACTTGGAGCTTTAAAATTTAAAGTTACCGTATTCAAACGCATAGTTTCTTAATGAAAGCCCACTTGAGTGTCCCTAAATCAAGAAGACCCACAGCTGTCACAGACAAACACAAAGAGACAGCATAGAGACAGCATAGAGGGCATGTGTGCTAAAGCACTTGGCACATGTTTTATTGAGTATTTCAAGAACATGCCCTAGCAGGCCTGGAAATTCTAAAGGTAGACGAGGCGCCAACTGGCGCAGGGGGTCATAAGGCCTACTCACATTTCGATTATTGGTGCAATACTGTGAGTAAATCTCTTGCACTTTTTATGAATCACTAACACAAGCACAACAGGCCTAAGTGGGAAAAATAAGTTTTAAATTGGTAACATTGTCAGGCCATTAATGGCACAGACTCGATAATGGGGCAACTTGGTTTACACTTTGTGTGCCTGCAAAAAGGGCCCTCATATTTCTATCTGTGTTCAGAGTGGTACTGCCTGAATAAGTGTGGCTTACCTTTAATGTTACCAGAGGACTCCATAATATCATCAGAGACACAGTGGTCAAGTCATGGGCTTTCCCTTTTCCTGACATTGCTCTCAGTGTATTAATCCACTTGGTTAAGCTGATGTAATGCAAGACTATCTATCCCAGAATGCATTATTGTGTTTAAGGAAAGTCGGGGACTGCAAAATAGCGCTTTTCCTGATACAGTGTCATCTGGTACCTTTACTAGGCTTCTTAGTGAAGTGGGAAGGCACAGGGAAAGTTCCCTATGCAGTCTGTGATTCCTAATTTCAAGTCCCAGCTCCCACATGAGCCAACTGTGATCTGCGACTGCCGCCCTTAACCCCACAGTCAGGCTCCGATAATACTTCAGTTCGAAAGGGCTAGACATTCAAAACACAATAGGCAGGAAGCAGTGGTCGAAGTGGAGAAAAAAAAGTAGGAGAACTGTGGGCGGAGAATCAGAGGGCGAGAATAACCTGAGATTTGGGTCTGTGGGCAGAGTCAGAGGTGTGGCCAGAAAGAGCAAAACTTCCCTATTTTTAGTATTTATTTGGCATTTCACTGACCAGTTAATTCAACCAATAGATACACATGTTTATTTAAGGTTTAGTTTGAGTTATTGACATTAAAATACATTCACAAAGAGGGATATGTTTCCAATCACAGAATGTGCCTAATACGCTTTAAAAAGTGGAATCACAAGCCATTTGTCTCCGAGTCATGCAGTTTCTGTCATCAGCACTTCTACTCACTTATTCCACAAGTGCAGTTCAAACATGAATGGTAAAAATCCAAGTTTAAAAAATGTTTTCCACTTAATTATGGCTGTACCATATTTGCCACATAATACATCATCTGCTGCATAATCTAACGATTTCACCCAAAACAATTTTGTAGCTCAAACGAATCAAAAAGTACTAAAAGAAATGTGACTTACGTTGCTGTGAAGTGTAGGGCCCTTTGCAAAGGTTGACAGGTCACCTTTCTCACTGCTGCATTTGTATGTTACACAGGTACTAATGAGGCAAAAGCTTTGCAGAGGCTGTTAGTATGTATAAATATGTCAAAATAATAAAGTATCATAAAATGTACCGCATTACGCTGCAGCCTTTTTTTTGCTGCATAATTTAGTCAACACTGTGACATAATTTTGGCCTCCATTGCTGCATAACTCCAGTGGCCCGAAAGCAGGCTGCACATATTAAAAGTGTTTGTGCACGAAGCAGAGACCATGAAGTTTGCGAACTTAGGGGCGGATTACGATGGTAGGCGGACTTCAGTCCGTCCGCCATCGAATTGGGGAATGGGACCGCTCGCCTACAAAGCGGCGGCCCCACGATAGGCATTTCAATGCGACCGCCACTACGGTGTTCGCAATGCCTATCTTTTACATTGCGGCAGGTGCTACTGGCTGCATCACCCACCGCAATGTAAACAAGCATTGGCAAAGCCAATAGGTCTCGCCTTTGGGATCTTATAATTTTTTAGCAATGTAACAGTTGTTGTTTTTGCACTAAGGATTTTGTTTTGGATAATTAAACATTTTTTTGCTTTTATTGTATATGGAAATAAGTTTTGTAGCAGTTTGGCTTATCCCTGAGTTAATGTGTAAAGCGTTTGCGCAATACGTACATAGCAACACCATACCAGGCACACCATAAAAGGAACTCGATACAAGGTTATATGAAGAATAGCCTTTGTATTTTTATAAAACATATTAGAACAGAGGGAAATGCGAAAATGAGCTTCAATTAGATAAAGTATATTACTTGTGGACGAGGCTGGCTTTGGGGAAATAGCACGTCAGTTCAAAATGCAAAAGGCCCGCGCTATATTTATTTTTTAATAACAAGCCGGAAATGTTTGTTTAAGAACGAAAAAGTTTCTAAATCGCGCTCTATTTATGTCACAATTATGACTAAAAAGTGTATCAATTATGGACGACGCTGGCTTGAAAAAGTGTATAAATCGTGTACGAGGCTGGCTTTGGTGAGAGAGCACGTCAGTTGAAAATGCCAAAGGGCCGCGCTCACACGCCACACGCGTGCTTGTAAAAGTAAAACAAAATCACACTGCTGGCACTGCAATGATGTGTTTGCTGGGGCCGCGCTCTATTTATTTAACAATTATGCGCCGTAGATGTTTGTTTAATGACTAAAAAGTGTATCAATTGTGGACGACGCTGGCTTGAAAAAGTGTATAAACCGTGTACGAGCCTGGTTTTGGTGAGAGAGCACGTAATTTGAAAATGCAAAAGGGCCGCGCTCTATTTATTTCACAATTATGCACCGGAGATGTTTGTTTAATGCCTAAAAAGTGTATCAATTGTGGACAAGGCTGGCTTTGAGAGAGAGCACGTGAGTTCAAAATGCTAAAGGGCCGCGCTCTATTTATTTAATAATAACGCTCCCGAAATGTTTGTTTAATAACGCAAAAGTGTACAAATTGTGTACGAGACTGGCTTTGGTGAGAGAGCACGTCAGTTGAAAATGCCAAAGGGCCGCGCTCACACGCCACACGCGGGCTTGTAAAAGTAAAACAAAATCACACTGCTGGCACTGCAATGATGTGTTTGCTGGGGCCGCGCTCTATTTATTTAACAATTATGCGCAGTAGATGTTTGTTTAATGACTAAAAAGTGTATCAATTGTGGACGACGCTGGCTTTGAGAGAGAGCACGTAAGTTCAAAATGCTAAAGGGCCGCTAATAATAACGTGACGCAGGTGTGTGTTTAATAATGAAAAAGTGTATAAATCGCAAAACAAGGAGGCAAGTCCGGCGAGTGGTGTGCGATGTGCGCGCGGAGGCACGTCTGGCGAGTGGTGTGCGATGTGCACACGCTGTAAGGGTGCCCGCGAGCGATACACTTAATGAGCCATGACAAGGGAGGAAAGCCAGATGGCACCTGTGCGCGTAACCGCAAGCTTTAGGCCACAAGCAAAAGCGTGTGGTCAGCTTTTTGAAGCCCCCTTACTAAAAGTCTCGCCAGAGCAGCGCATGCGCTGCCTGAGGCGAGACCTAAAAAGGGACATGTTACATATATCACTGCACTACATGGCAGTGCCACATGGTGCAGTGATATATAGGGGGGCACCATAGGTTCCCCCCAGGTCCCATGTCTGAGGGCCGGGGGTAAAGGGGCCCGCTACGGGCCCCCAATGTCCCTTTCCACCAGCTTTTCTATGGCGGGTGAACTGCCATGGATAGCCTGGCGGGTAAGGGACATCGTAATCCCTACTGCAGTGCCTGGTAGGCACCACCAGCATTGTAGGAACTACAAGCCCTTCCGCCGCACAGGCGGGCTCAAGGAGCTCATCGGGTGAGTGGCGATCAGCCTTTCCGACTGCCAGGGAACCGCCCGCCATTGTAATATGGCGGGCGGTGATGCAGTCACCGATGGCGCTGTGACCGTCACCGACGGGGTGTTGTGGCAGTCCCACCGCCATTATAATCACCCCCTAAGTTTGGAGTGCATGCAAATCCTACATTGCCAACCCCTGGTAAGTTGCACAACTAGTGCTGAAAAAGGCCAATGGAGGTACCAATGGGTGAGGTGGACTGGCCTCAAGGGTCTTGACCTCAGAGACAGAGTCACTGTCGCTCTAGGATGTGCTTCTTCATATGCCTACCCGCAAGACTGGAGGTGAACTGCATGGATTGTGGTGGACAGGCCTTCAAGCTTAACTCACACTTGCCACCGTTAGGGTCCACCTGCTGGTGCTAAGACAGCAGGGCTTCTAAGGTCTATCAGGCCTTCTAAGGTGTAGCATCGGAATGTGCTCTGTCAGGAGAGTGGTCCGGTGGACTGGTCATGAAGGCTGAACATGGTTCTCCAGTTCCAAATTCGGCAGCTCTGGCCAGAGTGCCGCATCCTCTACCACACTGAACACCATACTGCCCCACTGGGAGAAACTCGCACTGCCTTCAGCTACAACCCAATTGTGCTGTGACTCAACTCAAATTATGCACTAGACAAGAGTAAAATGCTGCCTGAAAAAAAGTAATAACACCCTGGAAAAAGCAAACACGCATAGGGAATGCAAGGATAAGCAAAGCATGTGAAATGTAAGCAGAAACAACATGGTTACCTTAACGGTTTTAAACTCATTATTCAGAAATCAGTAAGTGATTTTGCCTGAAAAGTTCAGGACATGACTACAGGACCAGGAAGGGACCCGTTTCAATGTCTATTGCTTATATCCTTACAAAATGTAAGCAGTTTGGTTTAAAAAAGACCACATCCCTAAACACAGAGCCGCGGTACACATTTTATAAGCTAAAATAATTAAAACAGTTGAAAACGATCATATTAAACGTTTTCCACTCCACCCATCAACCAGGTATTGCAGTCCCTTTAGGAATGGTGCACTTCCCCATCCTGGGAAAACAATGTTGTTCAAAGAAAGAAGATAAAAAGAAAGTAGCGCTTCACTGGCAAACTCTGTAAAGCGGCGCTAATGTGCGTGGGTGCAAATAATAATCTGGCCTGTCTGCTGACCACTCTGTATTGCTTTATTTAGTTATTTTATTATGTTTCGTATTTTGATACTTTTTCTCTCTGTCCCGAGGTTGTACTTTGGAATAGAAAACGGTCAGAAAATGAGGACATTTCCAGCCAAAGTGTTCTGCTCTTTTTTGGATCCATTTCACAGGGGAACAAATAAAGAAAAGGAGAGGCAAGAGAGAGTACGTAAGAGCTGTCTCTTGAAATCAGCACTTAGGAGGAGCGAGACAGAGACAGAAAGAGATGGAGGAATAAAGTGAGAGAGAGGGGAGGAGGGCAGCTGCCATAGGCAGAACAGGAGAAGTGGACACTGTCCTTGCCTTCTCTGGGCATGAAGGAAAAGAGACAGAGTTTTTTAGGTCCAGCCTAGCGGCAGCGCGCGTGCGCTGCTCGCTCTGCGAGACATGCTGTATTAGGGTATGAACTGGAAACCCCGCCCACTCTCTGCCCATATTTTTCATTCGCTTGTGTCATTGCCCTTCGTAAATGCTGGCTTCTGACTCATACATAGGCTTGTTAGTTCTGCCTTGGTACCGCCTTGTCTCCGTTTGTTACCACCTATAAGGACTGGATCTTTAACTTGGCTTTTTACACGGTCTGCATTATAAGTCAGTGAGCGCTATTTTATTTATTGACTTCTGGGGAGAGCCAGAAGGGCACGCTGGCCGCTCTATTATTTTCTTATTTGCAGCGCCCAACGCGGCTGCATGTGTTCTTTTTCCTATTTATTAACTTTGGTTATAGCGCCAGCATCTGCGCTTTAGCTTTTAACATTTTACGCTAAAGTGCGGGTGCCGCGATTGCTTAAATAGTAAAGAAATAGAAAAAGAATGCACCTTTTTTTTTCTATTTCTTTCAGGAAATTAAGCTCATGTCCCGGTTTTTAGACAGGGTCGGGTGAAAACGGTGGGAGGTATCTTTTTATGGTTTGCAAAGCAGGGATAGTTGCAACTGTTATAAGAAAGCACTTTGATTAACAGGCATGCTACGGGCTTTATAAATGGAATTTTATGTATGTTCTTACTGCCTCTTCAGCAATTCTCTGCTAAGGAGCACTGTCATTCTGTATGCTGGGTTGAAGGAAAATTGTAGTCCTTCTATTTTTGGGAAATGTCCCGGTTTTTGGCTTTAAAATTCTGGTCACCCTAGCGCAGTGCCACAGTTGTAACAAAAGAAAATAAATAGGGGGAAAAGCGTTTGGCCGCCATGTTTTTTCCCGATTTGTTTACTTTTTGGTATGCCATGATCCTTTATTTTTTGTGGTCTCACCTTCTCTGAGTGGCCTGTGGGGGCCATTCCAGGACTGCCTAAGTGCCCATAATAGAGATTTCCTCCCGACAGTCCCGGTTGGCACATTGCAATTTGAAAGACCTGAACAATAGACTGTTCTACCCACTGTCACACTCAATCCTCAATTCTTACTGGCTGTCATGTTAAAAAGCACACGTACACAGTGGCGCCTAAGGAAAAGTCGTTCTTTGCTCGTGAGAGCCCAGGCCGCGGTGGCTGACCAGGGGCCAAGCAGGAAGGAAGGAAAGTTGACTCTCTGTTTCAAGCCGCCCTTGGTGACAGAAAGCAACCGACCAGCAGTTGCAGCACATACCTAAAAACTGACGTCAGATTCCGCCATGACGCCACCAGTGTGGAAAGCCTCCTGCATACCTTCATCCACTTCCCAGCTCGCCCTGATAACGTCTTGTTTCATAATTCCCCTCAGCAGGACTTCAAGTGGGATGAGAAAACTGGGGGGTCTCTCAAAGGTGCGTGGCCGATCTAATTATAGAGTCGTGCCTTAAAAACACATAAGGTGAAGCTCTGTGCTTAGCATAGAGTACTGCCCGACTGGTATTTTGGTGCTTCTGTCATTGCATCCAAATATATCATACAACAAGTAGCATTACACCTATAACAAGCCTGGACTATTGGCTTTGTCAATGGTTGTTAATTGCATAAGATAAATAAACGACAGCCATGGCTTCGTTGTATATAATATTGAAATGCTTCAGTTTTGAAATGGTGAGACTGAAAGAACTATTGCGAGTCTCTTTGAAGTTACATCAAAGGCAGTGAAGGGGCGCTGCTGCAGAGGTAAGATTTGTTTTCGTCCTGAGGGTGAGGGCAAAAGTGGAGAGCCCGACAGGGACCCGTCTCAGCACCTGCTTTTTAGAACTGCTGGTGCTGACCCGGCAGCACCCGGCCCACTTAAAGCCCTGCCCATCCGTTGGAGAAGCACTGGTATAAAACAAAGCTACCCTGGAAGGCTGTATTGTATTAGAGAGTTTGCAGGGACAATCGCTGTGGTGCTGTTCTGGCCAGGTATGATACGACCAAACAGACACAGACAGCGTGAGCATACATAAACCTTTTCTAGCAACTTGGCGACTGAGACCTTCGATTTTAGCGGGAGACTGACGTTTATTTTTATAAATATATATGTTATTTTACCTCTTAGTTCTATATTTTAATCCGTATATATAGAAAGCACCAGATAAACAATTCAGTGGCATATTTAATGGAGCCGCGTTCATTTTATTCACTGATTCTTTGTTCTCTCAGATGTTGGACCAGGGCCTCATTCACAAAGGTAAACTTTACTAGCAGAGTCGGGTGGAGGGACGGGGGAGGGTGAGTGAGTACACCGGCTCGATTATAAAACTTACTTTAGCCTTATCACAGCACTTGAGCAGCACATGTAGAAACAAGCATTTGCAATGCAATAGGTCTCGCGTTTGCGAGAGTTTGAGCTATTAGCATTGTAAATGACAATGCCTTTTATTTATGAGTTATTTTTTAAAACAGATAAATAAAAGGCACTACCATTTACAATCCCACAAGCTTAAATTCTCGCAAATGCGAGACTTATTGCATTGCAAATGCTTATTTTCCTTCTTTGCCCGTCCCAGACCGGCCGAGCCTTACTGCAGCATAACAAAGGGCAGAGGGCGGGTGGCCTCTTTAACTGCAGGCAGGTCACAGGTCAAGTGCAGGGCCATTAGGTCGCGATATCGCCCACTAATGGCCCTGCAAATAACAGAAGGTAGAGGGGAAATTCTTTTGTCCCCTCGTCCCACCCACCCTTGTCCCCCGTGTCCGCCCCACTCCAAAATCTGGGGGGATATAAACCTGCGTCCCCCACACTTCCTACGACCATGGCGATTGCAGGCGTGCCAGTAGGTACACAGTTAGTGGCGCCCAGAAGTCTTTGGGCCTGGAGGCCGTCGGTAGCTCCTTTGCATATGTGTTCAATTGATCCCTGCAATACGCCATGTCATTAAGCCATTGTGTTTCCGTGGGGGCAGTCCTCCCACCCCAATATTTTGCCACCAGTCGTTTAGCTAATATGGTGGATATAGCCAGCAGCTTTCTATTACAGGGTTTCATTGATTTGACTAAGCCCAGCAGGCACACACTCAGAGTGCAATGTACAGATTCCGATACCATTTGTGTTAAACTCCCTGTGATTTTTGCCCAAAAGGCCTGTATAAGTTCACATTCCCACGCCAAATGTACAAAATCCGCCCCATCCCTCCCGCACCTCCCACACCTAGAGTCATTTCTAAGCCCGAATTTCATTAACTTGGTGGGCGTGTAGTACATCTGGTGTAAATACTTGAAGTGTATTATGCGGAGGTTGCAATTTGCTGTGAGGTTCTCGGTGAGTTTGCAACATAACACCCAGTCCTCCCGAGCCAATGGCGTAGTGATTCTGCAGTTCCACCTATCTAATGCAGTCGAGTTCGATACTTCATTCAGCGTTATATATGTTTGTGATGAGGTTTTTAGTGCCTGTTGTGATCAACACAATCTGCAGGGCCGTAAGGGCCCGCGGCTCTGCTGGGAAGTCAGGAAATGCCGTTCGTAGCCTTTTGTATGTGAATCCCATCATTGCGGTGTATGATCGTTCCTTTATTATATCTATTCACACACAAACATGCAATGGCATGGACTAGTCCTAGTTCTCAGCTTAACATCCTTTGGTCGGCTCTAATTCATTCCTACATTTGATCCTTGCTAGGAGAGGCCCTATCAGTGCTTAATTTGAGCCAGCACTTGCTCCTAAACTTCAGCACCAATGCTTTTTCATGAGCACCAGTTAAGGACACATTAATTTATGGGGAGATTAAGTGATTCACCCAGAATCTCAGGATGTTGAGCCGACGCCAAGACTCGAACCTGGTTCCCCAGCTCCATAGTCGCCAGCTCTGGCCATTACAGCACATCCTCTCCCCGCTTTCATGGTTCTGTTTTAGGCGCCACTAACAGAAGAAATGGGCTGGTGCAAGCTGCTTCCTGACGAGAGCCCCACCACTTATATTTCTTTTTACAAATTAACCACTGGTCTGCAGACAGCCTACCATGCCTGTCTCCTCCAGTCTAAACTGTGGAACGTCAAATGTGGTTCTAGATATCTGACTCGGTGCCTCTAAAAACAGATAAAGTGTAGAAAAGTGGATCACCCCCATATACTGTAATTTACTAGTTTCCAAAAATGAGAAGTGTTTTCGGCCCTACATGCTACCCCCAAGTCCATCTACACTTGTTTTGTGAAAATCTTCAATTTCTCTCACCTGCATTACCTTTCTGTGTCCTCTGAAGCATTTTATTAGGTTTCCTACATGAGGAATACAACCTTGACGTTTTTAGATGTTTTACATTTACTGACCATTCACCTGCTGTAGCTAGCAAATTATCTTCAAAGGCAACACATTGTCACCAGGGGCCTATCTAGTGCTGGACTTTGCACAAATTACCTAAACTTCTGTTCATTTAGTAATTAGTATGCCACCCTTTGAGACATCCAGTATTCGATGAGGGCGTGCTACACCATGGGGGTGCATGGTTGGAAGAGATCCTAAATTTGTTGTGATCCTGCTAGGCCTGGGAGAAATGTAAATTACCCTAGTGTAATTTGAATAATTTCGGGAATTTTGCGTTACGCTTGGTACCCAAAATTAGGCTGTTTCACCACTTCACATGATTATGTGCCATTCACTGAAAAAGTTTACAACAGATATGCCATCTACTGCAAACATTTATAGCAAAAACACAGGAACAACAGAACCCGAGCGGCAGTTGCTTGTGGTGCTTTTGTTTCTTCGCACTATTTCTAGCATGAAACGAGTCCTCTCTCAAAAATTAACTTGAGGATGCATTTCATGCTACGATACAGTCGCGGCCGGCATTAATCGCGGGTGGGGGGTGGTGGGTCGTGCGGGAAGGAGGGGAGGTGTAATATAATAATAAAGAAAAAACTTTCCTGTCCGCCGGCCGGGTCCCGCGTTTTCTCGGCGCTAATCCTGCTTTGGGCCTGCTCCTGCTCTCCTGCCTCCAGCAGGAACAGAAGCAGGCAGCCCCCTCCTAAGTTAATCACAACGCTGCAATGGCAGCGTTGTGATTGGTGGGGCCGCCGCCCAGCCAGGGGCTTTCAGGGAGGCCATTTTCATATATGTAAATGATGTAATGATGTAAATGATTACATCTAATGATGTAAACCTTGCATCTAGATATTGAGGTATGGGGGTCCGCCAGACAAAGCCCAGAGGTCTTCTATTTTTATAATAAACTAGTTATTAGCACAGGGAGAGTGGTAAGGCTATTTAGCCCTATATCCACTGTCTTTATAAAATGCTTTCCCCGTTTGTATTCTATGGAATTGTAACCATGCTTATTATTTTATCATTATGCATTATGCTGATAGTACTGGCACGTGTACTGTATCTTAGAGCACAATAGTTGAAATAAACATTTTAAACTATACTGTGTCTCTTATTACGCACGTTGTGGACAAGTATGAGTGAGTTATGAAAGGGTGTTCTTGCTCCCGCGAGTCCTGAGAGAGAGAGACCGTGTTCTGGGTTGTCTAATCATTGGTAGCATCGCTGCTAATGAGACGCTAAAGCTAGTCGGATTGGGATTGTGGGTACTAAGGTGCATGGTTGGTTCACCACTATACTCCGAGGTCCTATTATCCTGTGCATAGCTCTGTATATGTGCAGAATCCCTATAACATGGCACCACCAACGTAGTGGGCTTCTTATCTGCGAGACGCTTGAGTAGTGCTTGTGCTTGTCCACAACACCCTTCGCATACGTTTCCGGAAACGTGTGTGAGGGTGATACCTCCTATATTGACGTTTTTATAGGTTCTTTCAAGCTTGAAGTTATTAAAAGGTGTTTAAGTAAACCCCTTATTGCGCTGCCTCATATTAGGTTGTCGATCATTTCTGGCCTTAATGGCGGATATAAATATACCGGCACATAGCCGCGCTGCGCTCCGGGCTCATTTACTGGCTTATGGAGTGCCAGACGTGGGTGCCGCACTCATCTTTGTGGTGCAGGCTGACCCGGCTCACCACTTTGAGGTGTTTTTCTCTTGGGTCACTTTTCCGGCGGTGGATGGAACGGACAATGTGTTTCATGAGTACGCTCACACTGCCATACCCAATGCTTATCGGCCTTATCATGCTCTTGAAGTACCACTTACGGCATGGCAACACCGTATTTGGTTTAATGGCGTCCTCCCACATCCGGTCACCCCAGTTCGTTTAGGCCCCCTATCAATAGACGGGGCCACTTGGCCAGTGTTGGCCGGGTACACCCCACATCCGCGTTTTTTGATGCTTACGGTTGACGAACTGCATGCATTGCATACGTCTTTGATACGCGTTCACAGAGCTTTAGTACAGTATGTTACAGGCAACGTCCAGGGAGCCCTTCCTGGAGTTGCAGCTCATCCAGCTGGACCGGGCGGTGTAACCATACGTCCCGTCATGGTTAATTCGGTGATGGGCAAGTGCCCACAAAATAAGGATGATTTACCTTATTGGCTTGCAGAAAAATTTGACCAGCTGGAGGCAGTTTTTCCTAATACTTCTCCTGTGGAAAAACACAGGATTTTGACGATTAGTTTGCCAAAAGACTTAATTCCCGAGTTGGCAGAATGCAACAACTGGGGTAAGGTATTCGCAGCAGTATATGCGAAGTGTTTCGGCACTCCTTCCATGACAGTTCTCCCCTCTGTAATTAAACGAGTACAGGATGAGCATGGCCCTGAAGCGGCTGTGGAATTGGGGATGAGACTGGTGGGAGTGTTCGATGTAGTGGCTGATTTAATCCTTGCGAATGTCAAGGGCGATGCAGTTAACTTTCAAGTAGCTAATGCTTTGGCTTTAGTCCCAGAACCGGACAAGCCACGCGAATTACCGAAAATTATTGCACAGGCTTATAAAACTATTGGCCGCAATAGCCTGGGAGTTAAGCCTTTTGCTAAAACGCAAACTCAATCACAGCCCCAACAAAAAACTCAATCTGAGAAAGATGAGAAACCGTTCTTTACTAAAAAGAACTGGAGGTTGAAAAAACAGGGTAAGCAACAGAAGAAACCAGGGTCGCGTGGCGCATCCCCGGTTTCCGTCTCTTCTGAACGCACTTATGATTTGCGCGACAGAGCGAGAATTAAATCTCCAGAGAGATTTCAGGTCCCTGATCCGCGTTCTCCTCATTCTTCACAGGCACCATCGACCTCCCAGACTGGTGGAGGAGATCGCCAGGATAGAGGAAGGGATCGTGAGGCTCCACAGGGACGAGACCAACCTCGACAACAAGTCAGAGGGAAACCAGAAGAATTTCCACGTTCTCGCCCACAGTTTCAGAAGAAGAAAGTTGCAGCTTTAACAGAGAGGTATGCCACAGACGGTGAGAACGAGACTCCTGAATTGGACGTGGGCGGTGACGCTCCTAGACAGCGCCGCGGAAGTTACCATAGTGCGGGAGGCACTACGTCCTCATGTGGAGGCGACAGCAACTGACACATTCATTACTGTCGAGACAGCTGACACCCGAGTGGCACCCCCTGACAGACTATTTAATATTGTCATTCAAATTGAAGGTGACATTGAGCGTGTTATTAAAGGGATTTTTTGGGAGAATCTGACCTCTTCATATGACATTTTATTAGCAGAGGCGGATTGGCCGCCCCCATTCGTACTTGCTGCTCGTAGAGGGGAGGAGGTAATCCTTCCGAGTTTTTCTCGTCATGTCCCCAAGGACAAAGCGGAAGCTCTAGCGGCTGAATGGGCTGTGGCCCTGGCTCCGGCGCTATACCGTAATCACGTGGGCTGGGATGAGGATTCTCCACCCCATGATATACCATTGCGGTCGCTGCCACAGCCACAACCCCAATATCCCATCCGGCGGGAAGCTAAAGGTCCCGTTTCAGACATTCTGACACAGTTAGAATATCAAGGAGTAATTGAAACATGCGTGTCACCAATGAATAATCCCCTTTTCGCGGTTTCTAAACCCGATGGTTCGTACCGCCTAGTTTTGGATTATCGACATTTGAACTCTCATTGTCGGACCTTTGCGGTGCAAAATACCCACAGTTCTGCGCTTGTAGACAGTCTTGTTCGTAAAAAATATAAAACGACACTTGACCTATCCAATGGATTTTACACGCACAACTTGTCCCCGGAGTGCAGCCAATGGAGCGCTTTCACTTCCGGTGGTAAACAATTCAAATTACCCATGGGCTACAAAAACGGTCCGGGTGTCTTCGCCGCCCGTGTTGTCTCTTTGTTGGACAGCATAGACCCAGATGCGTGTTCGTACGTCGACGATATCTATCTGACAGACGACGAATTATGGCCGCATCTTTCCCGAGTGGACCGCATGATTCTTGAATTTGCGGTCTTAGGATACAAATGTAATTTTGCCAAATCTCACATTGCTGAATTTACCGTTTTGTTCTTGGGCTATGAGCTCAACAATGAAGGTAAGGGCTTAGCACCCCATTTCTTGGAGAAGTGCGCACTTCTGCGCCCTCCCACCACTCTTAAGAAGCTTCAGTCATTACTGGGTTTCTTAAATTTTGGGCGTATTTACATTCCCGAATATGCCCAGCGTATCAAGCCTCTTTATGCCTTGATACAACCTACCTTTTCGAAGTCCTGCTGGCTTCCTGAGCATTCCTCTATACTGCATTCTCTGAAGTCTGATCTACTTGAATCGAGCTTCTTGTTGACTCGTGATAACCACACAAACCTGGTGATTAGAATCGTTCCAGGGGCAGTGGGTTTCACGTACTTAACCTTTAACGAAGGTGACACAGTACCGATTGCATACAAGTCACATCTTTACACTTCAGCGGAGTTGCGCTTTTCCTCTGTGGAGAAAGTATTGACAGCAGTGCAAATGGCGATTCTAAAGGAACGCGCACTGGCACAGGGAAAACGCATTTTGGTGGTAACACCATATCCTGCCCTTGAGGCAGTGACGAAGGAAGTGTACCGAACTCTAAGGCATTGCACCCCGTTGGATACAATGGGCTACATCTCTGACGTCCCCGGATGTCACTTTTATCTTTGATTCCTCTCTTCAGACACAGGAGTTTTTACAGTATGAATTTGTTCATCCTCCTCCTCTGTCTTTGCTACCGCTTGAGGAGTACGAATGTATTATATATACCGATGGTTCGGCACAACCGGCCACGGGTTCCAAGCATGCTTATTCCGCAGCATGTGCTATTGTTGCAGGTACCATGGTGAACAGTGAGTTCAAATCGACTGTAGTGCACACACAGGCACTAGGAGACAGTACTGCACAATTGGCCGAGCTGCGTGCTTTGGTGCTCGCGCTTGAGTTCGCTAATCCAGACGTGATGACCCTTATTGTATGCAATTCTTACTACTGTGTTCAGTCTTTCAATGACAACCTATTCTTTTGGTCGCAAAACGACTATAGAGATGCTAAAGGCAGCACAATTAAGAATAAAACGCTTTGGGTTAGAGTGGCAGATCTTAAACAACGTTTGCCTCTCACACAGGTGATTCACACCCTTGGCCACCAGCGTGTGGGCGCACACGCTGTCGGTAACAGTTTGGCAGATGAAGCTGCCAAATCAGCAGTAGCCACGTGCACAGTAGCGGCAGTTACAAGATCCATGACTAAAATAGATAATGATATTTTGGCAGCTATTGCTGCCACAAAGAAAGGTGCTAATTATTCAAGGGGTTTCCCTTCCAAGTACTCTTATCACTTAGGTCCCGAACAGGTTCCTTAAGTAAGAATTCCAGACGTTGGTGATCGGCTGATTCCCAACGCGGACTGCAGACCTTCCTTGATAACGGCCGCACACGAAGGCTTGGCTTCGGCACATGCTGGCGTGTCTGCGACTGTTTCCATCTTGCAGCAGCGTTACTGGTGGCGTGGTTTATATAAACAGACCCGTACTTATGTGCTTTCTTGTGACGTTTGTCAGCAAATTAAGCCTTCGACGGTTACATGACCACCACAAACACAGCTCTGCATTTCTAACAGACCTTTTGGGTGTGTTTACCTGGATCACTGCGGTCCATTTTCTTCGGACACAGCATATAAATACATCTTAGTTGCAGTGAATTCGTGCACACGTTTCATCTGGGTCTGGCCACAACGGAGTACTGACGCTCGAAATGTCATCAGGGATTTGCGTGTCTTTGTGGGAATTTTTGCCTGTGGCACCTTCCATTCTGACCAAGGTCCAGCGTTCGCCTCTAAGGCCTACTAGGACGCAATGGGGTCACTGGGGGTGCGGGTGCAATTTTCGTCTCCATATAGACCTGAGGGTAATTCAATTGTGGAGCGAATGAACCGTGACTTAAAGCAATCCTTGACAGCTAGAGTCTTAGGTACTGGCAGGAACTTGCTGGCCCATTTGTATAGCGTCCAACGTGCACTTAATAATCTCCCTAGAAGATCCCTGGGTGGGCGGACCCCATACGAAATGCTCTTTGGCATACAAATGTTTGTGCCAGACCTTGATGGTCTAGACATGGCGGCAAAAGCCGCAATCTTTGACGTAGATAATCATTCTACTATGTTACAGGACTTACAAGGAGCTCGTGACAAACTTGCTAATGAACACTTGCCTTCAGCCACTGACGCTGCGTTGCAGATTCCGGTTGCTGGCTGGCTTCCGAAGGTTGGAGAACTGGTCCGAGAGAAGGTGGAGAACAAAAAAGAATTTGGCCCCTCTTATCGTGCACCGGTTCCAGTTCTTGGCCTGAAGGGTACTCATACTGTCATCTTACCACCGCTTCCTGGTCGCAAGGACAACAGATACATCTCAGTGGACAATGTCAAGCTACAACGTCTGGCCGATCCTGAATAGTGTAACACCTGCGGTCTCATGTCCAGCCATTTCTAGGGCTCAGGTTTATGGCCCTCCAGCCCGCACGGACACTGATGTTTCCATTGAGATGGTCAATTTGCCTGATCGCCTGCTCGACTTCCCAGCTTCCTCCTGAAACGAGGAGACCGAATACACCTATCCCGCCACCGAGTCGGTGGCTCATTTACCAACAACACCACTGAGCCCAACCCGTTTTTCATTTGATTCGGATTCCACCTCATCACTTATCCCGTCCAGCTTCAGTATTTTTGTAGCCTGGTTCAGAGACAATTTTTTGGTCCCACCATGGACATACATCTGGTTGGTACTTTTCCTGATTTTTCTGTTCATGTCCATTGGCTTTGTGACAGTTTTTTTCTTGCTCATAAATGGTCACTATTTACCAGAACGCTCTGCAGTGAACTGTGTCACTGGAACTTTGGCACCTCATTCTTCCTCTCACATCATGAAGCGTGACCACACATTTGTGAACATTTCTGCTTTCCCAGTCGCTGATGACATCGTATGGGATGCAGTAAATTTCCAAATTCATGGACCAACCGAGATTATTAATGTACCAAATGTACTTCGTGTTTCGATGGGTGATGTCGTTAAAAGTAATATTCATTCTGACGATTGGGATGTGCATGCAGTTGAATCGTTATTTTCTGATTTGAAATATTATGCTGCTTTTAATGCTGAAGATCTGTATTTAAATTCTGCGAGTTATGCTGACTTATACTGTTACCAGCTTTGGGGTGACCATTTTCTCCATAAACCAAGTTCTCTTCGGGGTCCTTTTAATTACACTCAATGGGAACATTGTCCGACCCCTTTGCCAGGTAGCTCCCAGACTCTTAGAAATAAATTTACGTATTTTACAGATTTTGATAGGTCGAACCCTGGGTCCTATTATTTTAAATTGAACCTTTCAGTCCAATCAGAAGATCATGTTGACCCACTCCAAATTACTATATTCGGGTTCCTTTTTGAAGGCATTAGCAGTGGGTGGTTATGAACACTGGCAGGACGCCATTGACTTAAAGTCTATTTGGGGCACTAAATCATGGCAGGTCCGAGGTACGGAAGCCTTACACCGTGCTTGCCTAATCCCGGCCCAGATTTTATTTTTAAATAGTACGATCTATCAAACGACCTGTTGGGGTTTGGCTACTTCTAAACAATTGAATGCGCCCTCCATTCCCGCATTGTCTTCCACTCCCAATGAAAGCTTGCATTTTAATATATCACTAACCGATTTGCAAGCTTTGTTTCAAAACAATTCGTTTAATATCTCGACGATTGTTCAGGCACCCTGGCTGGCCTGGCCCGTAGCATCAGATGCCTGCCAACTGCGTTTTCATGACTCAGCTCCCGGTTATAAACAGGATAAGTCAGATCCGAGGTTCTCTGACTCTCGTACTGTTACAACATATTCTGTTGGTAAATTGTGTAAACAGTGGTTGCAGCACTCTTCATTAGATTCTGTAAAACAACATTTGTCCCTCCTATCAGGCAACATTGATCTGTCCGATTTTGTTCTGGGGCCTCGTGGTCCTCGACCTAAGAGATTCATTTGTGAAACTTACAATGAACTCTGGAAGCTTTCACAAATAGAAGCTGCTTCCCGTCTTCGGGAAATCGATCAAGGAAATCTAGAAAAAGTGCTTGCTGTTGTTGACAATAGTATTAATACCCTGTCTTCCCGCATTTACACATTAGAGAATATTGTTTCCTCTGTTGTTGATATTGTACAAGATGATGTTTCAGTGTTATATCATGGTCAGAATCAATTGCGTTCAGTGATGCAGTTTGCATGGACTTTGCAAACACTTAAAATGGGTAAAGTTCCTTGGCATTTTTTGAACACCTCTGCCTTATTCATGCCGTTTAATTTAACTGAGAAACAGCAATTCATGTCCATGAAAGATGCAACATACACTCTATTACATATCGAAAAATAGAGCCCTTACCATTCTCTGTGGTGGAATTGGATTCTGCAGTGTGGCTAGTTCACGGGGTTATCGCTTTGCCTTTTTCTTTATTTGAGTTCAGTTCCTGCATGAAACATTATCCTGTTGGCCGTTTTCAGCCTTTAGGCAGTGCCTTCTTGCATGAACTTTGGTCCCTGCCTTTCATGTACAGGTGCATTAGGGACGGAAAAGAGGTTTTTCTCACAGGGGAGTCTTGCGATTCTGCAGTGGGTCATTCCCTCATTTGTAAAAACATTAAATTGCACGGGGCTTGTAACGTTTCGGCTCCGAATCTTGCTTGTGTTTTAAAGGGCATTCCTGCTCCTGCTATATCACCTACTTTCACTGTGCTTGCAAATGGTAGCTATCTCCTTCTGAATAATCGGGTCTGCTGTGGCATGCTGGCCGGCATTCTCTATATTGTAACAGTTTCCCACAGGGTTGTCTGCTGCAAAAATGTGCTTTTTCCTCCCCCGCACGACATCATAGATAGTTCCATTTGGCCTTCCATTCCAACGTTGAAGGCGGATTTCAATAAATTGAGCAGAATAAAGGCGCTATTATTGAACCAGGAGGTTATGCTCACGTCCGCACGGGAGACATTTATCCTCCAGGTGGCTAGTACCCACAGTGAGATACAGGCCCTTTTGAACACAAACCTCCCACAACATTTCAGTGAGCTGATGTACCGCGTTTTGAATGCATCTCGCACCGAAGGTCTTGTGCACTTTTTCAAAGTTGTGGGCTCTGGCCTTGTTACCTCCTTTCAAACTATATTTGGTGTAATACCGGCTTTTATTCATTCTATTTTTTCCAGTGTCTTTGGCGGCTTTCCGTTGATCCTCGCCTTAGCGGCTGGTATATTGCTTTTGGTCTGTTTACTACGCAATGGATGCACTTCCTGGGGGCCTCCTCGACCACGGTCGGCTCTGGATGCTCCGTGAACGCATGCTTCTTAGCTTCGGAATCCTGCCCTTAGCGACACTCAGCGTGTCATATCGACTTTCTTTTCGCTTTGCGTATTTCACTTGCGTGCAACCTGTGATGTCTTGCTTAAGATGTCCTTTCTCTTGGTCCTTGGATTTTTGCCTTTCCAATACGTCTCTGTCGGACCCGGATTTTGGCCAGTTAATGGGTCCCTTAGTGGCCCATGAACGGGACTGTTCCGGCGATGGTTTTATGGCGCGTGCGGCTGCACTTGGAATAATGGAGCAATGGGATGTCTGGGCGGCTGCTCAGACTCTCCTACAACAAAGTTAAGTTGAGAATCACGCAAGTTGTCCCGCAATGCTGTTCACTGCTCCCTCATGTGAGGACCATGAGTGCAGTTTTGATTTGTTGAACTGGATGGCGTCTCTTTTTTCAGACGATTCCAACGATGTCCTCTTGGAAGGTGCGGCGTTTTTCTGCACTTACACTCTATTGGATTAGGGGGCATCGCTTACTGCGTCCTGCATCACTGGATTTTTTATCGACTGACTTTTTTTCATTCACCGTCCGTCATTGGGGACTGTTTGGGGACTGTTCACAAATAGACGTTTACATTCTGCTCCATCTCTTTGAACTCTGTTTTCGTCCTATGTCTTGGCCTATGGACTGACCAGGGGAGGGTGTAGTGTGGTTTGTGGCCTCATTACCTTCATTGCTAAGTTGGCTTAGGCCTGGCTGCCATGATGCCTTTTTGCACATGTTACTTTGTGACTTTGTTTTCCAGACTCTGCTTGTGCCCGGCTATTTTAGAACTGTCTGCCTTTTTGCCTTTCACCTTTTCTCCTGTTCCCTGTGGGTTTCGTCTGCACAACATGTACAAGGTCGAAAAACAGCGTCCCTTGTTCTTGCCGATCTGGTCAGCCCCTCGCACTTAGACATAACACAGAATACAGCTGCACTGGAAAAATTGGGGTGCTTTTAATATTGTGATCTCGCTGTTTGTGGCACTTGGAGAAAAACCTTTCCAGGGAGAAGAGCTGTGCTTGTCTGATGATGTAAACCTTGCATCTAGATATTGAGGTATGGGGGTCCGCCAGACAAAGCCCAGAGGTCTTCTATTTTTATAATAAACTAGTTATTAGCATGGGGAGGGTGGTAAGGCTATTTAGCCCTATATCCACTGTCTTTATAAAATGCTTTCCCCGTTTGTATTCTATGGAATTGTAACCATGCTTATTATTTTATCATTATGCATTATGCTGATAGTACTGGCACGTGTACTGTATCTTAGAGCACGATAGTTGAAATAAACATTTTAAACTATACTGTGTCTCTTATTACGCACGTTGTGGACAAGTATGAGTGAGTTATGAAAGGGTGTTCTTGCTCCCGCGAGTCCTGACGGAGAGAGTCCGTGTTCTGGGTTGTCTAATCATTGGTAGCATCGCTGCTAATGAGACGCTAAAGCTAGTCGGATTGGGATTGTGGGTACTAAGGTGCATGGTTGGTTCACCACTATACTCCGAGGTCCTATTATCCTGTGCATAGCTCTGTATATGTGCAGAATCCCTATAACAATTCCACTTTACCCCACTCCACTCTACGGCACTCCTCTATGACACTCCACTCTGTGACACTCTACTTCACTCTATAACGCTCCATGCCACTTTACTCCATTCTATGCCACTCCACGCTAAACCACTCCACTCTGACACTCTACTCTACTCTACAACACTCTATGCCACTTCCCTCTAGGCCACTCTACTCCACTCTATGACTCTATGTCACTTCACTCTACGCCACTCCACTTCACAACTCTACTCCAGTCTACCCCACTCCACTACACCTTACTCTACATCAATCTACGACACTCAACTCTGCCATTTCATTCCACTCTAGTCCCCTCCACTCTACTCCACTCTGTGACACTCCACTCTTCGCCACTCCACTCTTCGCCACTCCACTCTACGACACTCCACTGTTTGACACTCCACTCCATGCCACTCTCCTCTACACTAACTTTTAACCATGCTGAATAGCAGCCACACTGGTGTACAACATGGCTATCACAACAACAATAGCTCTTGCATAGGCGAGACCTCTTGGCTTCGCCAATGCTTGTTCTAAAGTACGACCAGTTGGCTATGTTATTAAAAAGCTCCTGGATGTTGGACCCATGCTCTTTTCCAAAACTCTTTCTGCTAGATAACAATTATTGGGCATCAAAGAAACATGGATATAATTTGCATGGCATGTTATGTTTGGTATCACCACCATTTTCCCCTTCCAAGAGACCACGTTTTTCCATTTTAAGACAGGAACAATACACTCCTTGCATTGTTTTCCGTTGCACCAGCACTATTTATGGAGTAACACTACATTTTGGAAGATCATGTAGATATCTCTTTTTTCAGCGATCTCAGAATTCAATTTGTTTTTCCCACTCACTTTTATTATTTGCTAATAGATGAACAGGGTCCTTAATATAAAATCTGTAGATTTTTGAGCATGAGATGTCAGTCGATACATTTAAAGTTTAGAAACTGATCCTGTGGGATTGACTAATCTCTGGATTCTTAAAATTGTGTAATTCTTATTTCTCAGAGGAGACGACGCTGGCACAGGTATTTCTCTAACTCTACCTGTGCTTGCTCATATTTGGTTGTTAGCTCAGAGATAAGTTTCTCTTTTTCTGCGATTACTCCATGTAACAAAAGTACTGCGTCCAATATAAATCTCCCAGCCAAATGGTATATTTTGCAATCATATGTACAGATTTTTCCATAATGGAGCCTCTAATATCTTAAGTTGAATAATGCCATTTTTGGTACAGGTTTTGAAGGTATGCTTGGTGTTGCAACTGGTAATTTCTGGTTGGCTGAGGCGGTTCCCAAGCCAGGAAGAACCTACCACTCCCATCAGGGTTAGGGGATTACACTCACTGTATAACCTGCGCTCACCCTTGGGTAGCTTGTCATTGCACAGTCAGGGTTATCACAGAGACAATGTATAAAGCATTGGCACAGCACTCCCACACAATAAATACACTGAGTGCCACAAAAGAGACTTCACACGTGGTGTATGTAAATAAAGATTGTATTCAACACACACATTAATTAACACAACATGAACATCATTTCTTTCTAGGCATATATCACACTTGGAAATATTATTGCAGCACTAGGCCCAACATTGTTAAAATGACGTCAGTAATATGCACACTTGGGAAAAATTGCATTTTCCCCCCAGCTCCCTTATGCGGTGTGATACTTTGTCAGAACTGGGCCCACCCTGGCAATTAACACAATTCAAATCCCCACATTTCTAAGGTGCACCCCAGGTCACAACGATATAAAGGAATGGGTACACACAGGAATCTATAACCCTTTTCAGCAGCACCATGGGCCAAGGCTGCATGGGTAAAACCAATGTCAAAATTAAGTGTTTGTTAGGTAATCGAACAAACCAGTAAAACAACACCGCTGCGCGGTGCAACTATTAGCAGGCAGTTCTCATGCAGCACACTCTCTCACACTAATACAGCACCATCACGTGGTGCAAAGTATATCAGCAAGTCCGTATGAAGCACGCACACGTACTCGGCACCGTTAGGGGGTGCAATTGATATCCGGCCACTCAGTTGATAATATGAACGCGGACCCCGTGGTACAATACCTCCCACATATCTTAGTTACCCTCCCACTACTCTGCCCACATGTTACAGTAAAAAAAATAACTCACCCCTTACTACACTGGCTTAAGGCCGGAGTCACACTTAGTCAGGGGCCCAGGGGAGAAGGCTGGAGTAACTATCAGGGCAACCAGGCAGCAGTCAACAAATGGGAGGTTGGCCACCACTCGAGAAGTTTACCCACTTTATGCGGAGAAGAAACGGGCTAAAGGCTGTCCCAGTCCAATCAAGAGGTCCCTCAATTTGTCTTTGGGCACCAGCCCAGTTCTTTGAAGCACAGGAGGGGAGAGTCACACAGTCTCTCAACCTGCTTCTCGTCACTCTAAAAAATGTTCCTCAGCCCAATCACTTACTCTCACCACCCAGGCCCGATCTGGGCGATACTGCCTGGCAACCCGAAGTCGTCGGGCCGGGTAAGGAGAGGGCAGTTAAATCGTCGCACTGAGAGTAAGAAGGAACACTCAGTGACTGAGGGATGCAGCTGTCCCCGCACCCCACGGGATATGAAACACAACGTCTGGTGCGCGTTGATCTGAGTTGCACCAGACAAACCGGTCACAATGAACCACGAGTTGGGTTCTCTGTACCTCCCTGGAAATGAGGTACAATGTCTGGTGCCTAATGATCCGAGTCACACCAGACAATCTGGTCACAATGAACTAAAAGTTGGGTTTGCCGTACCTCCCTGGAAATGAGGCACAATGTCTGGTGCACAATCATACGAGTCGCACCAGACAATCCGGTTACAATCAACCCACAGTCCATTTCGCTGTACCTCCCTGGAATGAGGCACAACATCTGGTGCCCGATGAAACGAGTAGCACTAGACAATCCAGTTACAATCAACCCACAGTCCGGTTTGCCGTACCTCCGTGGAATGAGGCACAACGTCTGGTGCGCGGTGATGAGTTGCACCACACAATCTGGTTCCACATACACAGTCACAAGTTCAATAGTACTGCACGAGGTTGAATGAGGCACTACTACGGATGCGCCCTTCCTCTGAGGGTCGCAACTTGTGAATCGGACACCTCACGCAATGAGCATGCAGTCGGCATGTCGCACGAGAGAAATACAGCACAGACGATAAAGCAGGCCACAATGGGTCCTGCAACTGGTGAATCCGCTCACCACCAACGAAACGCTTGTGTGTGCTCAGGCCCCATGATGCAGGGGCCACACTCCTTAGATGTGGGCATGGTTTGGGGCTCCACACAAGGAAATCTGATCTCCAGGCACAATACTTAGTTCCACGCTCACACCGCGCTGTAGTCAGGCTCTAGCAGATGAAGTAGGCGCTTGAGAGGGCACCGGTCTCCAAGTTATCCCCTTAGATGGTGTAGGTCCCCCACAGGAGATCTTTCTTGTCCCTGAGACCTCCACAAAGAACAGGGGGCAAGCCAACAAGCACTTGGAGAGCACACTTCAGGGTGCCACACAGAAGCAGGTAGTCAGCCCAGGCCAGCCACTACTCAGGTAGGGTGCACAGTTCTTGTGCACAACAGATTGCTTTGGCAGTGTGCACCACACAGTCCAGGATGTCTGGTTCCACTTTCCCACAAGTGTATCTCTACCTTGCTGAAGTATTGCACCAGTACTTATACTATAGTGTGAAGTTGGGGGTGGTTCAGAGGGTTTCCCTTTGAACCACAGATGTCTCCCCTAAATTTCAGTCCTGTCTGCCATGAGGCCTTGGAATGCAGCTCTTAATCTTTAGTGGGGCCATGATCTGGCTTCCCAGAGGCCAAGTGTCAAAACCTCTCCCTCCAATACATCCAGCCAGGTCCTCAAATGGCAGAGGTCTGTCGTTCTGGTTGCATGCCCAATGTTTATGACTGTCTCTGGGGAATGCACAGATGTGCTCCCCCAGGCTTCAGTGTGGACTGGAGTCAAACTAAAAGGCACACAAAAGAGTTTAGCGCCGAGAAATGCCCACTTTCTAGAAGTGACATTTCTAACCTTTACCACAGGGGAGGATTTATCATTGTGAATCCAATGATAGTAAACATCATGAGGCTACTCCAGTGTATGCCACCACTGCAGCTTAAAGCAATCTCAGCCATTCCCCCATGTTAACCCATGGGAAGAGCAAACCTCATAGGTACTGAAAACACACATGGGGGTTATTCACTACCTGGGCAGGGAACATACCTGTGTACCTACCCTGCCTTTCACCTACCACTTGCTCCACCCCCCAGGGCTCACCTTAGGGGTGCTCTAGTGTTATTGAAAGGCACCCTCATTATGGGCCAATGATTCAGAAAGGCCAACCTGAGCATAAGTGCAAATGTGCACACACAGGTCTGCAATGGCAGGCTTGAGATATGTTTAAAAACATCAGGTAAGCACCATTTCCTAACAAGTGTGGGAAGGGCATGCGCACCTTCACACTGCATTGCAGTGGGAAAGTGCCCCGAGTCCTAAGGCCACAAAAAGAGAATCAGCAAAACCCATGAGGAAACAGCAAAAAGTTTAGGGAAATACTACCTCAAGAGTATCTGGTCTTGGCAAAAACCATTCTGCCTATATATTAATATCAAGCTTTTTGTCAAGCAAAGGAAAATGAGAAATGGTAATTCAGGTATTGCCTATTTCGCCTTCATTTATTTACTTGGGAGTTTCTGGTATTAGAGGTTTAATTACACCAATGGTTGGTGAGTCTAATAGAGTGTGCTCCCGGCACAGATCTGACAAACACCATCACTGCTTCTCCTCAAAGAAGCTGAAGACATCCTCTTCAAGGCACATCTCATCTGCAACCAACAAGACCCGATGCATCTCCCGCAGTGACACGATGTAAGAGGAGTCCCATGTATCTAAAGCTAGATGTCTGCTACACCCTTTGCTGGTGCAGCCCATCACCTTCTCTTGTGCTGTCCGCTGATGATTTGCAGCAAGGGTGAGGTTTAGTTAAGGTTGCAAACCTACGCTTACCCATGTATACTCACCTTCACAATATGGTAGTTGATGTTTTCGCCATAACACTTTGGCAAGTCTATATTTTGGTCCTCAATATTCTTACACAACCACTAGGGACAGGTTTCTTCTTCCTTTATTATATCTATTTTTTTTTTATTATTTTATCAGTGGCTACATACAGGTTATGCATTACATTTTCATATCCAGACACATTGTAAGCGTGTTTAATGCATATCAATCCTAACAGTGCAGCCAAATAACAGCTCATTGAGCTAACATGTAACATCTAACACTGCAGTGCATGACAGTAAATGCATCTTATATGTCGACATAATAGCCAGCAGGCAGGTGCGTTCTGATGCTATTCCCTGATCTCCCCAAAAGTGCTAAGGGCATGCTTTTCAGCCAGTAATAACACCGGGGTCATGGCGATTGCCAGGGGATTAGGAGACACTAAAATTCTGGGGGGGGGGACAGGGACAACCTTGTGGACTTTCCAGTGACCCTATACAAATCACCGCCCGTTAAACAAATACAATCGCATAGTTTTGAAGTGAAATATTGAGAAAAGCAGGCATGTAGTCACAGTTTGCATATATGCTTTATTGTTATTTACATACACATAGTAATCAGACCAAATGTTAAAAAAACATGTATATGAATCTTGCATCTTCATGCACCAAGCAAACAAAGGTCGTTGACTTCGGATGGGGGCGTCATGTTTGCAAGTGCATTATGGTTTGAAAAGTACCTGCTGCTGCATTCCTGGTCTCCCACAATTTTCAGGCAACAATAAAAATGTGAAGATAACTTCGGTGATTAATGTTCTTTCTTGAGAGAGATCGGAGGTTTGTCTAGTGGAAGTTTTGACTCATGGTAAGGTAGCCACAGTGGGTTAATATGCCTGATGCAAAGAACGTGTACCACACAGATCACAAAATGCATATAATGTAAATAGGTCAGTAAGTTACTGCTTATGTCTGAGAGATTTTTTTGCTATTTGCAGTTTATAAGTTAAAATCCTAACATTGAACAGTGAGCTATTAACCGTCATCAAAGAGCTGCATGAAATCTGCAAGGTATAGATTAGAACGTTATGATTTTTCCCCAGTCTTTCATTATCCTAATTTTGGAAAATGGGTTCATTAGGATGGAAATCAATTCTGATTATTAAAGAGAACCGCCCCAACCATGGTGTTATGTTTTAAATTCTGAGTTTGTGCTTCTCTAGGGTTGCAATGCCATCCTGTGCCCCGGGCACTCCCCAACTTTTTGCTGACTGGTACTGGTGGTTCTTGACTCTGACTGACCCTGGGCTCTGCCTAACCAGGCCCAGGGCCAGTGTTATGCTGAAAGATACACTTAAAAATACAGTGAAAACACCTACATACACTAGGGTGCACTTTGTGTTAGGGTACCCCTATGATTGGCATGACCTCCCCTATAAGGCCCTAGTACATAATAGGGCAGAGGGATTAGAACTACCTTTAAGTCCCTTGTATATAATAGGGCATGGCAGTTTAGAGGCCAGCAGCCCTTCCTGCGCTTGCATGTGTGCACTGCTGAAGCCTGAGGTCAGTTTAAAAGCGGCCTTGTGTTGCAGGACTGCTTTTAAAATGCAAATTGTGCCCAAACTCGACTTTTGGGTCTGGGGCACTTACAAATTGATAAACTACAATGTTGGGGCATATTAGGTATCCCCAGGGTTTCCCCTAGGTGTCCCAGGGGTGAGGGGAGTCGGGTATCTACAAGGAGGACCCTTAAAAAATTAGTTTTATATGCCCTGGATTTAGTGAAATTGCACATTTCACTGCCTAAATTGTAGCAAAGTGCTTTCCAAAACCGGCTTATGTGCTAGGAGCACTGTAAAGTGAGGATCTGCAATATTTTGATATAATCAGAACCCCTAAAGTCTTTCCTAGGTATTCCAGGGGTGGGGGTCCTGTAGGTATAAGCAGGGTCCTTATATAGGCCCTGGTATTGGAGAAATTGGCCAGTTCATTCTTCCATTGCAGATCCCCAGCCCATAGGTTAACATTGCAAGAGGTTATTAATTAATAACTGGAGAAAGGAAAGCCATAAAACTAAGATTAAAGGACTCAGAAGAATGTTAATGATAAATGCAACAATGTGGTATTGTTGAATTTATTCTAAAATGTACAGACAAGAAGTTATACGACTTTCTTGTCTGTAAGCCACAATTCAGCCCTGTATTGCTCTGCCTTGATTGGTCAGAGATACGTGGATTAGTCTGGCTGCTTTGAAGAAGTGATAAATGACCCCTGGGCTTAGGAAGCCTCTCGGGGAGGAGAGGTTGCTGGGCATAGGAATGCCAGGGGAGGGGTAGTAAATAATGCCCTTCTAGGGAAGGAGGAGACAAGCTGAAGACACCAGTTTCATTTACAACTCTCCTCTTTGAACCCAACCATATGCTAGGATTAAGGAAGGAATGAGCAGATGCAAGGGGGAGAGACTAGGGAGATTAGCCATCCTAGGGGTGTGTTTAGTTAGTTCTGCTCCCTCTGCTGGAAAATCAGCCATGATAAATTTTGGAGAAATTGTGTTTTCTGGGAGAAAATAATGCCACACTTTAGAGGATGTGGTCATACCCTGGGGCATTGCCCTGCACCTCATTGGACAGGAGTGACCTCCTTCTTGACCCAGAGAACTTGGAATAAGTATCTGAGAGGGACAGAGGCTCTCAGATGATGCTGCTTCAAACTTGGGAGAAGAAGGGTCCCTGCTGAGGAGTTTGATTTGCACCAACCAGGCCTTGGACTCTGAAGATTGTGCCTGTTGCACAATCTGGAATTACAGCCCTGTGGACTACCTTGCTTCAAAAGGGCTAAATGGTGAACTCCCTGCAAGCTGAAGGTTAACAGAGCTCACCTGGACCACCACCACCAAGAATCCCCAACCTGGAGAACTACCAGTGAATATGTAAGGGTTTTGTCCAAGTGGATTGTGGGAACTGAAGTCCCTTTCAAGAACCATCTTGGAGATTCCAGACCCTTGGAGTAAGTTTTGGACACTTTGAGACCCTTTGGGAAACTTCAGGAAGACGTTCCAGAGGTTTGGAGAAGTTTGGAGCAAATTTGGAAAAAAGCTCCATAAGTGGACCGATTCACCCTGGCCAGCCAAGCCGGCAACCCTCAACCATGAGTTGGCCTTCCGTCGAGGTTCCTCCCGCTGAAAAGCTCCAGGGGTCCGACTTCCAGAGTTTGATTGGGCGTAGGTGGAAACCCAAGCCGGCGAACCCGCACCGAATTCGGCCGAGTGAAGAGCATCGAGGGACCCAGCAAGAAAAAGCTCTGTAAAAGTTTCTAATTCCGAACGTAGAAAAGGTGACGGGGACCAACCACGAGAGCCAAGCCACCCACCATCAACTGTGTGCCGGCCTGGATCCCTGGCTCGGCCCGCTGGAAAGCTTCGGAGGTTGGACTTCCATAAGTTTGACCGGGAGCTCATCGCAAGGCAAGCCGGCGAACCCTCACCGAATCAGGGCTGGCTGAGAGCTTCGAGGGACCCCAGGAAGAAAAGCTCCAGAAAAGTTTCTAAGTCAGAAGGTAAAAACTTTGACCGAGACCTACCGCAAGGAGTAGCCCCACAGGGCTTCATCGTGGTCGGCCTGAAACTTTGACCTTGAGCAGGTCTAGCGTGACCAGATGTACCAATAGGCGCTATACGTTTCTATGTGCTATTTAGTGCTAAATCTTTAAAAAGTCATATCCCCGGTGCCCTACATTGGATTTTTTTCATTTTAAAGAGAAATATATTTCCTATTTTCATAAATTGGTGTTGGATTTTTATTGTGTGTTGTGTCTTAATTATTTACTGAATTGGTGTTTTTAAATGCTTTACATACCGGTCTTTGAAGTTAAGCCGGTCTGCTCACAGCCAAGCTACCAAGGGTTGAGCATGGGAATAATTTTCTAAGACCGGTACTGAGCCATATATTGAGGCAGTGGCCGTATTGCCGGGGACAGATATACATTTGCCCCTACTAATAACCCACTTTCCAACATCCAGACCAAGCACTCTTAAACAATACTGTCTACAAGTATGGATGACATGTGACTCCTACACCCTGTAGTTTTATGTAACATTTCCTATACACAGATATACACACCTATGATTGACTGCCTCTGTGTAGTGTGTGTGATGTAAAGTGCTGACACCCTGCACTGGTATGAGTGGCGCTATATAACTAATTAAATGCATATGAGAGAGTGGTTATGGAGACTTGAGCTGCACTATTAAAGGGTGGTAGTGGGGGAATCCATGGCGGAGCTGGGTTGTTGAATACCAAGGCTGTCTATTTGATTTCAGCTCCTGCCTCCTTCATCCACCAACATACTCTCCCTCCACATTATCTCACTCTTCCAGGTTCTTTCTCATCTTTGCTTTCTCCCTTTTCTCTGTTTTCCATATTTCCCTTCCTCCTTCTGCCCACACCCCTTGATGCCTTTCTCTCTCTTGTTCGGTTTTACAGTCTGATGGTTTAAAAAATGTACGGGTCTCTAAAAAAGAATGCAGTTGGGCCTCACCTGCAGACACAAGCTTAAATTAAGCATCATTAGCTTGCAGCCCACAAAGGAAATGCCAGAGTGGATAGTCTGACCCTTTCTGCATTTTATCTCCTGCCTGAAGAGCAGATACACCCTTTTCTCTCCTTTCTGCAAGACACAAGGACCCCAGCCTTCTCCCTTCCCCATGACGTAGCCAGGGCCGGACTGGGAACCAAAACCGACCCTGGCAAAGTGCTCGGCTGGCCCCCCCAGGGGTTGGGGGGGCGGCGGAGCACTTTGCCAGGGCCGGTTTCGGCCGATTTTGTTACAGGGGCCGATGTTGCAGCTATGCTGCAAAAACGGCCCCCCAGGGGCCCAAAACCGGCCCCCACCCTGGCAGCCCACCGGGGAACCGCCCGGTGCCCGCTACGGCCAGTCCGGCCCTGGACGTAGCACAGAAACATTAACATATGACCAAAAATAAGGGCCACATGGTCAACCTCATCTCAAACTCTCTGCCCCCTTTCTACCCAAAACAGTCTCCCAAGTTAACTGTTCTTACTCAGCACAACTGACTCTGGCGTAAAACCGAGTCCATTTTAATGTATCTTTTCCAATCCTTGTTACTTCTGCTGGGGTACTTACATTACTATTTCCATCAGAGTGAATGCTGCTTCAGAGCATCACCAGTTACCAGTCTCTTGTCTGTAATTGTCGGAGGGTTCCACTACTAAAGAATGCTTGCCAACTGCACTGTGTACAGCTTCTGGTATTTCTCATTCATGCCTCCCCCCACGTACCCTCCCACGGTATGTAAGAATATAGAGCCTCTACAGGCAGGACTTGTTGTTTGAACCCCGTGTCATCATATTCACATTCAGCCGCGGCGCATGCAGGTAAGAGCGGTGGGGCCGGGTTGGGTGGGGGATTTGACAGACGTCCACGAGGGAAAATTAAATAAATAATTCATTTTCCCTCGTCGTCTTCTGTCGAAATCTCCCCCTCCTACCCGACCCCTCTGCTCTTACCTGTACGGGCAGCGGCTGTTCTCATTAACTGTATTTGTAAAGTGCACACGTAGTTGAAAGGCAATGGAGTGCTTTACATGGTCAAAGGCAGAGATCCAACCAGAAAGTGAATCTGGGTGGGAGGTCTTGGGTTCTGCGATGGGAGGTGGACTCTTTACTGTGTTGTGATGTAGTGTTCTTTAAAGACATGCATCTTCAGCTCCTTCCGAACTTGGAGCATCGTTGGGGTGGTCCTAATGGATACAGGGATGTAATTACAGATCCTCAGTGTGTGGATGGGGTAGGCCTGTTTCCTCGTTTGTTTATTGGTTCTTGCACATCTTTGTCCCCCTGATTGAAGGTGTCTAAATATGTCCCTGACTGGCCCGTTGATAATTTTGCATTGTTTGTTAGATATGACCTGCATGACTGGGCCCAGTACTGCAGACGAGGCCTCACCAGTGATGTCTACAGAACTTACAACTGTCTGCTGAGTTTGCACCCCGATATCCAATCCAGAAGTATTCATACTGGCCCCACGTTGTTGACAAGTGAATTCCACAGATTGCATGCTTTGAGAGCCATCATCCCTCTGTCATCCTGGACGCAGACTCATGCCTAGAGCTGTTACGCTCCTAGTTGTCAATTGGCCACATGTCAAATGTAGGCCCTTCAGGACATTCTGGATTTTTGTCCCACTGTACTTTGCATGCCTGGATTTCAAAGTCCATGCCTATAGTAGAAAATGTAAAAGTACCAGTATGCAAAGGGCTGCTGGCTAAAGAGCCACGACTGGCTGATGACCTCATCGGTGATTCTTGTCCACTTGGAGCTTTAAAATTTAAAGTTACAGTATTCAAACGCATAGTTTCTAATGAAAGCCCACTTGAGTGTCCCTAAATCAAGAAGACCCACAGCTGTCACAGACAAACACAAAGAGACAGCATAGAGACAGCATAGAGGGCATGTGGTGCTAAAGCACTTGGCACATGATTTATTGAGTATTTCAAGAACATGCCCTAGCAGGCCTGGAAATTCTAAAGGTAGACGAGGCGCCAACTGGCGCAGGGGGTCATAAGGCCTACTCACATTTCGATTATTGGTGCAATACTGTGAGTAAATCTCTTGCACTTTTTATGAATCACTAACACAAGCACAACAGGCCTAAGTGGGAAAAATAAGTTTTAAATTGGTAACATTGTCAGGCCATTAATGGTACAGACTCGATAATGGGGCAACTTGGTTTACACTTTGTGTGCCTGCAAAAAGGGCCCTCATATTTCTATCTGTGTTCAGAGTGGTACTGCCTGAATAAGTGTGGCTTACCTTTGACTCCATAATATCATCAGAGACACAGTGGTCAAGTCATGGGCTTTCCCTTTTCCTGACATTGCTCTCAGTGTATTAATCCACTTGGTTAAGCTGATGTAATGCAAGACTATCTATCCCAGAATGCATTATTGTGTTTAAGGAAAGTCGGGGACTGCAAAATAGCGCTTTTCCTGATACAGTGTCATCTGGTACCTTTACTAGGCTTCTTAGTGAAGTGGGAAGGCACAGGGAAAGTTCCCTATGCAGTCTGTGATTCCTAATTTCAAGTCCCAGCTCCCACATGAGCCAACTGTGATCTGCGACTGCCGCCCTTAACCCCACAGTCAGGCTCCGATAATACTTCAGTTCGAAAGGGCTAGACATTCAAAAGACAATAGGCAGGAAGCAGTGGTCGAAGTGGAGAAAAAAAAGTAGGAGAACTGTGGGCGGAGAATCAGAGGGCGAGAATAACCTGAGATTTGGGTCTGTGGGCAGAGTCAGAGGTGTGGCCAGAAAGAGCAAAACTTCCCTATTTTTAGTATTTATTTGGCATTTCACTGACCAGTTAATTCAACCAATAGATACACATGTTTATTTAAGGTTTAGTTTGAGTTATTGACATTAAAATACATTCACAAAGAGGGATATGTTTCCAATCACAGAATGTGCCTAATACGCTTTAAAAAGTGGAATCACAAGCCATTTGTCTCCGAGTCATGCAGTTTCTGTCATCAGCACTTCTACTCACTTATTCCACAAGTGCAGTTCAAACATGAATGGTAAAAAATCCAAGTTTAAAAAATGTTTTCCACTTAATTATGGCTGTGCCATATTTGCCACATAATACATCATCTGCTGCATAATCTAACGATTTCACCCAAAACAATTTTGTAGCTCAAACGAATCAAAAAGTACTAAAAGAAATGTGACTTACGTTGCTGTGAAGTGTAGCGCCCTTTGCAAAGGTTGACTGGTCACCTTTCTCACTGCATTTGTATGTTACACAGGTACTAATGAGGCAAAAGCTTTGCAGAGGCTGTTAGTATGTATAAATATGTCAAAATAACTATTTATTTAATAATAACGCTCCCGAAATGTTTGTTTAATAACGCAAAAGTGTACAAATTGTGTACGATACTGGCTTTGGTGAGAGAGCACGTCAGTTGAAAATGCCAAAGGGCCGCGCTCACACGCCACACGCGTGCTTGTAAAAGTAAAACAAAATCACACTGCTGGCACTGCAATGATGTGTTTGCTGGGGCCGCGCTCTATTTATTTAACAATTATGCGCAGTAGATGTTTGTTTAATGACTAAAAAGTGTATCAATTGTGGACGACGCTGGCTTTGAGAGAGAGCACGTAAGTTCAAAATGCTAAAGGGCCGCTAATAACGCGACGCAGGTGTGTGTTTAATAATGAAAAAGTGTATAAATCGCAAAACAAGGAGGCACGTCCGGCCAGTGGTGTGCGATGTGCGCGCGGAGGCACGTCTGGCGAGTGGTGTGCGATGTGCGCACGCTGTAATGGTGCCCGCGAGCGATACACTTAATGAGCCATGACAAGGGAGGAAAGCCAGATGGCGCCTGTGCGCGTAACCGCAAGCTTTAGGCCACAAGCAAAAGCGTGTGGTCAGCTTTTTGAAGCCCCCTTACTAAAAGTCTCGCCAGAGCAGCGCATGCGCTGCCTGAGGCGAGACCTAAAAAGGGACATGTTACATATATCACTGCACTACATGGCAGTGCCACATGGTGCAGTGATATATAGGGGGGCACCATAGGTTCCCCCCAGGTCCCATGTCTGAGGGCCGGGGGTAAAGGGGCCCGCTACGGGCCCCCAATGTCCCTTTCCACCAGCTTTTCTATGGCGGGTGAACTGCCATGGATAGGCTGGCGGGTAAGGGACATCGTAATCCCTACTGCAGTACCTGGTAGGCACCACCAGCATTGTAGGAACTACAAGCCCCTCCGCCGCACAGGCGGGCTCAAGGAGCACATCGGGTGAGTGGCGATCAGCCTTTCCGACTGCCAGGGAACCGCCCGCCATTGTAATATGGCGGGCGGTGATGCAGTCACCGATGGCGGTGTGACCGTCACCGACGGGGTGATGTGGCAGTCCCACCGCCATTATAATCACCCCCTAAGTTTGGAGTGCATGCAAATCCTACATTGCCAACCCCATGTAAGTTGCACAACTAGTGCTGAAAAAGGCCAATGGAGGTACCAATGGGTGAGGTGGACTGGCCTCAAGGGTCTTGACCTCAGTGACAGAGTCACTGTCGCTCTAGGATGTGCTTCTTCGTATGCCTGCCCGCAAGACTGGAGGTGAACTGCATGGATTGTGGTGGACAGGCCTTCAAGGTTAACTCACACTTGCCACCGTTAGGGTCCACCTGCTGGTGCTAAGACAGCAGGGCTTCTAAGGTCTATCAGGCCTTCTAAGGTGTAGCATCGGAATGTGCTCTGTCAGGAGAGTGGTCCGGTGGACTGGTCATGAAGGCTAAACATGGTTCTCCAGTTCCAAATTCGGCAGGTCTGGCCAGAGTGCTGCATCCTCTACCACACTGAACACCATACTGCCCCACTGGGAGAAACTCGCACTGCCTTCAGCTACAACCCAATTGTGCTGTGACTCAACTCAAATTATGCACTAGACAAGAGTAAAATGCTGCCTGAAAAAAAGTAATAACACCCTGGAAAAAGCAAACACGAATAGGGAATGCAAGGATAAGCAAAGCATGTGAAATGTAAGCAGAAACAACATGGTTACCTTAACGGTTTTAAACTCATTATTCAGAAATCAGTAAGTGATTTTGCCTGAAAAGTTCAGGACATGACTACAGGACCAGGAAGGGACCCGTTTCAATGTCTATTGCTTATATCCTTACAAAATGTAAGCAGTTTGGTTTAAAAAAGACCACATCCCTAAACACAGAGCAGCGGTACACATTTTATAAGCTAAAATAATTAAAACAGTTGAAAACGATCATATTAAACGTTTTCCACTCCACCCATCAACCAGGTATTGCAGTCCCTTTAGGAATGGTGCACTTCCCCATCCTGGGAAAACAATGTTGTTCAAAGAAAGAAGATAAAAAGAAAGTAGCGCTTCACTGGCAAACTCTGTAAAGCGGCGCTAATGTGCGTGGGTGCAAATAATAATCTGGCCTGTCTGCTGACCACTCTGTATTGCTTTATTTAGTTATTTTATTATGTTTCGTATTTTGATACTTTTTTCTCTCTGTCCCGAGGTTGTACTTTGGAATAGAAAACGGTCAGAAAATGAGGACATTTCCAGCCAAAGTGTTCTGCTCTTTTTTGGATCCATTTCACAGGGGAACAAATAAAGAAAAGGAGAGGCAAGAGGGAGTACGTAAGAGCTGTCTCTTGAAATCAGCACTTAGGAGGAGCGAGACAGAGACAGAAAGAGATGGAGGAATAAAGTGAGAGAGAGGGAGGAGGGCAGCTGCCAGAGGCAGAACAGGAGAAGTGGACACTGTCCTTGCCTTCTCTGGGCATGAAGGAAAAGAGACAGAGTTTTTAGGTCCAGCCTAGCGGCAGCGCGCGTGCGCTGCTCGCTCTGCGAGACATGCTGTATTAGGGTATGAACTGGAAACCCCGCCCACTCTCTGCCCATATTTTTCATTTGCTTGTGTCATTGCCCTTCGTAAATGCTGGCTTCTGACTCATACATAGGCTTGTTAGTCCTGCCTTGGTACCGCCTTGTCTCCGTTTGTTACCACCCATAAGGACTGGATCTTTAACTTGGCTTTTTACACGGTCTGCGTTATAAGTCAGTGAGCGCTATTTTGTTTATTGACTTCTGGGGAGAGCCAGCAGGGCACGCTGGCCGCGCTATTATTTTTGTTATTTGCAGCGCCCAACGCGGCTGCATGTGTTCTTTTTTCTATTTATTAACTTTGGTTATAGCGCCAGCATCTGCGCTTTAGCTTTTAACATTTTACGCTAAAGTGCTGGTGCCGCGATTGCTTAAATAGTAAAGAAATAGAAAAAGAATGCACCTTTTTTTTTCTATTTCTTTCAGGAAATTAAGCTCATGTCCCGGTTTTTAGACAGGGTTGGGTGAAAACGGTGGGAGGTATCTTTTTATGGTTTGCAAGGCAGGGATAGTTGCAACTGTTATAAGAAAGCACTTTGATTAACAGGCATGCTACTGGCTTTATAAATGGAATTTTATGTATGTTCTTACTGCCTCTTCAGCAATTCTCTGCTAAGGAGCACTGTCATTCTGTATGCTGGGTTGAAGGAAAATTGTAGTCCTTCTATTTTTGGGAAATGTCCCGGTTTTTGGCTTTAAAATTCTGGTCACCCTAGCGCAGTGCCACCATTGTAACAAAAGAAAATAAATAGGGGGGAAAAGCGTTTGGCCGCCATGTTTTTTCCCGATTTGTTTACTTTTTGGTATGCCATGATCCTTTATTTTTTGTGTTCTCACCTTCTCTGAGTGGCCTGTGGGGGCCATTCCAGGACTGCCTAAGTGCCCATAATAGAGATTTCCTCCCGACAGTCCCGGTTGGCACATTGCAATTTGAAAGACCTGAACAATAGACTGTTCTACCCACTGTCACGCTCAATCCTCAATTCTTACTGGCTGTCATGTTAAAAAGCACACGTACACAGTGGCGCCTAAGGAAAAGTCGTTCTTTGCTCGTGAGAGCCCCATTGTTATCGACCACCACAGCTTTTAGGCTGCGGTGGCTGACCAGGGGCCAAGCAGGAAGGAAGGAAAGTTGACTCTCTGTTTCAAGCCGCCCTTGGTGACAGAAAGCAACCGACCAGCAGTTGCAGCACATACCTAAAAACTGACGTCAGATTCCGCCATGACGCCACCAGTGTGGAAAGCCTCCTGCATACCTTCATCCACTTCCCAGCTCGCCCTGATAACGGCTTGTTTCATAATTCCCTCAGCAGGACTTCAAGTGGGATGAGAAAACTGGGGGTCTCTCAAAGGTGCGTGGCCGATCTAATTATAGAGTCGTGCCTTAAAAACACATAAGGTGAAGCTCTGTGCTTAGCATAGAGTACCGCCCGACTGGTATTTTGGTGCTTCTGTCATTGCATCCAAATATATCATACAACAAGTAGCATTACACCTATAACAAGCCTGGACTATTGGCTTTGTCAATGGTTGTTAATTGCATAAGATAAATAAACGACAGCCATGGCTTCGTTGTATATAATATTGAAATGCTTCAGTTTTGAAATGGTGAGACTGAAAGAACTATTGCGAGTCTCTTTGAAGTTACATCAAAGGCAGTGAAGGGGGGCGCTGCTGCAGAGGTAAGATTTGTTTTCGTCCTGAGGGTGAGGGCAAAAGTGGAGAGCCCGACAGGGACCCGTCTGAGCACCTGCTTTTTAGAACTGCTGGTGCTGACCCGGCAGGACCCGGCCCACTTAAAGCCCTGCCCATCCGTTGGAGAAGCACTGGTATAAAACAAAGATACCCTGGAAGGCTGTATTGTATTAGAGAGTTTACAGGGACAATCGCTGTGGTGCTGTTCTGGCCAGGTATGATACGACCAAACAGACACAGCCAGGGACGTTTTAAGGATTTTGGGGGCCCTGGGCCAGATGTATTTTGGGGGCCCCTGTTCGGAACAGGTTTGATTTTATGATCCAGTTTCAGCTCTTTCATGTCCTCTTTGGTCACATTCCAAATGTGTGTACATCTGCTATTCAGGAATAGTAATGTGCGTTTTCAGTATTGAAACAAAGCTGCAGCTCACTAATATTACTGCAAATAATCTCTGACACACGCTCCCGTTTCTCATTTGTGAGGCCCTGTAGTGATCTAAAAGAAACGTTTCATATGGATGTTGCATGAAACATGAAGACATTTTGTCGACAAAATGTCTGTAAGACTCTCACACATTAAAAATAAATGAACGAAAAATTGTATTTGCAACAATCTGTTTAAAAATTATTCAAGGTCATCAGGGCAAGACTCTCTGCTGAACATAGCTGGCTCTATCAGGGGCCCCCTGAAAGGCTGGGGCCCTGGGCCAGAGCCCACTTTGCCCATGCCTTAAAACGTCTCTGGACACGGCGTGAGCATACATAAACCTTTTCTAGCAACTTGGCGACTGAGACCTTCGATTTTAGCGGGAGACTGACGTTTATTTTTATAAATATATATGTTATTTTACCTCTTAGTTCTATATTTTAATCCGTATATATAGAAAGCACCAGATAAACAATTCAGTGGCATATTTAATGGAGCCGTGTTCATTTTATTCACAGGCTCTACACTGATTCTTTGTTCTCTCAGATGTTGGACCAGGGCCTCATTCACAAAGGTAAACTTTACTAGCAGAGTCGGGTGGAGGGTGAGTGAGTGCACCGGCTCGATTATAAAACTTACTTTAGCCTTATCACAGCACTTGAGCAGCACAAGTAGAAACAAGCATTTGCAATGCAATAGGTCTCGCGTTTTCGAGAGTTTGAGCTATTAGCATTGTAAATGACAATGCCTTTTATTTATGAGTTGTTTTTTTAAAACAGATAAATAAAAGGCACTACCATTTACAATGCCACGAGCTTAAATTCTCGCAAATGCGAGACTTATTGCATTGTAAATGCTTGTTTTCCTTCTCTGCCCGTCCCAGCATAACAAAGGGCAGAGGGCGGGTGGCCTCTTTAACTGCAGGCAGGTCACAGGTCAAGTGCAGGGCCATTAGGTCGCGCTATCGCCCACTAATGGCCCTGCGAATAACAGAAGGTAGAGGGGAAATGCTTTTGTCCCCTCGTCCCCCCCACCCTTGTCCCCCGTGTCCGCCCGACTCCAAAATCTGGGGGGATATAAACCTGCGTCCCCCACACTTCCTACGACCATGGCGATTGCGGGCGCGCCAGTAGGTACACAGTTAGTGGCGCCCAGAAGTCTTTGGGCCTGGAGGCCGTCGGTAGCTCCTTTGCATATGTGTTCAATTGATCCCTGCAATACGCCATGTCATTAAGCCATTGTGTTTCCGTGGGGGCAGTCCTCCCACCCCAATATTTTGCCACCAGTCGTTTAGCTAATATGGTGGATATAGCCAGCAGCTTTCTATTGCAGGGTTTCATTGATTTGACTAAGCCCAGCAGGCACACACTCGGAGTGCAATGTACAGATTCCGATACCATTTGTGTTAAACTCTCTGTCATACCCAAAAGGCCTGTATACGTTCACATTCCCACGCCAAATGTACAAAATCCGCCCCATCCCTCCCGCACCTCCCACACCTAGAGTCATTTCTAAGCCCGAATTTCATTAACTTGGTGGGCGTGTAGTACATCTGGTGTAAATACTTGAAGTGTATTATGGGGAGGTTGCAATTTGCCGTGAGGTTCTCGGTGAGTTTGCAACATAACACCCAGTCCTCCCGAGCCAATGGCGTAGTGATTCTGCTGTTCCACCTATCTAATGCAGTCGAGTTCGATACTTCATTCTCTTTCTGGGAGGCGTTATATATGTTTGTGATGAGGTTTTTACTGCCTGTTGTGATCAACACAATCTGCAGGGCCGTAAGGGCCCGCGGCTCTGCTGGGAAGTCAGGAAATAATGCTTTCACTGCCGTTCGTAGCCTTTTGTATGTGAATCCCATCATTGCGGTGTATGATCGTTCCTTTATTATATCTATTCACACACAAACATGCAATGGCATGGACTAGTCCTAGTTTACAGCTTAACATCCTTTCGTCGGCTCTAATTCATTCCTACATTTGATCATTGCTAGGAGAGGTCCTATCAGTGCTTAATTTGAGCCAGCACTGGCTCCTAAACTTCAGCACCAATGCTTTTTCATGAGCACCAGTTAAGGACACATTAATTTATGGGGAGATTAAGTGATTCACCCAGAATCTCAGGATGTTGAGCCGACGCCAAGACTCGAACCTGGTTCCCCAGCTCCATAGTCCCCAGCTCTGGCCATTACAGCACATCCTCTCCCTGCTTTCATGGTTCTGTTTTAGGCGCCACTAACAGAAGAAATGGGCTGGTGCAAGCTGCTTCCTGACGAGAGCCCCACCACTTATATTTTTTTTTTACAAATTAACCACTGGTCTGCAGACAGCCTACCATGCCTGTCTCCTCCAGTCTAAACTGTGGAACGTCAAATGTGAGTCTAGATATCTGACTCAGTGCCTCTAAAACCAGATAAAGTGTTGAAAAGTGGTTCAGCCCCATATACTGCAATTTACTAGTTTCCAAAAATGAGAAGTGTTTTCGGCCGAACATGCTACCCCCAAGTCCATCTACACTTGTTTTGTGAAAATCTTCAATTTCTCCCACCTGCATTACCTTTCTGTGTCCTCTGAAGCATTTTATTAGGTTTCCTACATGAGGAATACAACCTTGACGTTTTTAGATGTTTTACATTTACTTACCATTTACCTGCTGTAGCTAGCAAATTATCTTCAAAGGCAACACATTGTCACCAGGGGCCTATCTAGTGCTGGACTTTGCACAAATTACCTAAACTTCTGTTCATTTAGTAATTAGAATGCCACCCTTTGAGACATCCAGTATTCGATGAGGGCGTGCTACACCATGGGGGTGCATGGTTGGAAGAGATCCTAAATTTGTTGTGATCCTGCTAGGCCTGGGAGAAATGTAAATTACCCTAGTGTAATTTGAATAATTTCGGGCATTTTGCGCTACGCTTGGTACCCAAAATTAGGCTGTTACACCACTTTACATGATTATGTGCCATTCACTGAAAAAGTTTACAACAGATATGCCATTTACTGCAGACATTTACAGCAAAAACACAGGAACAACAGAACCCGAGCGGCAGTTGCTTGTGGTGCTTTTGTTTCTTCGCACTATTTCTAGCATGAAACGAGTCCTCTCTCAAAAATTGACTTGAGGATGCATTTCATGCTAAGATACAGTCGCGGCCGGCATTAATCGCGGGTGGGGGGTGGTGGGTCGTGCGGGAAGGAGGGGAGGTGTAATATAATAATAAAGAAAAAACTTTCCTCTCCGCCGGCCGGGTCCCGCGTTTTCTCGGCGCCAGTCCTGCTTGGTGCCTGCTCCTGCTCTCCTGCCTCCAGCAGGAACAGGAAGCAGGCAGCCTCCCTCCCCTCCCCTAAGCCAATCACAACGCTGCAATGGCAGCGTTGTGATTGGTGGGGCCGCCGCCCAGCCAGGGGCTTACGGGGAGGCCATTTTCTCCATGTAGGCTGCATTGCAGCCTGCATGGAGAAAGGGCAGAGTGCGCATGACTGGTTTGGGAAACCACAGAGGGCCGACCAAACAGTAATTTCGCCCTCAGGAGTGGGCACACCACTCCTCCCCTGCTCGCAGAGCAGCCCCGCCCACCCACCCCCAACCAAACCCTTCTGTTCTGCTTTCTCGCAATGCGAGAAGCAGAAACATAAAATGGTAGTTATTACCATTTTATGTTTCTGCTTCTCACACTGTGAGAAAGCAGTGGGGTGACGCTCCTCCACCCTAGTGGAGGAGCCTCCCCTGCTAAGATATAGTACAAAATGGCCAATTTTCATTTTGTGTAATAACACATTTTTGCTAAATTTCTAGTAACTACACAAGATCAAATCACTCGAATTTCGCACAGCCCTAGATCCTCCGTGTGAAGAGTTTTGGTGTCTTGTGTGACAGACCTGAGCGGTGTTCTTATCTTGGCTTGGGACGGCACCAAGCAGTGTGATGAACGAGGAAGTGTAGAAGATGAGCACACAAACTACAAATGCAATTAGTTCTCATTTGCTCTCCAGGTCCTTTGTTATGTTTCATGGTTTCTATTATGCTTTCAGTTCATATCTGTAAGGTTTTGTGAGTCAGGGAGCAGGGCAGGAGGTGGCAGAAGGAAAGAGGAGAGAGGCAGTGACAGAGGCAGAGATCTACCTGGAGGATCTGCATTAAAGATGCCGTAATTCAGTTTGGGGGAGGGTAAAGAGACTATAACATAGAGGCTGTCACATAGCACCAACCTGGCTAGAAATTCAGGGTGGTGCGGACTGTGTGTACACCAAGCGGGCCGGAGTAATCACAAGGCAGAGATGCTGTCAAGTGAGGAAAATGACGCCTATTGGCAGAAACTGAAGTTGGTGGGTGGGCAATAGCCCCCTAGACTTTAAAGGCAGCCTGATGCTGTACAGAAGACTAGGAAACCTGGACTCTCAAAGTGCAGCTTCCAGGAGAAGACGCTGGCACAATGGGATTTTCAACCATGGATTAAGTGATGAACCTACCTTCTTCTAGGATGATGTTTCTCCATTTATATTCTTGCAAAATAGACCTGGAGTGAGTGTTAAAATGTCCTGTGTACAATAACTAAGGGTTTTAACCGACTCTGTTATTAACTGAAAGCCAAATTATCTGGTCATGTGTCAGTGATTTGCGGTCTGTGCTCTTGAGGTTTAGTGAGTCACCTTGCAGCGGCATTCTGGAAATGGTAGGCTACGTTTTGGACGCGGCTGAGGTTTGAACATTGAGAGTAATCCTTGAATCCTTATGGATTATGAAATTTAGGGCAAGGGACGTTGACTGGGCACTCTGTGCCAGAGAGGCGGCCCTTAAGACCAGGAGTTTTCCTTGGTGAGAAGGATCTCAGAATTAGCTGGATTCATCATTAGGAAATCCCTGATGCGCACCATCTAAAAGCAGAAATCATAGCAGTGATGGAAGGAGATGGTGAAAATTCTTAGATGTCTCTCTTAACCCGCAAGATGTTAACATCCATGAAGAACCCTGCTCCTCACACCCACAGCAGTTTATCCAGTGGCCTGAAATAAAAACTAAAGAGGGGACAACAGCTGGCAGACCCCTGGGGGACTCCACATTTAGCTAGTCTAACACCTTCTGGAGAAAGCAAGAATATTGGAGATCAATTGATAACATTCCTACAAACTGGTGACTTATTTGGCTATTTTATTTATCAAACATTTGAATGCGTCACTGAGAGCTCAACCTGTAGTGTTAAATACCCCAATTATCCAATGAAGATGCACCTCGTAAACTACCCGTATCGGTACGATGAGTTGTCTAACATGGCAGGATAAACCTTATTGTAGGATGTCATTAAACCTATTGCTTTAGGCTCTGTAGACAATTTTTGCATGCACCCTGACTATCAAAACCAGAATGTCACTGGTGCAAAAGATCGAATCCATATATCAACAGGTATGTAAGTATAGAGTTTCATATGCCTAACTCCACATATATGTACCTACGCATATTCAAGGTACGTAGTGGAGTTAGGAATAGTAAATCTATACTTCCCTATGTGCACTTACCTTTCGATATTTTGTTCCTCAGTATTCTGCCCTCGATATTCTTGTACAACAATATTCTAGGAGTCGGGATTTAGTGGTACCACCGCCATTTCTCCTTCTCGATGGCTGCATCACACCTGAATCTGATTAGTTTTCAATATCACACAAAAATCTTCCCTCCAGACACTGACTGATGAAACTGGGTCCAGAAACAGTTGGGATGTTGCAGGTCTTTACCAACAAGTTAATAACAGTCAAGAAATTCATTTTACTCCCTATACCTACACCAGGTGTTAATTCTTCAACAGCCTTTAAGGATTCCAGAATTTCTCTTCTGGCAGTGAAATCCAAGAGGTTGAGCGAAAGGGGGACTGCACCTTCATCTTTGAGTTCATTTGAATGTGGACTTGCTGAGCTAATTATCCTTCACTGAAAATCAAACAGTGAAGTGAATGTGATTAAGTAACCCTAATTTGACATGCCTGGAGGGTAACGGAATCATCAGTCGCTGTATGCTGCCGGACAGTAAGAAAACTCGAAAACATGATGCCTGTTAGTCCTTTGTGAAATTGTAACACTGAGTAATCCTTCACAATTCCGGAATTTTGCATTATGCGAAATGTGTAAGATATTCACTGTTGGAGATCTGCCCTTTCTGCGGGGTCACCTCAGATTTTTTTTTTTGCCTTCCCTGTCCTATTTTTACTGAATTACTTTTCTGCAGCCATAGAACTCTGTGCACTTTACTTCTACGAATCAATGGTAAAGTGCTTGCGCTCTCTCTTCCAAACATGGTACAATTGGTATGAATGAATGAATGAATGAATGAGGGAGGGTGTTTATAGAGAGCACGGCTACTCACGAGTGCCCTGGGGCTAAACATGGCAAATCAGGAAAGTCGCTAAATAAGTGAGTTTTTAATAATTTCCTGAAAGCAGTCTCATTCGTGGTGCTTCTAAGTTGGAGAGGGAGCTAATTCCAGGGAGCGGCTACCAGAAAGGTTGAATGTCAGAACAACCAGAAATCGAGCAATTGAGGTATACATCTGATTGGTATCTTTTAATTTACTTATTGATCTCTAGTATATGGTACCATGTGTGCCTAGGCCTGTAAATTAAATGCTACAAGTGGGCTGCAGCACCGACTGTGGCACGCACTAAAGTTGCACTGCAAAGCATGTCGGCAGCTCTGCCATTGCAGCCTGTAGTGCGGTTAAAACCTGCCATTTTGACCTGGCAAAATAAACCTTTTGCCAGGACTAAACCGTCCTTTTTAGTACTTAAAGTCACCCCTAAGGTAGGCGCTAAATGCGCCTGGGGCAGGGTGCATGGTATGGAAAAAGTAGGACATATATTTTCAAAGTTTTACATGTTCTAGGAGTGAAAAACCTCCAAAGTCGTTTTTCACAGTGGCAAGGCTGGTGCTCCCATAGAAAAGCACTGGGTTATATTATAAAATCTTATAATGTCCTCTTGTGGTAGGATTTGTTTCCTCCCAAATTACTCATAAGTACACGAGGAAGAGTAATAGCGTAATTATCTGTAATTCTGCATCAAAGAATAATGTGGAATTACAAAAATTACTCCGATTTCTCGTACGTAATCAAAATTCTGCCCAGGCCTAATCACTCAATCAAAGATCGTTATTTCGGCACAGTGGCCATAAAAGCGCATAAAAGTTCATTGCATAAAATCATGTAAAAGCGCAATCTGTCAAGGCATTATAATTCCCCTGAGAATCTGTGGGGTATCTTTCAATACATTAAAATTCACTGAAAATCTGTGAGCAATTGACATAATTTAAACCAGTATAAAATTATGTAAAAATTCATATGAACATTCAGGTTTGTGTCTTCCAGTGCTGAAACTATAAATATTAAAATAAAGGATGAACATATTGCACATTGGGTAAATCACCACAGGCTTTTTTCCCTAGGGAAACACATTTTTGCCTGACTCTCCACATTGCCATCAAGTATCGAGTTAGTGAAAAAATCATTGATTACTAGTATCTGATCTGATAATGCTTAGGGCCTCCTTGTGCTCCTGACACCCAAATTCCAGCACAGTGGGATCATCCACCACTTTCTATTGCTCGTGCAGGCCGGGCGGAAGAACATAACATGCTAGAGTGGCTCTTAAGGGTCACCACAAGACGGGCACCACCACTCCTCAGCCATGGGTACTCGTGCCCATTTTGCAGTAAAAGAATGAAGGGGCAATGTCCCATACCGAAACTGCAGATACAATGCCTGGCTAATGGTGGCTCTATCTCGTCCAGAAAGTCCTCCTTTAAAAATGAGTCCTTAACTGTGAGGAATTAATCAGTCAGTGAGCAGAATTTCGTCTGAGTATGTAAAAGACACTCCTTATGTTGCGAATAGACTGATTTCTATTTGTGTCTTGGGGGTGGGGGATGGGTCGCCCCAGCCTCACTAGGGGTGTTCCACCAGCTTTCTTTCCCAATCGCTATCAGTGTGGCTTTCACATATTTTAGCCAGGGTATATTACAAGAACCAGAGAGGCATAATATTTCCTCTAAGCCCTGGCGATAAGAACGCAGCTCTGGGATAGCCCAAATTATCCTCCAGTATAGTATGGGGCGCAGTCCTATCCTGTCAGAAGTGTTCTAAACCCAAGGTCCAGCCTGGTGGGAGCTGGGGGGGTGCTTATAAGTACACCCACCAACTGGCACGTAAATCAATTTTCTGCTGTGACTAGAGGAGTCACATCTACATGCCCCCACACCTCTACACCATAAGAGGCTTTCCCGAGGACCTGGTGGTTGTAGATCTGTATTGCCGGCAGAATGTGAACTATGAGCCGTGTGACATTTTAGTTATTCCTCCAACTACTTGTTCCATTTTTAGTCTACGCTGGGTAATGTGAGTATGCCACCCAAGATGTTCCGCTAGCGTAATACCCAAATACACAAAGTGCGCATTTTCTCAAGTGGCGTCCCTGCTAATGATGGGTTTTCCCTAGTCAAGTGTAGCGGGTTCAGTACCATGCCCCTGGTTTTACATACGATGATCTCCAAACCCCTCTGCCATCATAAACACTCAAAACAATCCAGACATTTTTGGAGACCCATTCGTGATTCATGGATTTTTCACCACCTCCTTCCATCACTGCTATGATTTTTGGTGTTAGGTGGTGAACATCAGGGATTTCCTAATGATGAATCCAGCTAATTCTGAGATCCTTCGGAACAAGGAAAACTCCTGGTCTTTAGGGCCGCCTCTCTGGCACAGAGTGCCCAGCCAACGTCCCTTGCCCTAAATTTCATAATCCTTGAGGATTCAAGGATTACTCTCAATGTTCAAACCTCAGCCGTGTCCAAAAGGTAGCCTCCCATTTCCATTCACTCACACCAGAATGCCGCTGCGAGGTGACTCACTAAACCTCAAGAGCACAGACCGCAAATCACTGATGACCATTTCTTAATGGGAGGGATTTCTAGCTCTGGGATTAACTAAACAGTGTCCTCATCGGCCTGACTATTGACACTCAAGGGTTCAATTGACAGTTGAAGTAACCCCACACGATTTTCTTTGCTTTAGCTGGCAATACTGCTAAGTGCGCATTTAGGAGACACCAGTCAACTCCTTCTCAATTGCTTTCAGACAGATGGGCCATAAGGGGGACAGTTCTTTCAGGATGAGCTCTCTAACCTTATACAAGCATTCGTCCATTATTTGATCTTGCCAAGCGGGTTTAGGCAAGGGGACTCCACCCCCAGACTCCTCAGGGGGTGCACTGGGCTGCTCCCTGTGGAGCAGCATTGGACTGGGGCAGGTTTGACTTGCTGCCTCCTGATTTTTGTTGCCTGCTAGTTGTCTAGCTCTCTTGGCCATCCCAGAAGGTTTAGCAGTTTCAGTGGCAATTGACCCAGCATCGATCACAGGTTTGGTCACCTCTTCGCTGGTTACAGGGCGAGGCGAGATGGGCAGAAGCGCCGACATATTAGAGAGTGACGTAACTAGGTCTGGGCCCAACCCTGGGGGTGCCCCTGATTGTAGGGAAAGTTGCCATTCTGTGAGCTCTGTTTCCGTGCTAATTACCCCCAAAGCCCTCTGGAGCATCTTGTCCATAGAGGTACTTTTAGCAGGGGGGGGCGGAGACACAGTGACTTTCTGCTGCTTTCCTCTTACCAATCTTATCAGCGACTAAATGCCCCTTAATAATCACCAGGGAAGTAAAAAAAGAAAAAAACCCAGCATGCAAATGAGCTATACAATTGACCGATGGTAGCCCTCCTCCGTAGGGTAATCCTTTAGGCCCACCCAAAAAACTGCGTTGTACAATGGGAGGGCAGTAAACATGAAATTATCATAGGCAAGATGGATCTCTAATGCCCACTTGGGCCAATAGTCCTGCTGCAAGGGATGCAAGGGAACCCAGTGGTCTTTCCTAAGAACGCCCACACAACACCCATCACAACCAGCAATGTCCTCGCCCCGCTGTCAGCACTGAAGGGGCAGTTTATGGAGCTGAGCTATGGGGATGGACAGGTGCGTCTTTGCTTAGCGTTGCCGAAAACCAATTCATCAGGTCTCTTTTTAACATTCTAAAAATCACTCCTTTAACCCCACTTCGGTTTGACTTAGCTTTAAAAAAAATTGATCACATAACCTCACTAAAAATCCTAATGTTCTGGGTCCGAATCTGGTCTACTATGTAACTGAGATATATAGGTTAAATCAAGAGGAGAGACTTGGGTTAGATAAAAGAACACATATTCCCTGGCTCAAGAAGATTAAGGCATTATGGGAGCTCCTTAAAATGGAAGAGTTCTGGTTCTCATCTGATAAAATGATTAAGGGTGTTTCTGGTATTTTGAAACAAGCGTGTTGGGACTGTCTGCTGGAACAAACCTGGACAGACCATAAAGTAGGGAGTTTAATTGGGAAGTTATTTTGTCACAAGAGTGGACTGTTTTTTTAGCCTTTCTTGGACAGAATACGGCCAGCACAGGCAAAAACCCTGCATATGAAGTTTAGAATTGGTACCCTGCCATTATATTCTGTTACATCTAAATGGGACAAAAACAACCCTTTATCAGAATTTGTGGACCATTTCCTGTTTTTTTGCCCAGCTTATGTTACACCTTGCAGGAAATGGATTATCCCAGCTTGCAAGTAGCTGTGCATTGCACATTACTGGGAAGCATCGAGGATTCTAGGATGTGATACGAAAGAACTAATTGTGTTCAGGGTGTCCAGATTTTTGTCCTGGGCATGGAGAATATGATCAGTTAACCTAGGTGACTCCTTAGGAGAAGGGCTTCAATTTATACTATGTGTAATACCTATAATATGCAGTGGCGGTTCGCATAGGGCATGCTGCGGGGCGGTGTGGCGGGGTGGGGGAGGGGCAGGGTGGGAGGGTAGTAAACTCGGACATACGACGGAACGGAGGAACGTAATAATTACTTTCCTCCGTTCCGTCGTATGTCCGAGTTTACTACACCCCCACCCTGCCCCTCCCCACCGCCCCGCATCACGCCCTAGGCGAGCCGCCACTGATAATATGCACTTGCATTTACAGCTGTGAAGATCATATTTTATTTCATGGCCCTGTTGGGAGGGTGGCAGTTGGGTAATTGAGTTAGACTATTGTGTAGGTCATTAGAGAGCGATATTGGCAAGACTGATAGTGAGTGTCACGCACTGAAACTATGATATTAAATGGGGTAAAGCATTTTAGAAGGGACAAATTGTTTTAATGAGCTGGCAATGCCTCTTTTTATGTCATGTTGATGATTTAATTTATTGTTTTAACATTTACTGATCAAGGTTTGCAATAAATTGATATAATCCTCTTAGCCATCCCAGGGAGTTGCTGAGCTGCCCCCATCCGAAATAATACAGATAATCCGGGTGACATAGCGGACCCTAAAGGAGCACTCTCTCTAGGTTCCTCTTCTGGAGATTTTTGTCCCTTGGTTTTGATCTTAGTTTTGGGGCAGCACTTTGTCAACTGATGAATTATGACTATGGTTTTTAATATATGCACACTGTTATTGGGATGTGACTTGTATATATGATCTTTTTATGTATTTATAATGGCTCTGCACTGTGCACTTTTATGGTTCATCGAATGATGATATGATGATGAAGGAATGGGACCCCCTCCATTGTGTAACTGTCCAATTGCAGCTAATTTCGGCCCTCTCCCACTGGCTCTGGCTGGGAAGTAGATTCTGGTATCGTTAGGCCCTTCCTTCCTCTGCAATAATCGGTACAGTAGACCATGTCACTATCTTGCGCAGAGATAGGAAGTCACTCAGAGGGGCAGAGTAAATAGATAAAGTATATGATCCCCGCTGGCACACGTAAGTCAAAGCGGCATGGGCGGGATCAAAAACCATCTGAATGAGGAAAATAAGGAGGATCCAGCCCAGCGACAGGCGTGCAGCAAGCAAAGGAGGTGATATGGCAGAACAGCAGCAGGGTAGACAAGGGAAAACTTCTGCAACTGTTCCATAGTCTAGATGTGAATCAGCAATGTGAAATGTACCTGAGCTCCAGGCTCTCCAACAATTTCCCGCCACAAAACCCAGGGGGGTGGCTCTGCCCTGCCTCTTCCCGCACTGCAGCCCGCTCTGCAAGATCTCTGTGGTAGGCTCCACCCGCTCCTGAGGCCACTTTAGCAAACGCTTCTCCTGGCAACCTGAATGATGTGCTGAAGTCCCCTCGAACAAGAGAGGTCCGCTGGTGCCGGGCACCCCTTCCTCCAACTTAGTCGAGGAGGAGTAATTGCGTAATTATCTGTAATTCCGCGTCAAAGAGTAATGCCTAATTACCGAAATTACTTCAATTAATCTGGTGTAATCAAAATTCTGCCCAGACCAAATAATTTCATATATGTGACATCTGCCCGCAGATTGGTTCTGGTGGAAAATGTCTTTCCAGAGACATTTTCTCTAAGCCTGAGAGTAATTTTAATTACGCTGGAGTAAGCTGTGTAAGCGGAGTAATTTCAGTAGTTCCGCGTTACTGTTTGACGCAGAATTACCAATAATAACCCGATCAAGCCTGTGCATATCATTAAGAGTAATTTGGAGAAGAAAATCCTATTGCGGGAGCAAATTTAACAAGTGGGAGCGGCTGCTCACGCTGCTGTATATGTTCTGCTGCATTTAGAGCTAATTCCTTAGCACAACATGCATCCTCGCATCCATTTTGGATGAAGAAGCTCTGTTTCAGGATTGGGGGGACCCTTTAAATTTCTTATAAAGTAGAATCTGGCTTTGTACCTTTGTAAGCAGAGATGGAGGATAAACACTGCCTCGTTTGAGCCAGAAACGATAATTGACCCGGACAGCTAAGGGTCCTACACACCAGTGTAGGCAAGAACATCTGTACAGGACTGTAACCTCTGTTGAGCGGTTACTCTTCCACCAGACTAGGCCTGTTTCTGGAAATCCTGGTTGAAACCTTGCTCGCTGGCCTGAGGAGAAGCAGAGAAGTTGCCCACATGCATGAGGAGCAGGTCTGCACCTGCCAGAATGAGTCACCTTGATCCCAAGAAGACTCGCACAATGCTTTGCCGACTGAAGAAGTTAGAGGATGTCTGAATGGAGTAAGGTCACCAGGAGCCGTGTGATCCTCAAACCACAGCTGGTCAGCAGGAGAAGGAAGAACCAAAGTGAATCTACATCTGAGTCATGGACCTTCAACATTGCCCGTCTTTGAAGAGTTGGAGCGTCTGCCCCCTCGAGGCACAATTCCATGTCCACAAGGCACCCACACCCCCTACCCAGTTCCAGAATGTCCAGGCTGTTAGCTGGGGGAAGCCATCCTGATGAAAAATTGTTTAAATCCTCTTTATAATGTGTGTGGTTAGGAGATATTGACCTCTGAAGTTCCGGTTGATTCCATTACCCTACAACCCAGTGGGAAGAGGTGAAGAAAGTGACCTCAGTAGGTACTTCTGATCCCATGGGTGCCTCTACTGCCAGAAATAGGGTCCTAAACTGGCTCCTGGCATCCAGGGACTGGGATACTGGTCACCCGATGTCCCGTTACCATTGACGTTGACACCAGATCTTGGGACTGCACTAGTGGTGTCACTGGGGTGGTGGTGGTGGCCTTGCTGTTTAGGTGGTTGGGTTTTCAGCTTTGGAAGTTTTGTGGGAGATATTTTCTGTATGGGTACAGAACCTTCCGTTCACTGCTTTACCCAGCCAGGTGCCCAACCCTGGACCGGCACAAGGACCTGGTGCATAGTTCCCACATCAGTTTCAATTCTACAGCCACAGATGCCTTGTGGGGGAAAGTCTTCCCTAGAAACAAGAAGCCCAGTAAGTTCCAAATGTTTCCGTATCTACCTGTGCGCAGCTTATGAGGAAACGTCTCATAGGGTGCCCCCGACCACTCATGTCAAGAGGCTGGAGGGAGGTGAAGTCCACCCTGAGGAGTGAAGCGATTGCTGCGAGTATGAAATCTCTTTGGGACTTGTCTACACCATCTACATCAGAAGATCATAGTCCATCCAATCAGGGTAAGTCATGTGCCCAGAGCTTCTGCCCTTTATGGGATTTTTGTGCCTGGTTGGAGTCACTGTAATGAACTGCTGCCTCCTAGTGGATGTTTAGTGTGAAGACATTATTTTCCTTTCGATTTATTTTGAATTTTGCTCATATTTGGGTAATTTGTTTTCACTATAACTTACGATCTATTGATATTTAAAGTTTTTTACTGTAACAAAGTCCTGTCTTTGTAAGCCTGGCTTGGACCCCTGTGCTACTTATTTCTTCGCGGTGTTGTGTTGCTACCAGAGGTGATTCCAGGAACCTGATCTAATTTCCTTCTGTGGCCCTGATTGTGGGCCGCATCCCAGCAGTACTGTTTCTCACAATTGACAATATAGGGCATTTTTACTGAATTAAGGGCGCCATGATTTATTCCATCACCCTTCACTTCATGCATTGCAACCAGTCTCTTTTCACACTGCCCTTTCTGCTTTATTCAGCGATTTCTTCTAATCTGCTATTTCCATATTCAATCCTTGTAGTTTGAGCTTTCTCTCTTCCGACCATTATGCAGCGCTCATGTCTATTTCATTCTTTTCATGAATAGCAATGAACGCGTTTTGACACGAACACAAGCTGCAGTGATTGGCTGGCTCCTGACACCAGCCTTCCTCGGCTGAAAATGGAATATTGCAGCATCCTTTGACGTGGCATCATCCTATGGAGACATCTCCCCTTGAAGGCAGTGAGCTCACATTTATTTGATGTTTTGTCTAGTATGTATGTAGCAAAGGAGTAGCCAGAAAAATAAATTACACCCCCTTCTTCCCCCCACTTGAGCCTCACGAAATGTCCCAAGGAAAGTGAGCGATCCTGACCCTTCATATGAAGGCCTCTGGGAGTTGTATCCCTGAGGAAAATTTGCAGAAAGTCCTCAAAATGATACATTTACCGCTTCATTGTGCGGAATATGTTCAAAATGACACATTTACCTTTATTGACTGTTTTCCTTTTCCCCCCTTTCTCTCCATCTGTCTTTCCTATGATCTATTTTTCTTTCTTTCCTTCTTTTCCATTCTCTATTCATTCCTTCTTTCCTTCTGCCAATTCTTTGTGTGCTTCTTTCTAGCTCCAGCTTTCTGTCCTTCTTTACTTTATGTTCCTGTTTAATTTTCTTCCCTATTTTCCATCTTTACTATTTCTTCCCATTCTTCTTGTAGGTCTCTCATTCTCCTTTGTCCCTTTCTTTCTTTTTACTATCCTCCTGTCCTTCTTTCACCCCTTCTTTTTACTATCCTTCCATTCATTAATCTTCCTTTCTCTTCTTTCCTTCCATCACCCTTTCTTCCGTTTTTGATTTCCTCTTTCCATTATTTAATTCAACTTTTCTGCTTTCCTTATTTCTTTTTTCTTTTTTAGTTCTTCTTTTCTTCTTGCTTACTTTCTTTCCAAACTTAGGGGCCCATTACGATACCCGGCGTAAATAAATCCGCCAGGCATGGAAGCGGCAAAAATCCGCCCGCACACACCGCCTGAACACCGACCACGCCATTACGATTACACAAACCGAAAACCGCCATCGGCGGAAAAATCACACAAAATACCGCCCGCCAACGTCCGAGTCGGAGTCAAACCGCCCGCCACGGACGGAAACACGCACGACAACACTAAACCGCCCGCCCTCACGGCCGACACACCGCACGTGAAATTACGATCGCACCGACATGAGCGCGGAAACCCACAAATATACCGCCCGCCAGCGCAAACAACGCCGATGAGAATCGACACGGCAGAAGCCATGGCGCCAACGTACCTGCACAGAAACCATCCGCACACAAAACCAATAGCACACAACATGGCCAACAAGTCCACACAGCAAGGCACGCACAAATACACAAGCACAGTACACATCCCGAAAACACCCCCCGGACAAACAAAAAATACAAAGGCCAGAACCCCAGACACAACACACCTGAAAACAACAGACCATGAGGACACACCCACATAGGTGAGTACAAAAGCAGCACTCCCACAGACCACAACCCCTTGCTACATTGCAAACTAGAGAGGAGAGGAGAGGACACAGTGACACAGCAAGGACAGCAGCACACCACAGAAACGCACACATCACAACCACCACCACCACCACCACCACCAAACACCGGCACCACAAACCCCCTGCACATTACACAACACACACCGCACCAGCACCACAAACACCATGGCACCACAAAGAATGCCCAAGTACATGCCCATTGAGCTGACGGTCATGGTCGACGAGATCATCAAGGTGTACCCACAAATCTATGGGAACATGGTCCAGCACACACCACTAGCCACCAGAAACAGAATGTGGAACCGGATCGTAGACCAGGTCAATGCAGTCGGGACCCTGCCCAGGAACAGAGGTGAAATAAACAAACGTTGTAATGACGTAAAGAGCCTGGTCAAGAAGAAGGAGGGCAAAAACAGAGAGCTGGCTGCCGTCACTGGCGGAGGGAATCCCGCGCTCTTTAAGACCTTCAAAGCGTGGGAGGAGAAGGTGCGAGTCGTAATACATCCAGAGATCCTCGCCGGATTAGCAGGGGGAGTGGAGGCTGGTAAGTACAAACTAATGTATACCAGCACACCGCTATGTACTCACATGCGCAACTACCATGCCACAGCTCCCAGGGACAAACACCCCCATGTCCAGCACACAATACACAACACATCACACACACATGCAACAGACACCACCACACACAGCCCAAACCGAACAACTGTAAGATGCGTGGGGACATGTGTACACTCAGCCAGCCACGTAACCACCAACAGGTCCCCAAATATGCCAGAAGCGCCACAACGAGCACCCACCACACCCATGTGTCCGCCACAGCTGCACTAACCGACAAGTAACAGGTAAGTGGCAGGAACACAAAGTGCAGTGGGTGGGAGGGTGGACAGCCTAAGTACAACACACACCAGGCCCCAGTCCCACAGCACAGCAAGGAGGAGCATCCCCCACACCCCACAGCCACGTGTCAGCCACCGCAGTGCACAACGACAGCCGAAAGGCAGACATCACGGTCCACAGCAATCGGTGTCAGTGGGTGTCCAGCCACCCCCACGACCCACAACACCCCCCACCCCCACAGACCTGCAACATGGAGCACCCCCGCTTAGAGCCATGTGGCATCCAGTACAGTGCACGCACGAACAACTTGCAGGTGGGAAACTGGACAGGGCTGGATTACTGGAGGCATGAGGACCATAACACGACCAACACATGGGACATGTCACGTAGCAGACGAACACGCAGCACCGCCCACCGTCACGAACAAGTGAACAATGTGCACACGGACATGAACAACAGACTCACACCCCACATGACCCATCACAGACATAGCAACACCCAAGGAGCCACGTCTGCATGCACAAGCCACACTGAATATAGTCCCACACGGCAGCCACTGTGCAACTCATCACACACAACCGAAACACCATTGAAGTCCTGTCCATGTAGCCCCTACTGCCTGTCAACCACACACCCCACAACTACGCCTATGTAAGACAAACAACACTAGACGCAACAGAGCGGAACAACATAAATGCACACGAACACCACTGAACCCATCAAACTCACTGACACACCATGCACATACAACATACCATCCATCCCATCCGTCAGCCCCAGTCTCATGAAAGGCATGTCATCCGCACAGCTGCCACACATACAGCAGTCACGCTAAGATACATGCCCATGACCAACCATGTGCCAGAAGTCAATGAAGCGCACGACACACTGTGAGCAACAACACACAACATGGGCCACACCCCCCCGAGCACTGCAGTGATGCACATGGCACAGGGCAGCACGCACACCAAGGAGATGGGACAACTGCAATACGTTGGCTGGCACACAACCATCACTCACTCATAACGATGCGTCCAATGCCATGTCCAGTAATCACAACAGACAGCAAATATGCAGGCCATGTCAAGCATGCACACACCTCAAACCATGCACTGTCATGCTGCCACAACACATGTCACGTTCGGCACCCATGGCTCACAGCATGTACCCCAAAAGCATATCCCCTCCCAAATGCGAATCTGGGGCATGGCCCCCATGTTGCCATATGCGTTCCTAAGCGTTCCATTTGAACCCCAAAAGCATATCCCCTCCCAAATGCGAATCTGGGGCATGGCCCCCATGTTGCCATATGCGTTCCTAAGCGTTCCATTTGAACCCCAAAAGCATATTCCCTCCCAAATGCGAATCTGGGGCATGGCCCCCATGTTGCCATATGCGTTCCTAAGCGTTCCATTTGAACCCCAAAAGCATATCCCCTCCCAAATGCGAATCTGGGGCATGGCCCCCATGTTGCCATATGCGTTCCTAAGCGTCCCATTTGAACACCAAAAGCAAAGTACAAACCAGACCCAGGATGGGCCAGGAGCCCGCATACACCAGAGTCACAATAAGTAGGGGCACAGCAACACACCCATCGGCATGGCCAATCCGTCCCATGCCACATGTGCACAGCACACAGTCCCATTGCCAAGCACACACAACTACAGATGCTACAGCCACACACACGCCTCCGGGAAACCCATGTACGAGATTGCACGAACTGTTAATGTCAGACGACAAATACATACTTCGCCAGGTGCAACACAATAACAAATCTCATTCTCTCCACAGGTGACGAACTGCTGGATGCTGGGGATGGAGCCAGCAGCCAGCACAGCCAGCCTACAAGCCCCCAACGAGGACACACGGATCTGGAGGATCTGTCCTCCTCTTCGGACACGGACCACCAAGCAGGCCCATCTGGTGTGGCAGGGCCCAGCCGCTCCCCAGGACCCCTCCTACCCACCAACCCATCATCCAGGGCTGCTGAACATTCCCAGCCCCCTGCTGCCACTGTCGTTGCGCCCACACCCACGGTCATTGTGGCCACTACCACTGCCGCAACCGCCACCATCGCCGCACCGACCACCACCGCCGCCACCACCGCCACGTCTTCGCTGGCACCAGCCCCAGCGCAGGTGGTGGCCCGGCCGACTGGATCCACCCTGGGAGCCACAGCGAGGACTGTGGTGAGCAATGTGGCTAGTGGGCAGGCCGGTGGCAGCAGGACTGGTAGGAGGAGCAGGGTCAGGGAAACGCCAGCCTCCCCTGGGAGCCATGCCCTGCCTCAAATGGCCAGAGTCCTTGGAGCCTATGAAGAGGCCCAAGGACAATGGCTCCAGTCTGCTTCAGACACGCGTGAGGTGCTGGGGGTGCTGAGGTCCATGGACGCCCGTATGGGCCAAATCGTGGACCTCATGGGACAGCTGGTGGTGGCGGTGAGGTCACAGCCAGGGACAGCAGCTCCCCCTCCGCCACCACCTGCCGGGGCGCAGGGTGGAGCAGCAGTGTCCAGTTCCCCTGCGTCCACAGCCAGTGAGCACACCTCAACCACCAGCATGTCGCAAGCAGGCACCCCCCTCGCAAACGTGGAAGGGGCCGTCCGAAGTGGAAACAGATCTCCCGGGAGGACTTCGCACGCTCCAAACGCAAGTGAGGCAGCCAGCCAGCCTTCCGCCAGCCTTCCTTGACCAGCCACTGCATTGACTTGGACTACGATCCCACTCCACACAGCCATCTGGATGGCATGTGTGTGTTGGACTATGGACATAGAACCAGTGGGTACACCCTGATCATCACGCAGCCATGACCGACAGCTCATTGTCACTGCACGCACCACTTTTGTCATCACCTTACACACAATCACATGTCACAGTTTGTAATAAATGCACCTTTTTCACTAACTGCTGTTTGTGCCCTGTGTTTTATTTGTACGGAATACAACGGCCACCTTGGGCGGAAAGGCACCTGATGCGTGGCATGGCAATTGAATCCGGAGGGCCTGTAGGGACCTAGGGGTGGGAGACAGAACAGGAGCACATTCAATGAGTGTGTCACACACCCATCACACAGTACATGTCAACAACTACAAGCAATGTACACACATCGCACAGAGCAATAGGGCACAATGCCACAGCCACCAACAGTGGCATACTACCCTGGCCATGGAGCGTTGACACACAGCACGCAGTGAACAAACGGCCACCCTGACACAGCACACACACACCTGCACAGATACAGCCACATCAGCCGTCGTACATGGACACTCACCGTCAAGTGAAGTAGCGGGCGATGAGCTGCTGCCGCACATTACCAGCTTCCTCCTCTCCGCTGTCCTCCTCACTCGAGCTGTCCTGGTCTGCGGGCTGGGGCCCTGGTTGATCTCCGTCATCCACGATGAGGGGGATCTGCTTCCGAATGGCCAGATTGTGCAGCATGCAGCACGCCACCACTATCTGGCACACCTTCTGTGGGGAGTACGCCAGCGCACCCCCGGTGCGGTCCAGGCACCTGAACCTGGACTTGAGGAGGCCAAAGGTACGCTCGACCACACGTCTGGTCCTCCCATGTGCCTCATTGTAGCGATCGTCTGCTGGGGTGCGAGGATTCCTCAATGGACTGAGCAGCCATGCCCCATTCGGGTACGCAGAGTCACCTGGGTGTGAGGGACACAGAGAACCGTTGCTATTCCAACTGGACAGGGGACAGCATCGCACAACCAGCACGCTACACCACTCCACATACTCACCGACAATACAGGCACGATCCTGTTGCATATTGGACATCAGTCGTGGCAAGATGCTGTTGCGCATTATGTGTGCGTCATGGGCCGAGCCTGGGAACTTTGCACACACGTGGGTGATCACCATGTCCGCAAGGCACACCACTTGCACATTCAGGGAGTGCGTGTGCTTCCTGTTGCGGTACAGGTGCTCAGTGGCCTGTGGTGGAACAAGGCCGACATGTGTGCAGTCAATGGCTCCAACGACGTGTGGGATTCTGCCAAGGGCATAGAATGCACCCTTCACTGCCGCCAATTCACGAGCCCTGGGGAAGCGGATGTACCTGTTTCGGTACAGCATCATGGCTGCCAGTACATCCCTCAGCACCTTGCTGAACATGGGCTGGGACATCCCTCCTCCAATGCCCACTGTGTGCTGGAATGACCCAGTGGCGAAGAAATGCATGGCGGCCATCACCTTAGCCGTGGGGGTGACAGCAGTCGGATACACCCTGCGGGGACGAAGATGGGGTTCTAACATGGCACACAGTCGATGCAGGGTTGGCCTGTCCAGCCGAAACTTCCTAATAACCTCTGTATCGTCCATGTCCGCCAGCAATTGGTATGGGCGGTCAATGTTCGGTCTCCGCCTAGGGACAATGGCAGAGGACACATGTCAAAGCAACACGACACATAGCAATTTCGCATACACATCACTGACATGACTGAGCAAGCACATGAGCCACAGCCCAGCTGTCAAGCTGGGACGGCACGGCCACAATACACTTACACAGGTCTCCCAACAATGGCAATGGCTAGTGATACGAACCACTGCCATGTGCATGCACATGGGGATCTAGGCCCCAATGACTTGCGGGGCGTGCTGATGGGGACTGACTGCATATCCGTCAAGCGGCAATGCCACGGCAACATGAATGTCTGCTGAGCATGGAACTGCTTCCGCGGCTGGATGAGTATGGCACACGACGACGACGATGTGGGCACAGGCTGAGCGGCCAAAACAAGTGGGACCTGTGGCACGAGGGGATATGAGACAGTAGTAGGTGTCAGCACTGCACCCTATGTACAGCACTGTACGGATCACACCTCCCGAAACATTGACAGGTGTCCACATTGACAGCCCCATGCCAAGACGGCTGTGTGCTTGCAGTCACACGTCACAGGTGAGAGGTTACATTGCACGTGCCAGGTGGCAGACGTACATAGTGGGAGCTGGCATGTGTGTGCATGTGTCTCCTGTTCAGGATCCACCAGATGGGCGCTGACTCTGTACTGACCATTGGACACAGCATGTTCCGTGGAAGGCTTGTGTGTGTGGGATGGTGGCACTGGATGTGCCTCCGTTGGGTGGGGGGCCATGCACAGGGCGGGTACGTCGATGATTGCGCATTGTTGGTCACGGTGGGTGCACCAACTGAAGATGTGTTGCCCTGTGTTCAATTCCTATGTCCGCATGATGATGGACTGTAGATGTGGGCAGACTACACATTGGTCGATGTGCTGTCTATATGCATGTGCCTTCACACCAGGCACAGCTGCCCCTGCACATGTGACCCCTGCTGGACTCGCTGCTGGGTCTGTGGAGCTGATGCACCTTCTGCGCGTGGGGCGGACAGCTCTCCTCACTTCCCTCAATGCGCATGTCATGACTTTGCCGCAGGTGACATGGATCATGGAGGGCCCACATGTACGCGTGGGTAGGCTACACATGATTGTACACTGGTCGCCACCCCCAGTCAGTGTTTCGAATGGGAAGGTTGTCGTGCTGGTGGTATGTTCGATGTGGCGGATGGGCGGGCCTAGGTGCGGGCTTACATTCCGGACATGGGGGGGTAGTTGGATTGGCGACTAGTTGCAGTACACACGGGACACGTCTCTTCCTTTCCACATCTGGGTCATCCCTTGTACTTACTGACAGTGATACAGTCATCTTCGCCCCAGCCCTCATGTCCTCCCCTCGCTCCCCCAATATGCATGCTCACCTGCGAGGCTAGCGCCTGCACAGGCAGCCCCAAGCTCGCACCAGAGAGGGCAAGGAGTGTATGTGTGGGTCCAGTTGCACGAGTGGGCTGTCTCAGGGTATGATGTGTGGCGGGACGCCGTCCACCTGCGTGGTGCCCCAAATGGAGACCCGGCCTGCATGGACTATGCATCACAGTCTTCGCCTTCCGGATCCGCCACCTGCGACACCCAGTGGCTGTGGCTGCCCTTGCGGCCAGGCCGCGTCCGTCTGCGGCTGATGGCCCACACATTCACTCTTTGGCCTCTCTGGGGAGGGCTCGGGGGTGGTGGCGCACGCGCTTGCACTTAGTCGCAATGGCATGTGGCGTGGTTGGTATGATGGGCAATGGATGGGATGGTGCGAGCCACCTCCCGTGACGTCAGTGCTGCTCGTGCTGTGGTGCGTCCCCTACACTTCCATTTGACTTGTGCCATGCTAGACGTTGAGGTTCTATTGCCTGCGTGATATGACCAGGAGGAGCGCGAGGAGACCTCTCACACACCATGCTCCACTGCCATCCCGTGCCCTGTATCGCCTGTGCGGATTGACTATGTTGGGGTTACACCTGGTCGACTGGGGCTGTGTGTGCCTTGTCAAGGGGCATGGCGGGCGCACAACAGGATCCAGCTTGTCCACAGAGGGTGGGCTGAGGTGCGCCTGGTACCGCTTTGTACGTGTGCCCGGCTGCTGTGCACACACGTGTTCACTCCCCCCGACAGGTGTCCTCTCACGATGCCCAGGGAAGCGGTGGTGTACTGTTCATGACCCCTCCCAACACGGCGTGCTCCAACTTGGCATGTGCGCATCTACCCGTCGCACCCACCCACCTGAGCACTGCGTCCATACGACTTCACACGACACATGTGTGTCTTCCACAGTAGTGCTACTCATTTGCGTTGACATCCAATACCAGTGGACTACATGGTCATGTCACGACTGCCGTGTACTTCACATACTCTCATCCTCTCTCATTCGTACTTGTGAAATGAGTCAGCGGAGACAGTTTTGGTTTCAAACATTATATTGAGTCTTCTGTCCTCTGTGATGCAGTATAGTGGACACTACTGGCAGCGGAATACATGTTGAGGATATACTGAGCATGATTGCAAATGGGATAGGGTGTGGGGTTACATGTGATTGGCTGTTGCATGTGGGATGTGGGCTTCAGAGTGACATCTGCTTGGCCAAGGCTGTGCTAATGTACATTTACGTATAGCTGCGGAGCTGCGGACTTTGACACAGACGGTATACATGTAGCCTACCAGACCGCTTGGCATCATGGGCACAGTCCATCTCAGTTCCATGTGACAGGTTTGCTGCGGTTGTTCCTCATGCACGCGTGCATGTGAGATGACATCAGGGCATGTGCTTGCGTGCATGCAGCGGCGTGCCACTTGTTGTTGCACTGTGGTGGTTACTGGACATGTCACAGTCACTGGGGTCGTGTTGTTGTTGTATGCACTTGTCGTCCATGCAAAGGTCCTGGTATGGGATTCCCGGGGCGGGGGTGGGAGGGGTGCAGCACCCACAGACTCCAGGCGACCTATTCATGTCCACTGAGCGGTGTGTGTGTCCATGGGCGCTGGATCCATGTCGTGTCCTGGTTGTTCGTGCAGTTCCGTCCATGTGGGTGCGATACACAGAGCCCATGCCACTGCCTCCCACGATGCATGCGGTGTTCCTGGATGTGATGGGGAACAGTGTGCATGTCCCGGTCATATCCGATGTCATGGCGATGTCGTTGATGGTGTGGTTACAGTTGCCGGTCGTTTGGTATGGCTGTTGTGGTGGTGACTGGCCAGTCCGTGCGGAAGCTAAGCATGGGTGCGGGGTTGGACATCATAGGTCACTCGGGAACCTGCGTTGTGGTCCGACGAATTGACAGGTTGTCAGGTATGCGATGCCGTCCAGCAGGGCTTCTATGTCATTGGTGGTGTACATGTTTGCCAGCCAATGTAGCGGATGGTGGCTGTCAAGGTGTTGTTCGTAAGTTGTCCCTTGGAGGACCATGATGGGGCATGCTGGGTGACATTCGATGTAGCTGTTCTCGATGATCCGTCGTGTGGAGGCACAGTGGTCCCATTTCAGTGCGGGTGCGATGTTGGCCACATACGCCATGCCCCCATAGGCAGAGCAGGCCCTGTCGTGTGCGTCCAGAGGGAGGAGTAGTGGTAGCAGGTCCGCCTTCAGACATGCCGGGTTGGAGAGGCATATCTCGACGGGATGCTGGTAGGGACACCTCCGACAGTAGAAGACGGGCATGACGCAGCTGAACAATGTGATGCGGTAAGTCAGTCGGTAACTTACGTTCAGCAGGGACAGGAGATCGCATCCCAATGTATGGAACAGGTTGGTTTTGTACAGCTTGAGCTGTTCGGCGTAGTTGGGTAGGTGTGTTGCGGTTGCCATTTCGCAGCGGTTTGTTGAGGTGGCGTGCTCCGGCTGTGTGTGCAGTCTGCAATGTGCACGCTCCGAGGTTGCTGTGAGCTCTGTGTAGTCGTAGGGAGACAGGACTTGTGTTCTGTTTGCTTGTTTGGAGGACACGGGCCCTCTTCCCACATGCTTCTCAGACAGTTCAAGGTCAGTGATGTGTGACTCCTTCCAATTAACTTGCATGTGGCCGACATGGGGGAGTGTTTTCTTCTTTCTTCCCCGTCCGTTGTGTGCTTCTGTGATATGCGCTATCTGCCCTGTGGTCGGTCTCCTCGGCATGCCTGTGTTGGTCTATTCTTGGACAATGGCTGTATTCACCGGCTTCTGTCGTAGGGCTGTGGTTTCGGAGTTGGAATGGAAGGTCATTCAGTGCTGTCTGCTCTCCCTTGTGTGGGCGGCAGGCTGCCTTTCCGCTCTGCGTTGGGCCTTGTGTGTGAATGTTATTCTTGGGCCACCTGTTGTCGGTCCCCGGGCTCTTTGGTGTTCCGTTTTATATGTCTTGTTCATATGTGCAGGGTGGTATGGGTGTTTCAGTGTGGTACTGGCGTTCCTCTTCCCGAAGGAGCCCTGCTTCTCCTAGTTGGTGTTGCCGCCGCTGTGTGCTACGCCATGTTTGTTACACTGGGGTGTGTCCTGCTGTTGCGTGACTTCACTGACATGTGTGCGTCGGTTGTGTGGCGTTGGGTGTTGTCCGTGAATTGGGCGTTGGGGACATGTCTGTGGCAGGCCTGTCACGTGTCATGTGCGTTCGGGGTGGGGCTGATGTGTGTGCTGCTTGGTTGTGTCCCTGTGTCTGTGTGCGACGCATGCATGGCGCTGCGGTTGGCCTCTGCGTTGTGCGCATGTGTGGCGGCGTCATCGGCGCTTTGGGGCCGTGACGGGGTCGTTGGTTCCTAGTCCCAGGTGGTGTGTACACATGTGTTACGCGATGTTACGATTTGGCCTGTGTGTCATATGTGGATGCAATGGTGGATGTGTAGTGTACACGCGCTGGTGGGGGTTGTCCGCTTTTTCCGCCCTTGCACTGTGTGCGCTGTTTGCGTGCACTTGTTGTGTGTGTGCCTACCTGCGTCTCCGCGGTACGTTGCGTCCTTGGTGGTGCATCAGCAGAAGCATGGGGAGGGCCTGCAGTGCTGGATTCATGCTCGGGGAGCCGCTTCTTCGTTGTCCGTGCTCGGCATCCGTGTTACCGCTTCGGTTTGTCGTACGGTATCTCTTGGCCGTGGGAGCCGTTTGTTTGCGGCATCGTAATTTATGCGCCGGGCGGGACGTGTTTCGTCCGGACGGTGTGTGTCAGTTGGGCTGCGCCGCTACGTGTACGGGCGCACTTTGATGGCGGACGGTGTTGCTGGCTTGCCGGCGGTGTTTGGCCTACTTTTCGCATCGTAATTGGACGGGCGTGTGGACTGCTGCGTGCCGGCGGTAACTGGTGCTTTTTGCATCCGCCAGCACGGCGGTGGTGCTTCCGCCCGCCATCGTAATGTGCCCCTTAATTTTTAATTTCCTTCCGTCTCCCTTCCTTTTCCCCTTTCCACCTATCCTTCTTTCCTTCTATTCTTTTTTGCACCTATGTTCTACCCTGCTTCCTTTTAACTTTCCTTATTTGCATTCTTCTGTCCTTCCTTCGTGTTGGCTCACTGTATTTGCCTCCTCCTTATTTTTTCCCCACTTTTAAAACTTCTTTCTGTCACCATTTTAAGCTTCTTTGGCCGACCATGGAGAGCTTCTGCCACAGTCATTTATTCTTCCAGTATTTATTCGTTTCTCCTTTAGTGTTGAAATGACCTGAGAGCCAGAGTTGAAAATTATGAAGGGCCATATAACAATCTGTCCCAGGCACCTCCACTCAAGCTGTTATAGGGGCTGCTTGACTACGCCCTTGGTATGTAGCACAAGAAAGATTTGTGTGCTAAGGGGCATATTTACGTTTCCTGGCGCATCCCTGCATATCAGCAGGGATGCACCAGGGAAAATGCGTCACGCAAGTTTACCCTCGCGCCACGTCCGATGCGCCGCATTTACAATGCGGCGCATCGTGGCGCAGAATAAGCAGATGCGTGACGCATCTGCCGGCGGAGAGGTTGGCGCAGTGCTGAAGTTGTGTCGCAAGCGCGACGCAACTCCAGCACTGTTCCAACCTTCCTATCCCTAACATGGTGCGTCAATCCTTACGCCTGCTTGAAGCAGGCGTAAGGATTTGACGCACCAGCGTCGGAAAAGTGACTGCGTGAAATCTTGTAGATTTCACTACGTCACTTTTCCGAGGCATTCCTGCGCCGGAACGCCCCCTGCGCCGGTACGCCCACATGAAACCTGACGCAGGTTTCATGTGGCGCAGGGGTTTACTACGTGACGCATCTCCCTAGATGCGTCACGTTGTAAATATAGCGCAACGCGGCGCATGGTTTGCGTCGCCGCTGCGTCACATGCGTGACGCAACGGCGGCACAAAAGTGGCGCAAGGGGCTTGTAAATATGCCCCTCAGTGACTTGCCAGAAAATTATCTGGTTGCCCGTGGTCCTTAGGAAATCTGGAATTTCATATCGGATCTATAATGAGCTTTCATTTTTTTGCTACTTTATATAGCGCAAAGTCGACTCGAGGGCAGTGGAGCGCTTTACATGAGCACCAGTTAATAATACACCAGATCGAATTCCATTTTTTTAGGCACAGGGGGGCTTATTTACAAGCCCCTTGCGCCACTTATGCGTCACTTTTCCCATGTTAAAAATGACGCAAAAGTGGCGCAAGGGCCTTGTAAATCTGCCCGAGGGCGTTTAAGTGATTAGCCCAGAATCAAAGGATTTTTAGCCCACGCCGGCACTCGAGCCTGGTTCGCCAGTCGGCAGCTCTGGCCATTAGGCCACATCTCCTCTCCTTGCTGTTCACTGACTGTAAGACACCACCTCCACAAATACAGGAAAGCAATAAAAACATAAAAATAGTAAAGAGTAATATGGTTTCACGATTAAATTCAATGATGGATATTATATTATATCATATCATGTCATTTCATGTCATATTATGTTATGTTATATTGTACTTTATTATGTTATATTGTCATATTGTATTATGTTATATTATGTCATATTATGTTATGTTATATTATATTATATTATGTTATAGTATGTCATATTATGTTATAGTATGTCATATTATTTTATGTTATATGATGTCATATTATATCATGTTATATTATGTCATATTATATTATGTTATATTATGTTATTTTATATTATGTTATACTATATTATCTCATGAAAGGCTCCAGTGGCTGACCACCAGCTGTCAGGGAGGTGCCAGATCTTGAAATCCCTACCTAAGGGGTTGAATGTATTTGCTAAAATGGCTACGACCGACAAGACTGGAGCCCTTTCATCAAAACTTTGCAGTGCCGGCCAGCCCACTGCGCCATGCAGAGAGCCAGTCTGCATTTTCACGTTTCCAAGAAACAAACTCCAAAGTCAGTTTAGTTTAAAAAAAAAAAATAATAATAATAATCAAAGTTCCTGTTGCGTTGTTATTTTTTCCTGCCTTGTGGGTAGCACAAACAGTGCTGTAAGCCCTGACCGGAGAATGAAGTCCTTCTGTCCTGCAACGGCTGGGCTGCTGGGAGGGTGTTTACATTGGCAGAGCCAGCCGAGGCGCTGCTCTTGGAAACAAAGTGGTTTCCCACCTGGAGATAAGACGGGACAACCGAGCTGCCCTGCCAAGTGTCCCAGGTTCATGCACAGCGTCGGATTGGTAACGCGGGCACTCGGGCAATGCCAGAGGGGGCGGTATCCGAATTCCAGCTGTGGGCTGCTTTTTTTGAGCAGCCTGGGGGGCCTGTTTGGGCGGTTTCTGCGTTGTTCGATGCCGCCAGCGGCCCAGTGGGTGCCTGAGTGGCCTTTCTGGAGTTAGATGGGCGTCCATTACCTCCCTTTTATCAACGGCAGAGGTGTCACTCCCTTTCTCTCGCTGGGCTGGCCAATTTATGCATATTGAGCGGGGTCCGGGGGCCTGAGCAAAAGTGGCCTCACTTGTTTTCAGGTATGTTTCACCAGTGTAAACTAATCCGTGCATTTTCTTAATGTCCCCCCACCCTTTTTTAAATAAAATTTCGCCAAAGCAGTGTTTTGCGGAAAGGCAATATGCAAATGTGGGCCACTTTTTTTTAGCGTGCCCGGGCCGATTTTTAATCCCAATCCAACCCTGTTCATGCATGACATGCTGCTCCTGTCCAGGGTTTTACATCGAGCCTGGCCAGCGCAAGCGCTGCTCTGCGAGGCATGCTGTATTCGAGTATGGACTTGAAGCCCCGCCCACTATCCACCCATATTTGTCATTGGCTTGTGTCATTGTCCTTTGTAAATGCTGGTTTCTGATTCATTAATAGGCTTGTTAGTCCCTCCTTAGTACCGCCTTGTCTTCATTTTTAACCTCCCATGAGGACTGGCCCTTTTACTTCAGTTGTTACACGGTACGTCTTATTTAGTCTGTAAGCAATATTTTCTTTAATGAGTTTATCCTACTGCAGGCACGATACGCTTTCCTGCAACATTCAGCGCGCCATGCGCGCTTTCACTTTCCAAAGAGCCCGGGACAATGGCGGCCACTTCTTGGAAGTGAAATAGGTCTCGTATTTACAAAAGTTTGAGCAATTGGCATTGTAATTGTAATTGTAATTGTAAGTAGCATTTATATAGCGCAGCTGTCACCCAACGGGCATCCTGGCGTTGTAAAGGACAATGCCTTTTATTAGGTGTTAATTATCAAAACAGATAAATAAAAGGCATTGTCATTTACAATGCCAATAACTTAAGCTCTCGCAAATTCGAGACCTATTGCATTGTAAATGCTTGTTTCTTTTAATTTTGGGACTTGCAGTCTGGTTTATTCAATTATAAAAACAGAACTAAAGCTCCCAGAATTCAAATAACAAAACCTTGAGTGGAGTGGAGCATCACATCACACATTGACCTGGGCAACTTGGCAGCTGTGACGAGAGGTAGGTATTTGGGAAACCTGTTGATTTTCAGCCATTTTCACTCACTGGCCACCTCTAAATGAGGTCCTTGATCTCGCTCAGGGGCTGTTGACAACAGGGGTTACCAAAATTTGTCAGTACGGCACTCGCAGTACACAGTGGAGCAAACGTACTAAAAACTATTTTATTGATTGATGATGTTGGACGTCATGCAACCTGAGGCTACATCCAACATAATTTCTATGGGCGCCATTTGTGTCTCTCTCAGAATTCACATGCGGTGCTTTGAGGCTCTAATGCTGGAATGTGGGCAGCCAGGAACTACATCCCCCATGAATCCAAGGGGCACCTGTGCTCACCATCTCGGAATCAACATGCGTTCCCTTCATGCTCTGATGTTGGAAGTTATGTAGCCTGAAACTACATCCCCCATGATTCCAAGGGGCACTTTTGTTTTCAGTCTGAATTCATTTGGTCAATGATCGTGGAAACTAATGGATGCGCCGTCTGCTGCCGGAACATCAATGCCTGGTTGAGTTCTACGGCCTCTACTGCGGGAGCTTTTATTTTATTTTTGTGATTTAAAAAAAGAAAAGAAATATATATATATATATATATAATGCGAAGATGGCTCATGGGCATCACAGCGCTTTACAAGAGTAAATTTACCAACAAACAGTGTGAGAAAATATTTGAGATCTAGGGTAGGGAAAGTGAAAAATGGAGTGTATGGGAGATCATAGATTTAGCCCAAGAGTCATTCAAACAGAAGTTCCTTTTTAGGTCTTTCATAGGCAGTGCATGCGCTGCCTCTACGAGGCATCAAGTAATCTGTATGTTGGGTGTGAAACTCCGCCTATTGCCGGTAATTTCTTCTGCCGCTTGCCATTCGTTAACTCTGGCATTTATTTTGTTAGCGGGCTTATCGTTGGCTTGCGATCCGTTGCGGCACTTCCGTTTTGCTCCCATTTTGCAGGAAGCAGCACCGACCAACTACAGTTTCGTTCCGCTGCTCGGCGTTATGTATTCATGTAGGGACTACTTCCTTGTTTCCTACTGCAGGCAGGACGACGTGTGCTGCCAGGACAATGGCGGTCGCTTGTTTTAATTGTGAACAGACTACACTCGAGCAGCACTCGCGCTCAGCTGCCATTTGCTCCTTTTCTCGGCTGCCTCTTCCTTCCCCACTGCTTACATTTCACGTGCTTTACTTAATCTTTTTAACACAGCAGTCCGCGCGGCCACTGAGGGCTTCAGACACGCTACAATTCTTAGCTCATTATCGCCCAACCCCCTACCCTGTCCTTGCATGAATATGGCAGCTGCCCACTTTTGTTTGGTTCTGCATATCAGCGCGCCACGCCGCGTTTTATGTTTACATGTATCAGCATCGGATTCTTGCACTGCTGGCCCGGTCGGAGAGTGTTAAGGTAACCATGTTGTTCCTGCTTACATTTCACATGCTTTACTTAAGCAGTCCACGCAGCCCCGGAGGGCTCCGGACACACTACAATGCTGGCCTCATTATTGCCCCACCTCCACCCCATCCTTGCAAGAATATGGTGACTGCCCACTTTTGTTTGGTTCTGCATATTAACGCGGCATGCCGCGTTTTGTCTTTGCATGTATCAGTGTCTTATTCTTTGCTCTGCTGGCCCGGTTGGAGTGCGTTAAAGTAACCATGTTATTCCTGCTTACATTTCAGGTGCTTTACTTTCGTTCTGTTATTTAATTAATCCACTACAAATGCACACATATGTATGCGTGCGACCCACCGTAGTGCCGAAGTCTGTCTGGGTGCATGTCTTTAGGGTGAGGAGTAAGTGCACCAAGGCACTCGGTGAGGAACGCACCTTTTAACAACACTCGAGCAGCACTCACGCTCAGCTGCCATTTGCTCCTTTTCTCGGCTGCCTCTTCCTTCCCCACTGCTTGTTATTTGAAGGCTGCATGCATTTTAACAACACGCAGTCCACGGCAGATTAAAAAAAAAAAACAGGGAGTGCCATATCTCCCCGTGGGGTGCCTTCCCTTTACCACCAGTCCGTTGCATGTCATCATTTATTGTGATATGGCCAGGTTTGAGTGCGTTAAGGTAACCGTGTTGTTCCTGCTTACATTTCACGTGCTTTACTTAATCTTTTTAACACAGCAGTCCGCACGGCCACTGAGGGCTTCAGACACACTACAATTCTTAGCTCATTATCGCCCAACCCCCTACCCTGTCCTTGCATGAATATGGCAGCTGCCCACTTTTGTTTGGTTCTGCATATCAGCGCGGCACGCCGCGTTTTATGTTTACATGTATCAGCATCGGATTCTTGCACTGCTGGCCTGGTCGGAGAGTGTTAAGGTAACCATGTTGTTCCTGCTTACATTTCACATGCTTTACTTAAGCAGTCCACGCGGCCCCGGAGGGCTCCGGACACACTACAATGCTGGCCTCATTATTGCCCCACCTCCACCCCGTCCTTGCAAGAATATGGTGGCTGCCCACTTTTGTTTGGTTCTGCATATTAACGCTGCATGCCGCGTTTTGTCTTTGCATGTATGTGTCTTATTCTTTGCTCTGCTGGCCCGGTTGGAGTGCTTTAAAGTAACCATGTTATTCCTGCTTACATTTCAGGTGCTTTACTTTCGTTCTGTTATTTAATTAATCCACTACAAATGCACACATATGTATGCGTGCGACCCACCGTAGTGCCGAAGTCTGCCTGGGTGCATGTCTTTAGGGTGAGGAGTAAGTGCACCAAGGCACTCAGTGAGGAACGCACCTTTTAACCACACTTGAGCAGCACTCGCGCTCAGCTGCCATTTGCTCCTTTTCTCGGCTGCCTCTTCCTTCCCCACTGCTTGTTATTTGAAGGCTGCATGCCCATCCCCCCCTGCCCAGGGCCTTTAAACCCAACAAGCTGAGCATTCCTAATTCCTAGCCCTCCCCCCACAAAAGAATTCCATGGAGGCGGAGCCCCAGGCTGGGAGAGTCCAGTAGTGGGGCCGGAACATGGGGGCTGGGAGGAGGACGTTTGGGCCAAAGAGGGGGTACAGCACAGACCACAACCAGCTTGTTAGTGTGAAAAAGGCCGCTTTATTGAAGACAGGTGCACCTTACAAACAAATTCCTTGGCCTGTGCAGTACAAAACTAAACCTCACTAAATATTTTCCTCCTACCTTACCCCCCACCCCCTCCCCTAAAGTTTTCCCTTTGCAACCATTTATAAAACCCCAAAAACTTGCAACTTCTTAACCTTTCTTAATCTAGCTATCTATGTAACCTTCCTATGCTACTTCCCCTTCCTGCGTGCTCCCGGAGTGACCTTTCCCAACCAATAAACTGTAACTGTAAACAGATCTACCAACTACTACCCAGGAAAAAACACCACTCAGAAAATTCTGGCCCCAGACTTTTCTGACCCCCCCCAACTAGGGACCCTGACGCCTCGGATATCTACGTATGTCCAATGCCCTGTCCAAAACCTCTTTAATCTGAATGATATACAATTCCAATCCGTAACGGGTCAAGTGCACCCCATCTTCCCAAAAAAATAGACCGCCGCATAACACAATTCCGGATGTTCTACTCTCCCAATACCTTCCTTGTCACAAGACATACGCATGTCCCGGTTGATCTTTCTCCTCGCCTTATCTATCGCCGCTGGCCGCTTCGCCCCCCTCCAATGCCTCTGCAATAAACTCTGACCAAATCACATGACAACCCGACCACTGCTGCTTAATCTCCAAAAGATCCCTCTTCATTTGTTTCAGCAGTGCCAAACCTTTACACTGCACCAGATCATTCTCCCCACCTCTGATCGACCTGTTCAATGTTGGAAACAACTCGTGCCATCTCATGCCCCCTTTACCCTGCCATTGACACCTAAACAACTGAGATTCCAAACCCAAATTCAAACCGTTCCCTTTTGCATATTCGTAGCGTTCTGCCCTTTTGACAAAAGAGTGTCCTATGATGAGGATGGACAGTTCCGCCGCAGCAGACCCCGCCACTGCACCTGCAAAGACACATATATGAGGAAAGAAATGAACATCATGCATCCCCCCCCCAATACCCCGCAGCCGGATGTAGGTCTTAAAACAATCCGATTTCCAACGCCCCAAGCGCATTAGAACTTCCCTCCCCCACCCTCTCTTAGCTGCGTCTGTGGCCGCTCCGATGCGGAAAGAATGGGTTCCAAACTGTCCCGGTTGTTCCCCCAAGCATTGGAGGGCTCGCCTCAAGACCCAAAGCAGCTGAGACGCCAACACCCTGCCTCCCTCCTTCCGCTGGAAAACCTCCCCGTCAGCTCACACCAACCCCCCAGCCAGGGTCCCCCCCCAGGCCGCGGGGCACACTGTCTTGTCTACCACCGGTCCCATGACCACCCACGTCCCCACTCCCCGCTGGTCCGTCTTAGAACGCCTGAGCCGTATTGCTACCGCGTCCGCCCGCAACTCAACTTCCCCCCACTGCACCCCTCATGCCCCCCTCACACCCAGCAGTTCCGACACCCGAAAGGCCCCGAAGTACATCCACGACATTAAGGTGGAGAACAAAACTGCTTCTACTGCATTACGGCATATCTGCGGCATAAGCCGTATTAAGCCGGCCAACATACTGACCGACAGTGGCCTCCTCTGCTGAGGTCTGCTACCCTTCTCGCGCACCCAGCCTTCCAGTAATCACGTGCCCAATTCCCCGGCCGAAGGCGCGTAACCCCACCACAATTTCCCCATGAAGGCTATGGCCGACAACGTGCCCGCTATCGTCACCCTGGACAAACCTTTGTCAATCATGGACAAAATGAATTGGACTACCTGTTCCTCTCTTGCCCAGTGCCGCTCTCGGCGCGTCGCGCCGTTGTCAAGGAATTCCCGCCAAGCCTGTTCGTATGCCTTCCAAGTGGATGAGGCCACCAACCCTCTTACCAATTGAACGACCCTTTGTCTCCTACAGACCACATCCCCGCTGGTACCGGCGTCCTGCCCTCTTCCGCCTCCGTGGCTAGCCCATGGAACCTCTGCCACTGTGAATGAGACAAAGCGTCCGCAATGTCATTGTCCATACCCGGCACGTGTCTGGCTTGAAACAAAATATCATGCTCCAAACAACGCAGCACAAAAACCCTCAACAACTTAAGCACTTGAGCTTCTCTGGCTGACTGCCTGTTCACCACCTGAACTACCGCCATATTGTCCACCTTGAAGATCACCTTCTTGTGCGCCAAATCCCGAGCCCATACTGTCACGGCCACCACCAGTGGAAAGACCTCCAGAAAAGCAATACTCCTCCCCCCATTCTTCCAATGTGTTGGCCATTCTTCCGCGCACCACCTCCCTTGCCAGTAGAGTCCAAAACCTCCCGCCCCTGCCGCGTCTGAGGATATGGTGACATCCCATTCCCATTCTTGTGGGGGTGTCATGGGAATGCCGTTAAAATGCTCCAGAAAGGTCCGCCACATGCGCAGGTCCTCTTTAGTGCCTGCCGACAGGCACGTATGATGGTGCGGTAGTGTCAAACCGGCCAAAGACAACCCCAACCGTCTGCAAAATGTGCGCCCTGTCTGTACCACCCTGCATGCAAAATTCAGGTGTCCTAGCAGGACCTTAACCTCCTGTACTGTCACTTTCTTTTTTGCCAGCAAGCTGTCCATCAGCAGCAGCATATGCACTTTCTTGTCCCTCGGCAAATGGGCTTCCATTGCCACTGAATCCAGTTCAATACCAAGAAATGACAACACTGTACTGGGACCCTGTGTCTTCTCTGGTGCCAGGGGCACACCCAGGTAGCCCATGAGCTCTTTAAAACTAGCCAGCTGCTGCTGACAGTCCGCAGAACCGGGCAGTCCCACCAGGAAAAAGTCATCCAGGTAGTGTGTCACCGTCGTTTTCCCGGTGTGCCATGAAAAAACCCACTGCAGGAAGGTACTGAAACGCTCAAACAAGGCACAAGATATGGAACAGCCCATTGGCAGGGCTTTGTCCACAAAAATGGACCCTTCGAACTGGATACCCAGCAATTGGTAGTCCTCCGGGTGTACTGGGAGCAACCGAAATGCCGACTTTATGTCGCATTTCGCCATGAGGGCGCCCGTCCCCACCGTCGCGACCAAATGCCGCGCCACGTCCACCGATGAGCAGGATACCGACGACAGCTCGGCCGCAATGAAATCATTAACCGACGCCCCCTCAGGCCAGGACAAGTGTTGAATCAACCTGTATTGCCCCGGTTCCTTCTTTAGTACCGCGCCGATTGGGGAAATGACCAGGTCCCTAATGGGGCTAGTCCTGGAAGGACCTGCCATACGCCCTTCCTGGACTTCTTTGAGCAATTTGTCCCGCACGACCGATCCGTGCGTTTTGGCGGATCTCAAATTCTCAGCCCATCTAGCGGTCCTTGGACCCTCATAGCCCAAACGGAACCCCTCCTGAAAACCCCGTCACAACAGCACTGCGTCATCGTTCCGTGGATATGACGCCAAAAATTCCTCCAGACAGTCCTGCTAATGGGAGTATGAGCCTTTGCCCAAATTCCCCTGACAAACCCCTTCCGCCCCTACCCCGTTGGTTGCTGCCCTGCCTGTGTAGCCTGCTGGCCTCGTCCACTGCCTCCCGTCCCCCAGCATTGCACCACGGGATGCCCTCCTGCACACTTCGAGCATTCGTGCCGGAACCTGCAGTATTGCCTTGCGCATGTGCCCTTGTTAAAGTCCCAGCACGCTCCCGCTGTGCCTCCGGTGCTGTTCCCTGTGGGCCCCACCCCCCCGTGGGTGGGGCGGTTCAGAAAGGGGCGAGGCGCGAGAGGGAGACCGCTCGCCGTGTATATCGTTTTCCCGAATTTGGCCCCCCCCATGGTTTGCTGGTATAGGTCCGAGTCTATCTCCCCCCATTTAGCCTCTGGATCCCAGGCCAACCGCGCCCGAAACTCCTCATCGTAATGCGACCACGCGTACCCGCCGTACGTGACCTGTGCCCGCCTAATCACGTCCATGTATTTGAACAATGCCACGGACCTATCGGGGTACTTCTCGCAGTACACACTGGTAAAAATCAGAAAAGCCGCCGACCAATTTTCAATGGTCATGGGCACCCTCGGCCTCTTGGCCAGCTCTATCTCCTCTTCCTTGGACCCTTCCTTCGCTGAAAGCTCTCGATGTAACAGCTTCAGTATGTCGACATATTCTACCTTCCATATTTTCTCTTTGGTGGCCAACGTCAGGTGAGCCCCCAAAGGCTTAGTGATTCCCATGTACGGCAACTTTTTAATCGGAATGTCGTGACTCTCTTTAACTCCCTCCTTTGATACGCCCCCGTCGCCTTTTTCCCCCGCCGAGGCCACCCCCGAGGACCCCGCCACTTGCCCGTCTGAGGAGCCGGGTGCCGCAGTCCCTTCGCTCGTACCCCCCCCTTGTCGTGGCGACTCCGTCCCCACACCTGTGTCCTTCGCATACGCCCCCTTCCTCAATCGCACCTCTCCCTCCTCCCCCCCCGAGCATCCGTGCCCACCGACACCATGGCCTGCGGTTCCGCACCTGACGACCCCTTTTCTACCCTCTTCGCCGCCCGCCAGCCCCCCTCCCCCCGCGTGTGCTCCTGTGCCTTACCTGGCGTCAAGGTCGGCGTCCTGACCGGATCCCGCCGCCTAACCAGTTGTGAAGGGGGGGCTGCCATGCCATCCGCTGTGTTCCGCCTGGCTGGACCGCACTGTAAAAGACTAGACACGTCATTACTTACATCCCCCCTCCCTTCAACTTGTCGGTCCCTGCCTTCATCAATCTCCCCCTCTTCAATGCTCTCTTCGTCGTAGTCCAACAACAATGGGCCGTCCACCTCGGACTCCAGCCCAGACACCCATGCACATTCCCTGCCTGCGCGGTTTGGCAATGGGCCACATTCCGTGGGCTCCAGCCTGCTCAAGCCTGCTTGCTCCCTGCAAGAGCGTAGTAGCTCCCCTAAATCAATGCTCCCTTTCCGCTGCCCTGCGCGCGTGGTCTGTGGGTCCCGCGATGTGCCACATGAAACCTGAGCCTGTCCCATTGGGGCCGCATCGACCCACCGGGGTGGGGACGCCGGGGACCGGTCGCCCCTCCTCCTGTACACCACCTCCTGTGTGTCCCTCGTTGGAGCGCAGCCGTCCGCAGAAGGCAGAGCCGGCCCATCCTCTCGGTGGGGTGGAGCCGCATGCAACTCTCCCGGGTACCTCGCTTGCCGTCCCTGCCAAAAAGAAGTGGAGTCCGACATGCCGGGGTTAATCCTGCCCCCTGACCCCACAAAACCAGAGTCCCCGAACCTACGACCATCCTCCACCTGCCCCGGGGCCGACGGACCGGAGGAATGCCCCCCGCCGCGCTGGTGTGCCCCCGTGCCCACGACATGCCCCCCTGACCCAGGCACCCCAAACCCTCTCCCCCAGGAACCCCACACCGTCCCCCTCCCCGTCGCTCCACTCCAAAGACTCCACCACCCTCCTGCCCGCGCCGCCTTCCCACGCCCGGCTGGCCAGAGACGAGCCCCCTTGCTCCCCAACCCCCCGGCACCCCTCCCTGTCCCCGGGGCCCCCACCCAGCCCCCCCTTTCCGACCACCTGCTCCTGAGCCCCTCAGGGGCCCGCTCCAGCCATCCCCCTATCTCCAGGGACGGCATCAGTCCCCATCACGGCTCCCCGGTCCCCGCCACCTCCCGGGCCCCGACCGGTCCCTCCCCAACCCCCTCCCCACTACCCGACCTGCCACTGGGCCCCCGCCTGGTCTCCTTTGGCCGCGCACCCCCCCTACCACCCGCCCGGCTACCCTCCCCCCCAGGCACCTCCACTGTCCTATTGGCCCCCGCCGACGCCCGGGCCCCTCCCGCAGGACCCGCGCGCCCCCCCCTCTACATCTGCTACCCCCCCTGCATTGTCCTCCTCTTCGCCGCTCTCCACTAATGGGGGGAGGACCTGCCGCTGCCCAAAATAATGGGGGCGGCCACCCCGCTGTCTTGCCTCTTCCCCGCCTTCCGAGTCACCAATGGGGCCCCCCCCAGCCCCCGGCCGAAATTCGAGCGCGGGCCGCGTTGCCGCGACCCGCCCCCCACCACGTGCTTTCTTGACGCACGCGGCCGTCTTAGCAAGGCGGCCGCGACCCCCTGTCTCGTTCCCACGTTTGCGGGCCCGCGGCGGCGAGCATGCCAGAACCGCCACCGCGACCCCGCTCGCTGCTCTCCGTGGAGGCCTTACCTCAATCGCGGGCCGCAGCATATCCGTCCGGCCCGCTTCTGCCAGGAGGCGGAGCGCCTCCGTCACGCGCGCATCCTCCGCCATGCCCCCAGATGTACCGGTACCGGCCACACACCCAGAAGCTGCCTGAGCACACCGTCGGGCGCTCGTAGGCCGCCGACGACTCCTCACCACCCCGCTGTCACCGCAATGCACCACAGGCCACACGCGGACCCCAGACGTCGTGCACAGGGACCCTACTCGACGCTCTCCCCAGTAAGTACAATTATAGCGCAATGCATTCAATATATCAAAAAAAAATTCCCCAGCCCTACTCCCAGCCGGCTGTCGTGTCACTACCACCGAAATGGTGGACAGTGACACAAAATGTCCGGCTAAATAGCCCCCCCAGCCCAACCATAGCCCAAATGCAGCCCAACAAGCCCAATTGGGCTCCGGCTGCACCCCGGCCCAAAATCCCCCGGGAGGGGCAGGCCTCCCGTTGGTCGGCCGCCCCCCCCCCAATGCCCTATAGTGCCAGCAGCGAACACCAGGCAGTGTCACGTATTTTGTTAGAAAGGGTATCTTTAGAAAATATTTTTTTCTCCTACCTTGTTATGGTTACAAAATTCTAATTAAGTAGCGGAAGTACTTTTACTGTTTTAGCCAGGCTTCTCTTTGAGTGGGACTTTGGACAGCTGTTGAACGGGTTTTGGCACTTTACAGACCGCTCTAAATTTGGCAGATCGGGACTGTAAATTGCGCTTAAAAGAATGGCACTACAACCCCCGCCCACCTTTCCAGCTTCTAGTGTAGTAACAACCCATCGAATGAAAGGTCTATGGTCCCTCATTTGACCACTTTGGATTTAAAGGATAGCTGTTAAAAACCTCCGTTTAGTATATCTTACTCGTCAGCATGTTTCATGTGATTTTTGCAGCGCCCCGACGCCCACCGGCGGTGCTTGTTCATAGATATTGTAATAGGTGCGTTGGGGTCGAATGAGGTCGTTCAGAGTCGGAGCTACACACTTTCCTTTAACACACCCTCTCGCAGTTTGTTCGTGTGCTGATCCTTTTATATAGAAAATGCTCCTAAAGTGCGAATGTTAACACCTGGAGGCTGCTTGTCAAAGTCATAGGCGCTATAGATGTTGGGTCCAAGCAGTATTAGAAACAGCAGGAAGGGATCTTTGGGTGGGATATAAAATCCACGTTAGCCTCTACAGCCCCTAGTGGGCAGGCCAGCTCCGGGGCTCCAGTGCTTGGCCTGACTTCTAGGCGCTGCCCCAATGATGATAGGGAACGCTCCCCCGGCAGCAGGGCAAAATGTATTCAGCTAATCAGACCTTCAGAGTTTATAAAAGGTGAGGCGTGTCACCCCTCGGGGTCTCATTCGAACATCCTGGCCTCTCCCTGCTAGCTTCAGCTACTCCAGCTCTTCACTCCTACTTCTGTCCACAGCTCCCCGACGTCTGCTGCACACGTTTCAGCCTCTGTCCTCTGTTCCCTTCCCCTCGGCACCAAAGTCTGATCCAGTCTCTGAACAAAATTGAAATATTGGCATATACATACGCAAATGTATGCAAATGCTCTATAGGCAAACTTATCCGAGGCTATTCATAATTTACACTTGTCATTTGCTGCTTCATATTGTGTGAAATTTAATTACACAGCTTAAGTTGTCGCCAGTGCTTGTTTATACTTGAAAAGGAGCCGTTTATAAAAGTGACCTTTTTTTAAATTTTAAGTTATAGCCTAACCAAACAAGCATTTGCAATGCAAAAGGTCTCGCATTTTAGAAACGTTATCCTATTGGCATTGTAAAACACAATACTTTTTATTTATGTGCACTTTGTACTTATAGTCGTTCCTTGCAGGTTTTCAAAACACATAAATAAAAGGCATTGCCATTTACAATACCAATAGCTCAAAATTTCGCAAATGCGAGACCTATTGCATTGCAAATGCTTGTTAAAGGTAGCCATGCATGGGATCGTACAGGGGGTTGGAGGGAGTCCACATTCTTATAACACACTTCACGAGAATGATCGGTTTATGTATTGTTCTTGTTTGAAGGTGGGAGGCCCCAGGAGAAGGGATTGTGGCCAGGGCACAAGTCCTGAAAAAAGAAGTGGGGGGACTAACCTAGTTAGGCAGTATGCAAGTGACATCACGGCGCGTGACATCGCGACGCGTGACATCACGGCACATGACATCCCAGCGCATGACATTACATGTGGCATCATAGGAACTGACATCATAGGAAGTGGCATCACAAGCCACGACTTTAATATGCGTGTGTGATGTAAAGCGCTCTGACACTCTGCTTTGGGATGAGTAGCGCTATACAAGAAAAAATAGTGGTACTTAAATTATTTCAACGCCTCCTCAGGGGTAGTAAGCGCTATATAAATTAAATTTAGTATTATGTAACTACTGGGAGAGACCAACACATCTGACATTCTTACAGTGCATGCATATCTAATAAACAGAGCCTGAACAAAGTGAAAAGCTGCCTCTCCAGTATGTGTGAAGTGCTAACAAGGTGTGAGCCTTTGTTTCCCCTCTGCTGCATTTGCATCAGGTGTGAGGCTCCTGACTGCTCCCAGCCAGGAGACTCCAACAAAAGGAGGCCTGATGACCCCTCAGATTCGGCCTTTGTTATGGGCCCAGCAGGAGTCTAAACTAAGAAAGCCCCGTCTTAGCCTTCACGTGTTGCAGATGGAAGGCAGACAACGTGCAGGCGCTGCTGAAAGTGTCCCGGTGTTTGGAAATTACACCGGGACGAGTTCAGCACATTATTTAGTGGGGCCCAACTTCTTTGCAGGGTGGACGGCGTTCACCCTGTGAAAATAGTGGGTGGACGCCGTCCACCCGCGTGTACCCCCGACTCATGCCCTGATTGTGGCAGTGCTTAATTTGAGCTGGTGGTTTCCGGTGCTCAGCACCTGCACTTAACTGACAACACCAGTGCTTGTGACAGTCTGCAACAAGATGGCGATATCTGGGTGATTTAGAGATGACCACAACAACAGTTTATTATCAATTCAATATACGTTAAAAATGAGTATTACCTGCTACCCAAGCCAATCTTATAGCTTTTTGGGCCTGAAATAGTCTGAATTGTCACACTTGTATGAGTGTGATGGTTAGTAGTTGTGTTGTTTCTATCATTGGCAGCATAGCAGGGGCAATGTGTGGTGCAAGCTGCAGTGGCCCCCTGATGGGAGCCCTGGCACTTATTTTTTTTTTTACAAATGTAGCCCTTGATTGTGGGTTTGTTGAACCTCGTTTTGCGCCAGAGAACTTCAATTTTCCAGTTAGGTACATGGACGAAGAGGAATGCAGGGCTTTGTGCGTGGTGCAGGAAGTTTTAAATTGTGCTCTCACCTCAATAGGAAGCCATTGAAGGGCCAGCAAGATAGGCTGAATGTGGTCAAATTTCTTGTGTCCAGGAACAAAGCGGGCCGCAGCATGTAGAATTGCTCTGAGCGTGACTAAGTGTGCTTCGGGATGTCTGAGAGGAGTGAGTAGTCTAGTCTGGAGAGAACCAGCGCCTGAACAGCTGACTTCAGGCCCTGTTCCAGAAGGGTCTGTCTGATACCCTTAGTTGGAGCCAGGTGCTCTTGGCCATGGCCGTGATTTGACTCTGGAGGTTGAGGGGATTCTGGAGGATGAAGCCAAGCGGCTTGGCATTCTGAACAATGGAGGCTTGGCATTCCAGGGCCGAGAGGGATTTTAGCCATTCTTTTATAAGTGGATTGGATTTCTTTGGAGATACAAGGAGTTCTGTTTTCGCACTATTAGGTTTAAGGTGGTGAGTTGACATCATGTTTGAATTCTTGCCAAGATGTTGAAACTTCAGCACCTGGACCAGCTCCAGGACCTCTCTGCATTCTGCATGCCATCTTTTTGTTTCACAGCTTGTATGAACAGGTGGTGGCTGCTTCCTAGTGCCGCGTGAGACTGGCAGACGAGTCCCTCATTTGGTGCAAATGATCTTTGCACCTGATTTGACATTACAAGTTGCACCCAAATTTCCTATTGAGCAGACCGCTTTCTTCTGCACAAATTGTGACAGGTAATTGCTGGCAAAATTTGTGTCTACAAATGCACAACTCTGAATTTTGCTGTTCAGAACGATGGGAAACATATTTTCACCACGTTCTCATCTATTCTAAACTGTGAAACTCTGAATGGGGAGGTTAAACCACATTGTGTGGGCCGAAGCCCTGATCATCACTCTGCTCAAGCCAGGCAAACCTCCTGATGGTTGGGAATCCTATAGGCCACTATCTCTTATCAATTGCGATGTTAAAATTCTAGCCAAAGTACTGGCCAATCGTTTATCACTGCTTGTGAACTTTTTAGTCCAACCGGACCAATCAGGCTTCATTCCCGATCACTTCACTTCCCATAATCTGCGGACTTTGTTCGCAGCGATGCAAGATATCAATCCCGACTTGGCTGCGGTGGCAGCTTTCTTAGACGTTACCAAAGCCTTTGACTCCGTTGGGTGGGGTTTCTTCATAGCTGTGTTGCGTCGGATGGGACTTCCTAGCTCTTTCTTGGCCTGGGTTGTGATCCTCAAGGTACATCCTGTCTCTAGAGTTTGGATTAATGGGGCGATCTCCTCTCCCTTTGTCATTACTAGAGGCACGCAGCAGGGCAGCCCGTCTCGCCCTTCCGCTTTGCCCTTGCGGTAGAGACCTTAGCTGCCAAGCTGCGGCAATGTCACTGTGAGAATGCACTTCACTACCCTACCAGACATCTATTGATCTCTCTCTCTAAGCGGATGATATGACCTATTCTTGCGTGATCCTTATATTAGTCTCAGTGCTGTCCTCCGAGAGGTTGCCCGCTTCGGAGGGCTGTCGGGTGTACAGATAAACTGGGAGAAATCACAACTTTTTCTACTAATACCAGCTACCCAGCTTTTCATCCCGGACATCCCCCTACAGTGGTGCCAGTCAGACCTCAAATATTTGAGGATCACCATCTCTCGTGACCAGGAGGAAGTCATATGCTCTATTTAAGGCATGGCATTGTTTCTACTTACTGACCGTATTACTCACTGGATCTCTCTCCCTCTCTTGCTGGCAGGCCGCATTGCTTTTCAGAAAATGGTGATGCTGTCTGAATTGTTATATCTATTCCTAAACATACCCCTCCCACTAAGCCGCTCTTTTTTTCAAGCGCTCCGGACTCAGATGTGATAAGGTTAGCATGGGCTGCAATGGGATATATTGACCGTGCCATTTTCCAAGGGGGGGTTTGAAGCCCCGGACATGGAGTTGTACTATCTATGTGCTCAGACTCCCATGCCAAACACTGGTACAAACCTAACTCCTTCCTCCCTCATTTGAGGGTGGAACAGGGCTGTATGACCCCAATCCTAGGGTGACCAGGCGTCCCGGATTTGCCCGGACGGTCCGGGTTTTTCACCAGCTGTCCGGGCAGATTTCAGGAAATTTAGCTCCTGTCCCGGTTTTTAGAGAGGGTCAGCTGAAAACGGCGGGAGGTGTTTTTTATGTTGTACAAAGCAGGGATAGGTAGCAGTTGTTTCTAGAAATCAAGTTAATTAACAGAGAAGCTTCTGGGTTTAAAAATTGCATTTTATGTATGGTTTAACTACCTGTTCTGTAATTCCGTGCTGAGGAGAGCTGTCATTCTGTGTGCTCGCTTGAAGTAAAACTGTAGTCCTTCTTCTATTTTCATGAAATGTCCCCGTTTTTGGCTTTACAATTCTGGTCACCCTACCCAATCCCCCTTCCTCGTTTTTGTGCTCTCCTTCTGGCGCCCTCTCTTGCAGATTCTACGGTTGCATCACCTCGACTGCCTGGTGAAAGCTGGGCCGAAAGATGGCTAAGCTACTCCTATGTTCTCCCCTTATTCCACTTCCATATCACTCATTTCTTCCTGTTACCCATGAGCCATCATGCAGGCTCCTGCTTCAGAGACTCGGATTCCGGCGATGAGGGGATCTTTATCAGGATGGATCCTTTCTATCCCGGATAGATTTCTTCGTGATAGGATGGCATCTCTTCTGGATACTTTCCTGTATATTCGTTTGCGCCACAATGTTAAGGTGGCCACCTCTAAGTTCCCAGATGAGCCTCCCACCTTTAATACTCTCCACACAATGCTCCAAGTGGATACTCCACGACATCTAGTCAGTGGCGGCTCGCAGAGGGAGTGCTGAGGGGCAGTGGGGCGGGGTGGGGGAGGGGCAGGGTGGTGGGGTAGTGGATTCGGACGTACGACGGCCAGGAGTAAAGTAAGTAAGTAAATAAATAAAACTATTTACCTTGGGCTCGCTGCATCGCTGAGTTGGCCATGCAGCGAGCGCAAGGTAAATAGTTTTATTTACGCCCACAGTTTCCCGGATTTGTTTCCCCCACTTCGACCACTGAGTGTGACAGTTGCGGGTCATCTCGGGTAGATTTCCTCCATCTGTCGTGGTCCGGTGGACCGATACAGGCTTACTGGGGCGAGGTGAACACTGCGCTCGTTGACATGGTTGGGCAGGCCTCAACACTTACCCCACTCTTGGCTCTCTTGGGACACACAGGGGAGATTGAGGGCGGTGTCCGTGTGGCCCTGGCCCTCCTATTGGCTAAGCGTAGAGTAGCTTGTCATTGGGGACGTGGGATAGCGCTGAAATTCAAGGACTGGCTCTCCGACCTTACTTATTGTAATGAACAATTGTCCTTATATGCTGAAATGCTGCGTCCCTCGTCTAAACCTAGAGACGTTTGGGACCCACTGCCGAACTATTTGCTTCTGCATCAGCCATGGACAGATGCTGGGGCTGCGTCAGCGGAAGTAGTGCAGAGAGAGGCCTGAAGACTTGATTTAGGTATTGTCTCCATGAATACCAAGTGCCCTCTTAATCGCTGAATGAATTTCTGTCTCTTCTAAGTGATGCTTTCACATTTTTTTTTACTCAGCTATGCTTGGAAGAGAGGGGAGGTTTTTCTATTCATCGGAAATGTGCGGGAAGGGAGGGTGGGGGAGAGATGTTGGCACTCTACTCGCAATGAATTCACAGCACACCTGTTGTTGATGTACTTTTTTTTAATTGTCTTTTATAAAAAATCAATAAATAAATAATTTAAAAAACGCATCGTGTTGTTTGCATGCTTTTATCACACTCAGATGCACCGGCCCATGAGCCTTTGCAGCAGTTCTGTTTCTGCTTGGTGGGTTCCAGGATTTGGCGGCTGCTCCCTGCTTCAATGCGAGTTTCCTGCCTCTGCAAGCCTGGCATGATTTGCAGGTTTCGAATATGGCTTTCCTTTCCTCCGCGTCCATTGGCCCTTCTAATTTCCTCTCTGAGCCATGGATGTGACACAGACCCCTGCGGCACAGGGGCCCCCCAACCATTCAGGGGATCCCCCTTCAGCCCAAGGCCAATGAATATCGGTGAGATATGGGAGACTCAGGGGCACCTCATCACGTTCTGCAGTGGGCCCCATCGTTTTGCATTACACCACTGCTCCGAGCTGCACTATGGTTTCCACATCCCCTTTAAACGCCCCCGGTACTGCTAGCCAATCATGACCCAGGACACGTGAAATAAAAAAAGCAAGAAAGACATAGGATGGTATAGCCGAGACATTGAGATCCGGATCTTTATCCTTCCCCAGATGAAGAACTTTACAGCTATGCATTTCATCATCTAACTTCTCCTCCTCCTCCCCCTCACCCAGCATGTCCCTGGTAGGGTACTGGTAGGATAGTAGTAGCAGCCAGTGGTTAATTTGTAAAAATCATAAGTGCTGGGGTTCTCGTCAGAAGGCAGCTCTCACCAGCCCATTTCTCCTGTTAGCACCTCCTAAAGCAGAACCATGAAAGTGGGGAGAGGATGCGGCGTAATGGTCAGGGTTGCTGACTTCGGAGCTGGATAGCCAGGTTCGAGTCTCGGCCTCGGCTCAACACCCAGTGATTCTGGGCAAATCACTTAATCTCCCTATGCCTACCATAAATGTCCTTAACTGGTGCTCATGAAAAGCGGCGGTGTTGATGATTAAGTGCCGGTGCTGAGCACCGGAAACCACTGGCTCAATTAAGCGCTGGTGGCAGCAAAGGAGGCAGGAGTTGCTCGGCCAGGATAGTGTTTCCTTTCCAGCCCACTGATCAAGTGTAGCGCTTATAGCGGCAAACAGCCCTTTTCAGGAAGGCAGATATACCTTTAATGGGCCAGTACCAACACCTCCTAACACGGCTGCCATACTTTAATGGGAGGAGCTCTAGGACAGCTTTGCAGGGCTGGTTGATCTTAATAGCACAGTCCTATGCAGGGGTGGTGCACGTTTATCGGGGCAGTACCTGTGCTTCTGAGCAGGAATGCTTTACTTACGACAGGACAGTACAGGCACTTCTGAGCAGGGCTGCTCTACTTTTAATGAAACGGTACATGCACCAATGAGGAGGCCTGCTGTACGTATCACAGGGCAGAGCAGCAGGACTGATGTACTTTTAATGGGACAGTACACATACTTCTGAACAGGGCTGCTCTACTTATGAAAGGGCAGTAAATAACCTTCGGAGCAAGGCTGCTCTACTTTTAATGGAACAGTAAATGCGCCGATGAGGAGGCCTGCTGTACGTATCACAGGGCAGAGCAGCAGGACTGATGTACTTTTAATGGGACAGTACACATACTTCTGAACAGGGCTGCTCTACTTATGAAAGGGCAGTAAATAACCTTCGGAGCAAGGCTGCTCTACTTTTAATGGAACAGTACATGCGCCGATGAGGAGGCCTGCTGTACGTATCACAGGGCAGAGCAGCAGGACTGATGTCCTTTTAATGGGACAGTACATGCTCCAATGAGGAGGCCTGCTGTACTTGTCACAGGGCAGTATAAGCACTTCTAAGTAGGAGGACTGATGCACTTTTAATGGGACAGTACAGGCACTTCTGAGCAGGGCTGCTGTACTTCGGGACAGTACAGCCACTTTGCAGCGTGCAGCTGTACGTTTAACCAGGCAGTACATGAAAATGAAGGGCTGCTATACTTTTAAGAGGACAGTAAAGGAGACGCACTGCTATTCTTGTTACAATATGGTACATGTGCTTCTGAACACAGCCACAACACGCGTAACAGGTCTGGTGAACTTTTTACAAGACAGTACATGCACTTCTGAGCAGGGCTGCTGTACTTTTAATGGGGCATTACACACACTTTGCCGCAGTGAAGCAATACTTTTAACAGTGCGTTACGTGATCTCATGAGCAGAGCCACTGTACTTCTAATGGGACAGTATAGTTGCTTCACAGAATGGCAGTGCATGTTTAACAGGACTGAACATGCACTTCTGAGCAGGGTTGTTATACTGAACAGGGCTGGTGTACTTTTAACATGTCAGTACATGCACTTCTGTAACAAGAGAGTACACGTGCTTCTGAGCAGAGGTGCTGTATTATTAACAGGACAGAACATGCACTTCTGAGCAGGGCTCAGGGAGTTTTAGTTGGACAGTACACACCCTTATCAGCAGGGCAGCTATACTTTTATTGGGACAGTACATGCACTTCGCAGCAGGACTAATGTACTTTAAGGGGACAGTACATGCACTCTGCAGCATGGCTGCTATACTTTTAACGGGACAGTACATGCACTCTGCAGCATGGCTGCTATACTTTTAACAGGACAGTACATGCACTCTGCAGCATGGCTGCTATACTTTTAACAGGACAGTACATGCACTCTGCAGCATGGCTGCTATACTTTTAACGGGACAATACATGCACTCTGCAGCATGGCTGCTATACTTTTAACGGGACAGTACATGCACTCTGCAGCATAGCTGCTACACTTTTAACGGAACAGTACATGCACTTTGCTGCAGGGCTGCTATACTTTTAACGGGGCAGTACATACACTTCGCAGCAGGATTGATGTATTTTTAATGGGACAGTTTATGTACTTTGAAGCAGGGCTGCTGCACCTATTGTCTGTCAGTACGTGCACTTGTGAGCAAGGTTGCTGCACTTTTCACAGGACAGTGCATGCACTTCAGAGTTGTAATACTTCTAACATGACAGTACAGGCACTTCACAGTAGGACATCTATCTCTTAAAAGAACAGTTTGTTAATTTAATTACCGCTATTGAGGTGTTGACTAACCCTGGGCGGTGAACTACGCTACGCTCGCGGAATTTGCGAAGTTTCGGTAACTTCGCGATTCGCGTAGAACGCGAAGTTACCGTGCACTACGCAATTTGCGGCGTAGCGTAGCTGTTTTTCTTCTTCGCGCGCTCAATATACGTTCTCGCGCGCGCGGTAACGACCTACCGTGATTCTGCGTTCGCCGACGCGACTTCCTATCCGTTCGCGGGCGCCACGAGATTTGGAATCCGGCCGCACGATCCCGCGAGAGTGTGCGAACGCGAACACGTCATTCGGACGCGCAATCTGACTTCCGGCGGCAGTGTTGGTAAGATCGCGATCCCGAACACGAAGAAACTACAATCTGGCGAAGAATATATCTCGAGCATCATAAAACCTTCTCGAAAATGATGAATTAGTTCATTTTGCACAAAAAACTCCTCAGGTTGTCATTTAGAGATGTAGTTTGGTGAGCAAGGAGTCCTTTTTCTTTTTTTCCAAGAGGAAGGAAGTGCCCCTGATTCTCAAACTTCCTGTTCCTGTCCAGCAGGCTCCTCCCAGTGTTTTGTCCATGTGCTGTTCACTTTCATTTGGATTTGGAGCTGGAAGGATCACTTTTTGTGTCTGTCTGCTGCATCATATCATTGGATTGGATTTGAGGACTCTTGGATTTGAGATTTTACAAGTAAGTTGGAGAATTGGTGTACTTGTTTGTTTGATTGGGGCTTGTTTGTACCTACATTTTTTGGGGGATTTCCATAGTTTTTAAAATGTATTGTTGTGGCCTGTAGTTTCGGCAGGGCCTAGTTGTTTTTCTTTGATTGGAATTTCAGCCAGTAGGCCCGCACTAGAGCCAGAGGTACCCATGGGTGCATGTTTCTGTGGTGTCTGTTGAATTTAAAGTTTAAACATCATGTAGGGCATGCATGGATGGCATTGGATTGAATTGGTAAAAGTGGTTTTTGGGGTGTATTTCATTTTTTGGGTGTTTGTTAAATAAATAGGCCTTTTCAGCCAGTAGGTAACCCTGGGCGTTCAGCTCGCGGACTTTGGGCAAGTCCGCACTGCGCGACAACGCGGACTTACACTTTTTATCTTCTTCGCGCGCTCAATGTACGTTTTCGCGCGCGATAACGACTTTTTGTGACGATCGCGATGCCGAACACGCAGAATTTACAATCTGGCGAAGAATATCTCTCGAGCATCATAAAACCTTCTCGAAAATGTTGATTTAGTTCATTTTGCACAAAAACTCCTCAGGTTGTCATTTAGATGTAGTTTGGTGAGCAAGGAGTCACTTTTTTTTGTTTTACAATTTTTTTCAAGAGGAAGGAAGTTGCCCAGAGTCTCCAACTGCCTGGTCCTGTCCTTTGTCTTCACTTTTTTGTTATTTTGGGTGGCCTGGCCATGTGGGTGGCGGCCATTTTGTAAAGCCAGGCATTGTGCTTTTGCCATAGGCCTGCATTGTCTGTCTTGTGTTCCTTTTCTTGTTGTTCTGGGTGGCCTGGCCATGTGTTGGCGGCCATTTTGTGTGAACAGCCACTGTGCTTTTGCCATAGGCCTCCAAGCTTGCGGCCTAGTGTGCCAGTAGGCCCGGAGGTAGTCATCCTCATGGGTGCATAAAAACTGTTTCTGTGTTGTCTGTTGAATTGTAACCTAATTTAGGCCATGGATGGCATTGGATTGATTTGCAAAATGTGGGTTTTGGGGTGGTATTTTATTTTTTTGGTGTTTGTTAAATAAATAGGCCTTTTCAGCCAGTAGGTAACCCTGGGCGTTCAGCTCGCGGACTTTGGGCAAGTCCGCACTGCGCGACAACGCGGACTTACACTTTTTATCTTCTTCGCGCGCTCAATGTACGTTTTGCGCGCGCGATAACGACTTTTTGTGACGATCGCGATGCCGAACACGCAGAATTTACAATCTGGCGAAGAATATCTCTCGAGCATCATAAAACCTTCTCGAAAATGTTGATTTAGTTCATTTTGCACAAAAAACTCCTCAGGTTGTCATTTAGATGTAGTTTGGTGAGCAAGGAGTCACTTTTTTTTGTTTTACAATTTTTTTCAAGAGGAAGGAAGTTGCCCAGAGTCTCCAACTGCCTGGTCCTGTCCTTTGTCTTCACTTTTTTGTTATTTTGGGTGGCCTGGCCATGTGGGTGGCGGCCATTTTGTAAAGCCAGGCATTGTGCTTTTGCCATAGGCCTGCATTGTCTGTCTTGTGTTCCTTTTCTTGTTGTTCTGGGTGGCCTGGCCATGTGGGTGGCGGCCATTTTGTAAACCAGCCACTGTGCTTTTGCCATAGGCCTCCAAGCTTGCGGCCCAGTATGCCAGTAGGCCCAGAGGTAGTCACCATGGGTGCATAAAACTGTTTCTGTGTAGTCTGTGGAATTTTGACATCATTTAGGCCATGGATGGCATTGAATTGATTCAATTGAATTGCGAAATGTGTTTTTTTTGGAGGGTCTGACTATTTCACTTTTTGGGTGTGTTAAATAAATGCCTTTTTTGCGTGTGTACTGTGTAATTATAATTGTGTTGTTGTAGTGGTTGTCTAACTTTCAAAAGTGTTTTTAGCCATGTGGATTTTAGTTTTTGCATTAAAGCTGTGTGTGTTTTATAAGGCATCCTTTGTCTGCCCATATATAGGCCTGCTTGAGTTCATTGTTTGCCGTGCCTTGTGCCTGTGAGTCACCATGTTTCTGGGGGCCATTTTGTTGTGGTAGTTATTAGTGTGCTGTTTTTGCCACATAGGCCTGCGTGTCTTTCCATTGTTCCTCTTGTCTTACTGCTTCCAAATCCATCCCCATTGCCAGCTGCAGCTCCCTGATGCTGCTATATAATACATCCCACGTGATGCACAAATTTAGGCCAAACATGCTCCACTACATTTTAGTTTTTGTTCTTTACTATTCTTATTCTTCCAGAGTGTACACTAGCACTACACAGTAGCCAGGAAAGCCCTGGCCTTGTTGTCAACGTCTCATAAATGGCTAGACTGTGTGTTGTTGTTCACAGAGTTTCTGAAATTTAATAATTGAGGCCACCACACACTAAGTTCTATATTCTATTTGTTTGATTTGTGCTATGTTTGACTGATGTTCTGGCTTTTTTGCTTTTAGGTGCACAAAGACTGAGGAGGAGGTGTGTCTCTCATCATTGCCCGTTGCACTGCCAGACAGACATCCTGCTGCTGTACACACAACACAACGTGACGTGTGACCTGACCAGACATCTCTGCAACTGAGTGCTGCTGACATCTGAAGAAGATGGGCCCAAAGAAAGCAGGTACCAGGTCCTCCAGTACCAAGAAAGTTGCTATTGAGAAGAAGAAGGAACAGAAGAAGGAAGTGACACTTAAGTCTGGTGTGCCGGCCAATACCTTTTTGGGAAAAAAAATTGCGCCTGCAGCAGCGGTGTCCGGGGGGCAAGCTGGGGGCAGCACCTCCGCATCAGTGGACCCAACCCACCAACCCAGGCCCAAGCACATGAGTGTGGAAGAGGTAGCCAGCCTAATGGTGGAAAGCAGTGATGCTGAGCCTGAGATAAACTTATCGCTATCTCAAAGTAGTAGCCAATCAACGCAGGAGGAAACATAGCAGATAAGTGGTCAACAACAACAGCCGCAACCACCGCCCGCAATAGTAGTTGTTGTTCCTCCTGAAGTAGGGGCAGTTCAGGAAATTGAGCCTCATGCAGAGGTAGAAGAAGAAGCCACTCATTCAGAAGATCCATTGTCTTCCAAATCCCCAGCAAGGAAAAGGAGGGGTAGTCCATCAAGTTCTTCGCCAAGCCTCCCTTCTGATGATCTAGATGCCACTTGGAAGCCACAAACTGAGTCTGAGAGGGAGCCACGTTCCAAGACCAAGCTAGGGAAAAGGAAGGTTCCGGAAAGCCTTACACTTATGGAGGTCGATGTAGAACAGCAAGATGATGATGATGACGAGCCAGTCATCACGAACATCACTCCCGGCCCCGAGGAGATGGAGACCAACATTATTACCCTATCCAAAATCGCTGCGAGGGATGTAGCATGCATACCTCCACAGGTAACACCAACACGACCTACAGCTTCCATATTTGCATTAGCAAAGGCCCGGCAGCGACCTACATCCAGCACAACCACCACCTCAGTAGGAGTAGGTAGTGGTACAGCAGCACAGAGTCAAATTCAACACACACCCTACAGATCATCCGGCATTGGAAGTGGCACCTCCAGCAGGAGGCCAAAGTTAAGCTCCCCAGTTTGGGACTTCTTTACGGTTAGCGAAAAGGAGGAGAACATTGCTATATGCTCCATTTGTAATACCTCTGTTAGTCGTGGTAAGCTTGGTACAAACTATGGTACCGGAGGCCAAATGACCCATCTGAAAAAACACCACTTGATCAGCTGGGAGGACCACCTTCGCGGCAGAAAAAAAACTGCAACCATTGGTGTTGGTGGGGATAAAGGAGTAGAAGAAGAAGATCCGATCACGGTGGAAGAGGAAGGACAGGGAGACATTCTCTCTGGTAGTGGTACACAAGGTGTCCCTGACCCCAGCAGTGCAGTCTTAACGTTGCACACATCTTCAGCAACATCTCAGTGGCACAAGAGTAAGAGTCAGCCGGAGACACCAAGAAGTACCAGGTCCGCACTACCAAAAAGTGCGTTGAGCCTAAGAGAAAGGAAAACCATGCAGCCTACCATTATCAGCATGTTTGGGGGTGAGGGGGCAGTACGAACGCAACCACCCAATAGCACGTTTGTACAATGCGAAGCTGGCTAAAATGTTAGCACTGGACCTTCTCCCTTTTTCTTTTGTTGAAGGGGTGGGTTTTCTGGAATTTGTGTCAACCATCTGCCCAAAATGGCATGTTCCCAGCCGCTACTATTTTGCCAGAGTTGCAGTTCCAGCACTACATCACGACGTGCTGGAATTGCTAGGAAAGGCCTTGAAGCAGAGTGCTGTTCACAGTATCCACCTGACTACAGACATGTGGACCAGTTGCCAAGCCACAGATTACATGTGCATCACTGCACACTGGATCTGTTTTGCGGGGTTAGAGAACAGATATCTGCTGGTGTTGATACTGCAGAGATTTTTCATGCCACTCGCAAACATGCAACTGTAGCCATGTTTGCCATGGAGAAATCTCATACTGCTGCAAACATTTTGGAAGAGTTTAACACCAAGGTCTTTGAGTGGCTGCGCCCAAGAGGGCTTACGATTGGTTTTGTTGCCACGGACAACGGCAGTAATGTAGTTTTGGCCATGCGCAATGGTGGCTATTTCAGGGTCCCGTGTTTGGCACACTGCATTAACATTGTTGTTCAAGACTTTTTGAAAAATGAATCCAAAGTCAGCAACTTACTGGTCACCTGCAGAAGAATATGCACACATTTCAGCCATTCTTTTAAAGCCCGGAAGCAGCTGAGGGTCATTCAACGTGAGCATAAAATGCCAGTCAAAGCGCTCATCCAGGAGGTGCCAACACGTTGGAACTCAACTTATTACATGCTTGATCGTCTGTTTGAACTGTACATACCACTCAATGCTTATGTCATGCAAAGATTAGGGGAACCTACTGTGAGAGGCATGACCGTTGAGATGGCTCAATGGGACCTCATTAAATGCCTGACTGAGATGCTACTTCCTTTTGAGATCTTCACACGTGAAGTCAGCAGGGAGGACTGTACTATGGGCCAAGCTATCCCATTGTTGCACATGCTAGAGCAACAGCTGAAGGATGTGTCTGAAACGTACGCAGGTGTGGATGACAAACAAGACGCATATCATTTGGCGGAGACCTTAGCCGCTCGCTTATCGGAAAATACAAGGATTAAAAATAAAATTTTGTCACAACCACATTACATTAGTGCCACAATTTTGGATCCACGGTACAAAGTATTTCTGAACAGCAAGGCAGTAATTCCTTTTTCGGAAGTGGATGTTGCCAACTACAAAACTTTGATAGCTAAGGAAGCCACTATTTTCGAAAGCGAACGGCTGTTAATTACAGGCCCCCACCCCAGGCCATAACCAGTACTACAGGGCATCCAGAGTCAAGTTCTACTTCGGAGCCTGAGGGCAGTGCATTTGCCTCCCAGCAGTCACCTACACCAACAATAACATCAAGAACAGGATCATCCACAGCACAATGTGCAACTGATTGGTTTCTACAGCAGGGGTATGGTAAGTCCAGTGCTGATGCAAAGGCAAAACAGGCCGAGCACATCGGAGCACCCCTGAACATTGAGCGGATGGTCCAGGCCTATCTGGATGACCCAACAGAGGTCTTCATGGATCGAAACCCATTGGTGTATTGGTATGGGAAAAGAAGCCAATGGACAGTGCTCAGCAGGCTGGCGATAAAGTATCTGGCTTCCCCTGTCGCAAGTGTCTCTTCTGAGCGTGTTTTCAGTGCTGCTGGTGCCATTGTAACTTCGAAAAGGACCAGTCTCTCGGCCCAAAGCGTGGAGAGGTTAACCATGATCAAAATGAATCAGCACTTTATACCACCGGATTACAAAATACGTGAATCACAGCAGGAAGAGGAGAGCGACTTGGATGACGTAAATAGTGCGTTACAGGACCTACTTCTGTCCGAACCACCAGAGTTTGAGGGCGAGCTCCTCTTCCCTGACAACTAGGCTTTCAAATTGTTACTTTCTTCCTTCCTTTATGTGTCTGTGTATCTGTCTTTCTGGTTCAAATCACAACAAATCCATCACCACCGTCTTCTCTTTTTATTTCCCTATTGGAGTTGGATGTCTGTGCATTTAACTGTCCACTCTTCAGAGTCCTGCTTCATCTTCCTGTCTCGCACAAGTACATTTCCATCAAGCCAGACATTAGTACAAGAAATGTTGCCTTTACCAGTCCCGCCTCCATAAGAAGTGAAACGTGACTATAGCTATCCTCCGTTTTGTTTTCGAGCCGAAACTCATCAGTGTCCGAAGGCTACAGCCTCAGCAGGCATCCAAAGGTCCTCACTGTCAGGACAGAAGGTACTTGGCAGAGAAAGACAAGAGACTCTTCGAAGAAACTTGCTGACATTTGTGCAAACTCAAATGACCATCAATGAGCGCTACCCAGGCCGCGGCCCATCATCACAGTGCTGACCATGGGAAGCAACTTAAACTGTGACAAAGTGCCACAGAAGAATAAGACGAAAACCGAAACAGCGACTAACACTCAAAATGAATGTGGACTGGAGTAATGATGAGGCCACTGCCCCGTAAAAAAAAATAACAACTGTCAGAACTAGGCATCTGATGATCTGACAGCCAAAGAGAAGAGCAAGACAGGTAATGATGGAATGCATTGGATGCTTGCAGACTCTGAGCGATTGCTGTTGTTTGTTGTTGATGTTGTGCATGAAGTCGAACTCTACTCTACTAGTTAATCTACAAAGTGACTCAAGTCAGTGACAGTCAATGTTTCCCTTCTTGTTGTTTAATAACCAAATTGTACTCCTACTACTGCAGGTGCAGGCCAATATCTGTTGCAATTTTTTAATATGGAATATGGACTTAATCGGAGTCACTACAGACTGAGTTGTAGTTGGACAACACGTACCACACCATGATGATGACCATACTATCTTTGCACGCAGTCATTCAGTTGGATCGGAGATGATTCAAGGAATAACTGCATTTCATGAAGTGGCATAAGGTAAACATAAACACAACAATTCAACAAGAAAGTAAACACAGCAGACCTACATGTCCATGTAGTGGTGTGTAGTCGAGTGTAGTGATGACTGACAGCGGCGCATTGATTTTGTCACTTAATTAGGAAAATGCTAAGTTGCTGTGTATGCCTTTTGTCTGGCTATGTCAAAAATTAAGGTAAATGGAGGTTGGGTCACGGGCTGGTGCTGTGGTGGGCCTGTTCTGTCCTGTTGTTGTTGTAGCTTAATGCTGTAAACAGAATCTACACGATATATCCAAGCCGCCTCACTCTGAAAGTGTTCTCTCTTCTCTTCTTGGACTCCACCGTAATTGATGTTTTTTTTTATTCATTGATTTTTCAATACCCCTTTTGTTTTTCCATCTAGACGTTACAGGCCGGCCTTTACCCTGTGCTTGCTATACTGGGAGACACAACTCACATTTACCTTACCAATCGGCATCAGGAAGGCCACCAAGATTGATGTGCGGAGCGTCCATGGAAGATAGGACCAAGAGGAAGGACGAGATTCAACTCCACAATTTGAGCATGATAATACAGTAACTTTAGTATCATTCATCATTCATCTTTTAATTAATTTGAATCCTTTTTTCTCTTCAATCATTAGGACTGTGTGTTGTGTGTTGTTTGTTTGCTAATTGATCCCTACAACTGTGTTTTAATTGTCTTTGCTATCTTTACAAGTAAGCCCAGTACAACATGGAATTTGGGTCTCTGAGGGCATATTACAGGCAAGGCAAATTGCATAGAATATACTGCTGCCCTGTACTGTCTAATTGTCTAGTAGGAGTTATTAAGTACTACTCATTAACCATCAAGTTATCTTCATCATCATGCATGCATTTCCCTTTTCTCCCTTTATAGATTTTTTGTATAAGATCATGGTCGTCTGCCAAGATTGCGCTTTGCTTTTGTTGTCCATGCGTATTGTTTTTCATTCTCAAACCTTTCCCCAAACCCCCTTCCCATCCATTCATCAAACCCTAACCCTCTTCCCCCGGGCTGTGATTTATATTGAGGTGTGATGTGACTACATAAAATGTACACCAATTGATCACACGCTTGCTGGGGCAGATGTGGTGAAAGCAACACTAATTCAATTGCAAGGCAGGGCGAGGAGCTTCTTCTGCTTGCCCACCCATGCTCAGTCTATGTGCAAGCCGTCACCGGCTAATAGTAGTACATCATAATTAATTGCCGTCATTGATTGGATTAATCATCAAACTCCTACCACACAGCAGTAAAGGTTACGAATTACGATTGTGTTAAGTTAAGTGACTCACTCGACACAACTACAGTTTGTAACTTCTTGTACTAGGCTGTCCCCGCCACCATTATGTTTAATTTGACTTTAGCAGTTGCAACTGCAATATTGTTTGTTTGGCAGTCTTCTTCTGTACTGTATTTTACTTCGTTCTACTACTCCTCCCACAGTCGCTCTCAGGAAAGTGACTGTCTCTTTTTTAATTTTTTAGCAAATGCTACTGCCAGTGTCTACTCTACTACTACCACCACAACCATGGCATCTTCTACATTCTCTCTGGAAACCATGCAGCCATCGCTGTGCCGAACGTAATCATCATCAATCACAGGTAAGATAAGTTTGGTGGGAGGTATAAATGGACTAGGAGGAGAGACTGACAGTACTAGTAGGACAAATAACTCAGTGAGGGGTACCGCATCTATCTGTTTGTGTTACATCATCGTCGGCAGATTATTTAAATCAAACACTGGCTGCGGCCCTGCAGCAGCAAGGAAACCAATGTGACGTTAATTCGTAAAACAGTACACCCCCCACAAAACATTAACATTGTATGTTTAAGTATAAATATAATTTATTACCCTAACAAAAATAAACTATCCCACACCTGACCCACCCTTCTCCCTAACCCCAACCAATGTCCAAAACGAAAAAAGTCCAAAGAATGTCCCGAAACCCCAACGCCCAATTCCCACCCACCAAAACAAGGAATAAAAGGGGCAAAGCAACAGGGTCCTCGATGTTAAATTTGGCGGGCTTTGAGGTGTTTGTCCACCAGTATTTTGACCCGCTCCTCCATTTGCTCCTCTAGCCGTGCCATCCGGAGGAGAATCTTCCTGCGAAATGCCCTGCAGTGGCATCCAGGATGGGGGACAGCAGTGCTGGCTGCTAGCGAATGTGCGGCGGCGGGCGGCTACCAGACCGCAGCGCCGTACCGCTGGAGTTGTGGCCTGGCTGGGGCCCGGGGCATCGGACGAGGCTGCAGCTGCTGCTGCCGCCTCCTCCTCCTCCGCCTGAGCCACCAGCCGCCGGTACTCCTGGCATATGGCCTCCAGTTTCCGGCGCCGGGCCCTGGCTGCCAACTCCTTCCGCGATGGTTTGTCTTGGGAAGGAGTACTATCTATATCAAGAAAGAAAAAAATATTGTTGTAACCAGTACTCTTAGCTAAACAGTAACACAAAATTAATTCAACACATAATGGCACAGTAGCACTAGCAAGAAGCACAGTACATAACATTTGTGGTAATAATCTATCTATCCTCCCACTTCCTCGGCCTCTAACATTTGTGGGAGTTTCAGGCATTATACTATCACTATGGACTCCAACCAGTACACAGTACACCAGTGTTCTTCTTATCTCTAGTTTAGCGAAATGACATAACCTGGTTGTAGCCGGCATTGCCAGCTCGGTCATCTATGCTTGCACCCAAGACAAACATACGAGTCATGACGCAGACTCACGTTAGTTGGATTTACTACTGTTTGCAGGTGGGGAAGCTCGTATTTTTCTATTACGGGTGGCACTGGCCATACTCTCTCTGTTACATGGAGGGCAATTGCTCAATTTCACAGTGCCTTGGCTACTACAAAAAGGCAGATTATATATCTGATCCAATGATCGTTGCTTTTATATGGGACAACGACATAAGGTCAGTAGCGGTCGGTGGTGGGACTCGGGGAGTTCGGCCGGGCGGTGACGTGGGTAGGGGCAGGATGGGGGTAGTAAACTATGGATTACGGCCAATTACAGGTAAGTAAACATATAAATAAATGAAACTAATTTTGTTGCGCACACTGCATCGCATTTGGCGGTGCAGTGCGCACAATGAAATTCGCTTTATTTATTTGTATGTTTACAGTAAAGTTACCTGTATTTGCCCGCGTAATACATTGTTTACTACTACCCCCACCCTGCCCCTCCCCACATCGGCTTTGCTACTCTGGCGCGGTTTCTTTTACATTCCCTAAAACAGTGCATCCCGTGACAGTCTCCACCTATGCTGTCTATGATGAATACATACAGGCATCCATCCATTCTAAGTAAATGTCAATCATTCTTCTTAATCTCTCCACAAACCTTACTTTGTTTCACCAACAACAACGCATGCGTCCACTCACTCCGTTGCTTGCCTTGGCTTTGAGTTTCACCCAAACACCGTTGATGATTCTTGCTATCCACAGTATCCACCCATACTGTGTCGCCCACCCAGGCAGGCATCCATTCTTCTTTCACCTTCCACCCATCCTTCAACAACACATGCATCTGATTCCTATCAGCCACCTATCCATGCTTCCAACGTATCCTTCTCTGCCAGTCATCATATTAAATCTCGCCCGCCCTTCCACCCTCAAACCCTTCTTTCCCTTTTTGTTCAACACTTCCATCAAGGTCATCTGATCTGACTTTTAGTCTCCTCCATAAAACTTTCACAGCTGAGTTGGAGTCAGATATAAGAGGCCATTGGTTAATCAAGTCACGCTGGTAATGCTATTGCTACTGCATTGCTCATGCTAAGTAAAGGGTGTCTTCTTTAACCGTTGTATAATGTTCACTACAACTTCATACCTAATAAGTCTCAACAACAGTACAGTGAGTGAAGTCCACACACCCTTCCAGCTAGTACAATGTCAATAAGTCATGAATATAACTTACCACCGCCCGCCACTGCTGCTGGCTCCCCCTGTAGCTCCTGCAGGTGCCGCATCTTCTCCTGCCCCCTCCGGAAGGCTAGAATCGCCGGTGGCCCCGCCGCCACTGGTGGTTGCTAGTACGCCTAGATAAAAACATGGCACATTTTTAGATGCCTGTACATCTCCCCCTATTTATTCTTTTTCACTAGCAAGATTGAAAAAAAAGTTAATACATACATATTATTATAAATCACATTCAATAGTTCAAATCGGGTACTAGAGTACAGTCAGTAGACACTAGTAGTGTTATGGTCCCTAGGGTCATTATTATACTATACTCTACTCTTTGCAAAGTTAGCCTGAGCCATGCAACCATTTTCCGCTTCATGTCTTTTGCACATGTTACCTCGCAGCTTGTTGTGCAGTAACAGTAAGACGCCTTTTTGAGCCCACATGAGCACATACAGCTACTGTCTGAGTGTTGCGTACAAGAGGTCGAAAAACAAGCCACTTTGTTATGGAGTTCGGTTAGTCCGTATTGCTTAGCCATAGGTAACATGTTACATGTTACACTTTTTGGGCAGGACTGAGAAATGCTTGCATTATACTATATAACACGCACCATTTTTCTCAGGCAGAGGATTCCCTTCTACGAACCAGAGATTTGCAGAGCTTATGAATGATGCATGTAACCAGTAATTCTACGTTCTACGGTGAGGAGTCGCCCAGAATTCGCACAGATCTTTTGTCTTATATATCATCAATGATCATGCACTTGTTGCAACACTGTTTATTGTTTTAATCTTATGCATTTTGCTGTTGGAGCTGGCTGGAGTACACTGAATTTTATAGAACAACATACATACAGAGCTTGTTAGTTGAAAATAAACCTTTTGAACTTACACATAGACTCTGTGGTATTTGGTGTGGTGGTGGTGGTGGACTTACACGAGTGAGTGAGCGAAAGGGTGTTATGTTCTGGGTTGTGTAATCATAATCATTGGGTATCTTCGGGTGGGGGTTCGGGGACCTAATGAGACACTATAGCTAGTCAATCAGGGGATTGTGGGTTCACTTATGACTGAGGTGTGAGGAACGTCCAAGTTCCAAACTCGCATCACCAACATCCTATTTCATTGTGCATAGTTCTGCATGGGGCTGTGCAGAATCCAAGTAGTATGTACTATATCCTATCAAAAATAGTCAAATATCTGGTTGGGCATTTTGTTTGTGGTAATTGTCAAAGCCTCAAGATTAAGAAGCCTAGAAGAGGACAACCGAAAGGACTGGACTCAGTGGCTAGAGCTATTAGTATTGGTCAATCTGAGTTTTATTCAAAACCGTACAATAAAGAGTGGCAATGCAAACTGGGCAAGCTTAGCGACAGACTAATATTAGTAGTACAGAGTACAGACATTCATAGCAGAGGCAGTTAGAACTTAGAGGCAGGGATAACCAGAATTTAGAAACAGATAGTCAAGTCAAGATCAAAGAATATTTTGTAAAAAATAGAATTAGGGAGTGGAGCCAGAATTAATAGTTCTGAAAAAATAAGGTGCAGTAAAAGTTAGGGCAATATAATTGTTAATATTAACCACTGGAGGACTTACTGGGACCAGCAGCAGGGCCCTCGGTAGAGGAGCGGTCCTCTGGTGGTTGTCCCGCCGAATCGGACCCCGTCTTCTTGCCCCTGGGTGCTGCACATCACTGATCATGTAAGATATAATAAAGAAAAAGAAAGACACAAACATTAATGATTGCTGTGAAACAAATAAATTATCTAAAAAAACCGCTCAAAAAACATTTTAGGATACAAAAATTGCAATAAAATTGACCTATCTAATCCGATCGACTACTGGCTTGCGGGATTCACGGACAGTCTACTTATTTGGGAACACTAATTCAGTGTTCCATTCTGATTGATTCAAATAAAATCCAGAACACTAACTAAGCCTAAGTACCACCTGACCTAGCCCACCTATTCCAGGCGGGCCAATTGTTCATTAAGCCTGCATTTCCATTTTTTTTTGCCATCAAAAATGCATAGATGAGAAGGAGGACACATGCATAAAGTGCATAATGCATACACCAAATTGTTGGTTGGTTGCGTCTGATGTTCTGCAGCTGACTGACACTGCTAAGCTAAGCTTACCAGTACCACTCACTAAACAAACTACAAAAGGTTCTAAGGACTGGGGTAAGCAGCACTCAGTGACAGAGGATGCGTCACGCAGACCGCTCAAAAATTATCAACTAATAGTAACTAAACCTAGTATCAAATGCATCCACCACTATTTGACAGGAGGACAAAGGAAGGACTACAGTCTCTCTAGCAATAGCATTACCTAACTGAAGTTCTCTAACGTAAACTCTTACATAATAATGACAAGCGAGCGCAAAGTTGCAAAAAGTAAGAGTACCGCCCAGCACCTGTGTCCTACAATCACAGAAGATTTTGAAACGTAATTTACCTGCAATGTAAGCAGCAGTATTCTTGTTATTTGTAAAAAATGTATACACAAATCACAATACTTATACTACTATATATATATTGGCTACTCACCAAGCCCCACGACCTCGACACCTAGCAGGTCCAACAGGTCCTGCTCCCGGTCAAGGATGTCTGACCACCGGTGGGCCAGCTGGTTATGGGTGCGCCGGACCGCGGAGCAGCGAAACACTGCCCGACGCACCTTCGCCCACCGGCGGTGACGCTCCTGGGTCGGGTACCCGGAGCCTGGCCTGCCGCCTGCTGCCAAGGTCAAGGGGAGGTGGCGCTGAATAAAAAAAACAAGGGTGGCCACCTCCGCCTCAGTAAACAGCTGGAGGGCTTGCACCCCTGCAGGGCGCAGTCTGCCGCAAGGCAGGCGGCGATTGGGTGCACGCGCCTTGCCCTTTGAGCCGCTGCTGCTACCCTTCGCCATGGTTCTGGGGTGGGAGGAGGTGAAAAAGAAAAGTTAGAAGGGAAAAATAAAGTTAGGGGAAGAAGTAGGAGCTTAAAGAAGAAAGTTATATAAAACAGTCGAAAAGTAAAAAAACACAGTAAAAAGTAGAAAAAAATGCAAAATATAGACTTAAGCAGAGAGTGAGATAGATAAGAAATAAAGAAAAATTGAAAAACAGTGTAAAAAACTAAGGATTGCAAAGATTGAGGGAGGACAGAAAAGCAGGCCCAGAACCATAGCATAGAGTGGTAAAACAAGATGGCCGCGCCCATCGCGACCGCGTGGGTAAGTTCGCGCGATATTTGTCCCCGAGCACGCAAAAACGTCGCGAACACGTACAACGCGTTCCCGAACAAGGAATGCGCATCGCGAGCACGCTATACGCGACCCGGAACAGGAAATAAGGGATCGCGAACGGGCGGGACAAGTGAAAAACAAAATGGCCGCGCCCATAGGCGACCGCATGGGTAAGTTCGCGCCCCCGAGCACGCAAACAGCGTCCCGAACAACCACAACGCGTTCCCGAGCAAGAAAAACGCATCGCGAACGGGCGTGACAAGCAGCTACGCACGCTCGCGAAGCTACGCGTAGCTCGCGTAGCGCTCCGACGTCTTCGCGTAACTTCGCGTAGCGCGACTACGCGAACTACGCCCAGGCTTAGTGTTGACCCTCTCTCTAGTTACTTTTTGTTGTCAAGAGAGGTCAGTGGCTTGGACATAGTCTGCTGCCTAGGCTTAATGTTGTTTAAGAAACATATTTTGGAGTTTTATACAGCTTTCGAATCAGACTGAATTAACATGTTAATTATTGAACCTGATGTACTAATTTAGGGTGTCACAAAGCATTGCCATTTGGTCATAAAGAAACAAACAAAGAGACATCCATCCAGTGGTTGAATTGAACAATGCGTGTAGGAAAGTGTCCTTTTTGTATGGTCACCCCCACACTTTTTTCCCCAGTGCTGATGGTTATGACTCTGAAAGAGCACTAGAGCCTGCTAACCAGGCCCCAGTGCCAGTGCTCTCTCCCTAAATATGATGTATGTGAATTGGTAACTCCAATTGGCAAGGACTTTAACCCACTTATAAGTCCCTGGTAAGTGGTACCAGTGGTACCCAGTGTATGGGAGTTAATGGGGTCACCAGGACCTGAAGCACTGACTGTGCCACCCTAAGTGACTCAAGTAAACAGATGACATCAGTCCTGCTATTCCAGACTGCATGAGCAGTGCAAACTACTCAAACACGACCTTGCCCTCACACTGAGTGGCAAGGTCACAGCACTATTTTTAATGTCAGTCACCCTAAAGTAGGCCCCCTGAGCCCAGGAGGCAGGGTGCATTATATTAAAGGTGTAAACATATAAGTTCAAGCTTACATGTCCCTATAGTAGCCTTTTTCCATAAAGGGCTATGATAGGTGTTCAGGGGGCCATAGGATAACATGGGCTGGCACGCGGGCACTCTGAGGTTGCCAGCTCCATTATGGTTCCATTGAAAGTGTCATGTTTGGTATCTCATAAAATCCGACTTCTTCCCAAAGTCTGATTTTATGTGACATGCATCCAGGTGGCTACCTTACAGGTTGCCCATCTGGTGGCCCCAGCCTTTCCTGTGCCCTGGCTGACAGCCTGCAGCTGCTGCCTCCAAGACAGGAATCTGACCCCCTGGCAGGAGTTGTGAACACTCCCAGGAGTCAGAAGCAAAGGCCTGCCTGGGGAGGAGGTGACACCTTCCTCCCTCCATCACAGGATGGCTAGTGAAGTGACAGATCAAGGCGGTGAGCTTCAAAGCTTACACCGCCTCTGATATGCAACCAGACTGCCTCCCAGAGGAGGAAACAGCCAGCCCCCTGCCCCCAAGAACAATTGCTCCTGGGCCGGTCAGAAAATTAGGTAATCAGGTGGTGTACACCCCCAGAAGGCTAGTCACACCACTTCTCTCCAGACACCGTCTGCACAGAGATTATATCTACAAACTCTACACAAGCATCACAGGTACCTTCCAAAGGCACAGCCATTACATCAACAGACATTGTCTGCCTCTGACATTCTGCACAAGTGTTCCAGGCATTTTCGATAAAACAAGGAGTTTTAAGCACTGTCTGCATCAGCGCTCGGGTGGAGACATCACAGAGTACTCCACTATAATGCAAATTTTCCTAGATAGAATTGTGAAGCAAAGTCCAGATGTTATTAAAGGCAGAGGTGGGTATTATGCTTTCTTACAATGCTAATTTTATCATAGCAGCCATGAATAAAAAAAAACACTTCCCAGCAAACCCTGGGTAATAAACCACAGGTGAAGTGAAACCACCAATAGGTCATGAGCTTGGTCTATATATAGAAATCACCAGGAAGTAACAGTCTCTTTTCTTTATGTGAAATCAAATTAGACTCCATGACTAAAAATGAAGATCATCAGAAGAAACCCAATAATAGAAAAACTTCTTTCAGATCACCAGAAGACTTGTCAGGAATATCCACAAGGCTGGGCGCTTGCGCTTCACATGTGTCCTTTTGAGATGAAGCCTTGGAAAGTACCAGGAGTGGCAGCAATTGAAGCTGAAAGAAATACGCAAGAAGATTTGTGATACAGAACATTTGATTGGAGGGAAACAAACATCTGACAAGATATAAAGAGTGGAGGGATCATATCTGTCTCTGTGTCTTTAATAAAATCAGGGCTTTCCTTCGTTATTCCAAATAGGAAAAACTGCATTTTATTACAAGACCAGAGGATCATATTATGCGTTTTTTAAAGCCCATTCACTACCAACAAATAGGCATGAGCCACCGGTTTGCATACACTGTCTTGAATGTTGATACTCTCGACCAATCAGAAGATCTAAGAATGTTCTCTAACCTGGTTTCAACCAAGAAGGCTAAAGTAGGAGTAGATACAGGAGCATGTTTTTTCCCCACATTTTAACAAGTGACGAGATGGTATTTTCAAAGTTGTTTTTAATTCATAATATATAAGGCCGCTACACGCAACTTTGGATGAGTATCAAAATAAGGACACTGAGTACTAGTGGAGGCATTCTTCTTGAAACTGGTAACAGAAGAGAATATCCTCGAAGGAGAATAATGTCTTGTAGAAACACCTCTATGTAGATCCCTATGATTTGAGGCTGTTTCAAAAGGAAATCAAGCAGATTAGTGAGGTTAGTTTGGCAATGATAGAGTCATTATCAGGCCAAGTTTGGAGCAATTACAGAATTAGTTTAACATCCCATGTTTAGGAATAGTGGAGTTTAGAGCAGGTGTCTCCGACAGTTTGTGTAATAAGAGCTACTTATGTTCAATGAGCATCATCCCCAGCTACTAATATTATTGGAGTTGTAATAGTGACCACTTTAGACAAGATTACATTAGTAGCCACCGCATGCAAGATTAGCAGCAGTGATCACCTCAGTGCATCAGGCAGGGTTGCCAGCAGTAATGCAAAAAAAGGTGTTGTCAATATGACATCCCTTTAAATGGGTAATACACAACAACACCACAGCTGCCATGCCCATGGCACCAAGGCATTCATCTTAGTGATATGTCTCTGCAGTGCCACATGATTTAGCATTCAAATATCAGCTGTAAATATATTTTGGAATTTCAGTAATTTTTCCTCAAACATCAGCTTACAAATTCTAAAACATCCACACGTTGTTGTGAATACACACTCCGAATTTTAGTATAACTCTATAAGTATAAATTATAATTTTTTATTGTTTATGTGGCTTCACTTAGCAGAGTGACTACCTATATATTGGTCCGGATGAATGCCCAGAACTCCCTAATAGGGCCAAGAGATGGGCAGAAAGATGTTGACCCTTTTGTACTGATTGGGTTGAAGGTATTCACTCCCCTCTGAGATTTCATCTGCCTAATTGTGACATTTAATAAAGTTTCTTTTTAGTCCACAATAAGGTAGTTTTATCCTCCTTATCACATTCACTTGGCACACCCTACCCACACGTTGCTCTCAAAGGAACATTACCTCTGTTATAAAACTCTCCTAAGAGCACCTCCCTTCTCCTGCTTTCTGCTCAGAGAAGGTTGTTGCAGTCCTCACCAAAGAATCAATGTTCATGGTGTGAGGAGGACCCCGATGAGGAAGCATGCCACCCAAGGGTGGGTGAGGGTCTTTGACCTGCAGAAAAATGTTCTTTTGTTGTTATTTACAGAAACTAGCCACTTATACAACTGATAACCTTCACTGATTCCATTGACAATGTGCATCCTTTTGTGTACCGCATCCTAATTACCATAATCATACTTTGGTGCATTCTCCAGATCATTCGTGTATTTTTATCTCTTGCATTCTATCTCCAGACTTGAGGGTCGAAGGATTGACTAAGTGTCGGTATCTTTGTGTCGTTAGGAGCAGAAAATACTGTAATCATCCCAGTTAGCGTTATCTGGATCAGTGGTATCATACTGCTCATTATCATCCTTTTGGGCATTCTCCAGAACAGTAGGTAATTTCTTATTATACCATCCTCCGCGCGATGGGAGGGTCAAAGGATTAACTGAGTGGCAACATATTCGGGACGTTGAAACCTGCTAATAATAATACTACGGAGTCAGAAATCCATTGTATAGAAGGCTACTGGAACTTATGGCAATGCATGTCTTTGGATTTAAATAACATTTACATCCTTTAGTTAAAGTCTGAATTTCTCTGGCTACAGAGATAAACTCCCGAAAAGAGTGTGCATCTTCAGAATTGGATGTGCACAGCCAGCTACGACCAGCAGGTGAGGGATAGGTCATCAGTAATTGCACTAGCCCAAGAGTCAAAATCTTAAGCAGTGCATTTTAAAACAGAAATAGAGAGGGGAGAATATAGACTATTATTTTTGTAAGTTCTCCCTCTTCAAATTCAGAATCATGAAACATATCAGGTCCGGTATCACCAGGGCTGGACTAGGAACGCAAACCGGCCCTGGCAATTAAGTCTAACCGGCCGGGGAGGGGGTGGGAGGGGGGGCGCGAGGGGGTAAGGGTGCTGGTGGGAAGCACTGCTGCAGCTTTTTATACAGGGGGACGATATTGCACGACTGCTGGAAAACTGGCCCCCTGTACCAAAACCGGCCCCACCTGCTCCAAAACTGGGCCCCGGCCTACCGGAAAAATGCCCGGTGCCCGCTACGTCCAGTCCAGCCCTGGTTATAACTATTGTAACCATAATCTCAAATTTACATGAAAACCACTACAACAGTATTCACACAACTTGAAACCCACGGTTTAGAAATCAGAAGGGTAGAAGGGCCGCACTCATGTAGGAGTCATTTTCATTTTTACTGTTTATGCCATGCACCAAACAATATGACTTCTATATGTAACATACCATCAACTATCCCCTCCAATGCTTCCTCAGGAATTCATGAACAGGTATCACAGGTGTGAGCATAAATGCACATAGTCAATCATGGAGCATATATTTAGTAAATTGCTCCAGTACCGTATCTATCTTGCAATGGCATAACATGCTGTTCAGTGTAGTGTCATTGCCATGTCTTTACACAAAATGTCAGTGGATGAAATATAGTGTGCGAGCAGTGGGAGCCCAAGTAGCAGGAAAGGGAACACAATGCCTGAAAATGTATCTAGATATATAGAAACAAAGCAAATGAGAAGCACAGCTGTGTGTAACACTGCCCAGCTAAGCCCAGCACACGATCAGATACGCAACAATAAATACAGTTCAAACACATTTTTAACAATGGAATACAGAAAGCAGGGACATGGAGTGCTAAACTTGTGGCGGAGCAGCAAGAAAAGAGGCTGGTACTTCCTAGTGACTGTTATATTTAGACTAAGCTTATGAATGATTGTTGATTTCACTTCTCCTCAACCTATAGTTTGTGATCAAGTGTTTGCTAAGAACTGTCATTATTGTGATTCTGGCTGCTATAATTTGCTTTAGTCTAATTATGTGAAATTTTGGCAACATTGTTAATAATTAAGCGAAATGCAAATCCATCATTTAACACTATGGGGCCGATTCCGATGCGGTCAGCAACGGCTTTGACCATAGGTCGGAGCCTTTCGGGCAACATCGAAATCGGCTGTTCGGATTCCTTTCCGATCGACCCAATTTGATGGGGTCAGTCGCAAAGGAATCCAAACCGGATTTCCAAATGGCTTGCGAAGGGCTCGGAGAGCCCGGCTGCCATTTGGAAATCCTCCATCAATCCCTCGGGCGGCTCTTTCTGACTGAGTGATTCCGATGGAAGATTCCCACAGCCTTTCTGTGCCAGCTTTTCCGACACAGAAAGGCTGTCGGAATCCTACTTTGGGGGCCTCCAGCAGGGCCCCCACAGTGCAAGGCCTCCGAATGGCGGCCCAGAGGGGCACCTATGGTGCCCCCCTGTTGATCCCTGCACTCGGTGGCAGGCACCATGAGGTGTCTGCCACGGGGTGCAGGGATGAATTGCACCTCTGCTCTTTGCAATGAGAGCATGCATTCCGGTCGGAATGCATGCTCCCATTGTAAAGAATAGGAATGCGACCGAACAGGGTTCGGTCGCATCCTATTTGCGGTGCCGGTACGACATGAGGTTGTTCGGTTCCAGTTCCCAACCGATGTCGGATGGACTTCGGTCCGTCCGACATCGGAATCGGCCCCTATATATTAGTGTGAAATGTGTCAATGTTTGATGTAAAAACACATTTCGGGCCAGATGTACGACCATTGTAAATTGCGCCTCGCAATTTGCGCTCGATTGCGAGTCGCAAATTGCGAGTCACAATTTACAATGTACTACAGTGTCAGAGACACTGATTGCGATTCCCAATGGGGTCGCAAAATTCGAGGCTCATGAATATTAAGGAGCCACTCGCAATTTACGACCCCATTGGGAATGGCAGGCCCTCCCAGGTATGGTGGCCTGCTGGGCTCAGCAGACCACCATGTCTGGGACTGCTTTTAAATAAAGCAGTTTTTTTTTTAATGCAGCCCGTTTTCCTTAAAGGAAAACGGGATGCATTTCAAAAAAGAAAAATGAAACGCTTTCATTTCATTTTTTAAGGGCAGGTAGTGGTCCCTGGGTCCACTGCCTGCCCCTAAAAAATATTTTCGCCTGCATTTGCAAAGGGGAATGGGTCCCCTGGGGACCCCTTCCCTTTTGCGAATGCATTACCACCCTCTTGAAGAGGGCGATAAATTGCGAGTGTTTTGCGAAACATTTGTACATGGCTTTGCGGTCGCTATAAGGAAGGGAACGCCCCTTCCTAATAGCGAGTTGCTAACCACTATTTTGCGAGTCGCAATTTATTTACGACTCGCAAAATAGTGTTTGTACATTGGCCACAGGTATTTAGCATGCACTAACGGGTCGCAAACCCCTTTGCGCATGCTAAATACCGTTGTACATCTGGCCCTTCGTGCTAGATGCTAAAAAAGTGCAAAAAGAAAGTACCATGGACAGCTGCTGCATTCTGTTGTTCCCGTACGTTTGCAGTAAAAGTTTATAGTAAATATTTACAGCAAATGGTGCATAATTAGACAAAGCGGTATAATTACGTACTTTCAGTAATTTCACGTAACAAGCGTAACATGAAATTCCCAAAATTACACAAATTACACTAGCGCAATTTAAATTTCATCGAGCCCAAAAAGTAGCAAGTTGAGACTCCGGTCTTGTAATAAAATCACAAATGCAAGCATTGTGATTTGAAGGAACACCCTGAGCTCAAATTTATCCATAAACTGCTTGCTTCACATATTGAGCAGAAATAAGGCCATAAATATGTTATCTTTGTACAATGTGGGGCGAATTCACTTTCACTACAACTGCAGCAGCTACTTTCTCCTTCCTCGCATAAGAGGAGAATGCTAGTTGTAAAGCAGGTGATTCACAGTAGGGCCTTTCACATGGAAGGAACCTAAGGCTGCTCTGAATTACACTTGAAAGGAACAATCAAACATAGTTTTCTCATTTCCTATTTTTGTAATGCCAGCAGCCTTCCTGTAAAATATAATATTTTGCTCTTCCCTTGAAAGTAGCTCTGTTTCGGATGGAGGGTAATGGTGTGAAAAAGGGACACAAATGGGTCTGGACCTGGCAAACAGAATATGTCACAGACAGACACAGGTATTCCCCTAGGGTTAAACCACACGCAAACCACGCTAAAAATAAACCCCAAGCAGCAATGGTAAAAACGCCACAGTAAAGCAGTGCAGACACGATAGTACCTAGAGACAAGGGGCGAGCAATGTACCTCAAATGTTTGATGCTGCATTCTGTTGTTCAAGTGGTGTTCAGACAAAATATCGAGTACAAAATATCGACTTACCAGAATATCAAGTGAAAAATATTGTGATATGGTAATATGGTCGGCAAGAATATCGTTGTCAAGTATATCGAATTTAAGGTAAGTAATATAGGGCCAGATGTATCAACATTGGATTTTGCGAGTCTATAATAGCGAATTTTACCAATTCGCTATTATAGACTCGCAACATGCAATGTATGTAGGATTTGCAAAAAAATTTGCGATTCCAACATATTCTTAATAGCTGAATCGCAAATTGCGATTCGCTATTAAGGAATACCTTCCCATTCATTTCTATGGGCCTTAAGGCCCATAGGAATGAATAGGATTACAGTCGCAATTTGTGAGCACCAAATAGGTACTCGCAAATTGCGCATGCAATTTCAAGGGTGCAAGGGGGCCAAAAGGCCACCCTGATGCACCCCCAAAAAAGGTAAGTATGCACATGTGGCGCACATACATGCCCTAAGGGCATGTGTGTGCGCCACATGGCACTTAGAAAAATGCAAAAATGTGCATTTTTCTAGGAATTTGCAAATTACCACCAACTTGAAGTTGGTGGTAATTTGCGATTCCTTGAAGCCAGGTCGCAATTTTTTCTTGCTTCCTGCATTGCATTTAAGGAATAGCAAATTGCGATTCCTTAATGCATTCGCAAAATAGGTAATCGCAAAAATTGCGATTCCCTATTTTGCGACTACCTTTTGGGATGATACATCCCAAAAGGCTTTTTACAGTTCGCAAATGGGCCAATTCTGCGAATAGGCCCGTTTGCGAACGGTAAAACGCTTGATACATCTGGCCCATAGTTTTTTAAATATTGAAATCATTAATATAGTTTTCAAAAATATAGTTGGTTATAATTTCGTTTTTAAATTATTGTTATGTATTTTAGTATATATATTAAATGTACATGATGTAAATTTTTTGTATAATTATTGTTTGTTTTTTAATATAGTTGTTGCCTTTTTAGTAGTTCTTAAATTTTATTTAATACATTTTTGTGATTTTAGGACCGTAGCGGGTCATGGGTTTATAGGGGTACAAGGTAAGAAGTAATTTAATTATAATATATTAGGGGCCCATTACGATACCCGGCGTAAATAAATCCGCCAGGCATGGAAGCGGCAAAAATCCGCCCGCACACACCGCCTGAACACCGACCACGCCATTACGATTACACAAACCGAAAACCGCCATCGGCGGAAAAAGCACACAAAATACCGCCCGCCAACGTCCGAGTCGGAGTCAAACCGCCCGCCACGGACGGAAACACGCACGACAACACAAAACCGCCCGCCCTCACGGCCGACACACCGCACGTGAAATTACGATCGCACCGACATGAGCGCGGAAAAACAACAAATATACCACCCGCCAGCGCAAACAACGCCGATGAGAATCGACACGGCAGAAGCCATGGCGCCAACGTACCTGCACAGAAACCATCCGCACACAAAACCAATAGCACACAACATGGCCAACAAGTCCACACAGCAAGGCACGCACAAATACACAAGCACAGTACACATCCCGAAAACACCCCCCGGACAAACAAAAAATACAAAGGCCAGAACCCCAGACACAACACACCTGAAAACAACAGACCATGAGGACACACCCACATAGGTGAGTACAAAAGCAGCACTCCCACAGACCACAACCCCTTGCTACATTGCAAACCAGAGAGGAGAGGAGAGGACACAGTGACACAGCAAGGACAGCAGCACACCACAGAAACGCACACATCACAACCACCACCACCACCACCACCACCACCACCAAACACCACCACCACCACCACCACCACCACCAAACACCGGCACCACAAACCCCCTGCACATTACACAACAAACACCGCACCAGCACCACAAACACCATGGCACCACAAAGAATGCCCAAGTTCACGCCCATGGAGCTGACGGTCATGGTCGACGAGATCATCAAGGTGTACCCACAAATCTATGGGAACATGGTCCAGCACACACCACTAGCCACCAGAAACAGAATGTGGAACCGGATCGTAGACCAGGTCAATGCAGTCGGGACCCTGCCCAGGAACAGAGTCGAGATTAACAAACGTTGGAATGACGTAAAGAGCCTGGTCAAGAAGAAGGAGGGCAAAAACAGAGAGCTGGCTGCCGTCACTGGCGGAGGGAATCCCGCGCTCTTTAAGACCTTCAAAGCGTGGGAGGAGAAGGTGCGAGTCGTAATCCATCCGGAGATCCTCGCCGGATTAACAGGGGGAGTGGAGGCTGGTAAGTACAAACTAATGTATACCAGCACACCGCTATGTACTCACATGCACTACCACCATGCCACAGCTCCCAGGGACAAACACCCCCATGTCCAGCACACAATACACAACACATCACACACACATGCAACAGACACTACCACACACAGCCCAAACCGAACAACTGTAAGATGCGTGGGGACATGTGTACACTAAGCCAGCCACGTAACCACCAACAGGTCCCCAAATATGCCAGAAGCGCCACAACGAGCACCCACCACACCCATGTGTCCGCCACAGCTGCACTAACCGACAAGTAACAGGTAAGTGGCAGGAACACAAAGTGCAGTGGGTGGGACGGTGGACAGCCCAAGTACAACACACACCAGGCCCCAGTCCCACAGCACAGCAAGGAGGAGCATCCCCCACACCCCACAGCCACGTGTCAGCCACCGCAGTGCACAACGACAGCCGAAAGGCAGACATCACGGTCCACAGCAATCGGTGTCAGTGGGTGTCCAGCCACCCCCACGACCCACAACACCCCCCACCCCCACAGACCTGCAACATGGAGCACCCCCGCTTAGAGCCATGTGGCATCCAGTACAGTGCACGCACGAACAACTTGCAGGTGGGAAACTGGACAGGGCTGGATTACTGGAGGCATGAGGACCATAACACGACCAACACATGGGACATGTCACGTAGCAGACGAACACGCAGAACCGCCCACCGTCACGAACAAGTGAACAATGTGCACACGGACATGAACAACAGACTCACACCCCACATGACCCATCACAGACATAGCAACACCCAAGGAGCCACGTCTGCATGCACAAGCCACACTGAATATAGTCCCACACGGCAGCCACTGTGCAACTCATCACACACAACCGAAACACCATTGAAGTCCTGTCCATGTAACCCCTACTGCCTGTCAACCACACACCCCACAACTACGCCTATGTAAGACAAACAACACTAGACGCAACAGAGCGGAACAACATAAATGCACACGAACACCACTGAACCCATCAAACTCACAGACACACCATGCACATACAACATACCATCCATCCCATCCGTCAGCCCCAGTCTCATGAAAGGCATGTCATCCGCACAGCTGCCACACATACAGCAGTCACGCTAAGACACATGCCCATGACCAACCATGTGCCAGAAGTCAATTAAGCGCAAGACACACTGTGAGCAACAACACACAACATGGGCCACACCCCCGAGCACTGCAGTGATGCACATGGCACAGGGCAGCACGCACACCAAGGAGATGGGACAACTGCAATACGTTGGCTGGCACACAACTATCACTCACTCATAACGATGCGTCCAATGCCATGTCCAGTAATCACAACAGACAGCAAATATGCAGGCCATGTCAAGCATGCACACACCTCAAACCATGCACTGTCATGCTGCCACAACACATGTCACGTTCAGCACCCATGGCTCACAGCATGTACCCCAAAAGCATATTCCCTCCCAAATGCGAATCTGGGGCATGGCCCCCATGTTGCCATATGCGTTCCTAAGCGTTCCATTTGAACCCCAAAAGCATATCCCCTCCCAAATGCGAATCTGGGGCATGGCCGCCATGTTGCCATATGCGTTCCTAAGCGTTCCATTTGAACCCCAAAAGCATATCCCCTCCCAAATGCGAATCTGGGGCATGGCCCCCATGTTGCCATATGCGTTCCTAAGCGTTCCATTTGAACCCCAAAAGCATATCCCCTCCCAAATGCGAATCTGGGGCATGGCCCCCATGTTGCCATATGCGTTCCTAAGCGTTCCATTTGAACCCCAAAAGCATATCCCCTCCCAAATGCGAATCTGGGGCATGGCCCCCATGTTGCCATATGCGTTCCTAAGCGTTCCATTTGAACCCCAAAAGCAAAGTACAAACCAGACCCAGGATGGGCCAGGATCCCGCATACACCAGAGTCACAATAAGTAGGGGCACAGCAACACACCCATCGGCATGGCCAATCCGTCCCATGCCACATGTGCACAGCACACAGTCCCATTGCCAAGCACACACAACTACAGATGCTACAGCCACACACACGCCTCCGGGAAACCCATGTACGACATTGCATGAACTGTCAATGTCAGACGACAAATACATACTTCGCCAGGTGCAACACAATAACAAATCTCATTCTCTCCACAGGTGACGAACTGCTGGATGCTGGGGATGGAGCCAGCAGCCAGCACAGCCAGCCTACAAGCCCCCAACGAGGACACACGGATCTGGAGGATCTGTCCTCCTCTTCGGACACGGACAACCAAGCAGGCCCATCTGGTGTGGCAGGGCCCAGCCGCTCCCCAGGACCCCTCCTACCCACCAACCCATCATCCAGGGCTGCTGAACATTCACAGCCCCCTGCTGCCACTGTCGTTGCGGCCACACCCACGGTCATTGTGGCCACTACCACTGCCGCAACCGCCACCATCGCCGCACCGACCACCACCGCCGCCACCACCGCCACGTCTTCGCTGGCACCAGCCCCAGCGCAGGTGGTGGCCCGGCCGACTGGATCCACCCTGGGAGCCACAGCGAGGACCGTGGTGAGCAATGTGGCTAGTGGGCAGGCCGGTGGCAGCAGGACTGGTAGGAGGAGCAGGGTCAGGGAAACGCCAGCCTCCCCTGGGAGCCATGCCCTGCCTCACATGGCCAGAGTCCTTGCGGCCTATGAAGAGGCCCAAGGACAATGGGTCCGGTCTGCTTCAGACACGCGTGAGGTGCTGGGGGTGCTGAGGTCCATGGACGCCCGTATGGGCCAAATCGTGGACCTCATGGGACAGCTGGTGGTGGCGGTGAGGTCACAGCCAGGGACAGCAGCTCCCCTCCGCCACCACCTGCCGGGGCGCAGGGTGGAGCAGCAGTGTCCAGTTCCCCTGCGTCCACAGCCAGTGATCACACCTCAACCACCAGCATGTCGCAAGCAGGCACCCCCCTCGCAAACGTGGAAGGGGCCGTCCAAAGAGGAAACAGATCTCCCGGGAGGACTTCGCACGCTCCAGACGCAAGTGAGGCAGCCAGCCAGCCTTCCGCCAGCCTTCCTTGACCAGCCACTGCATTGACTTGGACTACGATCCCACTCCACACAGCCATCTGGATGGCATGTGTGTGTTGGACTATGGACATAGAACCAGTGGGTACACCCTGATCATCACGCAGCCATGACCGACAGCTCATTGTCACTGCACGCACCACTTTTGTCATCACCTTACACACAATCACATGTCACAGTTTGTAATAAATGCACCTTTTTCACTAACTGCTGTTTGTGCCCTGTGTCTTATTTGTACGGAATACAACGGCCACCTTGGGCGGAAAGGCACCTGATGCGTGGCATGGCATTTGAATCCGGAGGGCCTGTAGGGACCTAGGGGTGGGAGACAGAACAGGAGCACATTCAATGAGTGTGTCACACACCCATCACACAGTACATGTCAACAACTACAAGCAATGTACACACATCGCACAGAGCTATAGGGCAAAATGCCACAGCCACCAACAGTGGCATACTACCCTGGCCATGGAGCGTTGACACACAGCACGCAGTGAACAAACGGCCACCCTGACACAGCACACACACACCTGCACAGATACAGCCACATCAGCCGTCGTACATGGACACTCACCGTCAAGTGAAGTAGCGGGCGATGAGCTGCTGCCGCACATTACCAGCTTCCTCCTCTCCGCTGTCCTCCTCACTCGAGCTGTCCTGGTCTGCGGGCTGGGGCCCTGGTTGATCTCCGTCATCCACGATGAGGGGGATCTGCTTCCGAATGGCCAGATTGTGCAGCATGCAGCACGCCACCACTATCCGGCACACCTTCTGTGGGGAGTACGCCAGCGCACCCCGGTGCGGTCCAGGCACCTGAACCTGGACTTGAGGAGGCCAAAGGTACGCTCGACCACACGTCTGGTCCTCCCATGTGCCTCATTGTAGCGATCGTCTGCTGGGGTGTGAGGATTCCTCAATGGACTGAGCAGCCATGCCCCATTCGGATACGCAGAGTCACCTGGGTGTGAGGGACACAGAGAACCGTTGCTAATCCAACTGGACAGGGGACAGCATCGCACAGCCAGCACGCTACACCACTCCACATACTCACCGACAATACAGGCACGATCCTGTTGCATATTGGACATCAGTCGTGGCAAGATGCTGTTGCGCATTATGTGTGCGTCATGGGCCGAGCCTGGGAACTTTGCACACACGTGGGTGATCACCATGTCCGCAAGGCACACCACTTGCACATTCAGGGAGTGCGTGTGCTTCCTGTTGCGGTACAGGTGCTCAGTGGCCTGTGGTGGAACAAGGCCGACATGTGTGCAGTCAATGGCTCCAACGACGTGTGGGATTCTGCCAAGGGCATAGAATGCACCCTTCACTGCCGCCAATTCACGAGCCCTGGGGAAGCGGATGTACCTGTTCCGGTACAGCATCATGGCTGCCAGTACATCCCTCAGCACCTTGCTGAACATGGGCTGGGACATCCCTCCTCCACTGCCCACTGTGTGCTGGAATGACCCAGTGGCGAAGAAATGCATGGCGGCCATCACCTTAGCCGTGGGGGTGACAGCAGTCGGATACACCCTGCGGGGACGGAGATGGGGTTCTAACATGGCACACAGTCGATGCAGGGTTGGCCTGTCCAGCCGAAACTTCCTAATGACCTCCGTATCCTCCATGTCTGCCAGCAATTGGTATGGGCGGTCAATGTTCGGTCTCCGCCTAGGGACAATGGCAGAGGACACATGTCAAAGCAACACGACACATAGCAATTTCGCATACACATCACTGACATGACTGAGCAAGCACATGAGCCACAGCCCAGCTGTCAAGCTGGGACGGCACGGCCACAATACACTTACACAGGTCTCCCAACAATGGCAATGGCTAGTGATACAAACCACTGCCATGTGCATGCACATGGGGATCTAGGCCCCAATGACTTGCGGGGCGTGCTGATGGGGACTGACTGCATATCCGTCAAGCGGCAACGCCACGGCAACATGAATGTCTGCTGAGCATGGAACTGCTTCCGCGGCTGGATGAGTATGGCACACGACGACGACGATGTGGGCACAGGCTGAGCGGCCAAAACAAGTGGGACCTGTGGCACGAGGGGATATGAGACAGTAGTAGGTGTCAGCACTGCACCCTATGTACAGCACTGTACGGATCACACCTCCCGAAACATTGACAGGTGTCCACATTGACAGCCCCATGCCAAGACGGCTGTGTGCTTGCAGTCACACGTCACAGGTGAGAGGTTACATTGCACGTGCCAGGTGGCAGTCGTACATAGTGGGAGCTGGCATGTGTGTGCATGTGTCTCCTGTTCAGGATCCACCAGATGGGCGCTGACTCTGTACTGACCATTGGACACAGCATGTTCCGTGGAAGGCTTGTGTGTGTGGGATGGTGGCACTGGATGTGCCTCCGTTGGGTGGGGGGCCATGCACAGGGCGGGTACGTCGATGATTGCGCATTGTTGGTCACGGTGGGTGCACCCACTGAGATGTGTTGCCCTGTGTTCAATTCCTATGTCCGCATGATGATGGACTGTAGATGTGGGCAGACTACACATTGGTCGATGTGCTGTCTATATGCATGTGCCTTCACACCAGGCACAGCTGCCCCTGCACATGTGACCCCTGCTGGACTCGCTGCTGGGTCTGTGGAGCTGATGCACCTTCTGCGCGTGGGGCGGGCAGCTCTCCTCACTTCCCTCATTGCGCATGTCATGACTTTGCCGCAGGTGACATGGATCATGGAGGGCCCACATGTACGCGTGGGTAGGCTACACATGATTGTACACTGGTCGCCACCCCCAGTCAGTGTTTCGAATGGGAAGGTTGTCGTGCTGGTGGTATGTTCGATATGGCGGATGGGCGGGCCTAGGTGCGGGCTTACATTCCGGACATGGGGGGTAGTTGGATTGGCGACTAGTTGCAGTACACACGGGACACGTCTCTTCCTTTCCACATCTGGGTCATCCCTTGTACTAACTGACAGTGATACAGTCATCTTCGCCCCAGCCCTCATGTCCTCCCCTCGCTCCCCCAATATGCATGCTCACCTGCGAGGCTAGCGCTTGCACAGGCAGCCCCAAGCTCGCACCAGAGAGGGCAAGGAGTGTATGTGTGGGTCCAGTTGCACGAGCGGGCTGTCTCAGGGTATGATGTGTTGCGGGACGCCGTCCACCTGCGTGGTGCCCCAAATGGAGACCCGGCCTGCATGGACTATGCATCACAGTCTTCGCCTTCCGGATCCGCCACCTGCGACACCCAGTGGCTGTGGCTGCCCTTGTGGCCAGGCCGCGTCCGTCTGTGGCTGATGGCCCACACATTCACTCTTTGGCCTCTCTGGGGAGGGCTCGGGGTGGTGGCACACGCGCTTGCACTTAGTCGCAATGGCATGTGGCGTGGTTGGTATGATGGGCAATGGATGGGATGGTGCGAGCCACCTCCCGTGACGTCAGTGCTGCTCGTGCTGTGGTGCGTCCCCCTACACTTCCATGTGACTTGTGCCATGCTAGACGTTGAGGTTCTATTGCCTGCGTGATATGACCAGGAGGAGCGCGAGGAGACCTCTCACACACCATGCTCCACTGCCATCCCGTGCCCTGTATCGCCTGTGCGGATTGACTATGTTGGGGTTACACCTGGTCGACTGGGGCTGTGTGTGCCTTGTCAAGGGGCATGGCGGGCGCACAACAGGATCCAGCTTGTCCACAGAGGGTGGGCTGAGGTGCGCCTGGTACCGCTTTGTACGTGTGCCCGGCTGCTGTGCACACACGTGTTCACTCCCCCGACAGGTGTCCTCTCACAATGCCCAGGGAAGCGGTGGTGTACTGTTCATGACCCCTCCCAACACGGCGTGCTCCAACTTGGCATGTGCGCATCTACCCGTCGCACCCACCCACCTGAGCACTGCGTCCATACGACTTCACACGACACATGTGTGTCTTCCACAGTGGTGCTACTCATTTGCGTTGACATCCAATACCAGTGGACTACATGGTCATGTCACGACTGCCGTGTACTTCACATACTCTCATCCTCTCTCATTCGTACTTGTGAAATGAGTCAGCGGAGACAGTTTTGGTTTCAAACATTATATTGAGTCTTCTGTCCTCTGTGATGCAGTATAGTGGACACTACTGGCAGCGGAATACATGTTGAGGATATACTGAGCATGATTGCAAATGGGATAGGGTGTGGGGTTACATGTGATTGGCTGTTGCATGTGGGATGTGGGCTTCAGAGTGACATCTGCTTGGCCAAGGCTGTGCTAATGTACATTTACGTATAGCTGCGGAGCTGCAGACTTTGACACAGACGGTATACATGTAGCCTACCAGACCGCTTGGCATCATGGGCACAGTCCATCTCAGTTCCATGTGACAGGTTTGCTGCGGTTGTTCCTCATGCACGCGTGCATGTGAGTTGACATCAGGGCATGTGCTTGCGTGCATGCAGCGGCGTGCCACTTGTTGTTGCACTGTGGTGGTTACTGGACATGTCACAGTCACTGGGGTCGTGTTGTTGTTGTATGCACTTGTCGTCCATGCAAAGGTCCTGGTATGGGATTCCCGGGGCGGGGGTGGGAGGGGTGCAGCACCCACAGACTCCAGGCGACCTATTCATGTCCACTGAGCGGTGTGTGTGTCCATGTGCGCTGGATCCATGTCGTGTCCTGGTTGTTCGTGCAGTTCCGTCCATGTGGGTGCGATACACAGAGCCCATGCCACTGCCTCCCACGATGCATGCAGTGTTCCTGGATGTGATGGGGAACAGTGTGCATGTCCCGGTCATATCCGATGTCATGGCGATGTCGTTGATGGTGTGGTTACAGTTGCCGGTCGTTTGGTATGGCTGTTGTGGTGGTGACTGGCCAGTCCGTGCGGAAGCTAAGCATGGGTGCGGGGTTGGACATCATAGGTCACTCGGGGAACCTGCGTTGTGGTCCGACGAATTTACAGGTTGTCAGGTATGTGATGCCGTCCAGCAGGGCTTCCATGTCATTGGTGGTGTACATGTTTGCCATCCAATGTAGCGGATGGTGGCTGTCAAGGTGTTGTTCGTAAGTTGTCCCTTGGAGGACCATGATGGGGCATGCTGGGTGACATTCGATGTAGCTGTTCTCGATGATCCGTCGTGTGGAGGCACAGTGGTCCCATTTCAGTGCGGGTGCGATGTTGGCCACATACGCCATGCCCCCATAGGCAGAGCAGGCCCTGTCGTGTGCGTCCAGAGGGAGGAGTAGTGGTAGCAGGTCCGCCTTCAGACATGCCGGGTTGGAGAGGCATATCTCGACGGGATGCTGGTAGGGACACCTCCGACAGTAGAAGACGGGCATGACGCAGCTGAACAATGTGATGCGGTAAGTCAGTCGGTAACTTACGTTCAGCAGGGACAGGAGATCGCATCCCAATGTATGAAACAGGTTGGTTTTGTACAGCTTGAGCTGTTCGGCGTAGTTGGGTAGGTGTGTTGCGGTTGCCATTTCGCAGCGGTTTGTTGAGGTGGCGTGCTCCGGCTGTGTGTGCAGTCTGCAATGTGCACGCTCCGGGGTTGCTGTGAGCTCTGTGTAGTCGTGGGGAGACAGGACTTGTGTTCTGTTGGCTTGTTTGGAGGACACGGGCCCTCTTCCCACATGCTTCTCAGACAGTTCAAGGTCAGTGCTGTGTGACTCCTTCCAATTAACTTGCATGTGGCCGACATGGGGGAGTGTTTTCTTCTTTCTTCCCCGTCCGTTGTGTGCTTCTGTGATATGCGCTATCTGCCCTGTGGTCGGTCTCCTCGGCATGCCTGTGTTGGTCTATTCTTGGACAATGGCTGTATTCACCGGCTTCTGTCGTAGGGGCTGTGGTTTCGGAGTTGGAATGGAAGGTCATTCAGTGCTGTCTGCTCTCCCTTGTGTGGGCGGCAGGCTGCCTTTCCGCTCTGCGTTGGGCCTTGTGTGTGGATGTTATTCTTGGGCCACCTGTTGTCGGTCCCCGGGCTCTTTGGTGTTCCGTTTATATGTCTTGTTCATATGTGCAGGGTGGTATGGGTGTTTCTGTGAGGTACTGGCGTTCCTCTTCCCGAAGGGGCCCTGCTTCTCCTAGTTGGTGTTGCCGCCGCTGTGTGCTACGCCATGTTTGTTACACTGGGGTGTGTCCTGCTGTTGCGTGTCTTCACTGACATGTGTGCGTCGGTTGTGTGGCGTTGGGTGTTGTCCGTGAATTGGGCGTTGGGGACATGTCTGTGGCCGGCCTGTCACGTGTCATGTGCGTTCGGGGTGGGGCTGATGTGTGTGCTGCTTGGTTGTGTCCCTGTGTCTGTGTGCGACGCATGCATGGCGCTGCGGTTGGCCTCTGCGTTGTGCGCATGTGTGGCGGCGTCATCGGCGCTTTTGGGCCGTGACGGGGTGGTTGGTTCCTAGTCCCAGGTGGTGTGTACACATGTGTTCTGCGATGTTACGATTTGGCCTGTGTGTCATATGTGGATGTGATGGTGGATGTGTAGTGTACACGCGCTGGTGGGGGTTGTCCGCTTTTTCCGCCCTTGCACTGTGTGCGCTGTTTGCGTGCACTTGTTGTGTGTGTGCCTACCTGCGTCTCCGCGGTACGTTGCGTCCTTGGTGGTGCATCAGCAGAAGCATGGGGAGTGCCTGCAGTGCTGGATTCATGCTCAGGGAGCCGCTTCTTCGTTGTCCGTGCTCGGCATCCGTGTTACCGCTTCGGTTTGGCGTACGGTATCTCTTGGCCGTGGGAGCCGTTTGTTTGCGGCATTGTAATTTATGCGCCGGGCGGGACATGTTTCGTCGGACGGTGTGTGTCAGTTGGGCTGCGCCGCTACATGTACGGGCGCACTTTGATGGCGGACGGTGTTGCTGGCTTGCCGGCGGTGTTTGGCCTACTTTTCGCATCGTAATTGGACGGGCGTGTGGACTGCTGCGTGCCGGCGGTAACTGGTGGTTTTTGCATCCGCCAGCACGGCGGTGGTGCTTCCGCCCGCCATCGTAATGTGCCCCTTAATGATTATTTTTAAATTAATATTAATTATTTAATTGATAGTTATTTTAAATACGTAATTCTTTTTTTTAGGTGCAGGTTGTGGGGTTTATAGGGGTAGAGGGTGGTGTGTAAATTAATTCAAATTAAATAATAAATAATTGTTAATTAATATAAATTATTTAAATGATAATTATGTTGATTGTGTATTTTTTTAGGTACAGATTGTGGGGTTTATAGGGGTACACCATGGGGAACAAATTAATTCAAATTAAATAATAATTAATTAATTAATATTAATCATTTCAATTGATTATTATGTTAATTGTGTAATCAATTGTTTTTAATTTTCCGTGGGTTGAGGGGTTTATAGGGGTTCAGGGTGGGAAGTAAATTAATTTTAAGTAATTCATGTTTTTTTTTTTAATTAATAATAATTACTTAATTGATAATTCATTTTGTTAATTGTGTAATTACATTTTTTTAATTTAAATTTTAGGTGTTGGTTGTGGGTTTTGTTGGGGTATATGGTGGGAGGAGGATGTGGCCTTACTGCTAGAGTGGTCGACCTCGAAGCTGGGAAACCGGGTTCGAGTCTTGGCAGGGACGCTCAACATCCTTTGATTCTGGGCAAATCACTTAATCGCCCGTGCCTAACAAAAAAATTTAAAAAATGAATATGTCCTTCTGTAACACAACTGGTGCTCATGTAAAATGCTCTGATACCTTCGGGTCATGTTTGCGCTTTATAATACTCCCCCCCCCCAAGATAAAATTAGTTAATGAATTTAATTGATATTAATTATTACATTGATAATTATTTTTCTTAATTGTGTAATTATTGTTTTGTAAATTTTAAGGAATGTATTGTGTGTTTTCTGGAGGTATTGTGGGAAGCAAATTATATATATTTAATTAATAATAATTTTTTTATTAATGATTAGTTTGCTGATAAATATTTGTTGATAGCGTAAATAATTTGCATTTTAAAGTTGAGTTTTAGGTGTGGGTTGTGAGTTTTGTAGGGGTATATGGTAGGGAAGTAACTAAATTAAAAATATTCAAGAAATATTGTTTGGTTAATAAATAATTTATAAATAAAAATATGTATTTACATGAAAAATATTTTTGTATTTTAATTATAATAATATTTGTAGTTATTTATGATACGTACTTAACATTATAATATGTATTTATTTTATTTAATTTTTAATATAAAATGTATTTGTATTTTGTTGAACATTTTATATTTTTATTTGTTTACTATGTTCTTGAAATTATTTTATTGTGTTGAAGGGAATTTGTTTGTTTCTAATGTTGCATTGACTGCAGTGGCAATAGTACATTTTATCCCTCCAAAATCCAACACTTTCCCTACTTTTGCACTTATTGAAGTGGGAATAGTACATTTTACCACTCCCAATTCAACACTTTCCCTACTGTTGCACTCATTGCAGTGGGAATAGTAAATATTACACCTCCCTAAGCCAACACTTTCCATACTGTTGAACTGACCATAGTGGAAATAGTAAATTTTACTCCTCCGCAATCCAACACTTTCCCTACTGTTTCACTTTACGAAGTGGGAATAGTACATTTTACCCCTTCGCTATCTAACACTGTCCCTACTGTTGCACTGGCTGGAGTGGGAATAGTAAATGTTACCCATCTGCAATCCAAAATTTTCCCTACTGTTGAACTGAGTGGAGTGGGCATAGTTAATTTGACATCTCCGCAATCCAACACTTTTTCTACTGTTGCATTGAGTGTAGTGGGATTTGTAAATTGTACACCTCCTAAGTACGACACTTTGGCCCTGATTGCGATGTCAGTCGGAGTTGCCTCCGACCGACACCGTTTCAGTGAGGGAACAGCCCGACAATAGGTCGGTGGTTCCGAACACCTGATTACGATGCGACCGCACATTGTGCAGTCACAAACTCCCATTTTTCTATGGGAGCTTGTGCGGTGGGTGGAAACCACCTGCAGCACAAGCCCCTATTGAGAAAAGCGAGTTAGTGAAAATCCCTGCAACGTGTGGCTCACTGTGCTTGCCACACAGTGCAGGGATTTTAGACCCCCCCCACGGCCCATATGCAGAGGGCCAGGGGGGCCCTGCTAGGGGCTACCAATGTTGCTTTCCGACAGCCTTTCCATGTTGGAAAGGCCTACATGGAATGGCTGTCAGAAACCAACATTATAATCCCGACGCGGGAAACGCCTTCCTTACAGGATTATGAGGAGCTTCGACTGACCGATAGCCTCAATGAGTCCGTCGGAAGGTGTCGGTCAGTCCCTCTGACTGCTGCTTCCGACCGCACACATCCTAATGTGTCTGTCGGACTGCAGCAGTAGATGCGGTTCGGACTGCAACCGACAAGCTGACGGTTGAAGTCCGAACCGCATCGTAATGAGGCCCTTTGTCTACTCTTGTATAAATTGTTGTGGGAATAGTGTATGTATTAATGAAAACATTTTGTGGTTTACTTTATATTGTTTAAATTTATAATAATATGTTTTTGGTTATTTAAAATTATAACATTTATCATTATTAATGTTTTATTTATTTTTAGTAAATTGAAACCTTTTATTTTGTTTCATTTTTGATTTGTAATAAAAATGGTTTGTTTTTAAAAACAATTGTTATTGTATATATGTTTATATATTTTTTATATTATTGCATTTACAAAGTTGTACATTATCATGTTCAGAATAATTTATTAAATGTTTAGTTAACATATAGACAATACAAAAAATAGTACAATAAAAGTACCAAATAATAATATGAAGATTATCAGCATCAATAACATTATAGCAGGTACATTATAATACAATATCTTATAAAATCTTATTACAGAAAATGAAAAGGGATGGGGAAGAAACAATTATACATATAATATTAATAATCATAAGATAGAACTACTAATAAATAGAAACCTTGTAAAATTATCTATAACAAACTTAACTTATAGAAAATATCTTTTAAGAAGATAAGTAATTATCAATAGGTTTCCAGAATAAATGAAAAGAATTACAATTCTGAATAACACCATTCAAAGATAAATGAGCTCCTCTTCTAGTAAAAATCACCCAAGACCACCAAACATGAACAGACAACAATGAAACATCTTTCCAACATGAGGTAATGGATTTTAAGGCTGCTGATAATAAGAAATTAAAAAGCTTACCTTCTAAGTCAATTAATTTATGCGAAAGAACGACAGATTTACAAATTATCAATTTGAATGATAAATCATCATGAATATTAAGAATTGTTTTTATAACATCCCAAACTTCAGTCCAAAATTAAAAAATGGAAGGACAATCAAAAATCATATGTTTTAACGAACCAGTATGCAAATTACAATGCCAACAAGTTGAAGTCGGGAGAAGTTTAGCCTTAAATAATTTCAGTGGGGACCATAAACAATTATATAAGATATATGAGTTTGTTTGATAAAGTGAAACAGGTAACCATCCTGAAATGCTATTAAGCCAAATATTTTTCCAAGTTTCGTAAGATAAAGATAAAGAAAGTTCATTATTCCAAAATTTCATTAGCGTATTAAAATTGTCACCTTTAAATGTAATAATTTTTTATACAATAGTGAAACAGCATGAGGCAAAGTAGAAAGAGTTTGAATATAAATTGATAAATCTGATTTAGCACTAGAAGGAATAAAATTAGGAAATGAATCTAAAATAGAATTACATAACAATTCATATTTGGGCAAATCAGAGGAAGGTAAATTACATTTCTCTTGTAGAACATCAAAAGAAATGAAAGCATTGTTATAATAAATATCTTTTAAGCAAAAAATACCAGCCTTAATCCAAGAATGCCAATATCTAACATTTTTAGTAAGTTTTATACTTGAATTATACCATAACGACATATCTTCAGTAATGGACATAGGTGATTGAAAGATTAAATCGAAATCGTATAAAATTAACTTAGTGAATTTCAAAATAACAGATTTATTAAAAAATATTAATTTATTGGACATTGTTAACAAAGAAGTTAGGGGAAACGGATTTATTAAACTCTTTTCTATAGAAAGCCATATAGGGGGATTAATCAAATGAGAATGATTAAACCAAAGAGAACTTTGCTTTAATATAAAAGCTTTATGGTAACAAAGAAAATCTGGTACACCAAAGCCTCCATTACATTTAGGTAATTTTAATTTTTTATAGCTAATACGAGGTGCCTTATTTCTCCAAAGAAACTTAGTATGAAGCCGGTCTATATCTTTATAAAACTTCATAGGAAATTGAGCAGGGATCATGGCGAGGGAGTAGAAAATTTTTGGTGCTATGGTCATTTTTATGGATTCCATTTTCCCCACCACAAAAGATGAAGTGGAGACCATTTAGATATTTTATCCTTGATATAACTTAAAATATACTCACAATTTAATGATATTGTAGTTTTTATAGAAGATGAAAATAAAATGCCTAGGTATTTAAGCTTTTTTCTTTGCCAAATTATATCTTTCATGGGTAACATATCTGGGTTGCAATGAATATTAATAGGAAAGAACTCTGTTTTATTAGTATTTAACTTGTAACCAGAAAGTATGGAATAAGATGAAATAATCTCAAATAAAGGAGGAAGTGAGGAAATAGGATTACTAATAAATAAAAGTACATCATCTGCATATGCTAACGTTTTAACATTAGCCCCTTTAATATTAATACCATTAATGTCACTACAATTCCTAATTGAAACAAGTAAAGGTTCAATTACGAGAAGAAAAAGGAGGGGGGAAAGGGGACATCCTTGTCTGGTACCTCTGAAAAGGGAGAACTGGTTTGAAGTTTGGCCATTAATAAACAAACGAGCTGTAGGACTAGAATAAAGAGCAGATATCATACGAATAAATATGTCACCAAAATTAAATGCAAATAAAGTACGAAACAAAAACTGCCAATTAACTTTATCGAATGCTTTTTCAGCATCTAATGCTAACATTCCTACTGGTATATGTAAATTGGACCCTTGTTCTATAACATGTAATAATGTTCTTGTATTGTTAGCAGAATATCTATTTCTCATAAACCCAGATTGATCTGGATGAATAATACCATCTAAAACAGAGGTCAATCTAGTAGCAAGTATTTTAGCATAGAACTTACAATCTTGATTTAATAAAGAAATAGGACGGTAATTTGAAACAAGTGAAGGATCCTTATTAGGTTTAGGTAATACAACAATTAACGCTTCAGTAAAAGAACCAGTAACAGTGCCTGTGGAACTAAAAAAGGTAAATAATTGAAATAAATGAGAAATTAGTTGTGATTGAAATTCCTTGTAAAATTCTGCTGGAATGCCATCTGGTCCTGGGGATTTTTTTAGTTTAAGAGATTTAATAGCTAATCGAATTTCATCTTCGGTGATAGGCAGATCCAGTTTACTTTTAGTTAAAGGGGAAATTTTGGGTAAACCACATGTAGATAAGAAGGTATCAATTAAAGAAGAATCATCAAAATTAGTTTTATTATATAGAGTAGTGTATAAATTTAGAAATTCATTAACAATATCGTGTTGTGAAATGGCAATTTTCCCATTGGGACCATGAATCGAATTTATTTGAGATTTATCTTTCTTAATATATAGATAATTAGCTAAAAGCCGTCCAGATCTATTAGTATTAAAACTAAATTTGGCTTTGGATTTGGAGATTTGAATACCAGCTCTTTTGCTAAGAATGGAATTAAATTCATATCTAAGTTTTTGTAATTTCAACCTATACTGTGGATCATTAGAAGTAATAAACAGCCTTTCAAATTTTGCAATTTGTTTGTCCAATTCTTTAATTCATAAATTAAAATTTTTATTTTCATGTGCCATCAGAGAAATAGAAGCACCTCTAATATAAGCTTTAAAAGTGTCCCATCTATTCACCATGGCTGTAGAACCTTCTGGATTATGATGAAAATAATCATGAATAGCATCTAATACTTTCAATTTATTTTGTTCATTAAGAACAATATCAGTATTCATTCTCCATCTGGATTGTGATTTAAAATTAGAGTTAACCTGTAAAACAAAAGATATTAAAGCATGATCCGATATATCAATATTACCAATGGTAGGATTAACCACAGAATTAATTAATTGTCTGGAAATTAGCAAATAATCAAGCCTCGAGTGTGAATTATGTGGATTAGAGAAAATGTGAACATTTTTTCCGTGGGAAAATGTAGTCGCCAAATATCAACCAATTTTGTAGTTTTAAGGAAAGTTTTGAAAGTAAAAAAGCTTTTGGAGGACGAAATTTAGTGAGAGACTTTCTATCCAATAGAGGATCAGAAATAAGGTTGAAATCACCTCCAACTATAAGAGGAATATTACCTAACTTGAGTACTTCAGTATTTAAATTAGACCAAAACAGAGGATCATCAGCAGTTGGACCATAAACATTAATTAAAAACATAATAGAATCATACATTTTAATTTTAACTATGACATATCTACCTTCTGAATCTGATGATTTACTTACAATTTGACAATGTAATCTTTTAGCAAAAATAATAGCGACACCATTTTTCCTACCCTTGGCCGGAGAGGAGACAATAGTATCAACCCACTTTTTTTTCATGTAGTCTAATATCTTATCTTCAATATGTGTTTCCTGAATAAAACAAATATCTGCTTTACAACTTCTTAAATAATCTAAAATCTTTGTACGTTTTACCGGATGTCTCAAACCTTTGACATTTAAAGAGGTTATTTTAACATTATGAACATTTGCCATAATAAAATAGAGAGAAAAAAGAAAGAGCTGAGAAGAGGAGAATAAGTTGAAGAAAAGTATAAACAGTTAGGGGCACATGCATCAAACTCAAAAATACCGATTCCTAATTTGCGATAAATAAGGAATCGCAAATTAGAAATCGCTATCCGCTATGCATGAATCCATTCGCGCAAATCTACCGATTCGCTAAACATCGCAAAAACTATTTGCGAGTAGCGAAAAGCGAGGCGCAAATTCAGAAAACCCACCATTAGCGAAATCTCTATTAGCGAGCTCGCAAATAGCGATTTCGCAATTAGCGAAATTGCAAATAGCGCGTCGCCCTGGGAACATGCTGATGACATCACAACCAGGAAGTCAGCCAGCCCATGCTTCAGTCAATGCCCAGAGGAGGAGACAGGAGGAAGGAGAGTACTGGAGCTGAGCTGAGACAACACCCAAGATTGTTTCCTGCAACTGACTGTGCACCAGGATGGGGAAAGCAACAACAGGGGACAGTGCCACGCCCAGGAAGAGGAAGCTGAAATTCAGCGAGAGGGAACTTGAAAATCTCATTGAGGGGGTGTCCACAAACCATGACAAGCTCTTTGGGAAATTGTCCCTGAAAGTGCCTGAGGCTGACAAAAGGAGGATCTGGCTGCGCATCAAGAGCACGGTCAATGCAGTGGGAGTCACACACCGCAGCATTGATGACCTAAAAAGAGGTGGTATGACCTCAGAAGCCGGGCCAAGGAACGCATCGCAGAAAGGCTGAAGGAGGCAAGGGCCACAGGAGGGGGCACATCTACAGTACCCAACAACACAGCCCTGGAGGACCTGGTGGAGGCGACAATTCAGCCTGAGGCAGTGGTGGGAGTAACCCAGCTGGACACATCCGGCGCGGCAAGTACCTCACAAGGTAAGATGCATGCAAACATACAGTCCTACGTAATGTCCAGTGGAGCACATACCCCCAGGCCAACCCCAGTGTACAGCTCAGAATCCAGTCCACGTTTTCCCTCTTACCCCCAATGCATCATGGGAGTCATAGTCATGTCAGTCAAGTGGGTATCCAACACAACACTAGCAAGCAAAACACGCCAACACTGCATGGCAGTCAGTGATTCAATGTGAGCCAAGTATGCATGATGTCACACAATGGGAAGGCGTACACATATTAACATTTCACTGTTTCACATCACAGACGCAGCTGAGATGGACTCGGAAGACAGTGACTGCCTACACATCTCTGAGACTCCTGCTGAGACAGATGTGGAGCCACCAGATGCCCCAGCATGCACACCACCCGCACCTACCAAACGCAGGGCCCAGATCCCTTCACTGCAGCCCATGGAATCTGAGGTGGCCCCTGAACCCACCCCAGCAACCAGCCAGCCTCCTGTGACCACGCCACCTACACCACAGGCACAGGTCCAACGTGGGCGGAGGCGAATCTCAAGGGCCCGCATTGCTGTGCAGGTAGACCAGGGTCCAAACGTGTTTGCTGGTGTGGAGTCACAGATGTTACGTGTGCAGCGCATGCAAGCAAGACACATGGGCGCAATACAGCTACAGATAACCAAACTGGCAAAGAACATCAGCCTAATGACAACTGCGTTTGTGGAGGGGAATAGGCAGACCAACGCAAGCATTCAGGAGCTCACCAAGGCAATGCTTGCGGGCCAAAGCACAAAGAGGAGAAGGCATCGCCAGAGCATGATGTGCATGTCAGCCTATACCAGGGCCAATAACAAGCTCTGCAACACCACTGCGCAGCTGGCACGTCGCTCCGTGGCAATGCAAATAGATCTGGGCCATTACTGTGGGGATGTTGCTAGGGCCCTAGGACAAGTGACCACCGCCGTGGAACAACTCCAGGCTGGTACTGTTGGCGGCAGCAACTTGACAGGGGAGGAGGGGAGTGAGGAGGCCTCCAGTCTTAGCAGCCTGTCGATGCCAGTGACCACTGCCAGGAGGCGCAGTTCGCGCAGCTCAAACCCTTCAGTTGCGCATCATGGTGATGTGGCCGATGCAGGCGAAAGACGTATGGGTGTGCGTGGCAGGAAGCGCTAGCCAGGCATATTCTCCTCAGTTTGGCCATGGTGACTTAACCATGGTCAATTGCAGCCTAATGATTGCTAACCAGCACATGGTATTGTTTATTTCACGTTATTCACCTATGCAATCATAGTTATGATTAGCACACATCTCTGTGTGGCTACCCATTGATACATGGGCTCATGTTAATAAATACTTTCATGTTCAGCATCTAGGTGTCATGTCTCATTATTGCCTGCCTCAGAAATAATGTTGGGTGATGTCTGCACGTCTCCTCTGCCCTTCTCCTGTGTTTGCCACGTGCGCCTGTCGGAGTTGTGCGGGTGGTTGGTTGTCGCCATCTGGCTTACTGTCGGACACCTCGATGTTTATGCCTCTGCTGGTGGCAATATTGTGCAGAATGGCACATGCAGCCACGATCCGGCAGCATCTCTCTGGACGGTACTGCAGGGCTCCACCAGTATTGTGCAGGATGCAGAAGCGGCTTCTAGGTATTCCAAATGTGCGTTCTATCACATTCCGTGTGCTGATGTGTGCAGCATAGTACATCCGCTCATGTGGTGTTGATGGGTTGAGGATTGGCGTCAGGATATAGTTACGCACGGCGTATGCGCTGTCACCTACAGGGTGGAAAGCAAAGGGTTAGCCACAATGATGCATTTTCATTTGTTTGATTAATGTAGCGGATAGTTATATGTGTGTACCCAGCAGATGTCCTTCTCAGAATTCACCCCTGAGCATACGCGTGTGGATGCCACTGTGTCGGAAGATGTAGGAGTCATGGCTGCTCCCAGGTAATTGCGCCACGCTGCCCGTAATGATGTGCTTAGCATTGCACACTACTTGCACATTGATAGAGTGATGTGATTTCCTGTTCCTGAAGATGTATTCATTCACTGCTGGTGAACAAGTAGGGACATGCGTACAGTCTATGCAGCCAATCACATGGGGGAATTGTGCTACCTGGTAGATGTCCAGTTATGTCTTATTCAACTCCGGGGGGGTTGTGGGGAAGCTGTTGTGGGTGTGGATCCTTGTCATCATGGCGTCATGGAAGGTTTTGAAGAAACGTGAAAGGGAGCTTTGTGATTCCCTCCAGCTACAGCTACTACCCCCTGGAAACTGCCTGACGCAAGTTGGTGCAGGCAACATTGGACCTGTACATATGCGGGGATGGCATGGGTCCTACGGGTCTGACGCTGCATTAGGGGTTCCAATTCTGCTATTGGGTGCATGGTCATTGCACCGTCCAGCCTGTACTTATCGTATTTCTCATCCTCAGTTTGGACCAGCACTGTGATGCGCACTCTGAGGGTCCTCTCCTGTATCCACCTTCTTCGCTGCCCTGCTGCATGGGTCCTCCTCCTCCTCGCCATCACGTAGTGTGCAGTCATTGTGGAATGCTTCATGGGCCTTCTGAGTCTGTTTGAATATGTTTCCGATAGGTTGCACCTGAATTTTTAATGTTTTCAGACTTTACCACCTGATTGTGATTCCCCTTAATCTGCACTTGCAAAATTGCGAATTCATGGTTATTCGCTATTTGCGAATTTACATGCATTGGCTTGCGAGTCCTTAGGGACTAATCGCTATTAGCGGTGGCTGTTGTGGGACTCGCTATTAGGGATTCGCTTTTGGGGTTCTCTCATTTTTTGCGAGTCCCTATTTTTGCGAATGTGTTGGGTTTTGCGTAAATGGGTTGATGCATTGGGAAGTGTTGGTTTGCGTTCGCAAACGGTCTTTTTTAGCGATTCGCTGTTTTTGCGAGCCCGTTTTTGCTTGATGCATGTGCCAGATAGTAGTTCTAGAATATTGTGTAAGGAAAAGGAGGGAAAAGAAAAAAGACAAACAGACATAAAAAAGACGACCACAAATAATCATTAATAACAAAATTGAAACGCACACGCGCTTTACAAGCATGACCAACCGTTGGAGCCCAATTCGAAGGGAATATTACAATTAATCAGAAATACATATTGTCAGAATATTCAAGTTGCAGAATCATGCATATCCATAGAATGCTGTGAGTGTTGTTCCAAGAATAACTTTAGGTCTTCTGGACGCTGAAAGGACTTTGAAAGGGTATCTTTCCAAATTCGCATTGTTGAACGGTTAAATAGGCCATATTTAAAACCAAGACTTCTCAATTGAGGACTAATATCAGAAAATTCCTTGTGATTCTTAACAGTCTCTTTAGCAAAGTCTTGGTGAATGAAGATCTTATTGACATTAACCATTAAGGATGGTATTTCTCGTGCTGCTTTTCGTATCATGACCAAATGATGGTGGCGCAAAACCTTAAAAATCATTTGTCTCGGCTTGGTGTGACGAGGATTACGATGAGATGGAATCCTATGTGCTTTATCAATTTCAAAGGTCTGCGTAAATTTAATGTTTAACAGACCAGGTATCAAATTTTCCAGATATAGTCTACAATTAGCACCTTCAACATCCTCAGGTAGATTAAAAATACGCAAATTGTATTGCCTATTACGATTTTCCATGTCCAGGAGAAGAGTAGACATAGGCAAAAGTTTTGCCACAAGTGGCGTGAAAGCATCAATTTTAATTTTGTTATCTTGTATTTTAATATAGCTATCTGAAACTTTCATCGACATACTAGCCATATCCTTACGTAGGCTTTTAATCTCTGACACAATAGTATCAGTGCTGGTACGCAATGCATGAATCTCATCAAGAATTAATGCCAAAGAGGGTTCACTAGATTCCACCACTTTAGATTTTGCAGGAGGCGGAGAAATTTGCTGTTTCCTTTTATTATTAGGATTCTGCGCATTTTTATTCTCCATTTTCATATAATAAAGAGTGTGGAGCAAATAAATGTAAAGAATAATGAAGTACTGTGAAAGCAGAAAAAATACTGCAAGAATAAAGCAGGTGCAGCAGCTTAATTAGGCTGTGGGTGTGGTAAGGCCAAAGCCAGGCCCTTTCCTGAACACTTGCTCCGCCCCCCTGACAGGAACTCTGGGCAGCACTCCGAGGCAGAGATAGGAGAAGAACCAGGACGAAGAAAAGTACCTTTAGCGACGTCTTATTCATCAAAAAAAGGACACCACAGCATCAGGTAAGGCCTCTGAGCATAGTGAATATGATTTCCAGTTATTTCCGACTGGAATTATTGAGTTCGTCGATAAAAGCGAGCTCCCTCGTATCGGAGCTCACACAGCGGCGGCCATCTTGAATTCGCGCGCTCGCGCGAGTCCCCACAAAGGGCCCGATTCTGATGCGGGTTGGAAAAGCTTCCCGACCAATGGCCTGATTCTGATGCGGTTAGGAAGGCCTCCTAATGGCATTTGCTTCTTCCAAATCGGATCGGGAACGTGTCTTCCCGACCGAGGGCCCAATTCTGATGCGGTTAGGAACAAATGTTCCCATTGAAGTCAATGGGAGTTCAACCAAATCGTATCTGGAAACATCCGGATGCATCCTACTCTGCCGGTTGGACTTTCCCGATCCGAGTGGGTCGGAAACCATTTCCCAACCGATTCGGTCGGGAAGCTTTTCCAACCCGCATCAGAATCGGGCCCAAAGTTGTACATTATAATCTAAATTAAAAATATTAATTTATAATATTAAATTAGATATATGTAAATAAATATATACGTATTAATATTTGTTTTAATTTTTTTAAATTGTTATTTTTCAAAACAATTAAATATATTTTATTTTTATTATATTAGTATTATTATTTAATTAATGTTTACTATTTACGTTTATATATATTTAAAAATCATATTTTAGACAACTATATTAGTGACGATATTTTTTTAAAATATTTTTGTAATTATAATTTAAAGTATTGGAAGTGCATATTTTGGACCAATATTTATGACTCAATATTTTTGTATGTAGATATTTTGGTAGTTGATATTTTGTCAGTTAACCGTTCAAGCTTAATGCTCACAGAGCAGCAGCATTGTAACAGAATGAATGCCTGCATTATTAGATTTGGCAAATCCAACATCTTGTGATTAATACACAGAGAATGTGCTTTGGGTCAGGTATGTTCAAACCATTAGCGTAATTGGGCGAGCCCCCTAGAGTGGCATTGTCTATCACATACACTTTAATCTGCAATGGTTTTCTCTTCTGGCCCTGTTTAAAAATCACTGCGCAGCACAGCCGTGCATACTCCTCAGCACCCTTACATACTCTGCTGTGTTGTAGAGGGGTATGCAGTGCAAAGTGATATGCAGTGAACCACTGCATACCACTCAGCAACAGTGCCCTTACATACTCCGCAGTAATCATTGCAGAGTTTGTAAGGGCGCCGAGGTGTACTTGGTTGCGCTATTTTCTTAGCGCAAAATGCATCCTCGCATCCATTTTTGGATGCAAGGGTGCATTTTGCGCTAAGGAAATAGCACCAAATGCCCACTCTGCCCTGTTGTGGAATTCTGTGGAATCTTGCATAATTTTAATGTCATTCTGTGGAATTGTGCAGAATCCAATTCTGCCAGTTTCACCCTCCCCTAACAAATACATCCTTGAACTCAGCCCCCACTCAAAACTTGCCTACATTACCCAGTGGGAGCGGGGTCTTGAAGCAGACATTCCCGGCGATGCTTGGAGGGCGATCTGGAGGAGGGCGGTGGGGTCCTCCATTTGTATTCAACATGGAGCTAGCACCTACAAACTATTAACCAGATGGTACCTCACCCCCACACGACCACATGCCATGTTTGGCAGCTCAGATAGCTGCTGGAAAGGATGAGGGGAGCGAGGCACGCTCCTTCATACTTGGTGGACTTGCCCACGCATTCAAACCTTTTGGCAGGAAATCTTAGCACAAATACAATAGACACACATCCCTCTTCCCCTTAACGATCCATCTGGGCCACCCGGGAGACCAAGGGACCTACCTGCTAACTACTCCCCATTTGGAAAACTGATATCTCACTTCCTACTAGTTGCTCGACTTAGCATGGCTCAGTTGTGGAAGCTCTCTACAATACCTTCCATTAACGTGGTGGGGGTGTATATGGTCAAATTATGCTATGGAACAGTTGACGGCATTGATTGATGCCTTTATGTATAAATTTGAGAAGACCTGGGCCCTTTTGTTACATATGTGAAAAGGGCACAGGGAGCAGACAGGATTGCGCCTTTAGTGACACTACTCCTATGCCATCTGGAATTTGCACCAGTGCTTAATTTGAGCCGGTGCTTTCCGGTGCTCGGCGCCGGCATCTAATTGTCGGCACTGGCACTTATGGCAGCTGGCACATGGTGGCGCTGTTTGTATAATTTGGAGATGAGCAGAACAGCAATTGTTTATTAATTAAGTATGCATTAAAAGCAACTAATACCTGCCGCTCAAGCTATTTTTATAGCTTTGGTGGCCAGGAATAGTCAGAATTTCATCACTTGTAGCAGTGTGCTGGTTAGTAGTTGTGTTTGTACTGTCATTGGCAACGCTGGCAGTGGCAATGGGCGGTGCAAGCTGCAGAGGTCTCCTGAGGAGATCCCTGGCACTTATTTTTCTTTACAAATTAAGCTCTGATTTCCACACTCTTCTGATCGGAAGACGAAAGCACCTGACAGGCCTCGGCACATCGCTTTCTACCGGCAGCTGAACTGACCGATCTGCACCGGTAACCGCATCATTAATTGTGCAGGACACGGGCGCCTCGCTCCCAAGGACATATTCTATGCACTTTCTGTAATCCAACTTTTAGCCTTGTGCCATTTATTTAACACTGTTGTATAGACCAGTGGTTTGTGCTTCCCACTCTTGCTTGTTACCCTTACCACTTTTAAGTTTTTTTACTGTTTTGAAATGTTTTATGATTTTCCATGCATGAAAAACGGGAAATAAAGTTGTTAAAAAATAAAGGGGCACCCAAAGTGCAGTCAAAGTAAACACCTCTTTTTTTTAAAGTCCCACTCTAAAAACGTGTTCTCACTGAAAAGAAAGCAGCTATTTTTAAGCAGATGTGAACAATGTGCATTTGCTTTGTGCAGTCACTCAAACTAAAGAGAGCCAATGGGTAAAGTGGACTGACCTATTGCCCCATGCAGTATACTGTGGTGGGTGGAAGCAAAATGTGAATGACAACACAACAGCAGCAGTGGCTGCTGCCAAAATAAAATGGTGGTGCGCAGGGGTAAATAATAAAAAAAAAACACACTTAACTGCTTCTCCCGCTGCCGCTCTGTCTGTTGAACGCCTCAGTGCTCCTTTCTTCCAGAAGTCCCTGGGCCAGCACAGGCTCCCAGACTCCCCACCCAATCCAGACACTGCTCTCATGCTGTGAGAGCAGTGCCTGAATTGGTCTGAGCGGCCTGGTTAAGCGCTGACGAAGGGACTGGGATCCTGTGCCATTTCTCCACCCAGCTGTGTAATACAGCTAGGTGGAGAAATTCTAAGTGTGCATGTCTGTTTGGCTGGCCTAAGACGGCTGGCCAAACTGACATGCACACTTACAAGAGCCCTCCACTCCTCCTCCCAGTCCCTGGCTAGTGTCGAGAGCATTGCCAGGCCCCACCCTAGGCTCTGCAGCATCGGCTGCCAGTGAAAAATAAAAAACGCTAATAAAATTGTTTTATTATTGGTTTTATTTTTCATTCTCAGTGGGGCGACGCTCCTTCACCATTGCGGAGGAGCCGCTGCTGCTCAACAGACCAATGAATGAAGCATGTGGAGCAAAAGTCCCTCTGCACATCACTATTATGTATAGATCTTTATGGAAAGCAGCATCTGGTGAGACAGCTGAATATGTCTCAAATGCCAGACCTAAAACATAATACTCCCCCCATGCAGTGTTTTTTTATTTTAGTGACCTTTGAGTACAAAAGGTTGCAGGAAATGTTGTCTTGTTCTCAGAAAAGGTCCGTGGTGAGCAACCCCCAGGCATCCACAGAACAATTTCACCTGCGCTCCATCACAAAAGCTGTTATAAGCTCCAAAGGCCAACATGCCACATGCAATGCCCACAACTGGTGCTGCTGTTATAGCCAACAGCTGCATTTTAGCATTAAGTAATGCCAATGCAAACAAGCACCGCCAAAGCCAAATACAAGTCAAATGGTCAACATCAATAAGAATCCTATGATGTTACTTTTATTTTCAATCCACCCATGTGCACAGCTGCCAAGTGGCTCTTTTGATGCGTGACACCTTCAGCCAGTTATGGATTTTTAGCCAACTTCTTGTAGCCTTGTTTTTACCATTAGAGGAACCCTTCGAAAGTAACATCCAGGCTCCACAAAATCAATATAACACCACATGAATCTCAGATTTTTGTGGACTGTAAAAATGCCAAATACCAGTAAGTAAAAGCCTAAAAATCCCAACTTCCAAGATGCTAGGACAGACTGAAAGTGTCACATATGACACTGGGTCTTTTGCGTCTATTTGTGTGTGCCTGGTGCTTGCGTGTCGTGTCAGTTGTGTGTTTCTGCATGTGTGCTCTTTGTGGTATTGGTGGACATGCAGACTTGTATAAAACAGTTGTTTGAATTACCAATGAAAGGGGTCACAAATGAGTCCTTATGAACCACTGAAAATGCTCTTCTTTACCTTCCATAACATCAGGCTGTTATATCCTAATATACTATGTAAATGTGTTCATCTTAATATGCTATGTAAATGTGTTCTTTTGGTGTCCTGGGTTACTGTTGTTGTGCTGTGACATAGCTGGGCTCTTGACTCTAGTTCTGGAATGTAACCAGGATAGAGAGAGAGCCCAGGGCACAGCTGGTTGCTGTATTGATGAGGTCCCAGGGGCCTTTTCCAGATACCTTCATTAAACCCTACAATCATTGCCTGCAGTTGTTGGTAGAAGCGGACGCTCTCTTACGCTTCGCGTGCTGCTATTTTACTATTTGAATGTAAAATCTACTTTTGAGGCTTTCTCAACGTAAATCTTTTTAATTGTTAGACGTGTTCTTTTGTGAACTTTTAAAAGGTACTAGCAAATCAATGATTTTCATAGCTGTTACTTAACTGTTTTTACTATTTTGCCTACCTGTTGTGACGGTGTGTTCGTGGTCTCTGCAGCTCCCCGGTCCACCGCAGCCATTAGGGCTGATTGATGTGGATGGAGTACTGCTCCGACCCGGCCGGTGTGTTTTTTTTTCACCCACTTCCGGTTGCCGTCTCACTGCTGCCATTCTGGAAGGGGAGGCGGGCTAGTCTTTACATCCCCCTGCTCCAGGACACACTATTTAGCCTGCCCATGGCGCGGGAGCGCACTTAATTGCCTGCAGTTGTTGGTAGAAGCGGACGCTCTCTTACGCTTCGCGTGCTGCTATTTTACTATTTGAATGTAAAATCTACTTTTGAGGCTTTCTCAACGTGAATCTTTGTAATTGTTAGACGTGTTCTTTTGTGAACTTTTAAAAGGTACTAGCAAATCAATGATTTTCATAGCTGTTACTTAACTGTTTTTACTATTTTGCCTACCTGTTGTGACGGTGTGTTCGTGGTCTCTGCACCTCCCCGGTCCACCGCAGCCATTAGGGCTGATTGATGTGGAGGGAGTACTGCTCCGACCCGGCCGGTGTGTTTTTTTTTCACCCACTACCGGTTGCCGTCTCACTGCTGCCATTCTGGAAGGGGAGGCGGGCTAGTCTTTACATCCCCCTGCTCCAGGACACACTATTTAGGCTGCCCATGGCGCGGGAGCGCACTTAATTACCTGCAGTTGTTGGTAGAAGCGGACGCTCTATTACGCTTCGCGCGCTGCTATTTTACTATTTGAATGTAAAATCTACTTTTGAGGCTTTCTCAACGTAAATCTTTTTAATTGTTAGACGTGTTCTTTTGTGAACTTTTAAAAGGTACTAGCAAATCAATGATTTTCATAGCTGTTACTTAACTGTTTTTACTATTTTGCCTACCTGTTGTGACGGTGTGTTCGTGGTCTCTGCAGCTCCCCGGTCCACCGCAGCCATTAGGGCTGATTGATGTGGATGGAGTACTGCTCCGACCCGGCCGGTGTGGTTTGTTTTCACCCACTTCCGGTTGCCGTCTCACTGCTGCCATTCTGGAAGGGGAGGCGGGCTAGTCTTTACATCCCCCTGCTCCAGGACACACTATTTAGGCTGCCCATGGCGCGGGAGCGCAGCGGACGCGTGCACTGGGCACGCCGGCGGCGCGCCAAAGGCGCGCCAAAGGCAAGCCCGTCTGCGCCCGTCCGCGCCTGGACGACGCCAGACGCCAGACATGCTGGCGGTTTCAATTCAAGGGTGTCAAGCTATACCAGGGAGTTTCTGATGTCCATCGGCCAGCGGGTAAACCCTTGCAGCTTGCGCCTAGGGGTTGCAGTGGAAGGGCCTTTTTGCTGTCGCAAGTGTGGCTATAACTCCTGCCCCTCACTGCCCCCTGCTCCATCCAGACCCACTATGAAAATCTTACACCTCAATGTCCGTTCCTTGGTTAAACACTATATGGAGATTTATGACCTTATAGAGGATGAATCTCCCGACGTGTTCTTCATAACCGAAACTTGGCTAACGGATGCCACAGTGGCTGAACCAGGCCTTGCACTCCCCCCGGGGTTCAGCATTCAGACTCTCAACAGGGAGACTAGAGGCGGGGGTATAGCTGTTATTTTTAAATCTCACTTTCACTGTACATTTGTTAAGGAGGACGTAGCAGGGTGCGAATGCGCTCGTTTTGTCATCTCCTTTAGTGCACACTCTTCTATCACCAGCCTATTAGTTTACCGCCCCCCTGGACCAATCTCAGAATTCAAATCAGCCATCATCGAGGCTGTGAATTCCCTGGCACTGACAGCTGCGAACTTTAGTCTTATTGGTGACCTAAATGTACACTTCGACCGTCCCTCCGACCCAGAAATCAGCAGCTTGCTCGCGGACTTTGCTGCCTGTCAATTAAGACAGCTGGTGGTAGGACCTACCCACACTGCTGGGCACTTACTTGATCCTGTTTTCTCCAACATTTCTTCCCTTACGGTCAAAACCCCTAGCCCGGTGTGCTGGTCCGATCACCTCCTAATCTCCATCTCCCTCCCTCTTTCCGAGGGAGTGCCCAGAGCTGACCTCAAGGCCACCTTTAGACGTTGCTGGCATAAACTTAAACTAGAGGACCTACTTGCCTGCCTGGCGTCCTGTCCCCCTATCCTAGACACTGACCCAGAGCAATCGTATAAAGCACTCTGCGACTGGATATTACAGGCATTAGATACTCTTATTCCTGCTAAATGGTCCAAATGCCGCTGTTCTAGCTCCAATCCCTGGTACAATGACTCTCTAGCCGCCTTGCGTACCACATGCAAACAGCTAGAACGGGCCTGGAGAAAGGAATACGACCTTGCGGCTAAAAAGTTGCCAGGACGAGATCAAACGATACCACAAGGCCATACACCTGGCACGAGCTGCCTACCTCACTAACGAGATCAAGTCCAGCAAAAATCCTGTGAAAAGCATCTTTAAAATACTCAACGACTTTAAAAATAGGAAAGATCCCCCTACCTCGACGATTACGTCTGGGCAGCAATGCGAGGATCTGGCCACCTTCTTTGTTCAGAAGGTAGAGGCCATCTATAAATCCTTCCCCATATGCCCCATGGACCTCGTGACTCCATTAGCTTCTCTGCCTACTGCTATCTTGGCAGTAATACCCCCTATATCTCAGGACGAGCTTCTTACATTGAGCACGAAGGTCAAATCAGGTTCCCCTCTGGATCCCATGAGGCCTGCCCAATTTAGAGACTGCTTACCAATACTTCTCACGCCCTTATGTCAGATGATTAACTCTTCTTTCACCACGGCGGTGGTTCCCTCGGCATGGAAGCAAGCAAGGGTGATCCCCCTGCTGAAAAAACCCTCATTAGACCCCACCAAGCCGGAAAATTTTCGACCTATTTCCCTCCTGCCTTGGGTTGCTAAAATCGCTGAGGCCCACACTAATAAAGTCCTTTCGGGCTTCTTGAACAACAGCGGTACCTTAGACAGCTCCCAGAATGGTTTCCGCCCCGGTCACAGTACCGAGACGGCGCTTTTAGCAGTGAGTGAACATCTGCGGACCATTTTGGATGAGGGTCAAACTGCGGCTCTGATACTGCTCGATCTCAGCGCCGCGTTTGACACGGTTTCCCATCAGATCCTCCTGTGTCGCCTAGAGGAGGCAGGGGTAGTCGGTTTGGCACTGGAGTGGTTCCGGTCCTTTCTGTCTGACAGAGCTTTTCAGGTCTCCGTCCCCCCTTCCTCTCTCACGCCCATTCCATCAAGCAGGGGTCCCCCAGGGCTCGGCGCTAAGCCCTGTTCTATTTAACCTCTACGTCCAACCCCTGGCGGGAGTGGCGCGGGACCATGGCCTGACCATGGTTTCCTATGCGGATGACACGCAGCTGGTGGTGGCCCTCTCCGATGACCAGTCTCGGGGCGCCACGCAGTTCCGGAACGGGCTAGAGGCGGTCGCACGCTGGATGACCACGAACTGCCTTCAGCTTAACGCCAACAAGTCAGAAGTGTTGTTGGTGGGGAACGACAAGGGGCTCTGGAGTACGCAGTGGTGGCCGGCGTCCTTGGGCTGCGCCCCCACCCCTAAGTTGGTGGTAAAGAATCTAGGGATCTGGCTCGACTCCACTCTTGGATTTCAGGAGCACACCAAAAAGATCGCTGGCACCTGCTTTGGACTCTTACGGGGTCTGAGGCCTTTATTGGGTTTGTTTGACCCAGCCACACGTCAGCTGATAGTACAGGCGACTATTTTGTCAAGACTGGACTATGCTAACTCTTTGTTGTTAGGTGCCAACAAGGCGGAAGTGAATCACCTTCAACGAGTCCAGAATGCAGCCGCTCGAGTTCTGCTCAGGCTCCCAAGAACCTGTTCTACGTCGGGTGCTTTGCGTCGCCTTCACTGGCTACCCATCCCAAAGAGGATCGAATTCAAGGCACTTTGTCTGGCCTTCAAAATACTAAAACTCTCATCCCCTGAGATTCTATCTAATTTGCTGGTCCCATATGTTCCCGTACGCCAGCTACGCTCCGCTGAGCAATTTCTGACCACTGTCCCCCGGGTGAAACGCATTAGAGCGGGGGGCAGGTCCTTTCGCTGTCTGGCCGCTAAATTGTGGAACTCTCTCCCTGTGCAGACTCGCCACTTAGATTGCCTGTTATCCTTCCGTAAGGCCATCAAAACTCACCTGTTTCCTACAGTCTCGCCCCCATTCTCTACCGACACTACTATCAGCGCCGGGACGCCCCTTCGCTGGGGCAGCTGCGCGCTATACAAGTTTACTTAACATAACATAACATAACATCTACTTGTGGGGGTCACTTCTTAAAACAGGCGTGTACAGTTTAGCCATCCTAGCATTTATTTTCTTTGTATCACAGATACTAGTCCTGTGTTTATGATGTCAAGACCTCTATGAGGCAAAGATAGACCATTGAACCTGATGAGCTGCTCACACACGATATGCGTCAACTTGAACCCTCTACCACAGTGCCGACTGCTACACATTAACAAGGCGTCTCCGTATGATAGAACGTAATGTGCCCCCATGACGTGTTGCATTCTGCACATCACCCTATGCCCCGTAATGCACCTAGCCTTGTGCCCCTTGACTATACATCACCCAGTGCCCCCAACACATGCAACGCCCAGGAATCTTGTGATGCACGACAGGCATTGCTCTCGTGAGGCATAAGTAAGTATGCACTGACGTATAAATCTGAATCTGACTGTATACTATTCTGTATCTGATGGAATCCGGAATAGGATTACTGCTGGATTCGGTATCACTGCATAAGTAAACTCAGCGAAAATAACTGGTAAACAATCACGCACAAAGTGTTCTGAGAAGAAACAGCTTGGAAGAGATTGGTACCCAGCAAATCCATTGCTCGGAAGTGCCTTCTTCTCTAGACTCAAATTATGCTCTCAGAAGGTACCATACTGCACTGGATGATAATGCCTCTTTTTTAATAGAGCTAATAGTCCCAGTCACAGTCCGCAATCACCCTTCGATCCAGCCTCTAATCAATAGTCACATCTCGTGGAAGAGGCTTTGATGCTACAGAGCTAATCATTCTTAAAAGCACTTTCATTACATCTCGTCGTTGCCATGCAGAGCCTAAGCTAGCTCTTAAAGTCACAGTAATACTGCTTTGGGTATCAACTAAATCTATTTCTGTTTTAGAAATGCTGAACTCTTTCATAATGTGCTTTTCTCATACCACAATCATGTCATCACATGTGTTTTAATAGCAGATCCAGTCCTGCTACATCAGCACCCTGGAGCCCAAGACCTAGTGAAACAGTGTAAAACACCGGTGGATGCAGGCTCCACACTTTACGAAGCGTCAGTGCTTAATTTGTAAAAAAATAAGTGGCAAGCCCCCCCTGGCATTGCCCAGGAGGCCACTGCAGCTTCTGCAACCAACTAGCCCGGATATTGTTTCCAGATGCCAGTATAAACACAACCTAGTAAGCATTGCACTCCTACAAATGTGACCGTTTTGACACTTCCAGACTGCTCAAAGCTCTAAGAATGGTCTGGGCATATTAGAACTCATTTTTTAATGTATATATAATTGTTAAACTGATATGCTCTGTTCAGTAATAGACAGGCAGCTCCATCATGTGGTGGACTGTCATAAATAAGTGCAGGTGTTAAAAATTAAGTGCTGGTGCCAAGCACCTGCAAACATCAGCAAATATTAAGCACTTCGAAGCCTGTTCTGAGATAAAACTACTCAGCAGAAAATGAGTTAACTAAGCATTTACTATGTCTATGCAACTCCCCTCTACTGTTTAGAGAACTAACACTTGCATTGTTCATGGCGATGAGTGGCCTGTTTAGAGTCTGAGAAGAGGGAATGTTTATCTTAACAGCACTTATGTAAAGATCAAAAGCCTTGGGGAGAGAGGAATCTCCTTCATGCAGAGCTATGACGCCTTGTGGTGAAAGCCAGATTTCCCTAGAAGCCACAAAGCCAATCCACCTGCATTCGACCGAGACCCTCACCATTGGGACATGGAATGTGAGCACCATGTACGAGACAGGCAAGACAGCCCAAGTGGCAGCAAAGATGAAAAATACAACTTTGCCCTGGTTGGCATCAGCAAGACCAGATGGACACAGTTCGGACAGAAAAGACTGGCTCCAGTAGGAACGCTGCTGTATTCTGAACACAAGGAAGAAAATGCCTCACATACTCTGGGAGTAGTGCTGATGCTAACGCCAGCAGCCAACAGAGCTCTGATTGAAAGGAAGCTCACAGTCCCAGATTCATCACATAGACCTTCTGCACAAAGAAAAGGAGGATCAACGCAAATGTTATCCAGTGCTGTGCACCTACAAATGACATCAAAGAAGAGGATGGTGGACCTCAATGCCAAGATTGAAAGTGACAACATTGAGCACAAAGAAGTAATGGGAAACCATTTCCAAGGTGACATGAACAAGAATGGTGAAAGCTCTCAGATCTCTGTGCCCTGAACAGTCTTGTGATAGGTGGTACTGTATTCCCACACAAATGAATACACAAGGCAACATGGGTGTCACCAGACCATTCAACAGAGAATCAGATCAACCATGTCTGCATTGTCAAGAAGTTTTAGATGTCCTTTCAGGATGTGAGAGTGGTGAGAGGATCGGGCGTGGCATCAGACCATCACCTTGTCGTGGCCAGGCTAAAACTGAAGAAAGCATGGATGGAACTGACAAACCAACGACAGTGATATAACAACACCCTCCTCAAAGATGCACAGAAATGGAGTGAATACTTAGTCACCCTCAGTAACAAATTTTAAGTCATGCAAGAACTAGAAGATGACAGAGACCCAGTAGAAAGTCAGAAGAAGAAGATCAAAAACAGTGACATCAACCTGCCAGGAGGTACTGTATCCCAAGAAACACCAGCATAAAGAATGGATCTCCACCGAGACTCTCCACAAAATCCAAGAGAGAAAGAAAAAGAAAGAAGCAGTAAACACTATCGATAGAATAGCAGAAAAAGCAAAAGCTCAATATGAATACCCCAAAACCAACAAGGAAGCAAAGAGAATCTTAATAGCAGACAAGCGAAGATAAATCGAAGGTCTTGCCACAGAAGACCAGGAAGCAGCAAGCCATGGAAACTTGAAAAAACTCTACAACATAACAAGGAAATTCTCTTGCAGATACAGCAAGCCAGAAAGACCTGTTGCAGACAAAGCTGGGAAGACAGTCATGGGTAACGAAGGCCAACAACGAAGATGGGTGCAGCACTTTAAAGAACTGCTGAACCAGCCCATGCCTCAGTGTCCACCAGAGATACAGCTAGCTGACAAGGACTTGCCAATCTACTGTAGCAGACCAACCAAGGAAGACCTACGGCAAGCCATCAAACATCTGAGAAATGGGAAGGCAGCAGGACCTGACAACATTCCTGCAGAGGCACTGAAGGCAGACATTGAAACATCAATAGACATGCTCTACCCCATGTTTGGGAAGATCTTGGAAGAGGAAAAGGTGCCATCAGACTGGAAGGATGAATATCTCATCAGATACCCAAGAAAGGTGACCTGAGTAACTGCACAAACTACAGAGGTATAACTCTTCTATCAACCCCAGGCACAGTGTTCAACAGAGTCCTCCTGAACAGAATGATGGAACAAGTCAATGCTGAGTTGCGAGACCAGCAAGCTGGCTTCCGCAAAGATAGATCCTGCACAGTCCAGATTGCAACACTGCGCATCATCAATGAGCAGTTGATGGAATGTAACTCACCCCTCTATGTCAACTTCGTCGACTATGAGAAGGCATTTGACAGCATTTAACAGAGAGACCCTTTGGAGACTCCTCTGCCACGATGGTGGGCCAGATAAAGTTGTAAGAATTATCAGCAACTCTTACGAGGGAATGACCTGCAAGATAGTCCATGGAGGACAATTCACAGAAGCCTTACAAGTGAGGACCAGAGTCCGCCAGGAATGTTTGCTCTTGCCTTTTCTCTTCTTGCTGGCCATAGACTGGATCATGTAGACATCTACAGCAAGGAGAAGAAATGGGATCCAGTGGAAAACCTGGACGCAGCTCAACGACCTGGACTTTGCAGACGACTTGGCCCTACCCTCACATACCCATCTGCAGATGCAAAAGAAGACCGACAAGGAGGCAGCCACATCAGCACAACTTCGCCTCAACATTCATACCGGAAAAACCAAGATCCTGATGTCTAACTCTGGCAGTACAACTGCAGTTACTCTTGCAGTTGATGCACTGGAAGATGTCACCTACCTTGGCAGCATCATAGAGAAGCAGGGTGGCACAGTCGCTGACGTCAAGGCAAGAATCGGCAAAGCATGGGCTGCCTTTATTCCTCTAAAGAAGAGCTGGAGCTCCAAGGACCTAAAGCTGCAAACCAAGATCAGACTTTTTACACCAACATAAAATTGTTCGTTCTGTATGGAGCAGAAACTTAGAGGACAACTGTGACCACTACCAACAAAGTCTAGAACTTCCTCAAAACCTGCCAGAGGAAAATCCTCCAAATTTGCTGGCCAAACACCATCAGCAACAACTACCTATGGCAGCAGACTTTCCAAATCCCTGCTCATGAAGAAATCATGAAAAGATGCTGGGGCTGGATAGGTCACACCCTCTGCAAGCCCGTATCAAATAATACCAGGTAAGTCCTGACCTGGAACCTTCAAGGGAAAAGAAAAAGAGGGAGGCCATAAAACACCTGGTGCCGAGGCCTCGAGGCTGACTGGAAGGAGTTGAGTTACACCTGGAGTCAGATTGAAAGAAAAGCCCAGGACAGAGGTGGCTGGAGAGTCCTGGTTGATGGCCTATACCCCAGGAGGGGTAGTAGGCACAAGTAAGTATGTACACTTATGAAAACTAGATCAAACCAACTATACACAACAGGGCTTTCCTCTCGACAGTGGTGCTGGTGGCATCACTGATAAAATTAACAACTGAGTATAGCATTTCATGACAATTAAAAAAATTACTTTGCTAAAAGGGGCTGGAGAAGCTGAAAGCTGAAATCACAACATCAAGCGAGCGCTGCATCTTTCATTCACAACATGTTGGAAAAATACAATACATGTCTACAAAACAGAGTTCTTGGTACTTGGTATTTTCACCAAGATAAAAACAAGCTTCCAGTCCAAATGCTTGTGCAGTTTCACCAAATCTAGACCAAGCATGCAGACTGCCAATATGCAGCGTAAGATTGAGCAAACAGCTTTTTAGGTCTAACCTGAAACAGCGCATGCGCTGTCACTTGTAAGTCATTTTGTTTACTTATAAGGGGCTTAGAGTCTGCCTATTGCTTACCATTAGTTGGTTTTCTCGTCACAGTCATTCCCTTGCTTCTCTTTGGTCAACTTGTATCGGCTTCACTTCGTGTCTTTGTCCCTCCCCTGGAATATTGCCCAAGTACTGTATCCTTGTGGCGCTGTGTCATTCCACTGCTCGTGCCTTTTGGAGGTACTTTAAAAACATTTTAGTTTTAGTTGCAGCACTCCCTAAGAGTGCATGTGTTAGCAGGCCGTTTGCCTCCTTCCCGTCCTGCTCTTTGTTGTTGCTTGGCACCTTCCACCCACCAACCTACCATCACCACTCTACCACCCTACCACCACCACACCACCCTACCACAACCCTACCAACTTCATCCTCCCACAGCCCTACCACCACCCTACCACCACCACCCTACCACTACTATATGCCACCCTTCCATTACCACCACCCTAACCACCACCATACTATACACTACAACCACCCTAACCACAGGAGCAGCTCCTGCTGGATGGGAGTGGTGGGGTGGGGAGGGTGTTGAATGGGAAAAAAACACTAACCTCGCTACGGCCAGCCGCCGCCTCTCCTCCGTCATCTTCTTAGCTTCTATCTGTCTGTAGTCAGGCAGCAGGAAGCACCCGGGCTCCCAGGTTCCCCTAAACCAATCACAACGCTGCAATGCAGCGTTATAATTGGTCAGAGCGCCATGGTTCGGCGCTCAGACGGGGAATGGGAGCCTGGGAATGTTCTCCAGCCAGGCTGTAATGCTGCCTGGGTGGAGAACATGCAAAGTGCGCCAGAGACGGCGGGCCAAACATTTATGCGCAAACCACTCCTCCTCCTGGCCCCTGCTCCGTCAGCAGAGCAGCCCCGCCCGCACCAGGAAACAGAAAGCTAAAATGATACTAACGTTGGTTATTATCATTTTAATTTTCCTTTAACTACTGTTCGCAGAGCAGTGGGGCGACGCTCCTCCACCTTAGCGGAGGAGCCGCCACTGCCTAACCACCACCAGGACCACCCTAACTACCACCACCTTAACTAGCCTACCACCACCACCCTACTACTACCATCCCCACCACCCTATCATCACCACCACCAACCTAACCACCACCACCACCCTAAGCACCATGGCCCTAACGGCAAAAAACAAACTAACCACCACCCTAACTTAACCACCACCATCCTACACTAACCACCACCACCACCCTACCTTAACTACCACTGCCCTAACCACCATTTTGACCATACCACCCCCCTACAACTAACCTAAGCACCACAACCACCCTAACCAACCTACCACCACTCTACTTACCACAACCACCACCTCTACCTTAACCACCAACACCACTCTACCCACCACCCTAACCATCACCACCCTAAACACCACCACCTGCACCTCATCACCTCCAACCCCCACACCACAACCACCCTAACAACCACCACCCTCACCAAACCACTCTCACCAAAACCACTCTTCCCACAACCGCCAGCACCCTTACCACCACCACCATTTCACTTAACATGGCTCTCAATTCCTGTAGAAGCTCTTCATTTTTAACTTATTTCTTGAGTGTTGTGTACATGGAACATTGTGGCCTGTTTGTGTTTTTTTACTCTCTAAGCTGGGATAACTATGCATCTAGGTATCTAGTAAAGATAAACTACCAAAGACTCCGAAACCTTTACACTTCATCTATAGCAATCTGTCAACCTGGCGGCCTATTCTATGGAAATCTATATGTGAAAATTGCAAAAGTAATTTAGGCCGTGGAAAGCATTCCCCCTTACGTTCTAACACATCCTTATTCGTTTTAAATTATGTTCAGAGTTTCCTGAGGGAAAATTATTTGAAAAATAAACAGTGACTTTTATAAAGACTGAAAACATTGAATTTAATGTCCATTTCTGAAATACTATAAGATATGTTTGCTCATCTTCCAGTATTTGAAACGTTTATTTTACTTGACACGTTGGTCCATGTTATGTTCCATGGTGGGTTGTGATTGGCACTTAAGAGATTGCCAAAATGTGATTGGCACTTAAGAGACCAATGGGTGAAGATGGCTGACTGAAAACCCTTGTATCAATGTGTATACATGTATGTTTGGTTTTCTTATGAATATTTTGGGAAATATGAGACTGTCTAGACAGCAAAAGCTGTCTCCATGTGAGCATGGAATGTAAACACTTCGTCCTAGTGATTATTTCATTTCTGAAAAGTAAACATTTTAAAATAGTCTGTTATAAGTTAGATACAAGGGAGGCATGACGTGATGTGTGGTTAGCAATACTCATGGTAATGTGAGAGTTAGAGTGATTGGCAACAACCCCACCACGCCCTGCAAAGGAATTTTTTTGCAGCATAATACAGTCTTGACACCAAGATATGGCGGGAGAATCTTAGGATGTTGGTATCAGCTCTCAATTAAAGCTCATATAACAGGTTTTGAGTAGGGGTAGGCGGAACCCGCAGACTTTCACTCCACTGAATTCCGTGGAGTTATCTAAAAGCGCTGCGAGATTCCTCTGAGTTCTGTGAGCTGCTGAGTTTGGGTATGTCACGCTGTGTGCGCTGATTTTTTAGCGCCCGGAGCTTGTCCCACGCTGTAAAATCAGCGTGAACGGCACCACACGGTGAGGCTTCTTTCTGCCACTTGAGTAGATTTCCTAATAGAGCGGCCGGTTTCTCTACGCGAGTGGCAAGCGGTAGTGACCTGCCCCGAGCACCGGCATTGAGAAATCTCACCGGGTGGTGGTCTAGCGCTCAATTTTCTTGCTCTACAACTTACAGTTGGAGAGCTGCGCATGAGAATAAACTCCGCCACATGGTGCTGTTTTTCCAAAACTCCACGCTCAAAGCGGAGCGGGCAGAACTCCATGAACTCTGCCGAAGGAGCGGAGTTTATCGCCCACCTCTAGTTTTGAGGCTGCTCATGGGGGGTCAGTCCCAGAATGGCAAAGAAAAATATTCAATGACTGGCAGTAGCCATTTAGAGCAATGATCTGTAATTACACACAAATTATCAAACTCTCTTTTACCAGTTTCAAGTTTACCTTCCAGCATAACTTACTTCCAAAAGGGTTATCAGTGACAAATTAACATTAACATATTCATTAATCAGCTCCAAACATGAAGGGGAAGTGTTTTATTAAAGTGCTCTGAAAGTCAAAAATTACACAAGGCAAATAATTTGGGTTAATGGCACTGAAATGTGCAAACAATCTTTCATATCTTATCCATTGTGGTGCACATAAAGGGAAGGTTAAAAACCAATTAAAAATTAAACAATTTTTCCAGTTCTCCTTTTCACCCTTTTTTTTTTCCCAAAATTTTATTTTCCAAAGCAGTAAATACAGAGATATGACATTTTCAACTCCCACCCCCCGACCCCCCACCCTCTACAACTACGAAGTTACTACGTTTCAAGGACACAAAAATATATACCATTAAAAGAATTGAATTCTTGGTCACCAAATGAAGAAACAAACGGTAAAAGAGAAGAAATGACAAGGAAAGATACAGGATAAAAGAAGGAAGAAATAGTAAAAAACGTAGGAAGAAAAAAAAGAGGAGAGAGCGCCATCAGGCCTTTGGCTGACCATGAACTGCCCTTTTCCAGACAGGGTGTCTCTCGAATAAAAGAAGAAGGATTAGCCGTTTGAACCAGGCTGTCCCGGCCAGGTGGTGAGAAGTCCCCAGATCTCTAGCCCCTTCTAAAAAACAATTAAAAATTAAACAATTTTTCCAGTTCTCCTTTTCACCCTTTTAAATGTATTCTTGTGTTTGTCTTTCCCAGGAGCATTTTGGTCTCGCAGTGGGTTTTATCCTTCCTCTTCATCTCTACGATTCTTTTTTTGTACTTTATTTCCATCACTCCATCGGAGTGCATGCTTTTCCCTGATCTCTCTCCCCCCTCAGCACTCTCTTTTACTGCCCTCCTCCCCTGCTCCCTGTCACAATGTATGAACGTGTATCAGCAGCTATTTTGGAATGTTTAAAAAAAAAAAAATCTTTTTATTGATATGTGTTCGATATGCAGTACAATTAAGGAACAGTTATATTGTATTGCCATCTCTTTTCATTCTTTGAAAAACCAATAGTACACCGTTATTTACCATAACAGATACGGCATGTTGTGACAAATTACAGTTTACATTAACTCACTATAAATCCCTATAAGTCTGCCAGGACCCCCATATCTTCACTCATTTCTTCGGACACCCCCTACTCTTATATACCGTGTGTTCTGCCTGTCAGCACCTATCTAGGTCATTTTCCCACTCTTCTATTGTTGTTATGGCAGTTGCTCCCCATTTCCTCGCAATGTTTTGCTTCCCAACTACCGCTGCCAGTGCCAACCACTGTCTTACATGTCTCGGCCAGTCTTCGTCCCCCAGGATCAGGAGTAGAAACCATTTAGGCTCTATTGGTACCTCTACGCCCATGACTGCTGCCATCACTTCTCCTACCTTCTGCCAGTATACCTGTAGCACCGGGCATTCCCATATTAAATGGTAGAAGGTCCCCTCCAATCCACACCCTCTATGGCAGCGTGTATCTTCACTATGTCCCATTCAGTGCAACACTGACCTGGGATAATACACTCTGTGGAGAATTTTTAATTGTATTAGTCGGAACCTTGCTCATATTGCAAACTCTCTCGGACCTTGTAGTACCTCCATCCAATTTCATTCTTCCATCAGGCCAACGTCCCCCTCCCAAGTTGCCCTCAATGAGCCTAGTGTGTCTGGGGCATTATTAATTATTTTCTTATACAGCAAGAAAATGGCTTTTTCGTGTAGCAGTTCGGTCAGTACTCTATCCTCCAGCGGAGGGGCTTCTTCCAGAGTAACTCCTTCATGAATATATTTCCATAAGGCATGTCCCAGTTGCAAGTACTGTAGCCATTCCCCCTTCCCCATCTCATATTCTGTTTGTAGGGTCATAACCGTGATATATGCCTGTCCTCTCCATATGTCCCCCAGGTTCTCAAGGCCCAACAGCTACCATTTAGCAAAGCCCTTTAGGTCGACCACTCCCTTCAGACGATCATGTCCCAGAGCGGTGTCATCCCTGTGAGTTTCCCTTCCCAGCCCAGATATTTAGTTGCGGCATACCATGCCTGTGTCACTGTCTGGCTATGTAATGGTAGGGTCTTCATTACTCGCTTGGAATATAGTATTGCTCGAGGTCCCTTATTACCCATGGCCAGTCTATCCACCCTATATGCCGGTTCCGCCCGTTCTCCGAACATCCACTCATTTACAGTGACTAATTGGGCTGTCCAGTAATAGCTCCGGATGTCGGGCACTGCTAGTCCCCATTCATAAATTCCTTTCTGGAGTTTGTGCAATGCTATCAGGGGTGCCGCTCTGCCCCATAGTAGGGCTCGCAGTTCAACGTCTACTCTTTGAAAGAAAGAAGGGGGAACCTCTAATGGTGTTTTTTGCATTGCATATAATATTCGGGGGAGGTCCATCATTTTGAACAACGCCACATGTACCATCATGGTTAGAGGTAGGGTCCACCAGTGCTTGGTGTCTACAATGAGTCTGTCTAGCTGTGATCCCAGAATATGACGGTAGAACTCTTGGGTGTCTTTTGTTATATAGATCCCTAGATATTTAAAGCCTTGTTCTACAATTGGTACTACACACCTGGCTGTCAACACGGGAGTTCCCCCGGCTCAGGGGAGGAGCAGGGACTTGTCCCAATTAATCCGGTACCCTGAGTACTCCCCGTAGATGCAGAATATTTGCAGTATCCTGTCAATTGATTGTCTCGGTCTCCTGACATACAGGAAGATGCCATCTGTATAAAACGAGATAAGTTCTTCCCACTGGGACTGGGATCCCTCAGATCAAAGGGTCTTGGAATATCCACGCCGCCAAGGGCTCCAAGGCCAAAGCAAATAAGATTGGGGATAGCACATTACAAAATGTCCCATTTTGTAATGCGAATACCCTAGACACTGTGGCATTGACTCTTATCCTAGCCAATGGTTGTTGGTAAAGAAGTCTGACCCACCCTAAAAATCTCGGTCCCAGGCCAAATCGATCAAAGACAGCAAAGAGATAGTTCCATCTCAACACTATCAAAGGCCATCCTGGCGTCTAGGGATTGGAGGGGCGCCTGGTCATCAGTGGTCGTCCCGGTTAGATGAAGGACTCCGAACACCCTCCGAAGAGTCAGTCTGGTTCCTCTATGGGGCATAAACCCAGATTGATCCAGATGTACAAGGGAGGTAATCACTCTGGCCAGGCGCATGGTTAGTAGCTTTGCTAGGACCTTTACTTCGTAGTTGAGCAGAGAAATTGGTCTATATGACCCACATTCAATTGGTGGTTTACCTACTTTAGGGATTATGGCTATTATTGCGGTTCTCTGATCGGGGGAAGAATCCCTTCTCTTTTTGCAGCTATCGGCATGCCCAGGAGGTGCTCTGCTGTCTCGTTCAGCATACATTTGTACATCTCCACAGGGAGACCGTTCGGCCCTACTGCGTTGCCCAATTGCTGGGAGAGGGATGCTGCCTTTAATTCATCAATTATTAAGTCTTCCTCTAACATCTTTCTATCCTCTTCTGATAATCGTGGTAAGGTGATATCTTGTAAGAAGTCACTACAGTCCTGCTCAGTTCTCATGAACGAGGAAGTGTACATTTCCTCATAATATGTGGCGAATCTCTCTGCCACCTCTGTCCCTGTATCGTATTTACCTCCCTCCTCGTCTACCAGTCCAGGGACCCATCTGCCATTCATCCTCCTCTTATCTATCTTCACCAACAATTTATTCGCCTTGTCTCCGGCGTCATACAGTCTGTGTTGTGTGGCTAATGCCTGGGCCCTTGCACTATCTTCTAACAGGTGACGTAACTCCTTTTGACATAGCCATGGGCGCTGTCGCTCTTCTCCTGATCCAGATTCTTCCCTTATTACCCTAGACTGCAAGCTCATTATGTCCTTCTCAAGGGTGTGGCATTTAAGTAGCTTTTCCATCTTTATGGCGCCTACTTGCGCTTGGGCTCTATCCCTGAGGACTGTTTTAAAGGCCTCCCAGAGAGTCACTTTGGAGTCAACAGATCCCACATTATCTGTAAAGAATTTGTCTGCTCCCTTTCTCATATCCTCCCTGAAGTCCCCATCTTTGAAATACCATGGGTCTAATTGCGGGGGCAATGCATTAACTTTCTGGGGGCAAGTCAGCCTCGCTTCTACCGACACACCTCTCGCCAAATGTGTTGCATCTATGAATTCCCCTAAGCCCGACCATTGCATTATGTAAGTAAGTAATTTTATTGTATAAGTTAATTAAAACCTTTACAAAATCGCTCGACGACGAAATTCATGAAAATAAAACCACAGTTACATCATGACTAGTATCCAACATTAAAAAGCTATGGTACAATTTATGTTATCTACGCAACGTATTCCATTCTAACTAATTTGTGCAGTACTCCTACGGAATATCTGTTCATTCAATATGCATAGAACAGTCCTTGATTTCCCGGTTTTAATAGTCTTGTAAAGTGCCTGGTGCATTGTGCGTAAAGAAAAAGGTACCATTGGGTTGCATATATTGTAAAATAGCAAACTTTTTTATTAATAGGTTTTGACATGATGTGGCAGCCTCATCGTTGGAGTTATAACGGAATAAGTGCTGCAGTTCCATAAAGTGCCTAGTGCCCAGTACTTAACAAGAAGTTGTTTTTTGATATATTAATAAGAAGATTACCATGCCTTAAATGCGACTTTTTTGCGTCGTGCGTTTCCTAATGAAGAGTGCCAGTTCCGGGAAATGGTGAGCCTTCGTTCGAAAAGCTGCTTGTTGTGCACCGGTTCTCTTAATTTTTTCCTCTGCCATCCCCATGAATTGTACAAACCAGCACGCCAGCTGTAGAACTCCTCCTCCAAGGCATGCCTTCACTGCTTGTCTGCAGGATCTTATCCTCCTGTTGTTAAAGATAGTTTTCAGAAGCAGTCGCCGCTCAGGATCCAATTCTCGACAGGTGTATAATAGATGCATGATGCCCTCTTCTGCTTTCCCGCAAAGACGGCACTTAGTTGATTCCAATAATCGCTTCCATGGTGGGAGGTGAGGCAGGACTGGAAGGATACCCATTCGGGACCGTAAATATTTTTCCTTTGTTTTCCTATTGAAGCCGGCGCCTAGATAGTTTTGCGGGAGCGGTCTTGTATAACTCTGCAGCACGCACCATCCATGGGCCGTTTCCCTGAGCGTTTCTTTGTCCTCTACTACTGACAGCCTTTTCACTGTCTTATTTACCAGTAACTTGAAGCTGTTATGCGTTCCCAAGGCCGCCCAGAGCTCCTTCAGGCCTAGGCGGTTTATAGATGCTGTCAGATAGTCCCTTGCTATGCAAGCCTTGCTTGTATTTATCTCATTCCATAGGTGGAAGTTCTGAGAACTTTGTTCGGACCTTCTGATCATATGCCAGCATTTCACATAGGCGCCATTGCGGGCTATTTTTTTAGACTGTAGACCGAACTTCAGCCTAATTTGTGCGGGAGAGACATTATTTGGGAGGCTGAAAATTATTCTTGCTAATCTTGACAGGGTACGGTCCAGAATATCCCATAGGTGATGGCTGGGATTAGCTTTGCTTGTAAAACCTGTAGTAGTGGGCTGAAGCTTGGGCCGGCGGTTTTAATTTGAGGGATTGTAAAGCTACCGCTATTGTGTTGCCTCTCCGCTTTATGGCTTCTTTTTGTGATTTAAAAGTACCCTTGTAGTGAATCATCACCCCTAGATACTTGTATTCGTCCACAACTTCCATGGGTGCACCTGCCAGATACCAGTGATAGCCGGATGTGTTCTTTTTCGGGTTAAAACGCATGACCTTCGACTTATCTAAGTTAATCGTTAGGCCGTTAGATGCTGCATGACTGATGGTTGTGTCTAGCAGGTGCTGAAGGCCGATTGGAGTTCGGCTAATCAGCACGACGTCGTCAGCGTACAATAAATTGGAGAGTGACAGCCCCCCCAGCCTGGGAGCATGAGAGTTGCTGATGTTTAATTCCGATGAAAGGTCTGCCATGAACAAATTAAAACATGTAGGGGCCAGCACACACCCCTGTTTCAGACCCCTCGTTGTTGGTATTTTCCTAGACAGGAATTCACCGGTTCCTAACTTTACTTGAACCCACATGTTGGTATGTAAGAGAATTATCTGCTTTGGTGGCGCGGCTGGGATTTTCATCTTCTCTAGTTTGGCCCATAGTTTGTTCCTGTCAATGCTGTCGAAAGCTGCAGAGTAATCGATGAAATAAAGAAAAAGGGGGAGTTTTGCTGCTTTAGCTCCATCCATCAGTAGCGTCAGGGCAAGTAAGTTTGTGATGGTTCCTGTGCCTTTACAGAACGCTGTCTGGTTGATGGGAATGAGCGATTTTTCATTTCCCCAAGCTGTCCGGTCGTCCAGGAGGAGTCCAGCATAGTATTTTGCCTCGATGTCAATTAAGATTACGAGCCGGTAACTGGTTGCTTTGTTCTTATCTCCCTTCTTATAAACTAGGGATATTATGGAGCCTTTCCAGGAGTCTGGTATAATGACCCCGTCTCCTATATGTTTAAACACTAGTATTAGCATGGCCGCCCAATAGTCCAGGTCAGTTTTGAATAGAATTGGGGGGATCCCGTTGGGGCCCGGTGCGCCCTCCGGCTTACCTTTGGCTTTACGGTTTTTGATCTGCAAAGTCGTGAATTGAAGGATGCTTATTTGTGTTCTGCTGGTGTTTTCATAGGGACTTCGCTCGTCGGACTGAGCAGGCCCCGATTTTGCTGTAGAGGGGCTTTCCTCCTTTAAGTTGAAGTGATCCAAGAGGTGGACTGCGCAAGTTTCCTCCGTTAAGTGAGAGTTGATGCCTTGAACGCTGGCGTTTCCTAGACTGTTAATTGTTCGCCAAAATCTTGTGCTTTGATCTGTCTTCGCGTCATACAAAAGCTTGGCCCACAAGGTGTCTTCCGCTTACCTTTTTGCTTGCCAGATAACTTTTTTCTTTGTTGCTTTTAACTGAGCAAGGGCTTTCTGTAGTGTGGTTTCATTACCCCTTTGTCTGAGCCTTCGTAGAGTTTTGTTTATATCTTTATTAAGGGCCCTCAGATTTGGTACTTTAGAAATAGGGAGATAGTTGAACTGATTTCCTGACCGCGAGCTTGCAAGCTGAGTTTTAGGCGTTCCCCTACGGAATAAGGTGCCGCCTGATCTTATTACGTGCTGATCCCCTAATTTTCTGGTCAGGGTTCCCCAGCGGGTTCTCACGTTGCTGTGTGCCTCTTCTTGATTGTCCCAGATTGACTTTGCTAGGGCTTGCAGTTTGTCTGGTTGGCTGGTTTTACAAGTTAGCCTTCTAAAGTTCACAGTGTGGATGGAGGCTGGATCCTCCACAGGGTGATCCAGGGGCAGCCCTTGTATGCTCAGAGAGATTTCCTGGGGCAGGTGGTTGCTATGCTCTTTTGTTCCAATCTGGAAGCTTGTAATCCTGCTAAACAGTTGTAGAGTAACAAAAGTGTGATTTATTGTAGAGCTTGCCGTAGCTTTATGATATGCTGCCGCGGGAGGCTGATCTCCCGGAAAGCGACCATTTAGTGCCACGAGGCTTAAGTGCTCCATGTCCTCTATGAAGTTCCTGGTAAGAGCTGACAGATGTATCTTTTTGCCCTGTTCCTGGCTGGGAATCTTCCAGGCCATGAATTGTTCCTCCAGTTCCTTGTCCCTTTTTTGCGGCCCCAATAAATGCATGTTAAAATCTCCAGCCAGTAGAAGGTTGGTCGTTGATTTTTCTGAAAATAATCTAGTTATTTCTGAGCCCACCATTTTAGCTCCTCTGGCTTTGTCATATGGATGTATGTATGCATTTAGCACTATAATTTGTTGTTTAGTGTTGCAGTCCCCTAAATCCACTGTGAGAATTTTGAGCCCATTTGTTGGGGTTAGGATGGAGTCTACATCTCTTGTCCCCCTTATAGTGCTAATTGATGAGTAGATAGATAGGCCGCCCTTTAGGTGCCCGAATTTGGCTCCTTTGGTTGCTGGTAAGTGATGGATTTTGTAACCAAGTAGATGCCGGGGTTCTTCCAACCAAGTCTCCTGTGTTAGGATAAGGTCGAAGCCTTGGATATAAGAAAGAAATTCTATGTCCGATGCCTTGCTTCCTAAGCCGTTTACATTCCAGGAGCAAATTCGGAGTTGCGGGCCGCCGACAGGGGATTGTGTAGAGCTGAGTCAAGCGCTCTCTCCTTGTATGTTTATCGTTCTGGCTAACCAGGTCCAGTCATCCTGTGGAGTTACTCGGTCCTGACCTTTCCCTACTGGTGGTGATACATTTGTGCTACTGGCCCCTTTGAGGACTGATTGGGCGTGCCTGGCCTGTAGGAGACCTGATTGATCCGGTCTATTTGATATCAAAGGTTCTGGATAGCCCGGTTGTTGATGTAAGAGAATTTTGATTCCCCAAGCTTTTAGTTGGGCCTCCTCCGCCAGAATCCTCCTTGCTATATCCTCTGAGGCCCAGGTTGCCTTGGTCATTTCCCTACTGGAGAGTTCTTTGATGATTTTGAACTCAATTCCTTCAAGATCTAAAGAGCTAATCTCTGCCAGGCTCCTGATTAATTGAATCAGACGCAGGATATTCCCTCTATTCCCCTCGGCCTCTCGACTTAAATTCAGGAATGAATAGAATTGAGCGGCTTTTTTGATTTAAAATATTGGTGGGTAGATGCTTGGCCCAATTAGCCTGGCCCATTTGAAGGGCAAGATTGAAAAGGCTAGCTGCACCCTCAACAACCTGCTTGAGGCAGGCAGGCCTTTAGATGGGGCGGGTAAGTGTGCCTGTATGTTATTGATTAAGCAAGCCAGGTTGCTGTTGCTCACGGTCGTCGTGCTTTTGCCTCCCGTTGTGCGTTCTTGCTTGGGCGGTTCTTCTCCAGGACTTTCCACCTCTGGTTCTGGCGTCCTGTGGGGAATTGTCGTGGTTGAATGGCCCGCTTTGTTATCTGTCTCTGACGACAGGGGTTCGGAAGTAAGGATGTCGACTGGGCTTTTTGTCCCGTGCTCCGGTCTGTCTAGATGAAAGTAGTCCATTATAATCTTCCTCTTTCTCCCTTTCCTCCTCTTCTTGCGACTGTGGGTCCGATTCTCCTTACATTGTCCATTTTCCAGGCCTTGTAGTTTGATGGCGTGTGTTATCAATAGTTCCCCTTCTGACTGTTGCGTATGATCGCTTTGTTCTAAATCACCACACTTCTTTTACGTTGCCGTTTTTGCTAAGCCTTTCCGCCCAGGACATCTCGATTAGCTGATCCTCTGTGGTGTTGGATATGCTAGGCCATCTGGGTCTTGGGCAGATAGTGGTCCCAGAGTCCTAATGGAAGACCTTTGAGGGGTTATTACCCCTGCCCCTGTCCTCACGTGCCACTGCTCCACTAGTGGTTATCTCTATATTGCCTTTTTTGTGGGTCTCTTGAGCGTTTGTGCTGGCTTTATTCATTAAATTCCTGATATCACTCACCAATTCCCCCATTGCTGCCGGAAGTGTGGACAGTTTGTCTACTATGGCGAAGCAGGTGCAGTGTGTTTGCGTTAGTTGTGTTTCTTCCTGAACCCTGTGGATCAGTTTAGTCATGTCCGTGAGTCTGTGATCGATGTTTGCGACATGAGTGGCGACTGAATTAAGAATGGTTAATTGAATGTCCATTTTGTCAGAGTGAAACTGCATTGCCTTGATGGATAGCTGCATAGTGTCCAATATGGACGACCAGAGCCTTCCTGTGTCTGACCAATCCGTTTCCTTGGGACGTCTTCGATGCCCGCTGGAGGTCTCGGGCTGCCTAATGCTGGGAGTGTTTAAGGGGTCGTGCCACTCTAGTTCGAACCTTGTGTCAAACCCCCTGTTAGGTGGATCTGGGCTTGACACCTCTGTTTCTCCCCAATCTTGCGCCAAGGTGCTTCCTGTTGGGCTGTTGGGAAGTCGGTTGGGCTCTATGCCGGGAGATTCAATGTTAAGATATGTTGTAGCATCCGGCTTATAGCGCTGGGTTCCTCTGTTGTCTTCGCCTCGTCCTTCCCCCGCTCCTCCAGGACTGCTCGAGGTCCGCAGGGTGACCTGGTCTGACCCCAAAATGGGGTGACTTTGTTCCGAAGCTACCTGTGCCACTGACGACTGAATAGGCTATTTGATTGTTGATTTTTGTTCTTCTCTTATCGTAGTGCACTGAACTGTGGTTTCTAATGGCCCTTTGATGGCCTCCTTGTTAGTTGTTGAGGAGAGGATGGCCGTAGTGGTAGTCAAATACCCTTTGTTAGGATTTTGCATATTTCTAGGGGTTATTTCTTCTCTTCTTGGCAATACTGTAACAGAAGGTTCGAGTGGTAGGCCTATTCTTGGCTCAGGCGGAACGCCAAGGACTCTTGATGGTACCTGGTTTGAACCAAGGTGTGCGCCACTTGAGGGGGATATTAAAGGGGCTGTATGGTCTTCATTAAGTGCACCAACCTTCATTGATTTTGGAATTGACCCTTCTTGGGGGCCGTTCGGGCATGGAGCAGTCGTTCCCCCTTTCTCACCCTCGTCAGGTTCTATCTTCTCTGTGTTGAGGCTTAAATGATGTACTGTCACTGGGCAAAGGGGGGAAGGGAGGTCGCTCCAGCTTTCGTTGCTGAGGCTTAGCACTGCCCCAGCGTCTTTAAGGAATGAAAATTTCGTGTAGATCTTGGGCTGGAGGCTGCCTCTAACCCTTCCAGAGATCTGAGTTCGGGCATCGTCCACCACCACCAGTCTCTGGTGATGCAGTGTGCTTTCTTCCATTAACTGCTTCTCATTGCTGGAGATCTCACTGAGGCCTATGCTCTTCTTTTTCCTCTTGCTGAGTATAGATGTAACCTGCCGTCTCTCTTTTCCAGATCTCATATCTTTTGCGATCCGTATGCCTCCTTAAGTTTGGGTAGCCTTGAGTGTTTTAGGTTTTTTAGGTAGGTGCGCCTGATGATTGCCTAAAATGTAGCTTTTTCCCCCGTCTGTTTTTAGTTCTTTTTGGGTCTTGTTACGTTCTCTCTGTTTGAGAAGCTATTGCTTCCCCTGCCCCTTCCTTCTCCAGAGATAACCAATTGCAGCTTGCTAGGAGCTTGCTCTCTGCTGGAGTGCTGGATTCTGCTGGTGCCTGGCCGCCGCCTGGTGGTTGCTAGCGGGCGTCCTGGAGGCTCTTGACTATTGGGGACCCAGTTCTAACAGTACTGCTAGACCTTATGGCTGGGACAGGAAGAGAGGGGGACGCCAGGCTATGCTTTTCCCTGGCTCCCTAGCGCCCCCCTGCTCCTCCCTTACCCCGCCTCCCCTGCCAAGGAGCTCCCTGGGGGCAAGCCGCCCTCCTGCAGTGCCTTCCTACTGCTCCCGCCCGCTGCCGACCTGCTTCACCTGCAGGTGCGGCTGGGGTGCTGATGTCGCTAGGGTGTGGTTCAGCGAGGACCTCCGGTTCTCCCCTCAGATAAAGAGACTTGCTGGTATGTGCTTCGGCATATTGAAATCTCTTAGAAAGTTCCTGCCTCTGCTTCCCAGACCAGCAAAGGAGATGGTGACACGAGCCCTTATCCTGTCACGCATTGATTATGCCAATGCATTGTACATTGGCTTGCCTGGATATCAGCTAAAAAAATTACAAACAATACAAAATGCGGCTGCTAGAGTTTTGCTTGGCATTCTTGGAAGATCTAGCATGAAACAACACCTTCGGGACCTACACTGGCTTCCTGTGGCCAGACGTGTCCAGTTTAAGGCTCTCATTCTCGCTCATGGAGCGGTGCATGGAACGGGGCCGCCCTATCTCAGAAGACGCTTTAGTTTTTATGAGCCCAAGAGACAACTGCGCTCAGCTGCGCTCAGCTGCGCAGCTTTTAGTTGTGGTTCCCCGTTTTCGTCTTTCTCGCACGGGGGGCAGCTCTTTATCTTTTAAGGCCGCAGTAGCCTGGAATGCCCTTTCCTTTGAACTACGGAACACTCAAGACCTCAGGCTGTGTAAGAAACACCTAAAGACTCTGCTGTTTAATTAAGTTGCACTTCGCTCAGTTTCACTGCTTTTTAGTTGGCTTTCGTGCCGTGACTAACCCTGGGCGTAGTACTACGCTACGCTCACGGAGCATACATAGTTTGCACTACTACACAAATTGCACGTAGCACAGTGCAAAAACTGTGCTAAAACACATAGCGTAGCAGCAAAATCATCAACACCTACAAATGCTTTGATAAAACAATTTTACATGCTAAAAAGCATATAACCAATCCACAAAAGTGAACTTTCAGAAAATATTAGGCAATGAGAGAGGTGATGATTCTGGGGTCCCCCCTAACCTAGGGGGAGGACCAAGCAGATGCCTTGAACACAAAGAGCATATCATGCTGAACGATTCAGTAGTGGTCCCTTCCTCCTAGGACCACCCCAAGCACAGTTATGGGCAAAAATACAATCCCAACCAAAGGCCCTGCAAAGCATTATGGGACGAGATTAGCAGTGGGCAGTGAATATTATAGTGTCCAATATCAAAATAATTCTACAAAGAGCTGTAGTTCAACTAGTCGTTACTAGATGTCCCTCACGAGTCAAATGCAAAAGCATTGAAACCCTTTCATGAAGCTTTTGCATTTGACTCGTGAGGGACATCTAGTAACGACTAGTGGAACTGCAGCTTGATGTAATAATAATTTCAATGCTTTTGCAGGGGACCAGGCGAGCAGGGCTCTCAGACGGATCCGCAAGCCGTACCCAACCTAGTTGGGCCGCTTCCACGGGTCTGCCTCTGCCGCCGCCTGCTATTGACGGCAGTGCTCGCCGCCCTCCTTACCTCCTTGCCGCTGCCGCTTGCTGCCGCTTGCTGCCGCTTGCCGCCGCCGCCTCCTCGCCGCCTCACCGCCTTGTAAAGGACCGTGGCCGGATCGGGAACCGGATGGCGGAACAGCGGTACAGCGAGTAGAGCATGTGCGCCCAAAAGAGAGCGCCCGGAATCGGAGGCGGAGGGCAGGAGGCTCGGCTCAGCTCGGCTGCGTCTGCGTCAGCATCTGACTTCCGCTGACAAACAAGAGAGTCATTAGCATTAGTCGTTGCATTATGAGTTAGTCTAGTCTGGAGAGGTTCCCGCTCGCTGCCAACATGTGAGTAGATTGCTTCTTGGTAGGGTTCTGATGCCGTCATATATCACCCAGGCCCATAGCCCCCTAGGAAACCCCCTAATCGGCTTACTCTCCTCCCTAACTTTGTACACCCTGCCACATTCATCTCTGTCAATAGAATGTCATTCATATCGCCTCCTAATATCAGCCAGCTTTCTGGGAGTTCCAAGAGAAGGGGACCCAGTGCTTCCAGTGTTGTGGACTGTAGCCCCAGGGGCGAATATACTGAACACAGGTTTAATCTCTTCCCTTCCCAGGTCCCACTAACCGCTACGTATCGTCCTGATGTATTGGACCATACCTTTCCTGCAGAGTACCCCCAATCCCCCGGATCCCGTTGTGTATCCTGCATGTGCCAGCAGAGTATAGCCAGATCTGTCTAGAGCTTTACAGTGGTTACTCTTTAAGTGTATTTCCTATAGAAGAACAACATCCGGTGTATGCCGTTTAATGTATTGTAGGACCACTGATCTTTTACATTTACCATTGAGTCCGTTCACATTCCAGGACCACACCTTTAATGAGGTCATCTTCGTTTTGTGTCCAGCCATGAGGGAATGGGTCTCTGAATCAATTGCCCCGGCAATGTCTGTTGCTCTCGTGTCTCCACGTTGCATTCTTTATATTGTAACTGTCTCTTGTTCTGTTTGTACGTTCCCTGCATTTTCAACTTGACTAACAACTTACCCATGTCCTTCTCCTCCCACCCCCACCCTGCTACCCTGCTATTAAGGTTGCGCCATCCCCAACTTTCCAACCCGCAGAGTACCTGTCGTCCCAAAACTTGAGGGAATGGGTCTCTGAATCAATTGCCCCGGCAATGTCTGTTGCTCTCGTGTCTCCACGTTGCATTCTTTATATTGTAACTGTCTCTTGTTCTGTTTGTACGTTCCCTGCATTTTCAACTTGACTAACAACTTACCCATGTCCTTCTCCTCCCACCCCCACCCTGCTACCCTGCTATTAAGGTTGCGCCATCCCCAACTTTCCAACCCGCGGAGTACCTGTCGTCCCAAAACTTGCATCAAACAACTATGATCAGATCCCCATTCGAAACAGTCATATTTGTAAGTCCCCTTGCTGCTTCGTTGTGGTGAGTGAGAACCTCATTTTCGTTGTGCCTGCCATAGATTCAAAATCAGTCTCAAAAGGGTCTCTCACTCCATTTTTCTCACCACCACCTTAACCTGGCTCGCTTTTACCTTGTCATGGAGCGCTGCTCCTTACTCCGTGCCATTCCCATTTGCTCAGGGAGCCGATTCCGGGGCCCCCTCAGCCGCTCGCAGGTCCTGTTGTATTATGCGTTTGTCCTTGCCTTGACGCCCTTGACCTCGGCCTAGGCCCTTGCCTCTGTCTCAGTGCCATGTTTTGCCCTCTGCAATCACACGGAGCTTTGCAGGGTATAGCATCATAAATTTAAGGTCTCTGTCTCTAAGTTCCTTTTTTACTGCCTCAAAACTTCTTCTCTGGCGCTGTACATTGAGAGTGAAGTCTGGGCAGAAATGAATCTGGGCATTTTCAAGTCGTATGTCCCCTGAGGTTCTGGCTGCTTGAAGGATAGCATCACGGTCTCTATAGTTGAAAGCCCTAGCGATGACTGTCTGCGGGGGGGGCCGGGCCGCAGGGCAGCACAGGAGCACGGTGGGCCCTCTCTATCGAGAAAGTTTTTGAGAGTCTCTTGGGCTTCAGTGTGTTCATGATGAGATCTTCCAAAAAGAGGTCCACACTAGGCCCCTCCGACCCTTTCAGGACCCCCACCACCCTGATGTTATTCCTTCTTTCCCTTCTTTCCCTTCCTGGTCTTCGAGCTTCCCCGCCATTTCCGTGGCCTGTTGCGTTAGTGTCTGGACTCGTGCTTCCAGACGCTTCGTCGTGGAGTGGAGTTGTGTTATGTGTGTTTCTGCCAACCGTGACTTTCTCTGAGAGTTTGTGGAGATTGGCTCTAAGTAAATTCACCTTGATCTTTACTGCATCGATTTTGGGCTCCAGCATTCCTTTCAAATCTCAGATAGCCATCATTATCTCTCCCAGTGAGGACTCCGCTTTTTCTCCTCTTCTTGCATTGTGGGGGGTTTGGGGATTGCGTAATTATCCATCTTGCTGGACTGGGGGACACCCAGGCCTTTTAGCTTACCCATTCCACCAACGGTTACTCTTGGGAGGGTCTCTGCTTCTTCCCCGGACCCAGAGGAGCTAACACCTCTTCTCCTTTGGTGTGGGGTATCAGATGTTCTAGCAGTTGTCTCTTGTTTAGGGGAGGGTAAGTAGTGGATCTAAATTGACTGCCTTAGTCGGGCCCTGTTTCCTGTTTGGTTGCTCCACCAGTTCTTCTGGCCGCCCCCGCTTTATCTTGTTTTGTGCCTTAACCGTTCTCTTTCTTGTTACTGCCCTTCTCACCCTCACTCCTTGGATTTCACTGCTTCTTTCCCTTCCACTGGGTTGCTTCTCTACTGTGTTAACCGCCTGCTCCTTTCCATTCAGGGCGTGGCCATGTCCGTCTGTCGGCCTCCTCGTTATGCGAGTTTAGGACTCAATCTCGCTTTGTGCCCAGCCATGGTCACTGCTAATCATTTCGTGAGTCTCTACTCCTGGAATTGTTCTTGGGTGGCCCCCTCGCCCGTCCCTACTTTTTGTTTGCTCAGATCGCTTCCAGGCCGGGCGGGTGCAAGCGGCCTCCCCCGGTGCTCCAATGCATGCTGCAGCCCACCCGGCGCGCCCCGCTGGTCGTGTAAGCAGCCCACGCCCTTCGCACCCCGCCACTCTACCTTCACCTCACTGCAGCTGAGGGGCTCAGACGACAGGCTTAGTGCTATCTTCTCTGCTATCTGAGTTTATTTCCCTGATGTTTCTTCTGGACTCCCTTATTTCTCGTCCGGATCTTGGCGCGTCTCCATTCCGTTCCTTTTCCTCTGTTGTGCTGTGCGGCTGGGTCTACTCGTGACAATTACTGTTTGAGTTGCCCTGAAAAACGGCCCCCGGATGCTCCTGTCGTCTACCTTTCTTTTTTATCTTCGGTGCCTCATTTTGGGGTTGGCTACTGAGCGCATTCAATCAATCAATCAATCAATCAGGGGTTTGTATAGCGCGCTACTCACCCGTGAGGGTCTCAAGGCGCTGGGGGAGGGGGACGGCGGCTCCGGGTCAGTCGAAGAGCCAGGTTTTGAGGTCCTTCCTGAACGTGTGCAGGGTGGGGGAGCATCTGATGTTCACAGGGAGGTCGTTCCAGGCTTTCGCTGCGATGTAGGAGAAAGCTTTCCCACTGGTTCTCTTTCTGTGGATGCGGGGGACCTCTGCCAGGGCGAGGTCGGCGGAATGGAGGTTCCTCTTGGGTACGTGGAAGGATAGTCTCTCGTTGAGGTAGTCGGGTCCGATATTGTTGAGGGATTTGTAGACGTGGGTGAGGAGTTTGAAGGTGACCCTTTTCTCGACGGGGAGCCAGTGGAGGCCTCTTAGGTGTTGGGTCATGTGCTCATGGCGCGGGGTCCCGAGGACGAATCTGGCTGCAGCATTCTGGATGGTTTGTAGTTTGTGTAGAAGAGTTTTATTGATTCCGGTGTAGAGGGCGTTGCCGTAGTTACAGGGATCAATCCTTTTTCGTGGCGTAGCTCGGTTAGGACGGGGCCATCTTCTTTTGTGGCCAAGCCACGCCCCCAGAATGGGTTATTTTTAATAAAGCACCAACTGTAAAACTGCCAATCGTGTGCATGCATCTTGACATGTGTACATGCACGCAATCGACAAAAAGCATTGGAAAATCCAATAGCTCAGCCTTTTAGAGCCAAGACCCATTGGCTTTCAAAATTCTTGTTGGGGACTGGGACATATTTTTCATTATCAGTTTAGACCCAGAGCAAGAAAGAGAAAGGCAGAAAAGGGAGAATGAAGGCGAAAGAGAAAGACAGGAAAAGAGTGATTAAAGGACAAAACGGGGAGGAAAAAGAACCTTTAAAAGTGAGATAAAGAGACAGGTGTATGTTGTAGAAACAAAGATGCATGGAGTAAACTCAGGACTAATGCAAAAACAATTGATGCACAGAATGCAGAACAATGTCATACATTCACCCCAGTACAGAGATCTGGGCCTAAATCCATCGTTTTTTGCTCACCATGCCATTCCAGTTTGGACCCAGCCATATGCAAATCAGTCTTGACCCTGTGCCCAATGGGAACAGTCCAGCCCGAACTGCCAGGCCAGGTCCTCCCTGGACTGGAAACAAGCATCCTAGGACCGGTTTCGGGCTTTCAGCCCTCATCAACCAGGATAGCTTGACTCCAGTGGCATGGAGAGCACGTGACCCACGTCTGGGCATACCCGTCCCACTCGGGGTGACAAATGCAAAAACAACAATTGATGGACAGAATGCAGAACAATGTCATACATTCACCCCAGTACAGAGATCTGTGCCTAAATCCATCGTTTTTTTGCTCACCATGCCATTCCAGTTTGGGCCCAGCCATATGCAAATCAGTCTTCACCCTGTGCCCAATGGGAACAGTCCAGCCTGAACTGCCAGGCCAGGTCCTCCCTGGACTGGAAACAAGCATCCTAGGACCGGTTTCAGGCTTTCAGCCCTCATCAGCCAGGATAGCTTGACTCCAGTGGCATGGAGAGCACGGGACCCACGTCTGGGCATACCCGTCCCACTCGGGGTGACAAATGCAAAAACAACAATTGATGGACAGAATGCAGAACGATGTCATACATTCACCCCAGTACTTGCTCACTTTGCCACTGGATAGCCTGGCTGATGACGGCTGTAAGCCAGAAACCGGTCCCAGGATGCTTGTTTCCGGTCCAGGGAAGACATGGCTTGGCAGTTCGGGCTGGACTGTTCCCATGAGGCACAGGGTCAGACTGATTTGCATATGGCCATGTCTGAACTGGGGTGGTGGAGTGAGCTAAAGAATGATGATGGATTAAACCCAGATCAGTTGACTGGGGGTGAGTGCTTGCAATGTTCAACACTCCGTACATCATCCCCTTTGGTTTTGCTATGTAAACTCAGGACGAGACAGCTTTGGTATTTTGCAACCATTAGCATTCTCAGATCTGCACAGACTCACAAATTAAACTCTGACACCACTCCATACACCACACAGATAGCACACTAATCTCCCACAGTCAGCTAACACCAACAGTTCGTCCAGTTTAGAAATATTGCCATTGGCCGGATGTATCAAAGGGTTTTTCCAAAGTTGTGCCTGTGGCAAAATGCATTAGTGCATAGGGGGCCCTTATTCTCAACTACCTCATGCACATAGCAAATGGCTGTATGTCAGAAAAAAAATATTATACAAAAATATTGTAGCTTAAATATTGACTCTCAAACATTATTGTGTAGATGAGTAAATATAGGTAAATAAAGATATGCTAATCTTGACTCCACTGCTAGGTACCTTGAAAATATATATATAGATTTTTTCAAGGTACTTATATGTGGAGTTAAGTTCTACCTAAACTTACCTATCTAGTCTTCTTTTTATTATATTTTTTGTAGTCAAACACCACGATATTTTGTTTAACAATATTCTGACAAGGATATTGTGTTAGAAAACCATATCAATCAACCCGGATGGCACCTATTGGAATTAGAGATCTCTGTTCACATGCATCAAGCACACTTACCCACTATGTCACACATACAACCAAATCATGGACAGGGAAACAGTAAATGAATCCCACCGCAATACTGATGACTTAGTGCAAAGAACCATAAAACATACTCTGACCTGAGACAGTCTGTTTGAAGGTATTGGAGCTTTGACATTACTGTGCATACATACTAATGGCGTGACATGACATAATTGTGATAGCGCGCCCATAGGCGAGACCTTTTGGCTTTGCCAGTGCTTGTGTTAATTTATCGATCTCTCTTGGATAGGTTAAAAAAAAAAAGGTCCTATTTTCATTTTGTAGCCGCACATGCATAATAGAGCATGCATGTACCTTCAAAATGGCACGCCTGTGTCAGTGAGCCTTCTTGTTTACTTCTTTGTTGATTTGTTTAGATTTTTGTCACACTGCAAAGCAGCTTGCCATCTTGTACATCATGGCTAAAAGGCTTTGACAAAACCAATAGGTCACAATGGAGACTTTTCCAATGCTTACCATATACTGCTGCGGTTTTATGAACATAATGCCGCAACTAAACTCATTTTTATTAAAAATTAAGACAACTTTGGAATAAAACTGTGCAAAGTATTCAGGTTATTCATAAAAACTTCCTTGCAGGAGATTACTGTACGAAAAGTAGGATTTTCTGCAGTTTTCTTATACAGAAAAATATTTGAGCAGATTTGTTTCTAGGGGTGGATGGAACTCGCAGAGTTACCTAAAAACTCAGTGAGATTCTGTGGAGATACACGAGTGGTGGAATTTTGGCACATCGCACTGATTTTTAACGCCAGGAGCTTGTTCTGTGCTGCAACATCAGTGCAAACGGCAGCACACAGTGCACTAGTGGGCGCTGCTTCTTTCTACTGCTTGAGTACATTTTCTACTTGAGCAGCAGCTTTCTCAATGCGAACGGTAGCGACCGGCCGCAACCACCTGTGTTGAGAAATCTCGCCGGGAGGCGTTCTAGCGCTCGAAAATCGAGCTAGGGGACGCAAGCTTGTGCTCACCAACTTAATGTTGATGAGCCGTGTGTGAGGAAAAACTCTGCCACGCAACAGTTGACAGAGGTTTGCTGGAACTCCAATGGGCAAAACTCTGCCGGCAGACCGGAATTTTTCACCCACCCTAATTTTTTTACCCAACTTAATTTTTAAACTTCACAAAGAAAGAGTGTGCAAAGTTTCACAACTTCATACCCAGGAATGATAAGACGAAAGAGGGAACTGAAAAAGGAACCATGCATTAAGAACTCCTGCTGCATGCATGATAATTGACTAAGTGCAGATAAATAAGAATGGACCCCCCCCATAATGGACATTATGCCTCAATGCATTGTGGGTAAATCTGCTGAGAACACGAATCGTTCCATCACACAGATTTTAAGCGGCCCTGAAGAAATGTTCTAATGCTTTTTTTGGCTCTTTCTGCGTCGTCCTGGAGTAAGCACTCAATATATTTAATAAATGATGAATTAATATGTCCTTATAACCTCTCAGAGGAAGAGTCTGTTTTCAGTGGTGGCAGAAGATCAATGAGTATCCGGCTGCTTTCAGCTATCCAGTTTTAATTAGAGGAACAGTTCAAAGAGTGGTGCTTGTAACTAGAAAGGGAGACATCTTCAAAATGCCAGCAAAATTCGTGAAATTTCTGAACTTCGTGTTCTGCAAAATTTGTGAAAGTCTTAAAAATTTTGCAATATGTGATTTTGCATACTTTTTTCTTCTGACCAGAGTGTGTACCTCACATTAAAAAGTCTTCCAAGATCCCAGCAAGAGACTGGTTCGCACAGAAAATGTCTCGATGAACAATCAATTCTGCTCAAACTGATTGCGTGCAGGTATCTTCAGAAATGTTTGTGTGCACAGGTAAACAAAAATGTGACACGAGGTACCGGAAAACCTTGGGACATATTTACAAGGGGATTGTGCCACCGGAGCATCACTTCTTACGACGCTTGGGTGGCGCAATGCCATGCACCATATTTACAAAGCGGTGTTAAGCCACTTTGCAAATATCGTACCCTTTCACGTAGGTATCTGCGTAAAAGGGGCGTGCAATGGGAGTTCCTGTGGGCGTTCCACCGCAACACCCATTGCTTTTTGACACAGCCCCAGATTTGCAAAGATGTGTAAATCTGAGGCAGAGCTAAACACTAAAACCATGCAATAGCAGGTGTTCGAGTGGCTCAACAAGGAGAAATACTTGTATTTCTCCTCATTTTTGCTCTTTCCATGTGTGCAGCAGAAATCGCCTTTAATGATTGTTTATGGGCAGGAAAGTGCCCCTTCCTGCACATAAACAATCATCCCGGGAACGCAGGCACCCTTGCACCGTGGTGCAAGGGTGTCTGTGTTGGCGCTAGGCAGCTTTTTTTAGCGCCAGTTCAAGGGTAAACACAGGGGTTTGCGGTATTCTTGTAAATACGACGCATCCCTGCGTTTTTTGAAATGATGCAGTGCTAAATTGTCTTCAGCGCCATTTCTTTCTGAATATGCCCCCTTGTTTTGCAGCAAAAGTGTCATTTTGTGAAATTTGCATAACATTTTTTTTTAATTCAGCAAGAAAAAATGATGCGATTTCATACACCTCTAACAATTATCCTTCTATTGCAGCAATTTATTTGATGACTTGGAAGCTGGTGAGCACATATAAAATGTGCATCTGGTGACCCAAAATCATCTTTTATTGCACATCTTCTCAAAGCTAATTAGAGATTTATGAACCATGCAAAAAAAATTGGGGGGAATGGATGAGGTATTCGTACAGACAGGGCCTTCTGGCTAATAGGGGCGTACCTACCATTGGTGCAGCCGGCGCAGTGCACCTGGGCGCAGAGTCCTGAGGGGCTCATTGAACCATGATAATTGCTGTATTTTACTAAACCAACAGCAGTCATATGGGCCAATTTTCCTTGCTTGCACCAGGGCCCGTGCTTCCTTGCTACGCTACTGCTGGCTACTATGAGCACTTTGGTGTGAGGTACCCTGTATAGCTGTAAAAGGGTGTAAAAGACTATGAGAAATAGCCCCAAAACCTCAGTCCAAACTATTGCACTTATGGGCATATTCACAAAGAATGGTGCAGTGCGGCGCTGCAGGAAATTTACAGCGCCGCATCATTTAAAAAATGCTGGGATGCGTCGTATTCACAAGAATATGGCGCACCTCTATTTCCCCCTGCGCCAGTGCTAAAAAAAGCTGCCTAACGCCAAAACAGACATCCTTGCGCCATGGTATAGGGTGCCTGTGTTGCAGGGATGATTGTTTATGTGCAGGCAGGGACACATTTCTGCAGATAAACTTTCCAGCACATAGACAATCATTAAAGGCGATGTGCTCCTTCTATGTGTGCTGCAGAATACAGCACACATAGAAAGAGCAAAAACGAGGAGAACTAAAAGTATTTCTACTCGATGTGCCACGCTAACGCCTACTTTTCAGTGGCATTAGTTTTGGGCGCTGCCACAGATTTACACATCCTTGTAAATCTGGGGCAGCATCAAAAAGCAATGGGTGTGGTGTTGGAACGCCCACAGCAACACCCATTGCACATAGATATCTGCATGAAAGGGTACGATATTTACAAAGTGGCGTTAAGCCACGAAAAGTGGATTAACGCCGCTTTGTAAATATGGTGCAGGGAATTGCGCCACCGAAGCGTCGTAAAATGTGACGCCCCGGTGGCACAATCCCCTTGTAAATATGCCCCTTAGTGTTTCGAAACCGTCCCTGTGGACGAGTATAAGCCATAAAACCCCACCAGAGGGCGCTTTACTCAAACATCACTAGCAGTAGTCTTACATTTTCGTTTTCATGAACTCTTGTGAGGAATTCTAGTTAAAGTGCAAGCTGAGAGTTTTCTTGATCTGTGTAAAGGTCTTGGCCACAAAAGAGCTGCTGGCGAGACCTGTTACTAGGGAAACACTTCCTATTCTGGGGCCCTGCGGCCCGTTTCCTTTCAAGGGAGGTTCCTGTAAAACACCAAACACACATTTACTAACATGGTTACCGGCAACAAACAACTCATGAGCCGAAGGCAGGTTAGATTGATCGATGCTTGCTGGGATAAAAAGGATGATCTTGAAATCACCATAAGAGGAAGGGAAAGTGAGAGAGACGATGAAGGATTTCTAGAAGGAAACAGATAAAGGGGCACATGCATCAAGGTAGGCTTTTGCGATTCCTTAATTGCGATTATTAAGGAATCGCAATTAAGGAATCGCAAAAGCCTATGCATGTAGGAATCGCTATAAAAATAGCGATTCCTAAACATTCCTTAATTGCGACTCGCTAATTGCGAGTCGCAATTAAGGAATACCTCCCCATTAATTCCTATGGGCCTAGAGGCCCATAGGAATGAATGGGAAGACATTCTCAATTAGCGATTCGCAATTAGAGAATCGCAAATTGAGAAATGCAATTTCAAGGGTGCCAGGGTGTCAAAATGACACCCTGTTGCACCCTGAAATTGTGATGTGCACCCATGTTGCGCACACACATGCCCCAAGGGCATGTGTGTGTGTAACCTAAAACTTTAAAAAATGCATTTTAGAGCATTTTTCGAAGGTATTGCAAATTACAGACAAGTTTGATTTGTCTGTAATTTGCGGTCCCAAATAGCGAAATCGCTATTTGAAAGTGCTTCTAGCATTGCATTTAAGGAATCGCAAATTGCGATTCCTTAAATGCAATCGCAATTTAGGAATTCGCAATTAATTGCGAATTCTTAAATTACGCATAGGAAACACTTTCATGCATCTCCAAAGGCCAATTTGCGATCGCAAACGGCCGATTTTGCGATTCGCACCGTTTGCGATCGCAAAAACCTTTGATGCATGTGCCCCTTAGAGTCCTAGCATCCCCAGCAAATGAGGGAGATGGGTGCCTAAGTGAGATAGATTAGGAGCCTGGGTCGTCGCACAGCCTATCCATACTATCCTGGAATATAAATGGTTATAATAGAATAGCAAATCAGGATAGCTTCAAAAAGGCCATTGACAGCAATGAGATTATTTGTTTGCAGGAGACTTGGCTGTGCGACGAAACCCTAGTAATTGAGGGGTTTGCCCATCAGACAAAAGTTGCAAAAAAGAATTGTTTTGGTAGAACCTCAGGAGGGCAACTGAAAGATCTAAGATTGCCAGGAAGGTGGTACTTTTAGATGTAAAATGCAAATGGGTAATAGGATGTAGAGTACTGTTATCGAACCCAGACCATCGATCTGAAGGCAGTTATTGTAAATGTATACATCCAGAGGGGGTGGAGAGAACGATAATAAGGTTGAAATGGGAAAATTAAATGAGGATTTGTTAAATCTATCTGATAATTATCAAAAAGATGTATTGTTTGTGATGGGCGATTTCAACCACAAGCTAAACCCATGTAGGACCGACCAATGGTGCAAAGAATTGTTGATTTCACATAAAATTAGGGAAGCCTTATTTCCAAGGGGGGTTATGTCAGTATATGATGTGTCTCTAGGTCAAATGCTTGGCGCCTTGGGTTTGGTCTGTGCGAATGGCAGATTGGTCACGGATAGACCAGTAAAGCGCACTTTCAAGTCAGGCCAGCAACTCTGCCCAATAGACTATGTGTTTGTACATGCCTGGAACTTTGATCTAATTAAGCGCTTTGAGGTGGTGAATGTGGAAGGAAGTGATCATTACCCCCTGAAGATAGAAGTATATGGTATAAAGAAAAGACAAAGTGACACTGTGCTACAGGTCCACGTTGATTACCCAAGACGCCTTACAACTCGGATATCAGAGGACTTTATAGAAAAGCTAGCAGCCTTACAGCAGACACTTTCGTTGAAAAATGTTCCGAATTCTTATGCTACTGTCTGGTTCGAAAATATTATTAGGCAACTGGTGGAATGTATAAGGGTAAAAATTAAATTTAGAAAACCAGGGTGTGGGAGGAAAAACCAACTACAAAGTATAGAGAGGAAATGGTTCGACGAAGAATGTCGTAAAGCTAAAGCAAGCATCAGACAATGAGAAAGAAGACGTAGGGTAAAGTCCAATGTAGAATTGCTTTATAGCCTCCAGAAACAAAGGAGAACTTATAAAATGTATGGTAAGGAATAATAAAAGATCCTACAAAGAGAGCTGCTGGGTTAAATTGCTAACTGCGATAGAATCTAAAGATTTGAAAGGCTTCTGGAAATTGGTCCAAGAAAGCTCAGGGAAATCTTTAGGTTCCTTGAACTGTGTGGTACCAGAAGATGACTGGGTTACTTACCTGGGGGAAATTTATGGTAATTGGAAAAAAAATGAGGGATCAATCTCAAAATTATGGCTAGGAGTGAGGAAGGAAGTTAAGGATCAGTTTACCGCCAGCAAGGTTAAAAAAACTATATCTAATCTAACACTGACTTGAGCAGCTGGCCCAGATAACCTCCCGGCAGTGACCATAAAAAATAGGCCTGAGTGGTGGGCAGACTTTTTTTCAAAAATGTTCCTGGGGATACTTAATACAGGTATCATACCAGAAAACTGGAGAGGCGCAATTATAAGACCGATCCATAAAAAAGGAGACATAAATGCCCCAAAAAACTATAGATTAATCAATCTTATAGATATAGGTGAAAAAGTATTCGCCAAAATAATCTTGGAGAGGCTTAAGGAGTGGGCAGAAGTGAATCAGATTGTGCCCCGGAGCAGGGGGGTTTAAGGAGGGACATTCAACGGTCGACCACTGCTTTGCGCTCTGGTCCATTGCGCGGAAGTCCATTGAGCAGATTGGAAGTCTGTACTGCTGCTTCGTGGACTTCCGCGCAGCGTTTGATTTAGTGGACCGAGGGAAGCTGTGGGAGACGTTGATTGGTTATGACATCCCAAGAGACTTACTAAGTCTGATACAAGAACTTCATACTTCCAACTGGGCGCAAGTAATTCTAGACACAGAGGGGAGCCTGTCTCAGAAAATACAGATTGGAAATGGGCTGAGACAGGGGTGTGTATTGGCCCCCCTATTATTTTCCCTATTCATTGCAGATTTACCCTCAGTTTTAGGCAAAGAAAGGGGGGCCAGCCCAAAGGTAGATGGGAAACACATCTCTTATCTATTATATGCGGATGATCTAGTAATAGTAGACCAAACAGAGATTGGGCTACAAAGAAAGCTGAACAGTTTTAACAAATATTGTGGGCATAAAAACTCATAGTGAACATGGACAAAACAAAGATCATGAGATTTGGAAGAAGGAAAATAAGGTTCAGTTGGTACTTGGGTTCCACAAAGTTGGAAATAGTAGATGAATACAGGTACCTGGGCATGTGGTTTCAGAAAAATATGAACTGGTCTACCCACCTCGAAGCGTTGAAAGTAAGGACATCAGCTTCGGTTAGTGGTTTAAAGAAATTTAACGGAGTATACGGGGAATAGTCGGACTGACCGGTGTTAAAAGCATATACATCTATGGTTCCACCGCAGTTCCTATATGGAGCCGAACTACTATACTAGAGTGGGAAAAATGGATGGGATGGAGAAGAGGGAAAACCCCTGAAAAACGTATTATCTTTGCCCAAATCCTCAATGGTGCAAGCGGCGAGGCTAGAAACAGGTATCACCTCTTGGAAAATAATGGCCTGCATGTCCCTAGTAAGATTCTGGCAGCGCCAGGGACTAGGTGAGGATAATAAAGTCTTGCAGTGGTGCAGAAATGAGATATTGATGAGTGATCTAACATGGGCAAAAGGGGTAAGAAAAACTCTGATAAAAGCTTGTACAATGATGAGGCTTAAGATTAGCCCCCTGTCCCTACAAATTGAGGCTGAGAGGAGGGAACTTAGGTCTCTGGGCAAAGAAACTTCTCGAGTCCAGGATCAGGAGTACCTCAGGAGAAAAAAATCAGTATGTTTTATGGCTACTTCATGGCAAAATTAATTCAATTTCTCCTACATCGATAGATTACCCTGCCGACGACTGAGAAGAGAAGTTTTAAAGCTGAGAATTGGTGTCAATCCCTGATACTCCAATAATGGAGTAAAAAGAGTAATGATCAATAGCAATGGGAAATGTAACTGTTCGCTGGGGACAACGTGTGATATTGTACACATTTTATTGGATTGCCAAATGGTTTTAGATATACGGAAAGAGATTTTACGCCCAATTTTTAAAAAGTATAGCATAAAAAACAGGGCACAGGGAGCAGAACTTTTACTAGAAATGAGGAATTTCGATATAGCCTGTGCTCTGGGGAGGTTTATTCAAAAAGTAAAATAATTTTTGAAATGTGACTAGCATCCTAAAGCTCGCCTGTTTGCAGGATATGTGTAGGATATATGGTTGAAAAAAGGATTAATGTTCTTACCCTGGAATCGTATTCAACAAGCCAAAGAATTTGAAATGGGCCCAATAATGAATTCTTGCCTTAATTTATGATACGTGTTAGGATATGTTTTATGGTTTGTAGTCAAGAACGAACAATTTTAACTTGAATTTTATGTGTTTTATTGTGTAATTTGTGATTTTTTAAGCATTTTATATGTTTAAGGACTGTATAGTCCAAATAAACTTTGTTTTGAACTGAACTGAACTCATGAGCAGAGGCAACAGGTACAAGCTGCCTGGGGGTGGCCAGGAGCTGCCCAGAGCGGGCACCTGAAGCCACCTTGTCAGGTGAGCTGGCCCTGCCTGACCATCCCAGTGCAGCGCTGCGAGCCTGCCGTGGACTTCTCAGCACACAGCAGGGGCGGCCAGTGGATGAGACCCCAGGAGGGTCCTCCCATGAAGAGCTGGCTCAGCAGAATGGGGGCCCTGGACACCTCCCCCTGAAATCTGGACTAGAAAGGATCCATCTTATTAGTAGAGTGTGTCTAAATTATTCGTGTGAAGAGCCGAGTCACGGTTCTGCGACTGCTTTCTTAGGGGCAACGTTGGGGTGCTGAGTGATATATACTTCCGTAAATAAACAGGCATTTTTCACGCGTGTGTTGTCCTGCATGATAAGAAGAATGCTCCACATGGTGCCCTGTATCCATCACTCCATCATGGTATGCGCCCTGAAGTCCTGACATGTGTCCCACAGAAGAGACATCCTTTTCACGCACACAGCAGTGTGTATGCACCAGGCGGTGTCCCTGCTGCACAGGCCTGAACCTATCCTTTTCATGCACAGCCGTGCGGGTACTCCAATGTCACTGCTGTTCAGGCACGCACCTCTCTTGTTCACACACAGCTGATTGTCGTGTAGTTTCCACCTTACGGTAGGAACTGCATGTTTGTGGACAGCATAACTATTGGGATGGTGCCAAATTGACTCTATGCACCCCCCTCAGGATATGTTGTCCTATAGGCCAGCTAGCTCACAGTGCCACCATGAGTACCTCTAAACCTAGGCAGGTAGCAAATAGTTTTGGCAACCACTGAACATGACAACCCTGATCCCCCAGGAATCATGGAAACAGATCTGGAACCCTTTTGCTCAGTCACTCGTGCACTCTTATTCTCAGAGAAATATACAAGGAATGCACACGGGGCCGTTTTTAATATTTATTGAAACAACATGATTCTTGTATAAAATATATGTGCTGCAATGATCAATAGACAGAGGCAGATAAGCATTATTAGAAGTACTAGGACAGTGAACAGAATAAAAAGTATCACAATTGTGCTAAAGCAATGTACATATGCATGCACATAACACAATATAGAAAGCTGGTGTACTCCTACTATGCAGTCCCTAACCTAAGTGTCTACGGCGTGTATGTGTGTGTTCTGCCAGGAATCCCCGTACTGGATGATCCAACCCCAGTTACCTGAAGGGAAAGAATGTAAGTCCCCGTCTTGGTCACAAGCTGGACACCCTTCCCAGAGATAGCATCAAGCTGCTGGGCCAAAGCTTCAGCGTGTAGAGACCTCGCCAATGACAGCAAAGCGCTCCTCTAACTAAACCTGGAAATGCTTGTTTATTTATAATGAAAAGCATCCTTGCGAGTCCTTAGGCAAGTGAGCATTGTTATGGTCTATAGATAGACGTGTCGCCTCGTGGATGAAGAATAGAACAACATTTGCACAATGTGTGTCGAGGCCTTGTACATGAAGTTCAAGGAGTCGTGATAATGTTCTCGCAGAGTGGAATCTGTAAGTACAGCAGTTTCAGAGAAACTAATCCAGCATTGTCACACACGCAAATGTGTGTAAAATGTTATTGCGTGAAAAGGCAAGGTAACTTAAACATGTTCATAGTGAAAGATGGCAGCGTTTCTACATGGAACCTAACTAAGACACATGACATGAGTGCCTGGGCTAGGCAATACCATTGCTGCACAAACACGCGTCTCTCTTGTTAATGAACATCCATGTGCACTGTCCACATAATGTTACTACTGCAAAGGCATGCACCTCTCTGGTTTATATCCTGCTGTGTGCGTGCTCCTGTCACTGCTCCATACACATGAAGTTTTTTTGTCCATTCACAGCTGTGCGTGTACTTGATTGTCACTGCTGCAGAGGCCTGCACCTCTTATTCGTGTGCAGCTGTGAGCTTGCTTCGGTGACACTGCTGTATATCCATGGACCTCTCTAGTTCATGCACAGCTGGGTGTGTGCTCCAATGTCACTTCTGCACAAGTCTGCAAGTCTCTTGTTCACGCAAAGCCGTGCGCGTGCTTCAGTGACTGCTGCACAAGCCTGCACCTCTCTTGTTCGTGAGTGCTTCAGTGACACTGCTGAATATGCATGCACGCTCTAGTTCATGCACAGCTTTGCGTGTACTCCAATACCACTATTGCACAGGCATGCACCTCTGTTGTTCAAGCACAGCTGTGAGTGTGCTCCAATGTTACTGCTGCACAGGCCTGCACCTCTCTACTTCACACACAGCTGTGTGCGTGCTCCAATGTGTCTGCTGCACAGGCCTGCACTTCTCCAGTTCACACAAAGCTGTGAGCGTGCTGCAGTGACACTGCTTTATATGCAAGCACCACTCTTGTTCATGAACAGCTGTGGGCATGCTCTTGCCACTGTGTTTTACACAAGCAGTTCTCTCGTTCACTCACACACAACTGTGCGCATACTGCTGATGACGTCAGTGCTACACATGCATGCACCTCTCTTGTCAATGCACAGCCATGGGAGCCAGGTTCAACATATTTTTGGTGGGGCTCAAGTCATGCGAACAGTTCCATGAATGCGAAATGCTGAGTGTGCATCGAAGCATGTGTTGTGTTCCCTGAATGTATGGCCACAAGAACGACAAGACACCGGTCAGTGTGGAGAACCTTTTATTCTTCTTCAGCCTCTGACTCGTACTGCTGCTCCCACATACTTTTTAGGTCTCGCATAGCATTGCAGCGCAACGCGCTGTTCGCTTTGCGAGGCATGCAGTATACAGTATAGCAGGGGGAAGCTCCGCCCACTTTCCGGCCATAATTTTGATTGGCTTCAATCATAAATTCTGCATTGTGATTGGTTTTTTGGCTTGTTAGTCCCGCCTCCTGACGGCCATGTCGTCATTTTTGTTCTTCCGAGGATATCAGCCCCTTTACTTAAAAATCCGTTTTGTTTCCCTGCCTTTCCCCGTTCCCTCCCGCAGTCCGTAACTTCTTGGACCACAACCACTCCCCCACCCGCTTCCGTTCGTGCCTTCTTTCATGCCCGCACTTCTGTTTAAAATGCAATAGGTATCGTGTAAATACAAGTCCTATTGCATTTGTAAATGCTTGTTTTCTCCTGTGATTGGCTGAGTGAATTCGCACTCTATTTTGCCTGACCTGTCCAGACTCACACGGCTCCGTTACCCGGAAGCGGAAGCGCGGCTGTGAGAAGGGTCAATGTCAGCAGCAGCATGGTAGCAGTAGCGATCGAAGCCAGAAGAGATCGAGCGCATAGACCCCGGACGCAAGCATTGAGCAGCGCACCAAAATAAGCAAGCCGGCTGTAGGGGAGCCCCGCACCGTACCGATCCCAGGCTCACGCTGCTCCGGGGAGTGGCTACTCTGCACTACCGTCATGCACAGCACCTGATCCTCCAAAACCTACGCTTCCTTTTCTACGACCCCGCGGTGTGCGGGATCCGCATGTTGTTACTTTCCTCTTGCCCCTTTAACTCTATTCTCTCTGCATTCGCTGCCCAAGAACTGCGCCTGCGGCACCATGTTCACGCAAATGGCCTCGGAAATGCGAGACGAGAATCAAGAGAACGTGCAGCCGGGCAAGAACAGGGCTACCTTGGGCACCGCCGGCGGACGCGTTGTGCTGGGCGTGTTGCAGAATAACCGCGTGGCCAGGGTGCAACCTCAAAGGAGCAGCCGGCAGCAGCCCCAGCAGGTCAGTATCAGTACTTCCTTGATTAAGGGATCCTGTCCAGGCTGTACGACCCCACTTTAGTCTACTCTACCATGGGGCGCGGCAGAAGGAACCCCCAGTGCCATCGAAGGGTTGTCGGATAGGCCGAGGTTCTCTCCGTACTAAGCATTGTTCCCGTGCCACCCATTAATAATGTCTTGATAATGCGTCCAATCCACCATCTGTGTGTGTATGTATATATTGCGACCGGTGCGTGTACCCAAGAAGCTAGATCCCGGTGTTCGCTAGTTAGCGTAAAGGTAGACTGGTGGTTTGATCCGTCTGACCTTGGCCTATTTCATGGGACGTGGCCCCATTCTGCACTGTGCAGGCCGGGCGCACTGCTCCTGTAGTTCAATTAACAACCAGCTGCTGCGTCGCTTTTGGCGGACACAGCCGTCTGGCTTGCATTGTCCCCGGGCCTTCCGCGCTAACAAGCGCGTTTTGTATCTCGTCATTATAGGGAAGCGGAGTCTCTGCACACATTTTCGATTCCGACACTCTTGCATCCTGGTACGTTTCTCTATCCCCTCAATGCACAGCAGTCAATTCCTTATTTTAACTATAAGAATCATGCACGTGTGCCTATTCCGGCTGGCGACTATCTAAAAGGCATGGCCTAGCAAACTACTACTCATGTAACTATTCTTACCTTCCAACCACATGCAGCGTTTTAAGACGATAGCATAACACCTGCTTGTACCGCCTGGCTACAAAAGTATTTCTTCAGCAGGTGTGCTCTTACGTTGCCATAAGTGCCTAAAAGTCTCAATTAGCCCAAATGTTTTATTTACTCCGTCCCACCCAAGAAACTGATACCACTACACGGATGGTAGACATCTGAACGCAGAGCTGTCACTCCTGCGCTATAATCGTAACTAGAGCTGTGCGTTCGTAATGATAGAAGCGAAAGCTGCTGCTCCTCTAACAATAACCAATTACGCAGAGCCCAGACGGCGAGATCATGTCTGCCGAAGCTGAGCCCCCTCCAGCGCACTCCCGCCTGGCGCAGTGCCTCTCTGCCCTGTCGTAAGGACTCTGTTCCTTCCTCATCGTGCTGGTTAACAAGGTGGTGCTAACTTCTTACAGGTGAGGAGAAAGGGCGGCGCCCACTGTTAGAACTGGGGGTCTCTAGTTGGCAGAGGTAGGTACCTTTGTCCAAATAGGGACCCTTGCTTCTAGTCAGGGTAAGGGGGTACACGCCTGAAATAACCCCTGCTCACCCCCTTGGTAGCTTGGCACAAGCAGACAGGTTAGTTCAGAGGCAGTGTGTAAAGCATTTGTGAACACATACAGTAATCCAGTGACAACACTACAAATGGACACCACACAGGTTGTATTATAAAAATAAGTATCTTTTATATAGATTTACCACAAGACCATAAACGACAAAAATAATCCACAATACTGTACTTTAAAGATGATAGAATTAGCTTGAGTCTCTTAAAATGGAAATGCGACACTTTGAGTTCAATGAACCTGAAATGCGTAACGCGATACAACAAAAATGGTGCAGGGAAGGTGATGCGGTAGTCCCTTACACGCAAGGACGGTGATGCATTGAAGATCTGGTGCAAAGAAACAAAAGTGGCGTCTTCTTGATGTTGCGACAACGAAGGGGTGATGCGTGCACGCCCGACGGCCGTGCGGCGATTTAGATGAATCTTTGGAGCCGCGACAGGCCCTCCGACACGCTTCCCATGCGATGCGGCGGCGTCTGATGCGAGGTCGACGATCTTCTCCTGGGATGCGGGGCGCCTCGTGTTGCGATGCGTCGGCATCTGATGCGAGGTCGATACTCTGCCCCGGGGATGCGACGGCGTCTGCTGCGACGGCAACACTTTTCTCCGGTGCTGCGAGGCGCTTCGAAGGATGCGAGGGTGTCAGCGGCGCGCTTCTTCGGGGATGCGCCAGCGTCTGCTGCAACGTCGACACTCTTCTCCGGCGATGCAAGAAGCAGCGGCTGCGGCGACACGCTTCTTCGTCTTGAGTCGCGCTTCCAGCTCCCAGCGACACGCAAGTGTGTCAGAAGGTCCAAATTCCCAGCAAGGGAATATAGGGGAGCTGGTGGGTGAAGTCTGTTGTCCCTGAGACTTCAGCAGGAGGCAAGCTCTGAAATCAAGCCCTTGGAGATCCTTCACAAGTTGATGAAAGTACACACAAAGTTCCCTTCTCCTTTCTTTGGCAGTCAGGCAACCACTGCAGGCAGATCCCTCTAGCTTAGGGATAGTCTTCTCCTCAGTTTCTTCTTGGTTCCGCTCCTCAGCAAAGGTTTCTTCTTGTTTCCCAAAAGTGATCTAATTTCCTAGGGGTCTGGGTCCCCTTTTTATACACCTTTTCTCTTTGTTCTCTGAAGGCAGAGAGGCCTTTGCCTAGTCCAAAACCAGTTCTGGTCAGTCCTGGAGCACTTTGTTTACAGGACTCCTTCTTTCCTTTCAGAATGTGGGGCAGAGTGCTCAGCCGCCCGGCAGGAGGTGGAGCCAGCATTGTGGAAGGCAGGCAAAGCCCTACTCAGACCCAGGTGCAACTCCTCCCTCCACTCTGGATGCAGATCTCTCTATTCAGCCCTGTGCTGACTCACCCTGTCTCCTGGAGTCCCCCAGCCCCTGTCACTCACAAACCCAGACAAGGAATACACAACCTAGCAGGGGCAGGCTTGGATAGTTAGGCAAGAAAATACCTACTTTCTAAAAGTGGTATTTTCAAACACAGAATGTTAAAACCAACTTCACTAAAAGATGTATTTTATCATCCTGAGTTCAGGCATACTAAATTCGTTTTTCTACCATGTTCCCTGGGTCAGTTAGGATTATAAGGTGTAATAATCAAAACTGCCCAGTCTGGCCTATGGGGAACAGGTAGCCTTGCAATAGTGAAAAACGAAAATGGCTGTAATTCACTATTAGGGCATGCCACACACACCAGGGCATGTCCTACCTTATACTTACAATGCACCCTGCCCTTGGGCCTACCATAGGGGTGTCTGATATGAAGAAAAGGGAAGGTTTAGGGACTGGTAAGTGGGTGCACTCACCAAGTCGACATGGCAGCCCTAGGCTGCACACAGGCTCTGCAATGGCAGGCCTGAGACACACTTTACAAGCTGCTTCTGTGGGTGGCACAACCAGTGCTGCAAGCCCACCAGCAGCATTGGATTTACAAGCCCTGGGCACACTCAGTGCACTGTACTAGGGACTGACAAGTAAACCAATCATCCAATCATGGAGTCACTAATACATACATCAATTTACAAATAGGGAGAGCATATGCACTTTAGCACTGATCAGCAGTGGTAAAGTGCCCAGAGTCATAAAACAGCCAACAACAGGTCAGAAAAAATATAGGAGGAAGGCAAAAAGTTTAGGGATGACCCTGCAAAAAGGGCCAAGTCCAACACAACCCCTTCCAGCCAAAAACACAGGGGAGACCAATCACTACCCTGATGGGCTTCCCTGCTTTGGGCGATAGAACCTGGACCCTGGCCCACAACAGCAGTGGCATATTCCAGTTCCACGCCAATCTGAACCTATTTGGATCCCTCTGTCCATACTCTCAGGGCCCACCAAGCTACCCCATGGGGAACCCTTCTCCTCACCTGTGGACACCATCTGTGCAGCACCTAACCTTAACTTGCTCACAGGTGTGTCCCAACAGACAGACAGCAAGCCACAGTGGCCACTGACAGTGGTCAGGGATGAGACCCAGGCCTTATGCCTCTCAGGGCTCTCAAACCTCTGTGGCATCAGAGAGCGGGGGGCAGTAGCCCCAGGTGCTTGGCACCCTTTGTCCACTCTCCCTCCTGTCAGGTCAGGTATGACATCCTGACACTGACCTACCAGCCCCGGCCTGTACCCGGCGGCTGGACTGGAGACTGGGGTGGGCTTTCCCACACCCGGTCCTCCTCCTTGGGGCTCTGTACCCTCCCACCTGGAGCGGTACCCCCTTCCAGAATTGCCAGGGCACCTCTGGCAGGTGTCCTGCACCATTCGCCCACCAGTTCAGGGGTTCTATCCTGCAACTGGGCGTCCAGGTCAGGGGGGACACCCTGAACCTGGTCCTCCAATCTAGGGTCTAAACCCTCCAGTTGAACCGGGGTCAGAGGCGAGGACTCCCTCCCTCTGCACCCCCTTCCAGAGTACTGCTCCCTCCGATGAGGAGCGGTACCCCCAGAAGACAAACCGATCAGGACACTGTTTACAGTTGTCCCACCCTCCAGGTCAGACAACACCTGAACCTGGCTTCCCAACCCAGGGTCTGTACCCTTAGGCTGGACCTGTGCCTGGCAACCCAGGACTTACGGGAGGGTAAACCAACCCCCCCCCCCAAGGGAAACACACTCCTCTAGAGTTGTGTAAGAATCTGCCTGGCGCACCAGGACTTCCTGGGGAGCACGCATGCCCCCACAGAGGGTAACACATCTCTCATGTGTTGTGTGATAGTCTGCCTATCGCAGATCTCCCGACCCCTGTCCATCTGACAGTGCGTGAAGATCCCCCAGGACAGAAGTGGTGTCACCATGGTCATTCACTGGTGACTCAGCCCTTCTGGCTGGTCTCTGACCCACTGGTTCTTCCACTGGGGACTCTCTCCCCCTCTCCCCCTCTCACCCCTCACTCTGGACTTCTGCACCCTCCCAAGTGGAGCGGCACCGCCAGACACCAGAAACACTGGAGCTCCATTTACAGATGCTCCAGGTTCTCTAAACACTAGGAGATCCTCCTCAACCGGCGGCCCATCAGGGCAGCCTAGGCTCCCTACCTGGTGTTCCCTTAAAGAACCATCCAGGCTCTGAGACTGGGTTTCGGGCACCTTGGGACACGCAGCCCCACACTCACTCCTTCTCCACTGAGACAGGACGTAAGTCCCTACACCCCTCCCACTACCACGGGACCTAGCTGGGCTCCACTGAACCTCTCCCACCACTCTGGGTTGGAAGACACCTGAGCCACTCCTCTTAGGGTCACTCCCTAATGCCTCTCCAGACCCTCTGGAATCCACCAAAAGGTCTGCCTCCATTGTGAGCTCCCTGGGGTCAGAGAACTCACACTCCAACAGGTGTTGGCATAGCTCTGGAAAATAGGGACTTACAATATGCTCTCCCACAATTGGATCACACAGCCCCCTACAAGGGTTAACCAAACTATCCTTCACCTCACCATCCAGTGCCTTGCACACGTACTCCACACCATTCTCCTGGGATTGGCAAGACAGTATCTGACTGTCTCTGTCACTTAACCAACACTCTTCTGGGCGGTCTCCACACTCACACATCAGGACTTCAACCATGGGGGAACCCCTCTCCCTGCACCTCTCATCTAGAGTCAGTAGAGTGTCCCTCCCACCTCTAGGACTATGAACCCCTGTGCCAGTTCCCCAATCCACCTCAGGGACACTGCGCACCACTGGAGCTACCTCATATCCTGGAACCTCCTGGTGTATATTAACCTCCTCCTTCAAGTCAGGCGCCACATCTCTGGGTGTGTGTACTACTCCCTCAGCACTAGATAACATAATTTTGCTTCCACCATCTGAGCTGGACTCCCCCTCCAACTCAGCAAAGCTCACTCTCTGAGCTACACACATTTCTTGTTGCTGGGCTGAGACACTCATGGCCTCCAGCCTCTTAAGCTTTAAATCAAGCTCCCTCATTCTCAACTCATGCTCCTGATCCATTCTTTTCTCTTCTAAGGCCAACTTTCTAGATTGCAATTCAAATTCCACCTGCCCCTCTAACTTGAGCTTGGTCAGCTCCATCTCATGCATCCTACTCTTTTCTCTGTCCTCCAGCTCCTCTGGGGACAGACCTTGGGCAGAAACCCTGCTACCCGCTGGGGAAGTTACTCTCCTCCCCCAATCATAATCAACAGATGCTCTGGATGTTGCTGTATCCATGGTGATTAAACTTGGCAGTTTTTAGCAAACATAGAAAGTCCCAGAAAAGAATATCTACCAAAAGTATGTGGTTGCATTTTGGTCTGCACTCACTAGGTAGTGTTCACCAATCACTGTACATGAGTCACAAATGCAAGTCCAGAATCCTCACCGCTGACCACCAATGTCAGAACTGGGGGTCTCTAGTTGGCAGAGGTAGGTACCTTTGTCCAAATAGGGACCCTTGCTTCTAGTCAGGGTAAGGGGTACACTCCTGAAATAACCCCTGCTCACCCCTTGGTAGCTTGGCACGAGCAGACAGGCTTAGTTCAGAGGCAGTGTGTAAAGCATTTGTGAACACATACAGTAATCCAGTGACAACACTACAAATGGACACCACACAGGTTGTATTATAAAAATAAGTATCTTTTATATAGATTTACCACAAGACCATAAACGACAAAAATAATCCACAATACTGTACTTTAAAGATGGTAGAATTAGCTTCAGTCTCTTAAAATGGAAATGCGAAACTTTGAGTTCAATGAACCTGAGATGCGTAACGCGATAGAACAAAAAGTGTTGCAGGGAAGGTGATGCGGTAGTTCCTTACACGCAAGGACGGTGATGCGTTGAAGATCTGGTGCAAAGAAACAAAAGTGGCGTCTTCTTGATGTTGCGACAACGAAGGGGTGATGCGTGCACGCCCGACGGCCGTGCGGCGATTTCGATGAATCTTTGGAGCCGCGACAGGCCCTGCGACACGCATCCCTGGCGATGCGACGGCGTCTGATGCGAGGTCGACGATCTTCTCCTGGGATGCGGGGCGCCTCGTGTTGCGATGCGTCGGCGTCTGATGCGAGGTCGATGCTCTGCCCCGGGGATGCGACGCGTCTGCTGCGAAGGCGACACTTTTCTCTGGTGCTGCGAGGCGCTTCGAAGGATGCGAGGGTGTCAGCGGCGCGCTTCTTCGGGGATGCGCCGGCGTCTGCTGCGACGTCGACACTCTTCTCCGGCGATGCGAGAAGCAGCGGCTGCGGCGACACGCTTCTTCATCTTGAGTCGCGCTTCCAGCTCCCAGCGACACGCAAGTGTGTCAGAATGTCCAAATTCCCAGCAAGGGAATACAGGGTAGCTGGTGGATGAAGTCTGTTGTCCCTGAGACTTCAGCAGGAAGCAAGCTCTGAAAGCAAGCCCTTGGAGATCCTTCACAAGTTGATGAAAGTACACACAAAGTTCCCTTCTCCTTTCTTTGGCAGTCAGGCAACCACTGCAGGCAGATCCCTCTAGCTTAGGGATAGTCTTCTCCTCAGTTTCTTCTTGGTTCCGCTCCTCAGCAAAGGTTTCTTCTTGTTTCCCAAAAGTGATCTAATTTCCTAGGGGTCTGGGTCCCCTTTTTATACACCTTTTCTCTTTGTTCTCTGGAGGCAGAGAGGCCTTTGCTTAGTCCAAAACCAGTTCTGGTCAGTCCTGGAGCACTTTGTTTACAGGACTCCTTCTTTCCTTTCAGAATGTGGGGCAGAGTGCTCAGCCGCCCGGCAGGAGGTGGAGCCAGCATTGTGGAAGGCAGGCACAGCCCTATTCAGACCCAGGTGCAACTCCTCCCTCCACTCTGGATGCAGATCTCTCTATTCAGCCCTGTGCTGACTCACCCTGTCTCCTGGAGTCCCCCAGCCCCTGTCACTCACAAACCCAGACAAGGAATACACAACCTAGCAGAGGCAGGCTTGGATAGTTAGGCAAGAAAATACCTACTTTCTAAAAGTGGTATTTTCAAACACAGAATGTTAAAACCAACTTCACTAAAAGATGTATTTTATCATCCTGAGTTCAGGCATACTAAATTCGTTTTTCTACCATGTTCCCTGGGTCAGTTAGGATTATAAGGTGTAATAATCAAAACTGCCCAGTTCTGGCCTATGGGGAACAGGTAGCCTTGCAATAGTGAAAAACGAAAATGGCTGTAATTCACTATTAGGACATGCCACACACACCAGGGCATGTCCTACCTTATACTTACAATGCACCCTGCCCTTGGGCCTACCATAGGGGTGTCTGATATGAAGAAAAGGGAAGTTTTAGGGACTGGTAAGTGGGTGCACTCACCAAGTCGACATGGCAGCCCTAGGCTGCACACAGGCTCTGCAATGGCAGGCCTGAGACACACTTTACAAGCTGCTTCTGTGGGTGGCACAACCAGTGCTGCAAGCCCAACAGCAGCATTGGATTTACAAGCCCTGGGCACACTCAGTGCACTGTACTAGGGACTGACAAGTAAACCAATCATCCAATCATGGAGTCACTAATACATACATCAATTTACAAATAGGGAGAGCATATGCACTTTAGCACTGATCAGCAGTGGTAAAGTGCCCAGAGTCATAAAACAGCCAACAACAGGTCAGAAAAAATATAGGAGGAAGGCAAAACGTTTAGGGATGACCCTGCAAAAAGGGCCAAGTCCAACACAACCCCTTCCAGCCAAAAACGCAGGGGAGACCAATCACTACCCTGATGGGCTTCCCTGCTTTGGGCGATAGAACCTGGACCCTGGCCCACAACAGCAGGGGCATATTCCAGTTCCACGCCAATCTGAACCTATTTGGATCCCTCTGTCCATACTCTCAGGGCCCACCAAGCTAACCCATGGGGAACCCTTCTCCTCACCTGTGGACACCATCTGTGCAGCACCTAACCTTAACTTGCTCACAGGTGTGTCCCAACAGACAGACAGCAAGCCACAGTGGCCACTGACAGTGGTCAGGGATGCGACCCAGGCCTTATGCCTCTCAGGGCTCTCAAACCTCTGTGGCGTCAGAGAGCCGGGGGCAGTAGCCCCAGGTGCTTGGCACCCTTTGTCCACTCTCCCTCCTGTCAGGTCAGGTATGATATCCTGACACTGACCTACCAGCCCCGGGCCTGTACCCGGCGGCTGGACTGGAGACTGGGGTGGGCTTTCCCACACCCGGTCCTCCTCCTTGGGGCTCTGTACCCTCCCACCTGTAGCGATACCCCCTTCCAGAATTGCCAGGGCACCTGTGGCAGGTGTCCTGCACCATTCGCCCACCAGTTCAGGGGTTCTATCCTGCAACTGGGCGTCCAGGTCAGGGGGGACACCCTCAACCTGGTCCTCCAATCTATGGTCTAAACCCTCCAGTTGAACCGGGGTCAGAGGCGAGGACTCCCTCCCTCTGCACACCCTTCCAGAGTACTGCCCCCTCCCATGAGGAGCGGTACCCCCAGAAGACAAACCGGTCAGGACACTGTTTACAGTTGTCCCACCCTCCAGGTCAGACAACACCTGAACCTGGCTTCCCAACCCAGGGTCTGTACCCTTAGGCTGGACCTGTGCCTGGCAACCCAGGACTTCCGGGAGGGTACACCAACCCCCCCCAAGGGAAACACACTCCTCTAGAGTTGTGTAAGAATCTGCCTGGCACACCAGGACTTCATGAGGGTAACACATCTCTCATGTGTTGTGTTATAGTCTGCCTGGCGCCAGTGGCGTAGCTAGGCACTCTGCCGCCCGTGGCGGTCCCTGCCTTTTGCCGCCGAGCGCCTAAGAGCCGGGGGGGGGGGGTGCTGGCGATAAATTCACCTGCCGCCCCGAATTCTCGTGCCGCCCGGGGCGTACCGCCCCCTCCGCCCCCCCCTTGCTACGCCAGTGCCTGGCGCAGATCTCCCGACCCCTGTCCATCTGACAGTGCGTGAAGATCCCCCAGGACAGAAGTGGTGTCACCATGGTCATTCACTGGTGACTCAGCCCTTCTGGCTGGTCCCTGACCCACTGGTTCTTCCACTGGGGACTCTCTCTCCCCCTCTCGCCCCTCACTCTGGACTTCTGCACCCTCCCAAGTGGAGCGGCACCGCCAGACACCAGAAACACTGGAGCTCCATTTACAGACGCTCCAGGTTCTCTAAACACTAGGAGATCCTCCTCAACCGGCGGCCCAACAGGGCAGCCTAGGCTCCCTACCTGGTGTTCCCTTAAAGAACCATCCAGGCTCTGAGACTGGGTTTCGGGCACCTTGGGACACGCAGCCCCAAACTCACTCCTTCTCCACTGAGACAGGACGTGAGTCCCTACACCCCTCCCACTACCACGGGACCTAGCTGGGCTCCACTGAACCTCTCCCACCACTCTGGGTTGGAAGACACCTGAGCCACTCCTCTTAGGGTCACTCCCTAATGCCTCTCCAGACCCTCTGGAATCCACCAAAAGGTCTGCCTCCATTGTGAGCTCCCTGGGGTCAGAGAACTCACACTCCAACAGGTGTTGGCATAGCTCTGGAAAATAGGGACTTACAATATGCTCTCCCACAATTGGATCACACAGCCCCCTACAAGGGTTAACCAAACTATCCTTCACCTCACCATCCAGTGCCTTGCACACGTACTCCACACCATTCTCCTGGGATTGGCAAGACAGTATATGACTGTCTCTGTCACTCAACCCACACTCTTCTGGGCGGTCTCCACACTCACACATCAGGACTTCAACCATGGGGGAACCCCTCTCCCTGCACCTCTCATCTAGAGTCAGTAGAGTGTCCCTCCCACCTCTTGGACTATGAACCCCTGTGCCAGTTCCCCAATCCACCTCAGGGACACTGCGCACCACTGGAGCTACCTCATATCCTGGAACCTCCTGGTGTATATTAACCCCCTCCTTCAAGTCAGGCGCCACATCTCTGGGTGTGTGTACTACTCCCTCAGCACTAGATAACATAATTTTGCTGGCACCATCTGAGCTGGACTCCCCTCCAACTCAGCAAAGCTCACTCTCTGAGCTACACACATTTCTTGTTGCTGGGCTGAGACACTCATGGCCTCCAGCCTCTCGAACTCTGAAATCAAGCTCCCTCATTCTCAACTCATGCTCCTGATCCATTCTTTTCTCTTCTAAGGCCAACTTTCTAGATTGCAATTCAAATTCCAACTGCCCACTCTAACTTGAGCTTGGTCAGCTCCATCTCATGCATCCTACTCTTTTCTCTGTCCTCCAGCTCCTCTGGGGACAGACCTTGGGCAGAAACCCTGCTACCCGCTGGGGAAGTTACTCTCCTCCCCCAATCATAATCAACAGATGCTCTGGATGCTGCTGTATCCATGGTGATTAAACTTGGCAGTTTTTAGCAAACATAGAAAGTCCCAGAAAAGAATATCTACCAAAAGCATGTGGTTGCGTTTTGGTCTGCACTCACTAGGTAGTGTTCACCAATCACTGTACATGAGTCACAAATGCAAGTCCAGAATCCTCACCGCTGACCACCAATGTTAGAACTGGGGGTCTCTAGTTGGCAGAGGTATGTACCTTTGTCCAAATAGAGACCCTTGCTTCTAGTCAGGGTAAGGGGGTACACTCCTGAAATAACCCCTGCTCACCCCCTTGGTAGCTTGGCACGAGCAGACAGGCTTAGTTCAGAGGCAGTGTGTAAAGCATTTGTGACCACATACAGTAATCCAGTGACAACACTACAAATGGACACCACACAGGTTGTATTATAAAAATAGGTATCTTTTATATAGATTTACCACAAGACCATAAACGACAAAAATAATCCACAATACTGTACTTTAAAGATGGTAGAATTAGCTTGAGTCTCTTAAAATGGAAATGCGACACTTTGAGTTCAATGAACCTGAGATGCGTAACGCGATACAACAAAAAGTGGTGCAGGGAAGGTGATGCGGTCGTCCCTTATACGCAAGGACGGTGATGCGTTGAAGATCTGGTGCAAAGAAACAAAAGTGGCGCCTTCTTGATGTTGCGACAACGAAGGGGTGATGCGTGCACGCCCGACGGCCGTGCGGCGATTTCGATGAATCTTTGGAGCCGCGACAGGCCCTGCGACACGCTTCCCTGGCGATGCGATGGCGACTGATGCGAGGTCGACGATCTTCTCCTGGGATGCGGGGCGCCTCGTGTTGCGATGCGTCGGCGTCTGATGCGAGGTCGATGCTCTGCCCCGGGGATGCGACGGCGTCTGCTGCGACGGCGACACTTTTCTGCGGTGCTGCGAGGCGCTTCGAAGGATGCGAGGGTGTCAGCGGCGCGCTTCTTCGGGGATGCGCCAGCGTCTGCTGCGACGTCGACACTCTTCTCCGGCGATGCGAGAAGCAGCGGCTGCAGCGACATGCTTCTTCGTCTTGAGTCGCGCTTCCAGCTCCCAGCGACACGCAAGTGTGTCAGAAGGTCCAAATTCCCAGCAAGGAAATACAGGGGAGCTGGTGGGTGAAGTCTGTTGTCCCTGATTCTTCAGCAGGAGGCAAGCTCTGAAATCAAGCCCTTGGAGATCCTTCACAAGTTGATGAAAGTACACACAAAGTTCCCCTCTCCTTTCTTTGGCAGTCAGGCAACCACTGCAGGCAGATCCCTCTAGCTTAGGGATAGTCTTCTCCTCAGTTTCTTCTTGGTTCCGCTCCTCAGCAAAGGTTTCTTCTTGTTTCCCAAAAGTGATCTAATTTCCTAGGGGTCTGGGTCCCCTTTTTATACACCTTTTCTCTTTGTTCTCTGGAGGCAGAGAGGCCTTTGCCTAGTCCAAAACCAGTTCTGGTCAGTCCTGGAGCACTTTGTTTACAGGACTCCTTCTTTCCTTTCAGAATGTGGGGCAGAGTGCTCAGCCGCCCGGCAGGAGGTGGAGCCAGCATTGTGGAAGGCAGGCACAGCCCTATTCAGACCCAGGTGCAACTCCTCCCTCCACTCTGGATGCAGATCTCTCTATTCAGCCCTGTGCTGACTCACCCTGTCTCCTGGAGTCCCCCAGCCCCTGTCACTCACAAACCCAGACAAGGAATACACAACCTAGCAGGGGCAGGCTTGGATAGTTAGGCAAGAAAATACCTACTTTCTAAAAGTGGTATTTTCAAACACAGAATGTTAAAACCAACTTCACTAAAAGATGTATTTTATCATCCTGAGTTCAAGCATACTAAATTCGTTTTTCTACCATGTTCCCTGGGTCAGTTAGGATTATAAGGTGTAATAATCAAACTGCCCAGTCTGGCCTATGGGGAACAGGTAGCCTTGCAATAGTGAAAAACGAAAATGGCTGTAATTCACTATTAGGACATGCCACACACACCAGGGCATGTCCTACCTTATACTTACAATGCACCCTGCCCTTGGGCGTACCATAGGGGTGTCTGATATGAAGAAAAGGTAAGGTTTAGGGACTGGTAAGTGGGTGCACTCACCAAGTCGACATGGCAGCCCTAGGCTGCACACAGGCTCTGCAATGGCAGGCCTGAGACACACTTTACAAGCTGCTTCTGTGGGTGGCACAACCAGTGCTGCAAGCCCACCAGCAGCATTGGATTTACAAGCCCTGGGCACACTCAGTGCACTGTACTAGGGACTGACAAGTAAACCAATCATCCAATCATGGAGTCACTAATGCATACATCAATTTACAAATAGGGAGAGCATATGCACTTTAGCACTGATCAGCAGTGGTAAAGTGCCCAGAGTCATAAAACAGCCAACAACAGGTCAGAAAAAATATAGGAGGAAGGCAAAACGTTTAGGGATGACCCTGCAAAAAGGGCCAAGTCCAACACTCACCTAATGATGAGTGGGCTGTAGGTCAAGGGGACGCCGTACGCGCTTCCTGGACAACATAGGTGTATGTGGTTTAGTGACCATTTTGTGTGTCTGAATACTTCTAATCCACACTTGACAAGCCGTGCGATCGTGGGCAAAGCTACTCGTGTCCCGCTGCTTCATTTCACTTACCTGCCTAAAGCACACAGCAGCACATGTAAAACAACTGCCCACCAATATTGACTCTGCATAAAATCTAGAAGTGAACAACAATGTATCATTTTATATAAAGATATACAAAATATTTATAACAATATAACATTAGTGATGTCTTGTGTGATATCATATGCTTCAGAAGAAGGTGACGCAAGTTATTGTTCAAGCATTGATGTTAACAATGACGTCATAAATCATGTAATGAATGTTATCACTGGCGGTGTGTGGACACTTGTGCCTGTGTTGGATGCTAGCTGCATTAATGTCCCCCTGCCTCCATTGGAGTGTTAGGAATACCTGAGTATAGCCGGAGTCGCTAAGTGAGTGACAGTGTGCAAAAACATGTCCCATCCTTGGCCCTTAAACTCTACCGGAGTGTCACTAAGTCAATGATGGTGAGCATGTTTAGGTCTCTCTGTGTTGCCCTGAGAGTGTGTTTGGGTGAGTAGCAGTGTGTGATCAGATGCATGTTTTTTTGTATCCAACCAGATGAGACTCGAGAGTCAAAAAGAAAATAGTGGACAAATCTGGCGCATCACCCCTTCCTCGGTCGGCTGGATGATGCCAGTTTGCACAGAGCGTCTAGAATCGAGCGCCTGTCAAAGTTTACGTATTAGTGTCCCTGGGCGGCAGATGCTTGTAAAGTTACCTTCAGTATTGGTAATTTGTGCCCCTCCTGTGAGAGGTCCCGTCTATGGGAGCAGGAGGGGTGGCCTGATTTGGTTTCTCTCTTCCGGTCCCTCACCGGTGGTATTAAAGGTGTGTTTGATGTAGAGCCATATCACTCTATGTGGCCAGGACACTTCCTTTTCACACCTGGTGGGGTTAATGGGAGCACCGGTGACTACAGCGCCCAAACTACATTGTGCCATCAAATAAAAGCCTAGGACTAGGACCTACAGTGAGATGGCCACTCTAATGGCTTAGTCCCACGGATTGGCCTTCCAGGCTCTATGTACATATTGTGTGAGCTGCAGTTGTCAGCCCTTTCATGAGCATTAAATGTCTGTGAGGATTTTTATGGCGCGTCTTGAGCTCATGTGGTCACTTTTGCATATGTTCCCATTCTGCAGTTTCTAAATACTGTAAATGAGAACTGCAAGCACCCGTATTTGCATCTGAAATATGCAAATTAATTGAAGTAAATAAAGCGAGCACTTCTGGCAGTCACAAGTCACCAGCATGCCACAACTGTGCAACGTCATTTACTAACTAACGTGCATGGAAGAGATGTTTTACCAGCACAACTGCAGAACATTACCTGCACAGCTCCTGAGCTGTGCCTGTGCAGCCCTCTGCATTACCAGCATAACTGCAGAACATCACCTGCACAGCTCCTGAGCTGTGTCTATGCAACCCTCTGCATTACCAGCACATTCGTATTATATCACTTGTACAGCTCCTGAGCTGTGTCTATGCCGCCTCTCTGCATATTATCAGCACTGCCGCAGAACATTACCTGTACAGCTCCTGAGCTGTCTGTGCAGCCCCTCTGCGAAACCAGCACATCCATATTATATCACATGTACAACTCCTGAGATATGCAGCCTCTCAATTACAAGCAAAACTGCAGAACATCACCTGTACAGCTCATGAGCTGTGCCTGTGCAGCTCTCCGCATTACTAGCACATCCGTATTATGACACCTGTACAGCTCCTGAGCTGTGTCTGTGCCGCCCCTCTGCATAATCAGCACAGCCGTAATATATCACCATGCAGTGTGAGAATATATTTATGTCTGTCAGTGGAAGCCGCATATCACGTTGCATAAAAAATGTCAGCTTTGTCAATACTTATAAGGTACCAAAGGGGAGACCGATTTGCATTGCAAATGCTTGTTTCTCTCTCCCGCGGTTTCTCCAACACCTCCCCTTCTGGTCTCTCTCCTCTTCCCTGGGCTGCCTCGTTCCTCTTCCTGGTTGCCAGCCCCTGGGTCCTAGAGTACGATCCCATACCTCCCCCCTTTTAAACGTAAACCTCGGTGTCCATAGAACTTACATCTTCTCAATGAGGCGCCTGGGCCGAGTCACCTGATGGCCAGAATGGGTGATGTTCTTCAGGATGGCCATCTCTCCAGAAGCTACCCATCCGTACGGGCTGAGGGGCCATGCCCCCCACCTTTTTCGAGGCAAGAAGAGTGTCTACAAATCTAAACAAAGATCAGCCTGACAGACAGACTTCTGTTTAAGGTCTGGCAGCCAGGAGCTAGACATGCACTAAATGTGCAGGCTCCTGGCTGCCTGCGTTAAACTTTGACTGGCTGAGGATTTCACAGCCCTGTGGGGGTGACCTCCTCAGCCTGGCAAAAGTTCCTTGAGGCCCTCTCCCTCATGATGAAGAGGAGTGTCATCGATTGCCTCGGGCCTTGGCCCTTCAGTTTTAAGCCCTGAAGTTCCCAGGGCCGAGTGTCAATCAGTGACACCTCCTCACAGAGTGGAGTGGGGTTAGCAGTCTCACTGACCCCATCCCACTCTGCAATGAATGAGGGACTGCTGCCTTCCCTCATTGACTGCACCCAATGAGGGAATGCAGCAGTCCCAATCCTCCTGGGACTTCCAAGGCTTCCCTTTCGGAGAGCTGCTGTTGAGGTAAGTTTTATTTTTTTTTATGTTTGGTGCGTGTGTGCATGTATGTCTGAATGTTTGTGTATTTGTTAGTGAGTCTTGTGAATGGGTGTGTGTGAATGAATGGGTGTGAGTGAGGTGTATGTGTGTGTGTGCACACCCCCACCCTGGTAAAATTTCCGGACGCCACTACGTCTCTCCCAAATCCAGCTCCCAGACAGGGTTGGCAGATCCTTCATTGTTCACTGTCACCTCGATCTGCTTGTCTCCCTTGAGGGGTGGTGTAGTCATTTTGAAGTGTGACGTGTTCCTTGAAATGGACTTCCCAGTCTGGATTGCTGTGACCATGTTCCCTTTCTGAGCAGTCACCTGGAGAGGTTCAGTGTCGTACAGGTTGTCTGCTTTTCTCCTCTGCCTTTGTTTGATAACCACCCACTCCCCAGTCTCTGGGATGTCATCTCCAGCTCTCCTCTTGACGTCAGCGTATGCCTTCATTTTCCCCTTTTTCACCCTTTTATTGATCCTGATGTTGTCTGCGTTAAGAAGGCGAACTGGCATCCACTGGAAAGTTTGGTTCTGGCTGACCGTCCAAACATGAGTGTGGCAGGACGTTCCCCTGTCGTCCAATGAGGGGTGGTGCGGTAGGCTCGCTGGACCTGGCACAGGGCTTTTACAAATGCCATGCCTTCCTCAGTGGCTCTCTGTACCATTTTGTTTAAGATGAGCATGAATCGTTCCACCATCCCATTGGCATGGGGCCATAGGGGAGTTATCCTGTGGTGTTCAATGGCCAGGAGATTTAGAAAGTCCTTAAATTCACTGCTGTTGACAGGTGGCCTATTGTCTGACTTCAGGACCTTTGGGAACCCCCATGTCGCAAAGATGCCGCCTAACAATTGAGTTACCTTACTAGCGCTGGTGGACGAAATCATTTTGACCAGCGGGAATTGTGAGTGTTTATCTGTCATCACTAGGAGGTATTTGCTGGTGTTGAATGGGCCAAAGAAGTCAACCGCCACCTGCTCCCACACATTGTCGGGCAGTTCAGTCATCTCTAGTGGCATTGGTCTCTTGGTGTGTGAGAGACACGTGCACATATGACACCTTCGTAATTCAGCTTCCACCATGTCGTCTGACTTGGGGAACCACAGTCTTTCTCTCAGTGCTCATTTTGTGGCAACTATTCCCCGGCGTCCCTCGTGCTAATTCGATGGCACGTGTGCGCAGACTCTTGGGGAGGACTCTGCGTGAGTCTTTCAAGATGAGTCCTTTTTGCGTTACTGCAAGTTTTTCTCTGATGCCATGGAAGGTTTTGGTTTCCTCAGAGGCACACTCCAGTCCTTGTGGTGCTTCCACTTCTGGGTGGTGATTATATGCTTGACAAGTGCTAGGTCCTCATCCTCCTGAGTGGCGATGACCACCTGAGGAACCAACAGTGCTGGGGGTAAACCCGTTTTGATTATGAAGTGGCAATATTCTGCAACAATTGGTGTGCACTGCCTTGACTGCGATATGGGGTGCAGTGGAAGGTAGTCTGCAGGGTTGTCTTCCTTCCTCGGTTTGTGGATGATGACATAGTCATGCTCTTGGAGGCGAATCACCCCACCATTCAATTCGGGCGGGGGGGGGGCATTTTAGCTCGAGGGTTTCAAAGATTGTCATTAGGGCCTGGTGGTCAGTTATGATGGTGAATTTTTTGCTGAATAGAAAAATTTGAAAGTGTTCACATGCCCAGACTATTGCCAGATTCTCTTTTTCAGGTTGAGAATAAGCCCACCCAGTGTCAGAAAGGCTCCTGCTGGTGTATGCCACAACACACCGCTGGGACTCCGGGTCTCCTAAATGTTGCGCTTGGATGGCTCCTAGGCTTACTGGACTGGTGTCAACAGTTACCTCAGTAGCCAGCTTGGGGTGGAAGTAGGCCATGACGGTCGCATTTGTAATTTCTGACTTTTTTCATTGGAAGCTTTGTTCACACTCCTGATGACCATCAGAAGTCTACATGTTGTCTTGTTATATGCTGGAGCGGGGCACTGATGGCGGCATAATCACGTATGTGCCTGGCACAGTAACTTGCCATCCCTAAGAAAGACCAGCGCATGTTCACATTCTGTGGCGGTATGGCTGTTCTTTGTTCGGAAAATATGTGACAGAAGAATTTCAGCTTGGTTTTGTGGAACTCACATTTCTCTGCATTCAGAGTGAGCCCAGCCTCCGTGAATAGTTTAAGGGCCACATCGTGTATTGTGTGTGTTGGCTAGAATATTAGGATGTCGTTGCTTTAGTTGAGCGCATTTGCCACTGGCTGTTTGACCCTGCAGATGACTTCTTGGAAGATTTTGACTGCTGATTATATGCCGAAATGTAGGTGCTTGTATCTGAAAAGACCCAGGTGAGTGGAAAAGTTGGTGTTGCATCAGCATCCTTCTTCAAGTTCTATCTGGTGATACCCTTTGTTTACGTAGAGTTTGGCGAAAATCTTCAGTCCGTTCAGCTGGGCGATCATGTCCGTAATGTGTGGGCCAAGGTGACAGTCTCGTTCTATGGCCCTGTTGGATTGGAGCATGTCCACGCAGATCCTAACATCATCGGTCTGCCTTTCTTCAGCACCATAACAATTGGGGACACTTATGGGCAGGGCCAGTGGATGGTTCAATAATGTCAAGCTTGAGGAAGGTTGTGATTTCCTTCTTGACTGCCTCTTATAGATGGAATGCCACTCGCCTGTGTCTTTTTGCTACAGGGCGCGACGTCCTCTTTGATGTGGAGGTTTACACGCAAGCTTTTTAGCTTCCCTAAACCCCTGAACAGAGCTGGGAATTGGCATTTTTACATCCGGTTTGCATGTGGTAGTTGATGGGTATTAGGCCGATTTCCGCCGCTGTGGAGAAGCTGAGGAGGCATGCGCCCGTAGACTTACCTTTCAGGAGGTGAATGGTTGCTTCGGTGCTTGTCTCACCATGTTTCACGGTTGCTGTGGATGACCATCGGCTGTGTAGAGGCTTGGATGTGGCCCACATGTATATTTGGATGTTGGATTGTTTTAGGCTTGGAGGAGGTACGAGTTCATTGAACCAATCAAGTGACGTCACATTGATGGAAGCTCTGCTGTCGATTATGAATGGGAGTGATGCACAGGTGTACAGTGGGGATTTGTTGTTGCCTTCTGTGAGCTGCACATGTAATATCACGACACCTCTTGGAGGCATGTCCATGATCCCCAATTTGGTGGCAGTGGCTTAGCAGAGAACTCTGGGCGGTGATGTCTGTTGTTCCAGTACATAAAATCTGACGGTCTCTGCCCGATCTTTGTATCGGAGGACTGTGGTGAGTTTCCCCAGGAAATGTAGTGGTTTGGTTCCAAACCACACATAAATCTTCTTCGGTGTTTCGTTTAGGTGCAGGTGGTCTGGTAGGTTCATGAGATCCTGTCGTACAGTTTTCACTTTCTCAGTCGGAACTGTGTTTGTTTGGACAACATAAATGTTGGTATGGTGCTAGACTGATTCCATACACCCTCAGGACATGTTAGACGATAGTCCTGCTAGCTCACAGTGTCCCCATGTGTACCCCTAAACCTAATCAGATAACTAATGATTTGGGCAAACTCAGAACATGGCAATCCTGACTCCCCAAGGAAATCGTGGTAACAGATCTAGAACCTTTTCGCTCAGTCACTCATGCATACTCAGGTAGATACACAAGTAATACACAAGAGAGCCTTTCAATGTTAATTAAACCACTGTGTTTCTTGTAAATCATATATGTGCTGCAATGATTAATAGACAGAGGTAAATAAATATGATTAGCAATATGAGGATAGTGAAAAGAATGAACAATTCCACCATTGTGCTAAATTAGTGTATATATACTGGCATATAAGTACTGTGTACAGTGTACTCCTACTATGCGCACCCTAACCTAGTTGCCTAAGGTGGTTGTTCTGCCAAGAATCCCTTACTGGATGATCTAACTCCCCATTACCTGAGGGTAAGTGTACGCAGGTCCCCTTCTTGGTCGCAAGTTGGACATCCCTCCTCGCAGAGGGAAAACAGAATTCAGCGGGGCTGAGACTCCTACAACAGCGATGACCTCACAATGACAGCAGAGTGCTCCTCTGATTTAAACACAGAAATGCATGTGCATTTATAATAACAGCATCCATGCCTCAGTGTCGAGGGTTCAGCCAGGCTGACATTGTTTATTCTCTTGTGATAGCCATGTCGCCTCATGGACGAATAACAAACAACAACATTTGCATAATGTATGTTCAGGCCTTGTACTAAATGTTCAAGGTGTCATGATAGTATACTTAAGAAGTGGAATTTGAAAGCAATGTGGTTTCCGAGAAACTAATCCTGCACTGTCACACAAGCAAATGTGTGTCAAAAGTCATCATGTAGAAAAGAAGGTAACTTAAGAACTGTGTTCATGTAAAATGGCAGTGTTTCTTCCCGGGCCTACCCTAGCCATGTGACAATCCTGTATGCCCAGCACATTAACAGGCGCCCAGCTGTCAATAACAAAGTCAAGTGATGTGCCACCCATGAGGAGGTTGACTGTGGGCATCTTATCCGCGGGATGTCTTGTCAACAGCATGAGATAACCGCCATCACTGTTGCTGGTTGTCAATGGTAAGGACTGGGCAGAAGACGATGTGGAGGGTTGATGTCTGGGTGACGATGCCATGGTTCGCACATGGTGCCATGCCATATTGTCAGACCTGTGCATGCAACTGTTCTCTCTGCTTCGCAATCCCTTGGGCCTGCAGCGGTCGGGTGTTGCATGCCTGTCTTGGGCTCAACAGACGGATTTGAAGTGGTTTTCTTTCCTGCACCCTTTGCATACTTGCCCTCCTATGGCTGGGCACTTCCCAGGGGGTAGAGGATCTGTAGCATGTTTGTGAGGTTCCTTTAGGTGTGGGCTTGTATTTGCTTTTGTGCAGTGGTTGATTACTTTGCATGGCCAACACAGTTTCCTTGTAGGTTGCTCCTGCTTCTATGGCAGTTGCTTGTTTTCCAGCGCGCACTATGACAAGCATTTTTTCAAGACAGTGAGTTTCTCTAAGCATGCGTCTATGGAATGCCTCTGACTGGCAGCCGTCGATAGTTCTGAGCCTTCATGGCTTCCTCATTGTTGAATTCATTGAACTTGCAGTGCTTGAGGGGGGCTTCCAGGCATTCTACAAATTTGCCCATCATATCACCAGGTTGCTGGCAGCCTTTGTTGAATGTGTACCTCTCCTAGTCTACGTTGGCGCTGGGGTGAAAGCGCGTCTTTCACATTTTTGTAAGAGGTGGCATTTCTTGCCGTGTTTTCTTTGTCTCCTTGACGGCATCCCCCTTAGATTTATGAGGTACTGAATCACTTTTGCATCGTCTTTGTCTTCTAGCGCCTCAATGAAGTCAAACTTTTCAATCCAGTCAGCCCATTTTACACCTATGTATTTTTTTGTGTCAAAAGGGGGTGGTGGTTTCAGGAGCGCCCCAGCGTCATATGTGGCAGTTCTGTCCTGAGACAGTGTTGTTGGCGTCTCACTGAGAGTCCCGAGGTGGCAGCTGAGGTGAGTGTTCCGGCATTCAGTTCGCTGTGTGAGGTGGTGTCAGGAGGCTGAGGCTCACGTGGGGGAACTGCCTAGGCCGACCATCGATGGCAGCTGCTGGTCTTAGCTGACCTTGGGTGATCTGCCCAATCCAAGGTGGCCACAGAGTATGAGCTGTGGTATTTGGACAAACTGCCCAATCCAAGATGGCATCCGGGGATGAGTTGTGGGTTTGGGCTGCTACAGGCGGTTGTGCCCCAGGCATTGAGGAGCTTGCCTCACCTGTCATTGCTTTGCACTGCGAAAGGGGTCACTAGAAGACGGCTCCGCTGTCTTGATGAAGGTGTTGTGACCGGTCACCTGCAGCCTTGTGGTGGGAAGGTGTCAGGCCGGCACACTCGCAGACCTTCCCATCCTTGTCACCAGCTGTTGTGTCTCCTGAATGTATGGCTCCAAGAACGACAGAACACTGGTCAGTGTGGAGAACCTGGTCAGTGTGGAGAACCTTTTTTTCTTCTCCAACCCCTAACTCCTACTGCTGCGTACTCACGTTTTTTCTGTCCTCTGAGCTTTCTCCGACTCCTCCCATTCTGGTCTCTCTCCTCCACTTATCTGGGCCGCCCCATCCCTCTTCTTGGTTGTCAGCCCCTGGGTCTTAGAGTACGATCCCACAGCATGCTGACAAAGAACAATAAATAAGCAACTTTTGTGTAACATTCACCAACCAGTGGTGGGCAGCCAAGCTTGCCATCCCATGAACCCCTAAAGCAGGGACCAAGTCCCCCCCCCCAAAAAAAATGTATGAAAAATAATTACTGTAGGCAATGTGCATCAAAGGCTTTGACAACCTTATCCAGCTTTACAGTGATAGGTGAGGTAAAAACTAAGGGCCAGATGTACGATGCTTGGATTTTGCGACTCGCAAATTGCGTCGCTTTGCGACTCGCAATTTGCGAGTCGGAAAATGCAATGTACAACAGTGTCACTGACACTGTTAGCGATTCCCAATGGGGTCGCAAATTGCCTGCCTCATCAATATTCATGAGGCAAGCGCAATTTGCGACCCCGTGGGGAATGGCTAGCACTCCCAGGGATGGTGGCCTGCTGGGGTCAGCAGACCACCATGTCTGGGACTGCTTTTTGCATAAAGCAGTTTTTTTTTTTTTTTTAATGTAGCCCGTTTTCCTTAAAGGAAAACGAGATGCATTTAAAAAAGAAAAATGAAACTTTTCAGTTTCATTTTTTAAGGGCAGGCAGTGGTCCCTGGGACCACTGCCTGCTCTTAAAAAATATTTGCGCATCCATTCCCAAAGGGGAAGGGGGTCCCCTGTGGACCCCTTCCCGTTTGTGAGTGCTTTACCACCCTTCTGAGAAGGGTGGTAAACTGCAAGTGTTTTGTGGCCGTAATTGCGGTTGCAAAACATTCATACATAGGTTTTAGATTCGCTATTAGGAATGGACACCCTTGGCACGCCCCTTCCTAATAGCGTTTTGCTAACCCTATTTTGCGAGTCGCTAATTGATTAGCGACTCGCAAAATAGGGTTAGGACATTGGGCTGACCTATTTTGTGGTCACAAAGGGGCCAAAATCCCCTTTGCGACCGCAAACAACGGTCGTACATCTGGCTCTAAGCAACGTGAATAATACGTGCAAGTAAATATATGGTTTACATGGCATATTTAAATTCATAGATCTCATGCAGGGATGCAGAGAGATGTATGATAATGTTTTGTTTTTATTGGCGCCTTGCAGAGGCCACCTGACTTTTTTGAGCTCTCTAAAAAAACAAAGCATAGGTATTATACCATATTTAAATGTGAAAGGTGCAGTTGTAATTTTACAAATGGTAAGTCACGTGAAAATCTTTCGCACATCGAGGAGTTGACTGTATGAATGCGTCAAAATGACATTTTAAAACAAGGGGGTACATTGATTTTTGCGTTTAACAAGGGTCGTTTTACTTTATCAACAAGTAAAATGAATGCTCTGTTGAATTTATAAAGCCTGGATGCTAAGGGTATGAGAAGTGAGCTTTGAAGTGAAGTGAAGTGCGTCTCCCTTCTCCGTCCCTTTAGAAATGCACAGCACAGCTGTTTAAAGAAAGCTTCAGCCTTTGAGATGCCGCCAGGCTTCCGCTGCTCGCGCCACTGAGAGCTGGTTCCCTAAAAGGCTCCGTTATTGGGACTGCTGCAGATAACTTAAGGTGGGGGTGACAGACGAGGGGCTCACGCAGAGTACTCTTCATAGCTAACACAACTGTCACACTGCACACAAAGGGCAGATTTACAAGCCTCTTGCGCCGCCAGTGCATCACGTTGCGTGACGCACCGGTGGCGCAGCCTTCAAAGTGATATTTACAAGAACAGGTAAAGTCACCCTGCGTGACTTAACCTGTGCTTGTAAATATCCCCCCTGTTCACGCAACACTTTGCGTGTTAGGGGCGTGACATGGGTGTTGCTGTGGGTGTTCCCACGCAACACCCACGTCCACTGATGCAATTCCAGATTTACGAGAAATCGTAAATCTGGAAACGCGTCAGAATGCTATGCCACCCTAGGGGTGGCGTAGCGAGGTGCAACGAGGAGAAATGTTTTCATCTCTCCTCGTTTTTTCCTCCTTCAATGCGTGCTGCATTCTACAGCACACATTGAAAGTGGAAATCACCTCAATTGATTGTTTTTGTGCAGGAAGGTGCCCCTTCCTGCACAAAAACAATCTCCCCACGGCGCAGGCATCCTTGCACCATGGTGCAAGGGTGCCTGCGCATGGCAGCAGTTTGTGCACCAGCGCAGGGGGAAGCACCGAGGGGCATATTTACATTCCCTGGCGCATCCCTGCATATCAGCAGGGATGCGCCAGGGAAAATGCGTCACGCAAGTTTACCCTTGCGCCACATCCGATGCGCCGCATTTACAATGCGGCGCATCGTGGCGCTAGGGATAAGCAGATGCGTGACGCATCTGCCGGCGGAAGGTTGGCGCAGTGCTGAAGTTGTGTCGCAAGCGCGACGCAGCTCCAGCACTGTTCCAACCTTCCCTATCCCTAACATGGTGCGTCAATCCTTACGCCTGCTTGAAGCAGGCGTAAGGATTTGACGCACCAGCGTCGGAAAAGTGACTGCGTGAAATCTTGTAGATTTCACTACGTCACTTTTCCGAGGCGTTCCTGCGCCGGAACGCCCCTTCCTGCGCCGGTACGCCCACATGAAACCTGACGCAGGTTTCATGTGGCGCAGGGGTTTACTACGTGACGCATCTCCCTAGATGCGTCATGTTGTAAATATAGCGCAACGCGGCGCATGGTTTGCGTCGCCGCTGCGTCACATGCGTGACGCAACGGCGGCGCAAAAGTGGCGCAAGGGGCTTGTAAATATGCCCCAGAGATGCGACATATTGTTGTAAATATGTTGCATCCCTGTGCTTCGAAACTAACGCAGCGCGGTGCAGCTAAATGACTTGCGGCACCGCGCTGCGTTCGTTTCTTGTAGATCTGCCTCAAAGTGTTCTATTGCAAAGGGCGGTCCTTCTATAGCGCTTAATGGTTCTGAGACCGTATAGAGCTGCTCAGACATCTAGACACGAACAGCTGACTACCCGAACTTCAAAGGCGCGGGGGTAAAATTCGCATATTTTTGGAAGTTTTATGATGATTATTCTTGAGTGTCAGACGTCATCTGCTGTTGGACTTAATTAAAGCTGCCCTCGAGGACGGTGTGCCGTGAATCACACTTTTTCCACTGGGTCTACTTCTTTTCTGCAGCCAAAATATATTACTCAAGAAAAGGTTGACCTTTAACGAGCTGTCAGAGTGGTCAGACTCTGCAAATTCATCTTGCTGTCTTAAAATGGCCGCCGCAGCCTCCCAGTGAGAGCCCGTGAGTGAGATTGACTCTTTTGTTTTGTTTGTATATTTGATTTTATTCAGGGGTCCAGAGCACATTGTTATGTTTATAATCGATCATGTCTTCAATGTATTGTTGGTCTTTGGTTAATAATGTATAAAATGGAAAAAAAATATACCAAAAACCAATTTGTATCTGGTTTTTATAAAAAAAAGAGAAAATTTATGAATTGTGATGAAGATTTAAGAAAAATAAATTACAAAGTTTAAAATGAACTATTAACTGGTATTGATGAAGTCTTTGTCTATACACATGTTCGGCCCATACTAGATTCAGTCTTTTACATAAAAGAAATATAGGTCGTGAGGGAGCTTATTTGTTTATCATATTTATTGTTGTTCCCCCTTTTCTCCCTGACCTCATTCTTTTTTCAGAGGGGGGTTCCCTTTTTACATTAGCCCCTGGCTGTCTCGCCACGTACAGCCCAGATGACAAGGTGCCCTTAACGCCCCCAGTCCCCATCAGCGACATGTTGAACATAAGGATGTGAGCTACATCAGTGCTTCGCAGCTGCGCCTGCGTTCACGAAGCATGAAATGATGGGGCCCTGTCAGGGGAACTCTGTGCACATCTGAAGAGCGCAGGCTGTCACCTTCCGCCGTGCAAGGGACAGCTGTCATTGGCTGCTCCGCCGATGTGCCTTCCTCAAGGTGACACTTTTTTTGACAATGTTGACTCTACGACTCGGGCAGTAATTAGGCCTGGGCAAAATTTTAATTATGTCAGAGTAATTTGGTAATTTCGCATTACACTTTTGACACGAACTTACCGAAAATTACGCTACTACACTCATTGACGTAATTATGAGCAATTTGGCACAAAAATTCTACCACAGGAACAACAAACTTAACAAGCGCCAGCTGCTGTTGCTGTTCGTGTTCTGTTGCATTTAGCGCTATGTTCTTAGCGCAAAATGCATCCTGTATTGGCTGTAGCGCAATTATGCAAAATTACTGCAAAATTACGTAAGATTATGCGCAATTATCAGAGGAGCATAACCCAGCTTTTAGCACTATTTTTTTGCGCAAAATGCACCCCTGCATCCAATCAGTGAATCAATCAGCATTTGTAGAGCGCAGCACTGTCACCCCTGGGTGTACCTGGGCTCTGGGGTGTGAGGTCTCCATCGTGTTAGCTCCCCCTGCAACAGTTCTTGAGAAAACGATGGTAAGGAAGAGTGACTAAAAGAACAGAAAAAGGCAAAACAGAGGGCAGAAAATTAGTAGTTCCTCGTGCCAGCTCCCCTGCAACACTTCTCCTGTCCTCTTTGCCCGCAGTCTGATACCCTCTTCTGCCTGTCTACCTGCTGCCCTCTGTTGTTCCGCCCCAGATCATTTCTTGCTCTGTTTAGCCTTTTCTGCTCATTTTACTGCCCCCGTCTTGCCTGTTTCTGCTCATTTTTCTGCCCTCTGTTTTGCCTTGTCTGCTCGTTTTTCTGCCCTCTGTTTTGCCATCTTCTGCTCTGTTTTGCCTTTTCTGCTCGTTTTTCTGCAAACCGGTTTGCCTTTTCTGCTCATTTTTCTGCCCCTGTCTTTCCCTATCCTGCTCTGTTTTGCCTTTTCTGCTCGTTTTTCTGCCCTCTGTTTTGCTTTTCTGCTCGTTTTTCTGCCCTCTGTTTTTCCTTTTCTGCTCACTCTTTTTTCTGCCCTCTGTTTTGCCTTTTCTGCTCATTTTTCTGCCCTCTGTTTAGCCTTTTCTGCTCATTTTTCTGCCCTCTGTTTTGCCTTTTCTGCTCACTCGTTTCCTGCCCTCTGTTTTGCCTTTTTTCTGCTTCCCTCTTCCCTCTATTTCCTCAAAACCTGTCACAGTGGGAGTTGACACGATGGAGACCTCGCACCCCAGCGCCCAGATACCCCCAGGGGTGACAATGCCGTGCGCTACAAATGCTGATTGATTGGACGCAAGGGTGCATTTCGCGCTAAGAAAATAGTACTAAATGCTGGGTTACGCTCCTCACGTAATTGCGCATAATCTTGCGAAATTTTGCTGCAATTTTCAATATTTACGCTGCAGCCAATCACGCAAATTACACCCAAGCCTAGTCACAATGAAAGCATGGGAAAAAGGTGTATGCAGGGACAGAGGTCTTCGGTCCCTTGCAGGCCTCCATCCCTAGATGCGCAGCTGCTTGCTATGAGTTGCAAAGCTGGATCCCACCTCATGAATGGTATTCAGTCAAAATATCGAGTTGCAAATGTCGACTTACACTAATATCGAGTTTTAAATATCGTGACACAGAAATATCAACAGCAAGAATATTGCTTACTGGCAAACCGAAGAAGAGCAACAGTGGGCTTACTGAGAAACACAAGAAAGGTCATGGATAGCTTACAGGGAAACCAAAGAAGTGCAATAGAGGCCTTACTGAGAGAAAGAACAACAGCAACAAGCTGCTTGCTGGGAGGCAGAAAAAGAGCAATAGAGGCTTACTGGAAGACACATAAGAAATATTGTCCTTACTGGCAGACCAAACAGCAACAGCGGGCTTACTGAGAAACAATAGAAGAACCATAGAGAGCTTTCAGAGAAACCAAAGACGTGCAATAGAGGCCTTACTGAGGGAAAGAACAACAGCAACAAGCTGCTTGCTGGGAGGCAGAAGAAGAGCAATAGAGGCTTACTGGAAGACACATAAGAAATATTGTCCTTACTGGCAGACCGAAGAGCAACAGCGGGCTTACTGAGAAACAATAGAAGAACCATGAAGAACTTACTAGAAGACACTAGAGAAATAGTGTCCTTACTTGCAGACTGAAGAGCAACAGCGGACTTACTGATAAATAATAGAAGAACCATAGAGAACTCATTGGAATACACTAGAGAAATACTGTCCTTACTGGCAGACCGAAGAGCAACAGCGGGCTTGCTGAGAAACAATTGAAGAACCATAGAGAACTCACTGGAAGACACTAGAGAAATACTGTCCTAAGTGGCAGACCGAAGAGCAACAGCGGGCTTACTGAGAAACAATAGAAGAACCATAGATAGCTCACTGGAAGACACTATAGAAATACTGTCCTTCCTGGCAGACCAAAGAAGAGCAACAGTGGGCTTACTCAGAAACAATAGAAGAACCATAGAGAGCTCACTGGAAGACACTAGAGAAATACTGTCCTAAGTGGCAGACCGAAGAGCAACAGTGGGCTTACTCAGAAGCAATAGAAGAACCATAGAGAGCTCACTGGAAGACACTAGAGAAATGCTGTCCTTACTGGTAAACGGAAGAAGAGCAACAGTAGGCTTACTGAAAAACAATAGAAGAACCATAGAGAGCTTTCAGAGAAACCAAAGAAGTGCAATAGAGGCCTTACCGAGGGAAAGAACAACAGCAACAAGCTGCTTGCTGGGAGGCAGAAGAAGAGCAATAGAGGCTTACTGGAAGACACATAAGAAATATTGTCCTTACTGGCAGACCGAAGAGCAACAGCGGGCTTACTGAGAAACAATAGAAGAACCATGAAGAACTTACAAGAAGACACTAGAGAAATAGTGTCCTTACTGGCAGACTGAAGAGCAACAGCGGACTTACTGATAAATAATAAAAGAACCATAGAGAGCTCACTGGAATACACTAGAGAAATTCTGTCCTTACTGGCAGACCGAAGAAGAGCAACAATGGGCTCACGGAGAAACAATAGAAGAACCATAGAGAGCTCACTGGAAGACACTAGAGAAATGCTATCCTTACTGGTAAACCGATGAAGAGCAACAGTAGGCTTACTAAAAAACAATAGAAGAACCATAGAGAGCTTTCAGAGAAACCAAAGAAGTGCAATAGAGGCCTTACCGAGGGAAAGAACAACAGCAACAAGCTGCTTGCTGGGAGGCAGAAGAAGAGCAATAGAGGCTTACTGGAAGACAAATAAGAAATATTGTCCTTACTGGCAGACCGAAGAGCAACAGCGGGCTTGCTGAGAAACAATTGAAGAACCATAGAGAACTCACTGGAAGACACTAGAGAAATACTGTCCTTAGTGGCAGACCGAAGAGCAACAGCGGGCTTACTGAGAAACAATAGAAGTACCATAGAGAGCTCACTGGAAGACACTATAGAAATACTGTCCTTACTGGCAGACTGAAGAGCAACAGTGGGTTTCCTGAGAAACATAAGAAGAGACATGGAGAGCTTAATGTCTACATTTTCTATAACTCGTGACTTTATGATACCCTGCTTATACCATTTCATATTACATCATTATACCATGTAAAATCATAGCATTCATAAAAATACTTATGAAATCTCAAATTGCATCATTTGTGAGAACACTGTGCATGGTAAAGTGGCAAGTTATAGTTAATGTAGTGTGGCTAGCGAGTTGACAACACTTTTTATGGAGGTGCGCGAGTTATAGAAATTTGAAGGTGGTGTGTAAATTATAAATAACTAATGCTTGTGTAGTGTAAGGTTGGTTTGTATAGAAAGAATAAATAAAGTTATAGTGTAATTTGAAGGTGGTGCTAAATTATACATTTATATTATATATATATATAGGTTTTTTTTCTTTTTTAGGGGGAATCCCCTCAAATCCCCTATTTTTAATTGAAAAAGGAAAGCCTTCACAACCACCCCTATCCCAATCCCACTACCCTTAATCATTCTCTTACATCACCATACCCCTACTTTTTCCCTTAACCCTAGACGCCCCTTACTACCCCTTATTTACACTTGCCCTTACCCAACCCTGAAACATAAAAACCCTTACATCCCTGTGCCTTTACACATCCCTGGAACCTAAAACACCTTACTACTCCCTATCTTTACCCATCCCTGAACCCTAAAAACCCCTTACTATCCTTTATACATCTCTACCCAATCCTGAATCTAAAGTCTCTTACATCCCAGCATCCTTAGACATCTCTAAACCCTAAAAACCCTTTAATGTGCTTTACTATCTACTTCCCTTAACCATCTCTGAACCCTAAAAACCCCTTGCGACCCCTTACTTATGCCTACACCTACCCAACTCTGAACCCCTTAAAACTCCTAACACCCCTTCATTCCCTTATTAAAATTGTGTTAAAGCTGTGCTCTCTGTTTCCGTTGTCAGTGTTTATCCATTGAATCTGTTGTGTATCGATGTGGTTTGTTTAGGAAAGGAGATGTGTAGTGATCTTAGCATGCTGAAATGTTTAGTATGTAATGGAGCTCCAGGTGTGTCACCAAAGAGTTCCATACTTGTTTATGTTAGTACTCCTCTTGTCAGTTGCCGTTGTGGTGCCTGGCCTGAGGTGTCACAGGGTTGTTGCTAATTAAACTTACATTGCTCTAAGATCCATCTGCCTGCATTAATCATTCACCAGGATTCTATGTAAAAACACTTACCTGTGTGGTAAAGTTCCAGAAAATGGCATGTATGTCATTTATCTGCATGGTAATAGTTGCATGGTAATGCAACAAGTGGCAATGCCCATGTTGTAAAGTCTGTATCCCTCACCGTGTACTGGCCTCCTCTCTGGAATGCTTCGTGATCCCTAAAGGAGTAGAGTCCTCACCACTGGAACTCTCTGGGCCCCTCAGTGTACTGGCCTCCTCTCTGGAATGCTTCGTGATCCCTAAAGGTGCAGAGTCCTCACCACTGGAACTCTCTGGGCCCCTCACAGTGTACTGGCCTCTTCTCTGGAATGCTTCGTGATCCCTAAAGGTGCAGAGTCCTCACCACTGGAACTCTCTGGGCCCCTCAGTGTACTGGCCTCCTCTCTGGAATGCTTCGTGATCCCTAAAGGTGTCGAGTCCTTACCACTGGAACTCTCTGGGCCCCTCAGTGTACTGGCCTCCTCTCTGGAATGCTTCGTGATTCCTAAAGGTGCAGAGTCCTCACCACTGGAACTCTCTGGGCCCCTCAGTGTCCTGGCCTCCTCTCTGGAATGCTTCGTGATTCCTAAAGGTGCAGAGTCCTCACCACTGGAACTCTCTGGGCCCCTCACAGTGTACTGGCCTCCTCTCTGGAATGCTTCGTGATCCCTAAAGGTGCAGAGTCCTCACCACTGGAACTCTCTGGGCCCCTCAGTGTACTGGCCTCCTCTCTGGAATGCTTCGTGATCCCTAAAGGTGTCGAGTCCTTACCACTGGAACTCTCTGGGCCCCTCAGTGTACTGGCCTCCTCTCTGGAATGCTTCGTGATCCCTAAAGGTGCAGTGTCCTCACCACTGGAACTCTCTGGGCCCCTCACAGTGTACTGGCCTCCTCTCTGGAATGCTTCGTGATCCCTAAAGGTGTCGAGTCCTTACCACTGGAACTCTCTGGGCCCCTCTCAGTGTACTGGCCTCCTCTCTGGAATGCTTCGTGATCCCTAAAGGTGCAGAGTCCTCACCACTGGAACTCTCTGGGCCCCTCAGTGTACTGGCCTCCTCTCTGGAATGCTTTGTGATTCCTAAAGGTGCAGAGTCCTCACCACTGGAACTCTCTGGGCCCCTCACAGTGTACTGGCCTCCTCTCTGGAATGCTTCGTGATCCCTAAAGGTGCAGAGTCCTCACCACTGGAACTCTCTGGGCCCCTCACAGTGTACTGGCCTCCTCTCTGGAATGCTTCGTGATCCCTAAAGGTGCAGAGTCCTCACCACTGGAACTCTCTGGGCCCCTCACAGTGTACTGGCCTCCTCTCTGGAATGCTTTGTGATCCCTAAAGGTGCAGAGTCCTCACCACTGGAACTCTCTGGGCCCCTCAGTGTACTGGCCTCCTCTCTGGAATGCTTCGTGATCCCTAAAGGTGCAGAGTCCTCACCACTGGAACTCTCTGGGCCCCTCAGTGTACTGGCCTCCTCTCTGGAATGCTTCGTGATCCCTAAAGGTGCAGAGTCCTCACCACTTGAACTCTCTGGGCCCCTCAGTGTACTGGTCTCCTCTCTGGAATGCTTCGTGATCCCTAAAGGTGCAGAGTCCTCACCACTGGAACTCTCTGGGCCCCTCAGTGTACTGGCCTCCTCTCTGGAATGCTTCGTGATCCCTAAAGGTGCAGAGTCCTCACCACTGGAACTCTCTGGGCCCCTCAGTGTACTGGCCTCCTCTCTGGAATGCTTCGTGATACCTAAAGGTGCAGAGTCCTCACCACTGGAACTCTCTGGGCCCCTCAGTGTACTGGCCTCCTCTCTGGAATGCTTCGTGATACCTAAAGGTGCAGAGTCCTCACCACTGGAACTCTCTGGGCCCCTCACAGTGTACTGGCCTCCTCTCTGGAATGCTTCGTGATCCCTAAAGGTGCAGAGTCCTCACCACTGGAACTCTCTGGGCCCCTCAGTGTACTGGCCTCCTCTCTGGAATGCTTCGTGATACCTAAAGGTGCAGAGTCCTCACCGCTGGAACTCTCTGGGCCCCTCAGTGTACTGGCCTCCTCTCTGGAATGCTTCGTGATCCCTGAAGGTGCAGAGTCCTCACCACTGGAACTCTCTGGGCCCCTCACAGTATACTGGCCTCCTCTCTGGAATGCTTTGTGATCCCTAAAGGTGCAGAGTCCTCACCACTGGAACTCTCTGGGCCCCTCAGTGTACTGGCCTCCTCTCTGGAATGCTTCATGATACCTCAAGGTGTAGAGTCCTCACCACTGGAACTCTCTGGGCCCCTCAGTGTACTGGCCTCCTCTCTGGAATGCTTTGTGATCCCTAAAGGTGTCGAGTCCTTACCACTGGAACTCTCTGGGCCCCTCACAGTGTACTGGCCTCCTCTCTGGAATGCTTCGTGATCCCTAAAGGTGCAGAGTCCTCACCACTGGAACTCTCTGGGCCCCTCAGTGTACTGGCCTCCTCTCTGGAATGCTTTGTGATCCCTAAAGGTGCAGAGTCCTCACCACTGGAACTCTCTGGGCCCCTCAGTGTACTGGCCTCCTCTCTGGAATGCTTAGGGATACCTCAAGGTGCAGAGTCCTCACCCCTGGAACTCTCTGGGCTCTTCGCAATGTATGGTCCTTGCCTCTGGAATGCTCCAGGGCACCTCACAAGGTGGGGTCATCACCAATGGAAAGTTCAGGGTCCCTCTAGGTGTAGAGCCCATGCCTCTGGAATGCTCTTCAGCCCCTCATGGAATAAAGATCTTGGCTCTTGAATGTTAATAGGTCCCTCATGATGTGGTTGGTGTTCTCGCCTCTGGAATACCATGGGGTCCCTCATATTGTAGAATCCGTGCCTTTGAAGTGTTCTGGGGTCCATAATGGTGTAGAGTCCTCACATCTGGAATGCTCCAAAGTACTTCACAGTCTAGAGTCCTCAACTCTGGCATGCTTCATGTTCCCTGCAGGGTGTATAGTCCTTGCCTATGGAACTCACCAGGTCCCTCTCTGTGTATAGCCCTAACCAGTGGAATGCTCAGGGTCCCTCACGATCTAGACTGCTCATCTCTGAAGTGCTCTGTGGTCCCTTATGGTGTAGAATGCTTGTTTTTGTAATTCACCCCCAAGTTCTTGCTTCTGGAATGCAAAGAAGTCCCTGTTATATAGAGTTCTTGCATCTGAAATGATGTAAAGTCCTTACTTCTGAAATACTCTGACATTCCTGGATTCCCTCATGGTGTAGAGTCCTCACATCTGGAATGCTCTGAAGTTCTTCATGGTGTAGAGTCCTCACCTCTGGAATTTTTTTGAGTTCCTCAAGGTATGGATTCCTCAGCTCTGGAACTCTGGGGTTCCTCACAATGTAGGGTGTTTGCCTCTCAATTTCACTGGGATCCCTGACAGTGTAGAATATTTGTCTCTGGAATGCACCAGGATTCCTCACAGTATAGACCTCTTGTCTTTGAAACCCGCAGGGGTAGCTGACGGTGTTACTTCTCACTTCTGAAATGCTCCAGGTCACTCACGGTGTAATGCCTTTGCCTCAGGAATGAACTGGTGTTGATAAAGTTGTAGAGTCCTTTCCTGTGGAATGCTCTCCAGTGCCTTATGGAGTAAAGTTCTTGCTTCTGGAATGCTAAGGGTCCCTAATGGTGTAGAGTTGTCTTCTGGGGAATGTTTTGGGGTCCTTCACGATGTTGAGTCCTCACCTCAGGAATGATCTGAGCTCCGTCATGGTGTGGAGTCCTCTGAAGTGCTATGGGGTCCATCAAGGTGTAGAATCCTTGCCATTAGGAATTCCCTGGGGTCCCTCATGGTGTAGAGCCCTCAGCTATGGAATTCCTTATGGTATAGCGTGCTCACCTCTGGTATGCGCCAAAGTCCTTCAAGGTGTAGATCACCACCGCTGGAATTCTTAAAAGTACTTCATGGTAAAGAGTCCTCATCTCTGGTCCCTAGTTGTAGAGTCCTCTCCTCTGCAATGTTCTGGGGTCCCTTATGGTGTTGAGTCCTCACCAATGAAATACTCTTGTTATACGGTTCCTACCAATATAGCCGGACTGTGTATTAGACCAACACGAACTTCAAAATATAGGGACTCCGTCCACATATATCATTGGTTAGTGTTGGTGGGTTTCGGCTAGCTCACAGTACCACATCTAACTCTTATACCAACCAGGGTAACAGATGGAATTGACAACCTTGAACAAGACACTCTAAAACCCAAGGAATCCGTAGAAACAGATCTAACCCTTTTGTTTGTCACTCCTGCATGCCCAAGGTAAACACAAGAAAGATACGACAATGCATTTTCAAACATTTATTGAAATGATCTTATTCTTACATAAAAAGTGTGAGCTGTGATTATTAGAAAGATGAGACATGTTTCTGTAATCAGCATTGTTAGAATGGTAAACAATGTGAACAATCCAACCATGTTAATTGCTGCTGTTTGCCTACTCCTATCTGCATCTAACACTATACTAAAGTGAGCATAGCAGAAGCATCATTCACACGATATCTCACCAGATTATGCTCATGAGACTGAGGGAGATTGGACTCCACGGAGCGGCCTTACAGTGGATGACTAGCTTTCTGTCATCTCGTACTCAGACCGTCAACCTGGGCCTATTCCGTTCTAAGACCACGGAACTGACCAAGGGTGTTCCACAGGGCTCGTGTTTAAGCCCCACGCTTTTTAACATCTATATTGCCCCCTTGGCCCACTTGCTTAGGTTTCATGGTTTTCTGCCCATTTCCTACGCTGATGACACTCAGCTTCTCTTCACCTTTGACAAAACCTCAACCTGTGCCCTGTCATCCTTCGCTGAAGGTATGACTGCCATATCTGATTGGATGAGGAGAAATTTTCTCTAATTAAATGCAGGGAAAACCGAGATAATGCTCTTCGGAGATGCCCATCTACTCTGGTCTCCGAATTGGTGGCCGGCCGCTCTTGGCCCACCCCCCATTCCTAAAACCTTAGTTAAGAATCTGGGCATCCATCTTGATCAGGCACTTACTCTGAAGGAGCATGTCGCCCGAACTGTTAGCAATTGCTTCCACGTGCTGGGCATGCTACGCCGAGTTTTCCCCTTTTTGCCAGATTGCACACGGAAAACTCTTATTCAGACTATGATTCTGGGCCGCCTTGATTACTGTAATGCTCTTCTGCTTTCCGCAAACGAGTCTTCCCTTAACAGGCTTCAGGTGGTCCAGAACACTGCGGCACGGCTCATTACGAATTCCATTCCTGGAACCCCTTCTTTGCCGCTGTTACGTAGACTCCACTGGTTACCAGTCCGTAAGCGGATAAAGTTTAAGGCTGGCTGCATAGTCTACAGAGCTATCCATAATAAGGGTCCTTCTTACATCTCGTGCAAATTTAAGCCTTACTCTCCGTATAGGACACTGAGATCTAGCTGTAAACTTCTTTTACAGGTACCAAGGGTCAGGAAAGCCAGACTTGGTGGGAAATCCTTTTACCTCCTCGCCCCTCTATACTGGAATGAGCTCCCCCTACAGCTCCGACAATGCCCGGACTATCTACGCTTCAGGAAACTGCTTAAAGCCTCCCTGTTTTAATCTGTCCTTGCCCGCCCGTAGGTTCGCTTCAGCGCAGAGATACCCCTTCGGGAGTGATTCAGGCGCTCTACAAAACCCTTAAATAAATAAAATAAATAAATCATTCTGCCAGATTAACTCGGATAGCCTAACTCCCATACCTTAGTCCAAGGTGTCAGGAAGCCGGTTACGGTGTGCAGGTTTTCTTCCTTAGTAGGATGGAAGTCGGGGTCAGCAGGGCTGCATCTCAGTCACAGTCTGCAGCGGTTCCGTGATAATTCCAGCATGGAAATGCTCCTCTCAAAGAGATCTAGCATGGAAGCTGTTTATATAATAAAACACTGTTCTTATCACTGTTGGCAGAGAGGCAGAGCAGCTCATTTGGTTTCGTCTAGCTAAAATGAAGTGTCTCCTAACGAGCACAGAAGAAAGACAAACAGTGGCACTGTGTTCTTCATGTACAACCCTGGAACTAACTGTACAGACTACAGGGTGTCAGTACCTACCACAAATACACATAAAGCTCATTCACGTGTTAGCAGAAAAATGTGCCAAAGTGCACCACGAAAAAGAAAGGTCTACCTATGGAGTTGAATCTAAAATGGAGAATACATGTGAGCCATGCTACACTTCATGCGCCTTCGCAGTGTAGAATCATCATAGATAGCGCTGTGGTATCACATGGTGAAGAGTCCTTACTACTAGAATGCTCCAGCGCCCCTATTGTTGTATAGTCATCACCTCTGCAACGCAATGGGGTCCCTAACAGTGTAGAGCTCTCATCTCTGGAAAGCTGTGGAGTCCCTGACGGTGTAGAATCTTCGGCTGTGGAACTCTCTCGGGCTCCTCGCCTTGTAGAGTCCTTGCCTTTGAAGTGCTCTCAAATCCCTCATGCTGTAAAGTTCCTCTGGAATGCCAAGTGGGCTCTCACTGTGTAGAGTTTTCAGCCCTGAAATGCTGCTGGGTGCCTTACACTGTACAGTCATAACTTCTGGAATGCTTCAGAGCACTTCAAGGTGTAGATACCTGCCTCTGGAATGCTCAGAGGTCCTTCACGGTGCAATGTCCCTGGCTCTGGAATGCTTCAAGTTACTTCACGGTGTAGTGTTCGCCTCCGGAAAGCTCCTGGGTCTCTCACAAGTAGAGTCCTACCTCGGAAATGCTCGGAGGTCCCTCACCGTGTAGAGTCCTCAACTCTGGAATGTTCCAGGATCACTCGTAGTGTAGAGTCCAAGGCTCTGATTGCCCTACAGTTCCTAAAGATGTAGAACTCTCCTCTAGAATGCTTCGGTTGCCCTTATAGGGAATGGCCTTCAGCTCTGGAATGCAGCAAGGTGCCTCACTCTGTAGAGGCTTTGCTTCTGGAATTCTCTGAGGTCCCTCCTGGTGTAGTGTCCTTAGCGCTGGAATGCTCTTCGATGCTGCAAGGTCCTCATGGTGTAGAGACCCTGTGTTAGAAATGGGGGTATCTAGTTGGCAGAGGTAGGTACCTTTGTCCGAATAGGGACCCTTGCTTCTAGTCAAGGTAAGGGGGATACACATTCTAGATAACCCCTGCTCACCCCCTTGGTAGCTTGGCACGAGCAGACAGGCTTATCCCAAAGGCAATGTGTAAAGTATTTGCACCAACACTCACAGTAACACAGTGAAAACACCACAAATGGACACCACACCAGTATAGAAAAATAAAATATCTTTATCTAAACTAAACAAGACCAAAACGACCAAAATCCAACATACACAGTTAAAAATATGACTTTCAAAAGGTTTCAAGAACTTGTACCGTAGAAAACTTGGATGCATGACTTTTCACCAAAGTACCTGTAGATGCGTGAAAGTTCCAAAAGCCAAACAGCCGCAGAGTCGGAAAACAAAGAGATACGACACTCCTGAGACCTTGGGGAGGCGATGCGACAGTCCCGCTGCACGCAGAGGAAGGGTTACGTCAAATCTGGTCTGTATGGGGAGTGATGCGTCGATTCTTCGCAACGGTTCCGGTCCGCAGGTGATGCATTGGACGAACTTGCCGCACAGGCACGATGTGTGGAAATCCAGGATGGTTCGGCGATCGATGCATCGGTGTCGAGCGGCGCTGCGTCAGTCCTCTTCAGCCGCGATCCCTCGATGCGTCACTTTCTGTAGTTCTTTGAGTTTCTTCTTTCTTCCAGCTTCCAAACAGCAGCAACAACCTCCAGAGGCCCAAAACTGGCACAGGCACCTCATGGCAGGTCAGAACTCACTGCAGCAGAGTTCAGGGGAGTTGGGGGTGAAGTCTTTGTGTCCCTGAGACTTCAGAACAGGAGGCCAGCTCACTTCAGGCCCTTGGAGATCTCCTTCAAGCAGGGGACACAGCACACAGCAAAGTCCTTCTCCTTTCCTTGGCAGAAACAGCAACAGCAGGCCAACCCCAGACACACAGCAAGGGCAGTACTTCTCCTCAGTCTCTCTAGCTCTTCTCCTTGGCAAAGGTTCCTCTTGAATTCCAGGAATGATCTAAAGTCTGGGGTTTTGGGTCTGATACTTACACCCCAAAATGTCTTTGTTCTCTTTGTGCAAGGGGCTCTGAGCCCAGTTCAAACCAGTTCTGGGTGGCACTCTGCAAGTGCACAACATCCATTGTCAGTGTGAGCCATGGCTCCAGACACATCACAGGGGGGCGGAGCCAGCATTGTGGAAGGCAGGCACAGCCCTATTCAGGTACAAGTGCTAATTCCTCCCACCACTCCAAATGCAGATCAGGCCTATTCAGCCTAGTGCTGACTCATCCAGACTCCTGGAGCCACTGCATCTCCCCAGCCCCTGTCACTCCAAAGCCAGACAGTCAATCTACAAACAGGCAGAGGCACACAGGATGGTTGAACAAGAAAATTAGCCACTTTCTAAAAGTGGTACTTTCAAACACACAATTTGAAAACCATCTTTTCTAAAAGATGTGTTTTTAAATCCTGAGTTCAGGGATACCAAACTCCATTTTTCTATCTTATCCCTATGGGATCATATGCTTTTAAAATGTTACAAAGCATTCCCCATTCTGTCCTATGGGGCAATATAGCCTTTCAATAGTGAAAAACGAAATAGGCAGTATTTCACTATCAGGACATGTTACACACACCAGTACATGTCCTACCTTTCACATACACTGCACCCTGCCCTGGGGGGTACCTGGGGCCTACCATAGGGGTGTCCTATGTGTAAGAAAAGGGAAGGGTAGGACCTGGCAAGTGGGTGCACTTGCCAAGTCGACATAGCAGTTAACAAACTGCACGCAGGCACCGCGATGGCAGGCCTGAGACATCTCAGGGACCAAGATGGCCGCCGGGTGAGGAGCTCCGGCTGGGAGCTCCTCCGACTGGGAACTGCCATTGGCACTTGGCCCAGGTTTTTCTCTCCCCTTCTGCCGCCTACACCTGCGGGGATCTTCTGACCGTGCTCCGGCATCTTCCTTTCCCCCAGGAATGATTTTCGTGGCTTGCTGCTCACCCTCTGAGTTTCCCGAGGGAGCGCTTGCGGAGGCTATGCCATCATGGCCGCTGGTTCGGCAGGGCTGCCTCGCTGTTTTGGGGATGTGAGCTGGCGGCTCTCCTCGGCCAGCCGCCACCTACCTTCAGGACTAGACTTTGTGCTTGGTATGCTGCGGACCCCTCCCGGAACATCCTGCGATGCCTTCCGGATCCGCCGCTGAGACACACCAGTAGCTGTTTGATTTTTACTTTTAATCCTTCGGCGCTGACACGCTCTCGTTGAGCGCAGGATGGCGGAGTCCCGGGTGTGTCCGACTGCGGTGCTCGCAGCCTGACAGAGCTCCGGATTCCATCCCGAGCGGCTGCTCCCCTAATGGAGGGCCACTTAACGACTCTCAGGCCAATTCCTATTCAAGGTACCCATTTATTTCAGACCTTTAATAGCCCAATACGATCTGCGGGGCGATCGATCCCTCAACGCTGCCTGACCCTAAAATGGCGACCGCGCTAGTAGCGCTCGCACATTGCCAGTTCTTTTTCAATCGTGCACACGTCTAGGGAGTTAACGCTGTGCCTCACTCGTGCCAGATCAATAATCTCATCGCTTGCCAGCTGCCTATTTGCTGTCCGGGTACAATACCGATCGCAACTGACCTCAACATTATAGACTCTGTTCTCCCTGCATATAAGATGGCGCCCACCTAGTGGAAGCCTGACATTCCACATCATTTGTGATTGTAATCTGGCCCAAACAATGTTCCTATTTAAAGTGCAAACGACTAGTACTATTAACTAGGCCAGTGTTTCTCAGCAAACTCAGCGATTTTCCTTTGCTCAATCAAGACCTTATTGCGGCGCCTATCCACAGCACCCGGACGGACACCTTATGAGCCTCTTAAAGGTGGGCTGCCCTGATGCACATGGGAATGCCTGAATTTGCCTGGGGGTCATCAGCCTATGAAGCTGCCTCTTTGGGGAACACTCCGCAGCCACGCACTTCAGACCCGATAGTGCAGAAGCCTGCCAAACATCTCCCCATCGCATTGATGGATCGCACTGGAGTACAGGAACTACTGAGGGAGGCACGCAGCGCGCTGCTGCACGGTACCCTTACATTGCCGAGATGACCTAACGCGGTGACTGAATTTGGCACTGGACTTAGTGACTATGTGACCCCATCTGGGCTATGGGCCCGCTTACTCTAACTTCTTGGGCCCCCACGAGGTACCTTTCTTCCACTGCCGGTCTGCCAGAACTGATCCGCTTCGCAGCCCCCCCGTTTCCACTCCCATCCCCCATTCCCTCTATTCCTCTATTGGGGACTTGTTCTTTTGTGTTTGACTATGCAACTGTAACTAATGTAGCCATGAAAAACTGTTTTTCTTGTTATCCCTGACCGCTGAGACCTGAGCAACATGGCTGATGCCCGGTGGAGCTGCTAGACAGCTATAGAGGAGATCGGCCCTGGTTCACCCCCTCGGTCGTCACCTACCCAGCCGGACATTGGGCACAGTTCTCCCCGTCTCCCCGCTGTGTCTCCTTCCTCCCCCTCCCTTCGACGAATTACCGTAACATTGTTTTTTGCCTGTGTTTTACTATGCTCTGGTAACGGATGTAATTTGTAACTTGTAACTCAACGATCCTCATGTAAAGCGCTCTGATACCTACAGGTCTAGCCAGCGCTATATAAAACTCTTCAAATAAATAGATAAATAAACATCTTTTCAGGTCCACTAGTAGCATTTGATTTACCAGCCCTGGCACACTCAGTGCACTTTACTAGGGACCTACTGGTAAATCAAATATGCTGATCATGGATAACCAATCACAATAACAATTTACACAGAGAGCATATGCACTTTAGCACTGATCAGCAGTGGTAAAGTGCCCAGAGTCCTATAGCCAACAAACACAGGTCAGGAAACAATAGGAGGAAGAAGCAAAAAGTTTGGGGATAACCCTGCAAAAAGGGCCATTTCCAACACCCTGTCTCCAGGATTCCCTAGGATACCTTATGATGTAGAATCCTCGATTCTGGAATGCTCTGGGGTCCATCATTGTGTAGGGTCTTCAATTCTTGAATGATTCGGGAACCCCCCATGATGTAGAGTCCTCGGCTCTGGAATGCCGCGGGAACCCCCATGAGTCCTTGGCTATGGAATGCTCTGGGATCCCCATGGTGTAGAGTCCTCTGCTCTGGAATGCTCCGGGATCCCCCATGTTGTAGACTCCTTAGCTTTGGAATACTCTGGGATCCCCCATGGTGTTCAGTTCTCGGCTCTGGAATGCTCTGGGACCCCATGGTGTAGAGTCCTCTGCTCTGGAATGCTCCGGGATCCCCCATGCAGTGGACTCCTCTGCGCAGGAACGCTCTGGGATCCTCTATGGTAGAGTCCTTACCTCTGGAATGCTCTGGAATACCCCATGGTGAAGCGTCATCTGCTCTGGGATCTCCTATGGTGAACAGTCCTCGGCTCTGGAATGCTCCGGGATGCCCCACGGTGTAGAGTTCTTACCTCTGGAATGCTCTGGGATCCCCCATGGTGTAGCGTCATCTGCTCTGGAATGCTCTGGAATCTCCCATGGTGTTCAACCCTAGCCTCTGGAATGCTATGGGATCCCCCATGGTGAACAGTCCTCGGCTCTGGAATGCTTCGGAATCCCCCACAGTGTAGAGTCTCTACCGCTAGAATGCTCCGGGATCCCCCATGGTGTAGCACAATCTTCTCTGGAATGCTCTGAGATCTCCGATGGTGTTCAGTCCTCTCGGCTCTGGAATGCTCTGTGATCCCTCATGGTGTAGAGTCCTCAGGTCAGGAATGCTCTTGGATCCCCATGGTGTAGAGTCCTTGGCTCTGGAATGCTCCGTGATCCCTCATGGTGTAGAGTCCTCAGGTCTGGAATGCTCTTGGATCCCCATGGTGTAGAGTCCTCAGGTCTGGAGTGCTCCGTGATCCCTCATGGTGTAGAGTCCTCAGGTCTGGAATGCTCTTGGATCCCCATGGTGTAGAGTCCTCAGCTCTGGAATGCTCCAGATTCCCCCATGGTGGTACACTCCTCAGCTCTGGAAGGTTCCAGATTCCCCCATGGTGTAGAGTCCTCGGCTCTGGAATGCTCCGGGATCCTCCATGGTGTACACTCCTCAGCTCTGGAAGGTTCCAGATTCCCCCATGGTGTAGAGTCCTCGGCTCTGGAATACTTTGGGATCCTCCATGGTGTACACTCCTCAGCTCTGGAAGGTTCCAGATTCCCCCATGGTGTACACTCCTCAGCTCTGGAAGGTTCCAGATCCCCCCACGGTGTAGAGTCCTCAGCTCTGGATTGCTCCGGAATCCTCCATGGTGTACACTCCTCAGCTCTGGAAGGTTCCAGATTCCCCCATGGTGTAGAGTCCTCGGCTCTGGAATGCTCCAGGATCCTCCATGGTGTACACTCCTCAGCTCTGGAAGGTTCCAGATTCCCCCATGGTGTAGAGTCATCAGGTCTGGAATGCTCCGGGATCCCCCATGGTGTACACTCCTCAGCTCTGGAAGGTTCCAGATTCCCCCATGGTGTAGAGTTCTGTGCTCCGGAAGGTTCCACTCCTCACTCTGTGACCACAGTCACCTTGGCTGCCTTTCAGGATGTCCCATCAACGTACTGAGTCTCACACAGGCCTCTGACAAGCTCATAAGGCCAAGTGCCTAAATTGTGCGAGTGAGGCAAATGTACTAGTGCACTAAACACTACATTTTCTGATGACCTGTGGAAGGAACACACTGTGGCGCTACCTTGCACCGTTAGTTTGTGTCCATGCAGTTATTTGTGGCCAGGTGAGTAGGAGACACTAAATTTCTTGGGGGGGACAGGGACAACCTTGTAGACTTTCCAGTGACCCTAAACAAATCGCCTGCAGCGTGAGACCGTACGCACGTTAAACGAATACAATCACATAGTTTTGAAGTGAAATATTGTGATAGACAGGTCTGTAGTCACAGTTTGCAAGTATGCTTTATTGGTATTTACATTCACAAAGTAATTAGACCAAATGTGAAAAATCATGTATTTTTTTTATAGTGCTACTCATAGTTCACTCACACTCAGTTCTGTGATCTGCATGGTACATGTTCTTTGCAGCAGACACAATAACCCTCCGCACTACTTTACAATGAGCTAAAACTTCCACTAGACAAAATTCTGAACTCTTACTAGTAGGAACAATAATCACTAGAGTTATCTTGACATTTTATTCTTGCCTGATGCACAAGGAAGTTCATGTACTTTTAAACCAAAAATTATTTTTAAACACGTCGCCCCCTGCCAAAGTCAATGCCAGGTGCGGCTGCACCGCTCGCACCACCCTAAAGCCAATCCTGCTCCCAGCAATGGGGCAGGACAAGCATTTCCAGAAATGGGGTCAGAGCTAACTTCATAGCTATTATATGAGGAAAAATATCTATGTAAATGGAGAGGTATGATACTTCCCATCAAATTCCCGCAAGCAAAACAATTTAACATATTTCTTGTAGATGATTTATGGGAAAGTAGACTTCTCCCCGAATCACTGACAGAATATCGACTACGAAAATATCGAGGTTCAAAAATGTCGACACAAAAATATCGTTGTCCAGAATATCGACGTCCTATCTACATAATGGTAAGTACAAAAATATCGACACAAAAATATCGTTGTTAAAAATATCGTTTTTTTTAATGTTTAAAAACAAGGTAAAATAAAGGAAATAATACATATAATTAAAAAAACATAGTTAGAATTATTAGAAATTGTTTAAAATTATAAGTAATACATATAATGTAAAAATAAATTAAACATGCATATATATAAAATATAATATATACATTTACTTAATAATATTGATAAAAATTATTTTAATAAATTATAAATTGTTAGAAACGTATAAAAAATTATAAATACATATATATACACATACACCAATAACATAAAAATATAATATATATATAATAAATTAAAATATTAAAATAATTTTAATCTTTTCAAAATACAGTTTACACTACATTAACTGAAACAGTAAAGAAAATGTTGGATAGCAGAGGGGATAAAATTACTATTCCCACTCCAGAGAGTGCAACAGTAGGGAAAGTGTTGGATAGCGTAGGGGTAGAAATTACTATTCCCACTCTAGAGTGTGCAACAGTAGGGAAAGTGTTGGATAGCGGAGGGGTAAAAATTACTATTCCCACTCCAGTGAGTGCAACAGTAGGGAAAGTGTTGGATAGCGAAGGGTAAAAAATGACTATTCCCACTCCAGTGAGTGCAACAGTAGGGAAAGTGTTGGATAGCGGAGGGGTAAAAATTACTATTCCCATTCCAGCGAGTGTAACAGTAGGGAAAGTGTTGGATAGCGGAGGGGAATAATTTACTATTCCCACTCCAGCAAGTGTAACAGTAGGGAAAGTGCTGGATAGCGGAGGGGAATAATTTACTATTCCAACTCCAGGGAGTGCAACAGTAGGGAAAGTGTTGGATAGCGTAGGGGTAAACATTACTATTCCAACTCCAGAGAGTGCAACAGTAGGAAAAGTGTTGGATAGCAGAGGGGTAAAAATACTATTCCCACTCCAGCAATTGCAACAGTAGGGAAAGTGTTGGATAGCGGAGGGGTAAAAATTACTATTCCCACTCCAGCAAGTGCAACAGTAGGAAAAGTGTTGGATAGCGGAGGGGAATAATTCACTATTCCCACTCCAGCAAATTAATTAGCATTAATTAACAAACTATTAATTAATAAAAAATAATTTACCTCACACCATATTCCCCTATAAATGACACCCTCAATGTCGTAAAACATGACACAATTAACATCATTAATTAACAATTAATTACTCAATTAATAACAATTAACAAGCAATTTATAAACAATTATTAATAAATTAATTCACACAATTAACACTATAAAACAACATTAAATAAATATTTTATAAAAAATATTTAAAAATGTATTAAAATTAAATTACTTCCCACCCTACTCCCCTATCAACCCACAACCCGCTGCTAAAAAAATGACACCATTAACACAATTAACAATAAATAAATAAAAATGAATAACCAATTAATAACTATTTAATAATAAATTATTTACCGCAATTAAGATTATAAAATATTAAATACATAAATATTGATTAATAAAAAATATTAATTAATTAATTATAATTAAATTACTTCCCACCCTATTCCCCTATAAACCCACAACCCGCCCCAAAAAACATAACACAATTAACTTAATTATCAATTAATTAATAAATAATAATTAATAACCAGTTAATAATTAATTAATAACAATTATTTATAAATAACAATTATTAATTACCTTATTAAAATCAAATTACTTCCCACCCTACTCCCCTATAAATCCACAACCCGCTCCAAGAAATATAAAATAATTAACATAATTATCAATTAATTAATTAATAAAAATTAATAACCAATTAATAATTAATTAATTTAATAATCATTTATAAATACAAATAAATAACAATTATTAATTACCTTATTATAATTAAATTACTTCCCACCCTATTCCCCTATAATCCCACAACACGCTACGGAAGTAAAACGCAAAATTTATTTCAAATAAAATTAATATTCAATTTATTATAATTAAATTACTTCCCACCCTATTCCCCAATAAACCCACAACCCGCTACGGAACTAAAACACAAAATGTAATTAACATAAAAAAAATTCACACATACATAAAAAAAAAAGCAATACGTAGACAAAAAAAATAAATCACATACTTTTATAATACATACTAAGGGGCCGATCACGATGGTGGGCGGATCGCCCCCGCCGGGCCGGCGGTGGTCACCGCCGGCCCGGCGGGGGCGATCCGCCCGCCATCCAGACAGCAAAGACCTCCCGCCATATCACGATGGCTGGGGGGTCCGCGGCGGGCGGAAAGACCGTCCGCCGCTTTTCCGCCGGTCGACTCGTCGACCGGTGGAAAACGTGTTGAATATGGTGGCGGTGTCTGGAAGACACCGCCATCCATATCACAATGCCGGGTGTGAGCAGCCTTTCCATGGCTGCATTGCCGCCATGGAAAGGCTGGCGGTTCCTGCTGTTGGGGGCCCGTAGCGGGCCCCCATATAGTTGGGGGGCGTGGGGGGTGCACATGGGGGGTACCTATGGTACCCCCCTGCTTTTGCATGTACAATGTGGCAGGCACCGCGCGGTGCCTGTCACGTTGTGCATGTAAAAGCACAACATGTTTATTTTACATTGCGGCGGGTGCTGCTTGCAGCACCGCCGCCGCAATGTAAAATATACGGGATGCGCCCGCCAGTGTGGCGGGCGCATCCTAATGTGTATTGCGGGACCGCCGCACCTAAGGCGGGCGGTTCCTTGTGCAAATGCGATGGCGGGCGGACTTTGTCCGCCCGCCATCGTAATCGGCCCCTAAAATACATCACACTAATATAAAAATCGATATTATAAACAACGATATTTTTACTAACGATATTACTGACTTTCGATATTAACAAAAACGATATTTCTTACCTTACTGTCGATATTCTGGACCACAATATTCTTTCAGTGGATATTCTTGCACTACGATATTTACAACTCGATATTATGGTAGGTCGACATTAACAACTCGATATTCTGTCTATGCACCCTTCTCCCCTGAGAAGTTTTTGAAATTTTAAGGATCAAATTTCTAAAACGCTGCAAACCCTTATATGGAATTTATGAAATATTCCAGTACTTTCATGGTGCACCAGGGAAGCCTGGCCTTTCCTAGGAGTAGATCTCTCTTTTTCAAATGACTTAAGTCAGAAATCATTTTTTCAAGGGTGCGCCCCTTCTGCCATGGAGTACATTCAATATGACAGTGCCAGAAATTTACCATGGATACTTCAGCCACAGTCATGTGTACCTCTCAAAATTTCCTCCATTATATAAGGGTTAGTATTTTTGCCATTGACACCCCCTATACAATGGGTACAGGAAATCTTATGACAAGAGTTACCTCAAATATCAGTTCCAACATTTTGCTATGGATCCACCCCATTTACTAAGAATTACCTGCATCATGGCAGGGCCTTGGGCCGGATGCGGTGGTGCGTGTTCTGTGTCCCTGCTGCTGAGTATGACTGGGTTAGTGGCTTTCTCAGTTAGGCAGTTCGAGTCCCCACAGCCAATGATGGTGTCTTCATAGAAGCATGTCAGGGCCTGCAGTTTGCCATAGGTAACACCTCCCATCCATATGCTATTAGTGCCCTTGTCCATAAGGCATGAATAACCTTCAGTATGCCAGACCAGCATCACACTTGAATGCTTAACAAACATATACTCACACACACATTCTCTCACACACATTCTCACTATATTTTTTGCCCTCTTTTGTACATTTGTACTCTGTCACACTCACACACTGCCACTCACACTTCCATTAGTCAATTTTCTTTTTTTTGTGTTAGAAAAGCTTGCCCTGCTGCTTCTGCTATTCCTGCCTTTTAGTGATACTTAATAAAAACATATTCTCTATACGCTTTTCAAAAATAATAATATACTGCTATGTCAATGTTTGTTACAAGTATGATGTGAATGAAAAGTGCACTTCCTTAAAATAGCTGAAGAGGGCCTATATTTGGTTTCACATGTGGATAAGCCAGTTACAGTATTGGAAATTAACTAATCCATGTCCTAACATGTAATATCACAGCATCCAACTGACCTTATGAAATGCTTGTCTTCTTCAGCAACCATGGATTTCATCAAGTAACACTTTGCATTTTTGGGTTTTTCAGACCCAACTTGCAATGTAAAAAAAAACCTATGTGTCCCGGAATAAAGCATTGTGGTGAATGGAAAGCCAGGAATGGCTGAAGGTGCCACGCAATCCTCAATCCAGCACCATTCCCCAAAGCCTCCACCCTAGTCTCTCTCCTTGTGCTATCCCACATTCTTAGTCCACTCTGCCCTCTTGCACCAGCCCTGTTGTTGACGATGGAATTAAGTAGGCATTTTGTACCAAGGAAAGAGCAGGTATTATGTGGGTGCTTTAGTAGAAATATGTGTAGATTCATGAGAGTTGTGTAATTCTTATATGTGCAGAGTAAGAGGTGTGCTCATGTAAGTGCTGGGTGATGGTGAAGAGTGAATGCAGCATGAGTGGTGCGAGTGTAGGGTGAAAAATATGCGGATGTGATTGTCAGGTGAGCTGCATGAATGTAATCTGAGAGGAGGGCATATGTGAGTGTCAGGTGTGAGGAGTGTGTGCAGAGTGAGAGAAGTGAGTTCAGGGGGTGTGAGTAGTGTAAATGCAGGGTGAGTGGTGTGCCTGTTTGTGGTGCACAATGAACGACGAGAGTGAAGAGTATATCTGTGAGAGTGACTTATGAGTGCATGGTGAGGGGAGTTAGTGCAGAGTGAGTGAAGTGCCCCTATGAGTTCACGCAGACTATTGTCCCTGTGTGCAGGCAGGATGAACAGAGTGCCTGTATGAATGCAGGCTGAGAGGTTTGTCCGTGTGAGTGCTGGGTGAGAGGAGGAAGTGCAGGATGAGTGGTGTGACTCAAGGGTAAGTGATGTGCTTGTTTGTGTGGTGTGAGTGCAGGGTGAGTGCATTGCCCATGTGAGTAAAGATGTGTGAAGATGTGAGTGAAGGGTGAGCTGTGTGAGTGGCAGGAGTGCCTATGTGAGTGCACAGTGAGTGATGTGACAGTGTGAGAGTAGGATGAGTGATGTGACAAGTTTGGGTGTGGGTGATAGTGCAGAGTGGGAGTAATGAATGCATGGTGAAAAATGTGCTTTTTGTGTGAGATTGCAAAGTGAGCAGTGACAGTGACAGGTGAGTAAAGTGTCACATGAGTGCAGGGTGAGTGGTGTGCTTGTGTAAGTGCACGGTGAAAAGCGTGAGTGCACAGTGAGTGGTGTGAGTGCAGTGTGATCACTGTGAGTGCAGGGTGAGCGGTGTGCTGATGTGAGAACAGGGTAAGAGGAGGATGAACAGTGTGAGTGTAGGGTAACAGCGTGAGTGCAGTGTGATCGCTGTGAGTGTGGGGTGAGCGGTAAAAGTGAAAAGTGAGTGGAGTGTCATATGTGTGAAGGGTGAGCGGTGTGCTCGTGTGAATACAGGGTAGGATGAGGGTGAGTAGCATGAGTGCATGGTGAGCAGTGTGATTGCTGTGAGTGCAGGGTGAGCGTGAAAGTGAAGGGTGAGTGATGAAAATGAGGAGTGAGTTGTCTGAATGCAGGATATATACCCAGACACCTGGAGTAACTCAGAATTGTACTGACGGCTGGCGTAGGGCTTCCAATATGTTAAACTATTGCTATTATGACATCAATCAGGGATCGAGGGTGGAGGAAATAAATAATGTGCTGATCCTGCAACAAACTTACAGTCTCCTGATTAGGGTTGCCAGCTGATCGTATTTCTACCGGCACCACCGGTATTTTGATTACCCAGCCATTACAAAAATAGGCAAAATCACCTAAAGGCGGTATTTTTAGCACTTATCTGTGCGTACTTCAAACAGCAAATACAAATAGAAAGCACTTTTAACCGTGGTTGCAGTGCTTCCATATTTCTCTGCTCCTTTGTTTTCCACCGAGAGTGCACAGCTCGAGCCAGGGCCAGGATGGCCTATACGGCAGTCAGGCAGTGCCCAGTGGGCTGGTCCCACACATCAGTGCTTGGGCCGGTTTTTTAGCGGTTTGTGGGTCTATATTATGGTTTGCTGGGCCAGTTTTTACTAACCCTGGGCGAGAACTCTGCTCCGCTCGCAGAGCTTGCGGAGTTTTCTGCACTCCGCGTTACGCAGAGATCGCAGAGTACCAAAAAACTCTGCTTCGCGCTGCAGAGCGGAGTTTTTTTCCTCGCTCGCGTTGGTCAACGTCATGTTGGCGAGCGCGAGCGAGGAAAATCTACCCCCCGGCAAGATTTTTCCCCGTTTGCGATTGTCAACATCAAGTTGGTGAGCGCGAGTGTGGAAAATCAACCTCCCGGGGAGATTTCACAACGCGGGGGGGGGGGCAGATTTCTCATTGCGAGTGGTTGCGTAGGCTCGCGACCGCTCGCGTTGAGAAACTGTCCATTCGCGTTGAGAAAGCTGCAGCTCGAGTAAAAATCTACTCGAGCAGCAGAAAGGAAAGCAGCGCCCGCTTGCGCTGTGCATGGTGCCGTTCGCAATGATTTCACAGTGCGGACAAGCATCCGGCACCGCAAATCACCTCGAACTGCATTTTTCTATTGCACTCCGCCGCTTGTGGAGCTCCGCGTAGCGCAGCGGAGTTTTTTTCCACTTCGCAGAGTTCCGCGTAGCGGACTTCCGCGAACTCCGCCCAGGGTTGGTTTTTACTGTTGATTTCCCTGATATTAAAACAAATATTGCCTGCAGCAAGTGCAAATTTACGCATTCGTTCATACCTTGCAAAACACTTATACAGCATGTCTTAAGGAGTTCAGAACTGCCTCAATTTGTAAATGTGGGTCACTAATTTACTAGTAGAGGCCATAATTATTTTGGTTCCTGGGACTATTTTCTGTCCCACTCCACTCAGGACTGAAGCATCTGCAGGTTTATGGTGTAAAATGTTACCGTGCTTAGGATGTGGAGGACAGAGCTCTGATGGATGCAAGGTCACCCTGTGTGTGGAGTGAGCAGGAGTTTGAGCTCTGAGCACACAACACTTCTTGGCTGAGTGCATGTTGAAAGACACTCATTTACGTTGGTGTCCTGGATGTTCCTACTTTCTGGTGACAAGCCGATTTATAGAGCGAATATGGGTACGAAATGAGCCATTTCTAGTAGCGCAGAACATACCGTTTCGTTGTGCATCTTTGCTATTCTATATATATTAGATACCCTTGTTTATCAGCAGTGTTTGCAGGATATAATTTGAGTGAGAGTACAATGGTGTTCAGTATGTAATCCATTGTATTACTCCAGTAGTTTGCTCCCGAGGGCTGGTACATGTTGCTAGTAGATGATTGGACAGGCGCTAAATTGTCCAGGGTACTTCCCTGTGGGGCACTTTTCCTCATGGTGTTTTGTTTTGTCTAGTGTATCGATGGGTGGTTTCCATTATAGGTGATGTGCATGTCTGCAGGTTCCTTGGCAATACTTAACCTATGCATCTTTGAATGGGTGCTTGCCTTGCACGGGTAAGGATAGGTGTATATTTTAGGGTCTTTGTGATTAGAATTAGCATATTTTCCTTTGCAGAAATTATGCGAAATGTCCCCAAAAAAATCACTGAAATTACGAAAAATCCCGGCTTTATCTTTTTGCATTGTTCTTTAGAACAAAATGTGTCCTTGCATTTGTTTTTGGCACAAGAACACATTTCACACAAAAAAAAGCTAAATTGCTCCTGACACCAGCAACAGTAGCTCACTTTAGGTTCACTCGCTCTCTTCCTGTGCTCCCGTCATAGGATTTTTACCCAAACGAAGTTTCAGTAATGCTACGTGGGGTAATCTCAGGCCTCTTCGTTTAACAATCGTAATGGAAAATGTCAGGTGAGATTATGCTTGCGTAATTGAAATTCCACCCTAGCCTAATTGAGATCCAATTGTGGTGTCATTCCAACTATTCTGATTTATGTTATGTTTTTATGTTGTGGGTATATATGTTTTGTAGTTTATATGACTCTTTGGTGGTCTTTCTGCTGTGTGGCACTGTAGTGTTTAGATTGTCAGATTACATTGCTGCTTTTGTCTTTTAGTTTATTTTTGTGAATGGGTAGGTGGAGCGTGTCCTGGATTATCATGCTGTTTCTGATGCAAGTGTCTATGACGGAATAAAAGTCATTGCCCACCTAAGTTAAATTAGTGTCAGTTAGGACAGAGTCAATGAAATAGTGTGGCAAAGGGCCTATCTGGCTTTAGGATGACTGTAAATAGACTCCTTGGGAATTGTTCGTGGCTCCGGCATCTCACACGTGAAACGTGCAGCCTGGTCAGTTCACTAGCCAACAATTAAGGCTAGGATGTGAGTAGGGGCTAAACTGCACTGGAGAGTGCTGACCCAGGGGGTACTGAATCCAGTGAACAAAACAAACAAAGCCCCCCTAACCATTTCCATAGGGATGTAAATGGTCTTTTAAAGACCTGTGAAAAACTCGCCCAGCCGAGACCACAGCAGCTCAAGCTGCAGCACCCCGGGCTGAGACACATATTCCAGCAAATTCATTATCCAATCTTTTAGCTGATCATTGTATGCTTTGCTGCTGTAACTGAACTCTAAGCCTACCATGCTTGCCTGACTTCGGTGCCTGACTTTAAAATGGAGTGACCTGCACTACAGTCAGGGTTATTGTGCAGGCAATCATACAACATGGATACTTAAAAAACAACGCAATTTTATTACACCAGCCCAGTTTGACGTTATATTGAGGCCAGTACCTGTATCTGTCTACCAAGACCCAATACCACCACCCTTGAGTGCAACACCACCTGAACACCTGGCTGAGCGATGGCAAAAATGTCCTGCTTTGTAAATATGTAATATATAATGGTCCAAGCCTTATTGCTGTTAAAATGTCATCCTGAGTGAATTTGTATATATATTTATCTCTAACCACTAGTATATGTAGTAGACATTTGTACTTACTACCATTCCTATGTGATTTTAGAGTTTATCTGTTTGTATCTCTTCCTTGAGTGACTTTAGAACTTGTACATTTGCAATTTTTCCTCCTTTCGCTCCACTTGTACATTTGCAATTTTTTTCCTGTTTATATCTCTTATGTAACTCATGTAATCCAAAGTCCTTATGTAACGCAACTGGTTCTTTTGTAAAGCGCTCTGACACCTTCGGGTAATGTTCGCGCTATATAAAATCGCATTAAATAAATAAATAAAACATGGAGAATGGGGTTGGGGTGTGGTGGGGTGGGGCGGGGAGGGGGGCAGGGCCCTATGGGCGTTGCAGGCATGATCACAGGTAACTGAAGGCAGACAAGTGCAGGGCCATTATACGTAGCACCTTCGCGCTAATGGCCCTGCGAATCACACAAGGGAGAGAGGAAATTCTTTAGTCCCCTCGTCCCCCCACCTTTGTCCCCCATATTCCCCCACTCCAAAATCTGGGGGGATATATCCCCTGCATCCCCCTCACTTCCTACGCCCGTGTTTGTGGCATTATATGCACAATTCAATATTTGTGTACCGAAGTGCGACAATTGTTATGAATTTAAAAAAACTGAAATTCATAACAACATACGTATATCACGGTATACACGGAAGGTGCCTATAGGTTCTCAGTGCCAGTAGGACACTGGCGGGCATATGGTGCACTTTGCAAAAATACATAACATAACACAGTAAGACCACTTGAATAACCCCTCTCACCAAACTCGACAAAAGCACTTCTCCCACCAGCACTTCCTCAACTGGCCCCGTACTCTCCCGTACACTGTATTATGTATCCAGACATATATGTTAAAAAGAAAATAAACAAATCCATGTACAGAGAGAGAGTTCCCCTTCCTCCTGCACCTCCGCACAAATGTAGATAGTCGGGGCAGAGTTTCCTTTTTTATTCATGTACAGAGCATGTATGACCATCCCGGCCTGTTTCAATAAAGTGCTGTGCATTGTTGGACTATGAGGTGCTGAGAAGCAGTGGCGGCTGCTCCAATTTTAGAGTGGCGGGGCAACATGAATGCAGGGTGGGGTGGGGGGATCGGGGTGAGGAGAAACTAATTTAGAAAAACACTTACCTGCTCCTGGTGCCTCAATGCTCCACTCCCGACGCTGGTCATGCTGCACAGACTCCCAGGGGGCAATCATGCCGCTGCTCTCATGCTGGTTCTACCAGCCTGAGAGCACTGGTGTGATTGGCCTGAGCTGACTAGACGCTCACTCATGCCCAGGGAGCCAGGCTGTTACAACAGAGCTGGGTTGGAGAAACATGAGTGTGCATGTCTGTTTGGCTGGCCTAAGGCAGCCGGCCAAACTGACGTGGCTGGGCAACATGAATGCAGGGTGGGGTGGGGGGATCGGGGTGAGGAGAAACTAATTTAGAAAAACACTTACCTGCTCCTGGTGCCTCAGTGCTCCTCTCCCGACGCTGGTCATGCTGCACAGACTCCCAGGGGGCAATCATGCCGCTGCTCTCATGCTGGTTCTACGAGCATGAGAGCACCGGTGTGATTGGCCTGAGCTGACTAGACGATCACTCATGCCCAGGGAGCCAGGCTGTTACAACAGAGCTGGGTTGGAGAAACATGAGTGTGCATGTCTGTTTGGCCGGCCTAAGGCGGCGGCCAAACTGACATGGGCACTTACAGGTGCCCAACTCTCCTCCTTAAAGTGTGAGGCTCGGCAGGATGGCTCCGACCCCGCCTTAACCTCGACTGGCACTAATGAAAAATAAAATGGTTTTATTATCATTTTAGTTTTCGGTGGGGCAGCGCTCCTCCGTCATAACGGAGGAGCCGCTCCTGACAAGAAGATCAGATTCAGAGGCAGCCATTAAGACCATGCCTTAAAGTCCATCCTAACCATTTGGACTCACGTCTGCAGAGGGGAAAACAGTTATAGCAAATTTACCCGCAGTACAAAAGATCAGACTGGGAACTAAGGAAATCCCCGGAAAATGCCCCTGATTACTTATCGGTAAACTTCATTACTCCTAGTCCTTAGGTCCTAGTACCACTCTTTATTTAATAATGTAAAATGCTGTGAAAACAAGTCCCACCCATTCCCCTAAGGGCACCATGAAGGGCTTATCATTTCAAGCATCCTCCTGTCGTACTCAAGCTGGCAAAGACTGGAAGATAAGGGTGGGATGGGCAGGTCGTAATGACTGGTTCATGGATGTTAGGACTAAGAGGAACAAAGATTTCCGCTGAGTAATCAGTGACGTTATCACTAAGTCATATATCCTCGTTCCAGTTGTTACTTATGAGGTATGCCCAAGCAAAACACATGCTTCGTTAAAAACACAAAGAACCAGAACATACATGGAGAGCAATGCAACACCCACATTGAAACATGCTCAACACGAACAGCAAGATAGTACTCACAAAGAACCAGAACATACATGGAGAGCAATGCAACACCCACATTGAAACATGCTCAATACTAACAAGATAGTACTCACAAAGAACCAGAACATACATGGAGAGCAATGCAACACCGACACTGAAACATGCTCAACACGAACAGCAAGATAGTACTCACAAAGAACCAGAACATACATGGAGAGCAATGCAACACCCACATTGAAACATGCTCAATACTAACAAGATAGTACTCACAAAGAACCAGAACATACATGGAGAGCAATGCAACACCCACATTGAAACATGCTCAACACGAATAGCAAGATAGTACTCACAAAGAACCAGAACATACATGGAGAGCAATGCAACACCCACACTGAAACATGCTCAATACTAACAAGATAGTACTCACAAAGAACCAGAACATACATGGAGAGCAATGCAACACCCACATTGAAACATGCTCAATACTAACAAGATAGTACTCACAAAGAACCAGAACATACATGGAGAGCAATGCAACACCCACATTGAAACATGCTCAATACTAACAAGATAGTACTCACAAAGAACCAGAACATACATGGAGAGCAATGCAACACCCACACTGAAACATGCTCAACACGAACAGCAAGATAGTACTCACAAAGAACCAGAACACACATGGAGAGTAATGCAACACCCACACTGAAACATGCTCAACACGAACAGCAAGATAGTACTCACAAAGAACCAGAACATACATGGAGAGCAATGCAACACCCACATTGAAACATGCTCAATACTAACAAGATAGTACTCACAAAGAACCAGAACATACATGGAGAGCAATGCAACACCCACATTGAAACATGCTCAACACGAACAGCAAGATAGTACTCACAAAGAACCAGAACATACATGGAGAGCAATGCAACACCCACATTGAAACATGCTCAATACTAACAAGATAGTACTCACAAAGAACCAGAACATACATGGAGAGCAATGCAACACCCACACTGAAACATGCTCAACACGAACAGCAAGATAGTACTCACAAAGAACCAGAACATACATGGAGGTCAATGCAACACCCACACTGAAACATGCTCAACACAAACAGCAAGATAGTACTCACAAAGAACCAGAACATACATGGAGAGCAATGCAACACCCACACTGAAACATGCTCAACACAAACAGCAAGATAGTACTCACAAAGAACCAGAACATACATGGAGAGCAATGCAACACCCACATTGAAACATGCTCAACACGAACAGCAAGATAGTACTCACAAAGAACCAGAACATACATGGAGAGCAATGCAACACCCACACTGAAACATGCTCAACACGAACAGCAAGATAGTAATCACAAAGAACCAGAACATACATGGAGAGCAATGCAACACCCACACTGAAACATGCTCAACACGAACAGCAAGATAGTACTCACAAAGAACTAGAACATACATGGAGAGCAATACAACACCCACATTGAAACATGCTCAACACAAACAGCAAGATAGTACGCACAAAGAACCAGAACATACATGGAGAGCAATGCAACACCCACATTGAAACATGCTCAATACTAACAAGATAGTACTCACAAAGAACCAGAACATACATGGAGAGCAATGCAACACCCACATTGAAACATGCTCAATACTAACAAGATAGTACTCACAAAGAACCAGAACATACATGGAGAGCAATGCAACACCCACACTGAAACATGCTCAATACGAACAGCAAGATAGTACTCACAAAGAACCAGAACATACATGGAGAGCAATGCAACACCCACACTGAAACATGCTCAACACGAACAGCAAGATAGTACTCACAAAGAACCAGAACATACATGGAGAGCAATGCAACACCCACACTGAAACATGCTCAACACGAACAGCAAGATAGTACTCACAAAGAACCAGAACATACATGGAGAGCAATGCAACACCCACATTGAAACATGCTCAATACTAACAAGATAGTACTCACAAAGAACCAGAACATACATGGAGAGCAATGCAACACCCACATTGAAACATGCTCAACACGAACAGCAAGATAGTACTCACAAAGAACCAGAACATACATGGAGAGCAATGCAACACCCACATTGAAACATGCTCAATACTAACAAAATAGTACTCACAAAGAACCAGAACATACATGGAGAGCAATGCAATACCCACACTGAAACATGCTCAATACGAACAGCAAGATAGTACTCACAAAGAACCAGAACATACATGGAGAGCAATGCAACACCCACACTGAAACATGCTCAACACGAACAGCAAGATAGTACTCACAAAGAACCAGAACATACATGGAGAGCAATGCAACACCCACACTGAAACATGCTCAACACGAACAGCAAGATAGTACTCACAAAGAACCAGAACATACATGGAGAGCAATGCAACACCCACACTGAAACATGCTCAACACGAACAGCAAGATAGTACTCACAAAGAACCAGAACATACATGGAGAGCAATGCAACACCCACATTGAAACATGCTCAACACGAACAGCAAGATAGTACTCACAAAGAACCAGAACATACATGGAGAGCAATGCAATACCCACACTGAAACATGCTCAACACGAACAGCAAGATAGTACTCACAAAGAACCAGAACATACATGGAGAGCAATGCAACACCCACATTGAAACTTGCTCAACACAAACAGCAAGATAGTACTCACAAAGAACCAGAACATACATGGAGAGCAATGCAACACCCACATTGAAACATGCTCAATACTAACAAGATAGTACTCACAAAGAAAAGGAACATACATGGAGAGCAATGCAACACCCACATTGAAACATGCTCAACACGAACAGCAAGATAGTACTCACAAAGAACCAGAACATACATGGAGAGCAATGCAACACCCACACTGAAACATGCTCAACACGAACAGCAAGATAGTACTCACAAAGAACCAGAACATACATTGAGAGCACTGCAACATCCACACTGAAACATGCTCAACACGAACAGCAAGATAGTACTCACAAAGAACCAGAACATACATGGAGAGCAATGCAACACCCACATTGAAACATGCTCAATACTAACAAGATAGTACTCACAAAAAACCAGAACATACATGGAGAGCAATGCAACACCCACATTGAAACATGCTCAACACGAACAGCAAGATAGTACTCACAAAGAACCAGAACATACAGGGAGAGCAATGCAACACCCACATTGAAACATGCTCAACACGAACAGCAAGATAATACTTAATGATCCCACGCCGAAGTTCATCTCATTATTATGAATGCCTTGTAGTCTATAAAGCTGGACAAAATTATTCTGAGATGCCCAATTTGCCGCTCTGCAGATCTCTGCTAATGGCACTCCGTTAGCCGCTGCTGAAGAGGCGGCTGACTCCCAGGTGTATTTTTCCTGAATCTTCTCTGGAAGAGTCAAATCTGAAATGGAGTATGCCAAGGTGACTGTCGAACAAATCCACCTACTGCTTCTATTAGAAAGGCGTTTCTGATTTGCTGACTCTGTTACATGATTATAGTAAATAGAAAGAGAAATAAAGACAAAGAAGCCATTTTGTGGTTGCAGGTCTTGCGATTGCACATCTGGTTCTGGTCCCAGATTCTTGAAAGTTTTTGCACAACTAAGCTAAAGATTTTGGGGTGCAAAGTTTCACCGGCACACAGTATGGAATGGTGGACATTGACCCATGCACATGGCATTTATCAACAGAGGAATTCGGCCATAACAGTGTTACTTCTACAGTTTCAATTCCAGTGTATTTGTGGTGGGAATCAGGCCATTTCTGGGTGGTATTCCACATGCAGAATTGTACATCTAGTTACAATGCCATATACGGAAATAGTTACCTCTAACAGTACTCCTTAAAATTTGTGAATGTCTCAGATTTACAAAACATCGCCTGCAACTCTTTGTGAATTAAAAAAAAAAATAATGAATTTGATCCAAATATAGGCGTATGGCATCGAATTTCCACCTTTTTATTGACAATGTTGCAATTGTGTCCTCACAAATGTTATTAATTAAATTCAATCAGCATTTGCAATATCCTTACATTTAAAATTCTTGCAGTCAAACCTAGTGAGAAAGCCAACCTTAAATGATGTCTTAAAGTTATGCTTACTTGAGTATATATTTCTGTAACACTTATTTTACTATAAATACATTTCTGTAATCATATGAACAAATATATGAGTATCAGGTATAATTTTTAAATCAATATAGCTTAATCCATTTCATTCGTTGCTTGAACACTATCTAGTGTATTCTACTAGCAGAGAAAAAAGATTTACTAGCACTCTTCCTTGACCTAACCCTGATATTGCAGATTTTTTTCTCAAATCCCTATAAAGAAGTTGAATCCACCTCGAGTTGCATATGTAACTCTTCCTAAGGTTGCCTGTTCTGAAAGGTCACCCAGCAAGTTAACTAAACTTTAAGGGGCATATTTACGTTCCCTGGCGCATCCCTGCATATCAGCAGGGATGCGCCAGAAAATGCGTCACGCAAGTTTACCCTTGCGCCACGTCCGATGCGCCGCATTAACAATGCGGCGCATCGTGGCGCAAGGATAAGCAGATGCGTGACGCCTCTTCCGGCGGAAGGTTGGCGCAGTGCTGAAGTTGTGTCGCAAGCGCGACGCAACTGCAGCACTGTTCCAACCTTCCCTATCCCTAACATGGTGCGTCAATCCTTACGCCTGCTTGAAGCAGGCGTAAGGATTTGATGCACCAGCGTCGGAAAAGTGACTGCGTGAAATCTTGTAGATTTCACTACGTCACTTTTCCGAGGCGTTCCTGCGCCGGAACGCCCCCCCCTGCGCCGGTACGCCCACATGAAACCTGACGCAGGTTTCATGTGGCGCAGGGGTTTACTACGTGACGCATCTCCCTAGATGCGTCACGTTGTAAATATAGCGCAACGCGGCGCATGGTTTGCGTCGCCGCTGCGTCACATGCGTGACGCAACGGTGTCGCAAAAGTGGCGCAAGGGGCTTGTAAATATGCCCCTCTAAGCTTTTCCATTTGTGAAGGATTCATTTTTTTCTGGTCATAATTTCTTTTGCACTCAGATTTTTAAAAAAGAACTTTGTGAAAAAAAACATTCAGACATGATTGAAAAAGACCGACATGTCAGAGATATGAGCTATTACCGACCACCAGATGGGCATGTTCCGATTGCCTAGCAAATTCTTTGAAACCTCAAATGTTTGTGCACTACCTCACCATTTACCCTGAAAGCCCGATTGTGTCTTCCTTTCAGTGAGACTTATAGAAAACGACATCACCCTTTCGCGTCCTGTATCTTCCATCTCTTCGACTCTGCCCACCTGCAATAAGACAATGACATGAAAGAGCTTTGGGTTCCATTACTTGATTTACAAGAATTGGCAAAATTCAATAGAAAGTGTAGACATTTTTATATAAAAGAGATACATTTTACCTGGAAAATTTAATTATTACTTTGCTTTAAGAGAAGTAATTATTTCGAAAGTAATAACTTGTATTTAACAGTCTCCAATTTTTTTTTGTTTTTAAAAAGCTGTAAACAAGAGGTACTGTTGGCTAATGACAACACATGTTCTGCAATACCTTGGACTCCTAGGTATGTTAGAATTGTGGGAGGAGTTTCATTGAGTAGTTCTGATTGGTGAGCTGGAAATGTAAATTGGGCTACAAAAGAGCAATGATTGGAGTATGCCAAACATATTAGAATTAGTACTTCCAGGAAGGGGTTTCTAGGACAGAACCTGTCAACCAATGAGGGGTGGATAGAGAAAGCAATATTGTTCAAGAGGGCAGGTTGAACCTCCTCTGTCTAGAGTTTGATAAAGGAATAACAGAGCTGATGCCTAGAGGTAAAATGTGAGGTAACTTGCTCAGTAGTAGTCCGATATCAAAAATATTGTCTGCACAAACTTTTCAACTCTTTGATTCGAATGGACGACATCAGGCAGAATTTTATTCTGTCCTGATAAAAGGATTTTTATAAACTCTTTACAGTCTGAATACATAAAGTAATTAGACAAAACGATGTGCATAGGTGGTGATCAACATTCCATCTCACTTTTTCAGTCGTTTGAAAGAATTTATTTCAAAAATGTATTTTATATGAATAGCAGACATTACCAACAAGGTATCCCCCATACATCAGCAATGGAGCAGGGCTACGTGATACAAGGTGACACAAATACATGACCCAAATAGATACCCCACTGCATACACTTTAAGGGCCAGATGTACAACCATTTCATTCTGCAAGTCTTCAATTGCGATTTTTTTATAGCTCGCTATTAGAGATTTGCAAAATGAAATATACTAATGTGTCTCAGACCCATTAGGAATTCCCAATGAGGTTGCAATTGACTTGTCTCAACAATATTCATGAGGCAGATCGCAATTTAAGACCCATTGGGAATGGGCAATAACACAGGGATGGTGGCCTTCTGGGTATGTCTGTGTTTGCTTTTAAATAAAGCAACTTTTTTTTTATATGATGCCTGTTTTTCATAAAGAAAATGGGATGTGTTTCAAAAGGAAAAATGAAACGTCCCAGTTTAATTTTTTTAAGGGTAGGCACCACTGCGACCACTGCCTGCTCTTAAAAAACATTTCCGCTACCATTCACAAATGGGATAGGATTCCCTGGGGACCTCTACCCGTTTGCGAATAGGATTACCACGTTCTAGAAGTAGGTGGTAAAATGCAAGTGTTTTGCAACCGCATTTTGGTCACAAAACAATCGTACATCCCCCTGCGACTCGCTATTAAGAAGGGACACCCTCGGCACGCCCCTTCCTAATAGTGACTCCCAAACCCTATTTTGCGAGTCGGTAATAGTTTACCAACTCACAAAATAGGGTTAGTACATATGAAAAGGCTATTTAGCGGTCGCAAATGGCTCGATTTTCCATTTGCGACCGCTAAAAGCTGTCATACATTTGGCCTTTAGTGTCCATCACATGACACAAATTCCCATAAAGAGAACAAACATCTGCCTAGCTGAGATGAGAATTAGTATATGGGCTTTAAGAGTAACAAAAATGTAAACAGCTTCAGTTGAGCAAGCCAGTTTGCAAGCTTTCATGTCTGGAGCTGCAGGATGCAAGGCTCAGAGATGGATACCTCAGGCAGGCTGAGTTAATCTAATTGTAGCAGACTGCAGTTACACTGAGGCAGGTTAATGCATTTAAATTCTTCTGCAAAGGAGAGAGATGTTTATTCTTATTAGGGAACAGATTCATTGTAGTATCCTTTCAAGAATGGGGAGCCATTCTCCCCTGCTGAGAAGAATGGAATACTTTTCTCTGGAAATTTAGAAGCGCTTCTGAAAATATTTTATACCACCTGTAAGGAAGGGTTCTTAGAAATAAGCTTTTCCACAAGGCATTCCCCCCCAAAGACTGAAAGGATTTCCTCTTCAGGAATGACTGAGTTAAGTATGTCAGCTGCACACTCTGGAAACATGGGGAGCAGAACAGAATTAAGAAATCTTTGTATTTTCATTACATGATAATTGTAATTCTAATTGCATTTATATTGCGCTTACTACCTCTGACGAGGCGTGAAAGCGCTTTTTCAGTGCTCCGGAACCCAAAAAGGATTAGTGGGGAATTAGTACAGGGAAATTTGAAATTAATTTGAGTGGTGGACATGTTACTCTGTTATTTGGATTGAAAAAGGATAGTGGAGGGATAGAAGAGGGATAGAAGAGGGAAGGGTTTGCATTTACATAGCGCTTGCTACCCCTGATGGGGTGGCCAAGAAAAATCCATCTCTCATTTCAGTTGAGTCTGTAAAATGTTTATTACAAAAACGAATTGTTTGTAAATCCCAAAAATTACAGAGAAAAGGCAGAACCTAAATATTTACTTTTTCTACACATACAGTTCCTAGTATCGATCACACTTACAATACAAAGAATCTGGAAGGTAGCATATATATTACAATGTATCAGGAGGATATTACTTACAATGCAAAGAATCAGGCAATTCTCACTTGCATCACAATGAATCAGGCAGTTATCACCTACATTACATAGAATCAAGCAGCTATCGCTTGCAATACATAGAATCAGGCAGTTATTACCTGCATTACATAGAATCAGGCAGTTATCACTTGCAGTACATATAATCAGGCAGTTATTACCTGCATTACATAGAATCAGGCAGTTATCTCTTACACCACATTGAACCAGGAAGTTATCACTGTCATTACATTAAATCAGGCAGTTATCACCTATATTACATAGAATCAAGCAGCTATCACTTGCAGTACATATAATCAGGCAGTTATCACTTACACTACAAAGAACCAGGCTGTTATCACTTACAGCACAATGAACCAGGCAGTTATCACTAGCATTACATTAAATCAGGAAGTTATCACCTACATTACATAGAATCAAGCAGTTATCACTTATATTACAATTAATCAGGCAGTTATCACTTGCATTAAATAGAATCAGGCAGTTATCACCTACATTGCATGGAATCAGGCAGCTATCCCTTACACTACAATGAATCAGGCAGTTATCACATGCATTACATAGAATCAGGCAGTTATCACTTGCATTACATAGAATCAGGCAGTTATTACCTGCATTACATAGAATCAGGCAGTTATCACTTGCATTACATAGAATCATGTAGCTATCACTTACACTACAATGAATCAGGCAGTTCTCACATGCATTACATAGAATCAGGCAGCTATCACTTACACTACAACGAATGAGGCAGTTATCACATGCATTACATAGAATCAGGCAGCTATCACTTACACTACAACGAATGAGGCAGTTATTGCTTGCATTACATAGAATCAGGCAGTTATCACTTACACTACAACGAATGAGGCAGTTATCACGTACACCCCAATGAATCAGAAAAAATAAAACCATAGTCTCTTACACTACAAAGAAGAGGGCCTTGGTTGCTACTGCTACAAACAAAAAGGCAGTTAAACAATAAGGCAGTTATTCATTGCACCACAAAGAATCGGGCAGTTAGTCACAAACATTACTTATTTTATGTAGCACTTACTACCCATGACGAGGCACAAACAATTCAGTACTTATCACCTACAGCACAAAGGATCATACTATGGCAACTTACTTCAAAGACTTAGGCCATGGCACTAATCACTTATACTAGAAAGAATCCAGTAGTTATCACTCATATCACAAGGAATCGGGCAGTTACTGACACCATGAAGAACCCGGCAATAACTACTTAGACTACAGAGAATCAGACTCTGATCACAACTTAGAATCAGGAAGTTATCACTTGCATAACAGACACTCAGGCAGTTATCACTAATACTGCTTTGAATCAGGAAGTTATCACTTGTACAACAAATACTCAGGCAGTTATCACTAATACAACTTAGAATCAGGAAGTTATCACTTGCACAACAAATACTCAGACAGTTATCACTAATACTGCTTTGAATCAGGAAGTTATCACTTGCACAACAAATACTCAGGCAGTTATCACTAATACTGCTGTGAATCAGGAAGTTATCACTTACACAACAAATACTCAGGCAGTTATCACTAATACAACTTAGAATCAGGAAGTCATCGCTAACAGGACTAATAATCAGGCAGATATCACTAATACAACTTAGAATCAGGAGTTATCACTTGTACAACAAATACTCAGGCAGTTATCACGAATACAACTTAGAATCAGGAAGTTATCACTTGCACAACAAATACTAAGACAGTTATCACTAATACTGCTTTGAATCAGGAAGTTATCACTTGCACAACAAATACCCAGGCAGTTATCACTAATACAACTTGGAATCAGGATGTTATCACTTGCACAACAAATACTCAGGTAGTTATCACTAAGACTGCTTTGAATCAGGAAGTTATCACTTGCACAACAAATACCTAGGCAGTTATCACTAATACAACTTGGAATTAGGACGTTATCACTTGCACAACAAATACCCAGGCAGTTATCACTAATACAACTTGGAATCAGGAAGTCATCACTTACAGGACAAATAATTAGGCAGTTATCACTAATACAACTTAGAATCAGGAAGTCATCACTTACAGGACAAATAATCAGGCAGTTATCACTAATACAACTTAGAATCAGGAAGTTATCACGTGCACAACAAATACTCAGGCAGTTATCACTAATACTGCTTAGCATCAGGAAGTTATCACTTGCACAACAATTAATCAGGCAGTTATCACTTCGGTTAGAAAGAATCACATCATAGTCACTGAAACCACTACAACTACTTAAGCCACGATCATATCCACTACATCAATTAGGCTACTGTCAGTCTAAAATGAATTAGGCAATGCCACATATACTTACATTACAGAAAACTAGCCACACTCGCACTACAATAAATCAACAACAGTCCAGCACTACAAAAATATCATACAACAGTTACCCACACTACAAAATATTAGGCTGCAATAAATTATGCTGCAAAGAATCCGTCTATTTCACTTACACTACATAGAATCAGACCACTCACTTATCCTACAGAGCATCACTTTCACTACCAGCAATCATGTAGATGCTGTGTTACTCTCCACCATCCATGGTAACATGGGAACTAGAAGGAACCTGTGAGAAACCAAGGAACATGACGTGTGATCACAGTGGACGGACTCTATGGTCCATGCCTCCAACAACTGGTGATCTGTGGTATATCCTAAACTGGGCATTTATCGGATCCAGACTATCCCCGTTCCTCTGAATTAGTGCATTCGCGGATCCATACGTCAATCCTCTAAAACCATGATGGCTGCATTGCATTGCTTTTAAACAGCATCAATATCTTTTCAATTCGTTCAATATTACCACTGTACTCACTAGAGTTATATGGTAGTCACAGCTGTAATTTACTACATTATGTGCTCGAGAACAATCCACTTTTTAAGATGGAGGTTGGATTCCCTTAATCAGTGCTATTTATTTTTCAGGTTTCCTATTTGGAGGAAATGGGCATTAAGGGGCTCATTACGATGGCGGGCGGAAGCACCACCGCCGTGCTGGCGGATGCAAAAACCACCAGTTACCGCAGGCACGCAGCAGTCCACACGCCCGCCCAATTACGATGCGAAAAGTAGGCCAAACACCGCCGGCAAGCCAGCAACACCGTCCGCCATCAAAGTGCGCCCGTACATGTAGCGGCGCAGCTCAACTGACACACACCGTCCGACGAAACACGTCCCGCCCGGCGCATAAATTACGATGCCGCAAACAAACGGCTCCCACGGCCAAGAGATACCGTACGACAAACCGAAGCGGTAACACGGACGCCGAGCACGGACAACGAAGAAGCGGCTCCCCGAGCATGAATCCAGCACTGCAGGCACTCCCCATGCTCCTGCTGATGCACCACCAAGGACGCAACGTACCGCGGAGACGCAGGTAGGCACACACACAACAAGTGCACGCAAACAGCGCACACAGTGCAAGGGCGGAAAAAGCGGACAACCCCCCACCAGCGCGTGTACACTACACATCCACCATCGCATCCACATATGACACACAGGCCAAATCGTAACATCGCAGAACACATGTGTACACACCACCTGGGACTAGGAACCAACCACCCCGTCACGGCCCCAAAGCGCCGATGACGCCGCCACACATGCGCACAACGCAGAGGCCAACCGCAGCGCCATGCATGCGTCGCACACAGACACAGGGACACAACCAAGCAGCACACACATCAGCCCCACCCCGAACGCACATGACACGTGACAGGCCGGCCACAGACATGTCCTCAACGCCCAATTCACGGACAACACCCAACGCCACACAACCGACGCACACATATCAGTGAAGACACGCAACAGCAGGACACACCCCAGTGTAACAAACATGGCGTAGCACACAGCGGCGGCAACACCAACTAGGAGAAGCAGGGCCCCTTCGGGAAGAGGAACGCCAGTACCACACAGAAACACCCATACCACCCTGCACATATGAACAAGACATATAAAACGGAACACCAAAGAGCCCGGGGACCGACAACAGGTGGCCCAAGAATAACATTCACACACAAGGCCCAACGCAGAGCGGAAAGGCAGCCTGCCGCCCACACAAGGGAGAGCAGACAGCACTGAATGACCTTCCATTCCAACTCCGAAACCACAGCCCTACGACAGAAGCCGGTGAATACAGCCATTGTCCAAGAATAGACCAACACAGGCATGCCGAGGAGACCGACCACAGGGCAGATAGCGCATATCACAGAAGCACACAACGGACGGGGAAGAAAGAAGAAAACACTCCCCCATGTCGGCCACATGCAAGTTAATTGGAAGGAGTCACACAGCACTGACCTTGAACTGTCTGAGAAGCATGTGGGAAGAGGGCCCGTGTCCTCCAAACAAGCCAACAGAACACAAGTCCTGTCTCCCTACGACTACACAGAGCTCACAGCAACCCCGGAGCGTGCACATTGCAGACTGCACACACAGCCGGAGCACGCCACCTCAACGAACCGCTGCGAAATGGCAACCGCAACACACCTACCCAACTACGCCGAACAGCTCAAGCTGTACAAAACCAACCTGTGCCATACATTGGGATGCGATCTCCTGTCCCTGCTGAACGTAAGTTACCGACTGACTTACCGCATCACATTGTTCAGCTGCGTCATGCCCGTCTTCTACTGTCGGAGGTGTCCCTACCAGCATCCCGTCGAGATATACCTCTCCAACCCGGCATGTCTGAAGGCGGACCTGCTACCACTACTCCTCCCTCTGGACGCACACGACCGGGCCTGCTCTGCCTATGGGGGCATGGCGTATGTGGCCAACATCGCACCCGCACTGAAATGGGACCACTGTGCCTCCACACGACGGATCATCGATAACAGCTACATCGAATGTCACCCAGCATGCCCCATCATGGTCCTCCAAGGGACAACCTACGAACAACACCTTGACAGCCACCATCCGCTTCATTGGCTGGCAAACATGTACACCACCAATGACATGGAAGCCCTGCTGGACGGCATCGCATACCTGACAACCTGTAAATACGTCGGACCACAACGCAGGTTCCCCGAGTGACCTATGATGTCCAGCCCCGCACCCATGCTTAGCTTCCGCACGGACTGGCCAGTCACCACCACAACAGCCATACCAAACGACCGGCAACTGTAACCACACCATCAACGACATCGCCATGACATCGGATATGACCGGGACATGCACACTGTTCCCCATCACATCCAGGAACACCGCATGCATCGTGGGAGGCAGTGGCATGGGCTCTGTGTATCGCACCCACATGGACGGAACTGCACGAACAACCAGGACACGACATGGATCCAGCGCCCATGGACACACACACCGCTCAGTGGACATGAATAGGTCGCCTGGAGTCTGTGGGTGCTGCACCCCTCCCACCCCCGCCCCGGGAATCCCATACCAGGACCTTTGCATGGACGACAAGTGCATACAACAACAACACGACCCCAGTGACTGTGACATGTCCAGTAACCACCACAGTGCAACAACAAGTGGCACGCCGCTGCATGCACGCAAGCACATGCCCTGATGTCATCTCACATGCACGCGTGCATGAGGAACAACTGCAGCAAACCTGTCACATGGAACTGAGATGGACTGTGCCCATGATGCCAAGCGGTCTGGTAGGCTACATGTATACCGTCTGTGTCAAAGTCCGCAGCTCCGCAGCTATACGTAAATGTACATTAGCACAGCCTTGGCCAAGCAGATGTCACTCTGAAGCCCACATCCCACATGCAACAGCCAATCACATGTAACCCCACACCCTATCCCATTTGCAATCATGCTCAGTATATCCTCAACATGTATTCCGCTGCCAGTAGTGTCCACTATACTGCATCACAGAGGACAGAAGACTCAATATAATGTTTGAAACCAAAACTGTCTCCGCTGACTCATTTCACAAGTACGAATGAGAGAGGATGAGAGTATGTGAAGTACACGGCAGTCGTGACATGACCATGTAGTCCACTGGTATTGGATGTCAACGCAAATGAGTAGCACTACTGTGGAAGACACACATGTGTCGTGTGAAGTCGTATGGACGCAGTGCTCAGGTGGGTGGGTGCGACGGGTAGATGCGCACATGCCAAGTTGGAGCACGCCGTGTTGGGAGGGGTCATGAACAGTACACCACCGCTTCCCTGGGCATTGTGAGAGGACACCTGTCGGGGGGGAGTGAACACGTGTGTGCACAGCAGCCGGGCACACGTACAAAGCGGTACCAGGCGCACCTCAGCCCACCCTCTGTGGACAAGCTGGATCCTGTTGTGCGCCCGCCATGCCCCTTGACAAGGCACACACAGCCCCAGTCGACCAGGTGTAACCCCAACATAGTCAATCCGCACAGGCGATACAGGGCACGGGATGGCAGTGGAGCATGGTGTGTGAGAGGTCTCCTCGCGCTCCTCCTGGTCATATCACGCAGGCAATAGAACCTCAACGTCTAGCATGGCACAAGTCAAATGGAAGTGTAGGGGGACGCACCACAGCACGAGCAGCACTGACGTCACGGGAGGTGGCTCGCACCATCCCATCCATTGCCCATCATACCAACCACGCCACATGCCATTGCGACTAAGTGCAAGCGCGTGCGCCACCACCCCCGAGCCCTCCCCAGAGAGGCCAAAGAGTGAATGTGTGGGCCATCAGCCGCAGACGGACGCGGCCTGGCCGCAAGGGCAGCCACAGCCACTGGGTGTCGCAGGTGGCGGATCCGGAAGGCGAAGACTGTGATGCATAGTCCATGCAGGCCGGGTCACCATTTGGGGCACCACGCAGGTGGACGGCGTCCCGCGACACATCATACCCTGAGACAGCCCACTCGTGCAACTGGACCCACACATACACTCCTTGCCCTCTCTGGTGCGAGCTTGGGGCTGCCTGTGCAAGCGCTAGCCTCGCAGGTGAGCATGCATATTGGGGGAGCGAGGGGAGGACATGAGGGCTGGGGCGAAGATGACTGTATCACTGTCAGTTAGTACAAGGGATGACCCAGATGTGGAAAGGAAGAGACGTGTCCCGTGTGTACTGCAACTAGTCGCCAATACAACTACCCCCCATGTCCGGAATGTAAGCCCGCACCTAGGCCCGCCCATCCGCAACATCGAACATACCACCAGCACGACAACCTTCCCATTCGAAACACTGACTGGGGGTGGCGACCAGTGTACAATCATGTGTAGCCTACCCACGCGTACATGTGGGCCCTCCATGATCCATGTCACCTGCGGCAAAGTCATGACATGCGCAATGAGGAAGTGAGGAGAGCTGCCCGCCCCACGCGCAGAAGGTGCATCAGCTCCACAGACCCAGCAGCGAGTCCAGCAGGGGTCACATGTGCAGGGGCAGCTGTGCCTGGTGTGAAGGCACATGCATATAGACAGCACATCGACCAATGTGTAGTCTGCCCACATCTACAGTCCATCATCATGCGGACATAGGAATTGAACACAGGGCAACACATCTTAGTGGGTGCACCCACCGTGACCAACAATGCGCAATCATCGACGTACCCGCCCTGTGCATGGCCCCCCACCCAACGGCGGCACATCCAGTGCCACCATCCCACACACACAAGCCTTCCACGGAACATGCTGTGTCCAATGGTCAGTACAGAGTCAGCGCCCATCTGGTGGATCCTGAACAGGAGACACATGCACACACATGCCAGCTCCCACTATGTACGACTGCCACCTGGCACGTGCAATGTAACCTCTCACCTGTGACGTGTGACTGCAAGCACACAGCCGTCTTGGCATGGGGCTGTCAATGTGGACACCTGTCAATGTTTCGGGAGGTGTGATCCGTACAGTGCTGCACATAGGGTGCAGTGCTGACACCTACTACTGTCTCATATCCCCTCGTGCCACAGGTCCCACTTGTTTTGGCCGCTCAGCCTCTGCCCACATCGTCGTCGTCGTGTGCCATACTCATCCAGCCGCGGAAGCAGTTCCATGCTCAGCAGACATTCATGTTGCCGTGGCGTTGCCGCTTGACGGATATGCAGTCAGTCCCCATCAGCACGCCCCGCAAGTCATTGGGGCCTGGATCCCCATGTGCATGCACATGGCAGTGGTTTGTATCACTAGCCATTGCCATTGTTGGGAGACCTGTGTAAGTGTATTGTGGCCGTGCCGTCCCAGCTTGACAGCTGGGCTGTGGCTCCTGTGCTTACTCAGTCATGTCAGTGATGTGTATGCGAAATTGCTATGTGTCGTGTTGCTTTGACATGTGTCCTCTGCCATTGTCCCTAGGCGGAGACCGAACATTGACCGCCCATACCAATTGCTGGCGGACATGGACGATACAGAGGTTATTAGGACGTTTCGGCTGGACAGGCCAACCCTGCATCGACTGTGTGCCATGTTAGAACCCCATCTCCGTCCCCGCAGGGTGTATCCGACTGCTGTCACCCCCACGGCTAAGGTGATGGCCGCCATGCATTTCTTCGCCACTGGGTCATTCCAGCACACAGTGGGCATTGGAGGAGGGATGTCCCAGCCCATGTTCAGCAAGGTGCTGAGGGATGTACTGGCAGCCATGATGCTGTACCGGAACAGGTACATCCGCTTCCCCAGGGCTCGTGAATTGGCGGCAGTGAAGGGTGCATTCTATGCCCTTGGCAGAATCCCACACGTCGTTGGAGCCATTGACTGCACACATGTCGGCCTTGTTCCACCACAGGCCACTGAGCACCTGTACCGCAACAGGAAGCACACGCACTCCCTGAATGTGCAAGTGGTGTGCCTTGCGGACATGGTGATCACCCACGTGTGTGCAAAGTTCCCAGGCTCGGCCCATGACGCACACATAATGCGCAACAGCATCTTGCCACGACTGATGTCCAATATGCAACAGGATCGTGCCTGTATTGACGGTGAGTATGTGGAGTGGTGTAGCGTGCTGGCTGTGCGATGCTGTCCCCTGTCCAGTTGGATTAGCAACGGTTCTCTGTGTCCCTCACACCCAGGTGACTCTGCGTATCCGAAAGGGGCATGGCTGTCAGTCCATTGAGGAATCCTCGCACCCCAGCAGACGATCGCTACAATGAGGCACATGGGAGGACCAGACGTGTGGTCGAGCGTACCTTTGGCCTCCTCAAGTCCAGGTTCAGGTGCCTGGACCGCACCGAGGGTGCGCTGGCGTACTCCCCACAGAAGGTGTGCCGGATAGTGGTGGCGTGCTGCATGCTGCACAATCTGGCCATTCGGAAGCAGATCCCCCTCATCGTGGATGACGGAGATCAACCAGGGCCCCAGCCCGCAGACCAGGACAGCTCGAGTGAGGAGGACAGCGGAGAGGAGGAAGCTGGGAATGTGCGGCAGCAGCTCATCGCCCGCTACTTCACTTGACGGTGAGTGTCCATGTACGACGGCTGATGTGGCTGTATCTGTGCAGGTGTGTGTGTGCTGTGTCAGGGTGGCCGTTTGTTCACTACGTGCTGTGTGTCAACGCTCCATGGCCAGGGTAGTATGCCACTGTTGGTGACTGTGGCATTGTGCCCTATTGCTCTGTGCGATGTGTGTACATTGCTTGTAGTTGTTGACATGTACTGTGTGATGGGTGTGTGACACACTCATTGAATGTGCTCCTGTTCTGTCTCCCACCCCTAGGTCCCTACAGGCCCTCCGGATTCCATTGCCATGCCACGCATCAGGTGCCTTTCCGCCCAAGGTGGCCGTTGTATTCCGTACAAATAAAACAGCAGTTAGTGAAAAAGGTGCATTTATTACAAACTGTGACATGTGATTGTGTGTAAGGTGATGACAAAAGTGGTGCGTGCAGTGACAATGAGCTGTCGGTCATGGCTGCGTGATGCTCAGGGTGTACCCACTGGTTCTATGTCCATAGTCCAACACACACATGCCATCCAGATGGCTGTGTGGAGTGGGATCGTAGTCCAAGTCAATGCAGTGGCTGGTCAAGGAAGGCTGGCGGAAGGCTGGCTGGCTGCCTCACTTGCGACTGGAGCGTGCGAAGTCCTCCCGGGAGATCTGTTTCCTCTTCGGACGGCCCCTTCCACGTTTGCGAGGGGGGTGCCTGCTTGCAACATGCTGGTGGTTGAGGTGTGATCACTGGCTGTGGACGCAGGGGAACTGGACACTGCTGCTCCACCCTGCGCCCCGGCAGGTGGTGGCGGAGGGGAGCTGCTGTCCCTGGCTGTGACCTCACCGCCACCACCAGCTGTCCCATGAGGTCCACGATTTGGCCCATACGGGCGTCCATGGACCTCAACACCCCCAGCACCTCACGCGTGTCTGAGGCAGACCGGACCCATTGTCCTTGGGCCTCTTCATAGGCCCCAAGGACTCTGGCCATGTGAGGCAGGGCATGGCTCCCAGGGGAGGCTGGCGTTTCCCTGACCCTGCTCCTCCTACCAGTCCTGCTGCCACCGGCCTGCCCACTAGCCACATTGCTCACCACGGTCCTCGCTGTGGCTCCCAGGGTGGATCCAGTCGTCCGGGCCACCACCTGCGCTGGGGCTGGTGCCAGCGGAGACGTGGCGGTGGTGGCGGCGGTGGTGGTCGGTGCGGCGATGGTGGCGGTTGCGGCAGTGGTAGTGGCCACAATGACCGTGGGTGTGGCCGCAACGACAGTGGCAGCAGGGGGCTGGGAATGTTCAGCAGCCCTGGATGATGGGTTGGTGGGTAGGAGGGGTCCTGGGGAGCGGCTGGGCCCTGCCACACCAGATGGGCCTGCTTGGTTGTCCGTGTCCGAAGAGGAGGACAGATCCTCCAGATCCGTGTGTCCTCGTTGGGGGCTCGTAGGCTGGCTGTGCTGGCTGCTGGCTCCATCCCCAGCATCCAGCAGTTCGTCACCTGTGGTGAGAATGAGATTTGTTATTGTGTTGCACCTGGCGAAGTATGTATTTGTCGTCTGACATTGACAGTTCGTGCAATCTCGTACATGGGTTTCCCGGAGGCGTGTGTGTGGCTGTAGCATCTGTAGTTGTGTGTGCTTGGCAATGGGACTGTGTGCTGTGCACATGTGGCATGGGACGGATTGGCCATGCCGATGGGTGTGTTGCTGTGCCCCTACTTATTGTGACTCTGGTGTATGCGGGCTCCTGGCCCATCCTGGGTCTGGTTTGTACTTTGCTTTTGGGGTTCAAATGGAACGCTTAGGAACGCATATGGCAACATGGGGGCCATGCCCCAGATTCGCATTTGGGATGGAATATGCTTTTGGGGTTCAAATGGAACGCTTAGGAACGCATATGGCAACATGGGGGCCATGCCCCAGATTCGCATTTGGGAGGGAATATGCTTTTGGGGTACATGCTGTGAGCCATGGGTGCCGAACGTGACATGTGTTGTGGCAGCATGACAGTGCATGGTTTGAGGTGTGTGCATGCTTGACATGGCCTGCATATTTGCTGTCTGTTGTGATTACTGGACATGGCATTGGACGCATCGTTATGAGTGAGTGATGGTTGTGTGCCAGCCAACGTATTGCAGTTGTCCCATCTCGTTGGTGTGCGTGCTGCCCTGTGCCATGTGCATCACTGCAGTGCTCGGGGGGGGTGTGGCCCATGTTGTGTGTTGTTGCTCACAGTGTGTTGTGCACTTCATTGACTTCTGGCACATGGTTGTTCATGGGCATGTATCTTAGCGTGACTGCTGTATGTGTGGCAGCTGTGCGGATGACATGCCTTTCATGAGACTGGGGCTGACGGATGGGATGGATGGTATGTTGTTTGTGCATGGTGTGTCTGTGTGTTTGATGGGTTCAGTGGTGTTCGTGTGCATTTATGTTGTTCCGCTCTGTTGCGTCTAGTGTTGTTTGTCTTACATAGGCGTAGTTGTGGGGTGTGTGGTTGACAGGCAGTTGGGGCTACATGGACAGGACTTCAATGGTGTTTCGGTTGTGTGTGATGAGTTGCACAGTGGCTGCCGTGTGGTACTATATTCAGTGTGGCTTGTGCATGCAGACGTGGCTCCTTGGGTGTTGCTATGTCTGTGATGGGTCATGTGGGGTGTGAGTCTGTTGTTCATGTCCGTGTGCACATTGTTCACTTGTTCGTGACGGTGGGCGGTGCTGCGTGTTCGTCTGCTACGTGACATGTCCCATGTGTTGGTCGTGTTATGGTCCTCATGCCTCCAGTAATCCAGCCCTATCCAGTTTCCCACCTGCAAGTTGTTCGTGCATGCACTGTACTGGATGCCACATGGCTCTAAGCGGGGGGTGCTCCATGTTGCAGGTCTGTGGGGGTGGGAGGGTGTTGTGGGTCATGGGGGTGGCTGGATACCCACTGACACCGATTGCTGTGGGCCGTGATGTCTGCCTTTCGGCTGTCGTTGTGCACTGCGGTGGCTGACACGTGGCTGTGGGGTGTGGGGGATGCTCCTCCTTGCTGTGCTGTGGGACTGGGGCCTGGTGTGTGTTGTACTTGGGCTGTCCACCCTCCCACCCACTGCACTTTGTGTTCCTGCCACTTACCTGTTACTTGTCGGTTAGTGCAGCTGTGGCGGACACATGGGTGTGGTGGGTGCTCGTTGTGGCGCTTCTGGCATATTTGGGGACCTGTTGGTGGTTACGTGGCTGGCTTAGTGTACACATGTCCCCACGCATCTTACAGTTGTTCGGTTTGGGCTGTGTGTGGTAGTGTCTGTTGCATGTGTGTGTGATGTGTTGTGTATTGTGTGCTGGACATGGGGGTGTTTGTCCCTGGGAGCTGTGGCATGGTGGTAGTGCATGTGAGTACATAGCGGTGTGCTGGTATACATTAGTTTGTACTTACCAGCCTCCACTCCCCCTGCTAATCCGGCGAGGATCTCCGGATGTATTACGACTCGCACCTTCTCCTCCCACGCTTTGAAGGTCTTAAAGAGGGCGGGATTCCCTCCGCCAGTGACGGCAGCCAGCTCTCTGTTTTTGCCCTCCTTCTTCTTGACCAGGCTCTTTACGTCATTCCAACGTTTGTTGATCTCGACTCTGTTCCTGGGCAGGGTCCCGACTGCATTGACCTGGTCTACGATCCGGTTCCACATTCTGTTTCTGGTGGCTAGTGGTGTGTGCTGGACCATGTTCCCATAGATTTGTGGGTACACCTTGATGATCTCGTCGACCATGACCGTCAGCTCCATGGGCGTGAACTTGGGCATTCTTTGTGGTGCCATGATGTTTGTGGTGCTGGTGCGGTGTGTGTTGTGTAATGTGCAGGGGGTTTGTGGTGCCGGTGTTTGGTGGTGGTGGTGGTGGTGGTGGTGTTTGGTGGTGGTGGTGGTGGTGGTGGTGGTTGTGATGTGTGCGTTTCTGTGGTGTGCTGCTGTCCTTGCTGTGTCACTGTGTCCTCTCCTCTCCTCTCTGGTTTGCAATGTAGCAAGGGGTTGTGGTCTGTGGGAGTGCTGCTTTTGTACTCACCTATGTGGGTGTGTCCTCATGGTCTGTTGTTTTCAGGTGTGTTGTGTCTGGGGTTCTGGCCTTTGTATTTTTTGTTTGTCCGGGGGGTGTTTTCGGGATGTGTACTGTGCTTGTGTATTTGTGCGTGCCTTGCTGTGTGGACTTGTTGGCCATGTTGTGTGCTATTGGTTTTGTGTGCGGATGGTTTCTGTGCAGGTACGTGGGCGCCATGGCTTCTGCCGTGTCGATTCTCATCGGCGTTGTTTGCGCTGGCGGGCGGTATATTTGTGGTTTTTCCGCGCTCATGTCGGTGCGATCGTAATTTCTCGTGCGGTGTGTCGGCCGTGAGGGCGGGCGGTTTTGTGTTGTCGTGCGTGTTTCCGTCCGTGGCGGGCGGTTTGTCTCCGACTCGGACGTTGGCGGGCGGTATTTTGTGTGCTTTTTCCGCCGATGGCGGTATTTGGTTTGTGTAATCGTAATGGCGTGGTCGGTGTTCAGGCGGTGTGTGCGGGCGGATTTTTGCCGCTTCCATGCCTGGCGGAATTATTTACGCCGGGTATCGTAATGTGCCCCTAAATTTGTATTTTCTGCCTGACTTCATTGATTATTAGAAAGTTGCAAAAGCGAAGATGATTAGTGATCTGAAGGAGCTGAAGATCGAAAGTGTTCCAGTGAAAGATTGCCGGATAGAAGAAGGATCAGCCACCCATACAGGAGCAGAGAAAAAAATGCACGTGTTAAGAGGAAGATCTCAGTGCATGAGAGAGAGTTAGGGAGTAAATCTCTTCCACAGAAAGATGGGGCACTCAGAGTGAACTTCCTGTTTGACTATGCAGAGGGCAAAATGGAAGCATCTCTGTATGGGGAACCAATGCAGTTTGGCAAGATGAAAAGTGACGGGCTGATGTCTAAGGAGTCCAAACGGCAGTGTTTTGAATTTTGTGCAGTTGCGGAGCCCAATCAGAAGATATTTGAGTAGGCCCAGTCTTAGGGCATTCCTGTAGCCTAGCCATGAAGAATTATCACCCTCATTCTTAAGGAGGATGGAGCGAACAAATTGTACTCAACACTTTGAGAAGTTGGAGGCAGGTGGAAGTGACTGTCTTAGGGACTCATTATGATGGCGGAAGACCCGCCACCGCCAACCGTGCGGTGGTGGGCCCTCCGCCATCTGACTGGCAATTTCCCCCCGCCACATTACGATGGCGGGGGGAATCGTTCCGCAAGCGTGGCGGGCGCAAAGACCGCCCGCCACGCTTCCGCCACAGGCAATCGTTATGATTGCCTAGCGGAGCAGACAGATGGAGGTGAATGGTGGCGGTGCCTAGCAGGCACCGTCCGCCAGATTACAATGCTGGCCTCAGCCAGCCTTTCCATGGCGGGGAAACCGCCTTGGGAAAGGCTGGCGGAGAATGGATTTGGCGGCCCGTTGCTGGCCCCCTCTGTGTGGGGGAGGGTGGTGGTGCACTGGGGGGGTACCCATGGTACCCCCCTGCATTTCCCTGCACAAAGTGGCAGGCACCGCGTGGTGCCGGCAACGCAGTGCAGGGAAATGCACTACATGTCATTTTTGCATTGCGAACGGTGCTGCAGCCAGCAGCACCGTCCGCAATGTTAAGGGCCCTGGATGCGCCCGCCATAGTGTAGGGCGCATCATAATGAGCTTAGCGGGACCTTACCGACGGCCGGTCCCAAGCACCATAACGACCTGAGTCCGCCCGCCATCGTAATCGGCCCCTTAATGTGAGGTGTGAGGGAGAGGCATCAGTGATAGCCCCTTAACTGAGGTCTTTGCTGACTGGAGGGGAGGGGTGGAGAGGCTGACTGCCAAGAAGTTGTCTAGATAGAAGCTACATGGTGAAGAGACAGAGCATTGATGGAGAAATATTGACTGTCATGAATATCGAGTCAAGAATATCGAGGGTGTAAAATATCAAAGTAAGTTTTATCATTGTTAAAAATATTGATTTTTGTGTAAGTTAGAAATATCGATTTTGAAAATATCGAAAATATTTTTTAATTTTAAAATGTATGTTTTTAATGTATTTTCACTTATTTGTAGGAGCGGGATGTTGGGTTTATAGGGGATAAGGGTGGGGAGTAAATTAAAAATATTTGTTTAAAGTTTTTTTTAAAATATATTAATGAAAAATGTAAAAACAATTCAAAACTAGAAATGTAATTAAAAAATATTTTTAAAAAATTCTGATTTTTTTTAGAAGTGTAAATATTTTTGGGTTAAAAATCAAAATACATTCTCAAAATGTATTTGTATGTATATTATATTATTTTATTACATTATTGTTTGTTGTGTTTGTTTTAGCAATGTAAAAAAATATGATTTATTATAAGCAAAATGTTAAAGTTTTTTTTAACGGTTTTTAATTGTAATAAATTCTGAAATTTAAATTTTATTAAAAAAACTTGGGACATTTAGAAGTAAATATTAAAATGTTTATTTTTTGTAAAAAATATTTTTAAATTTTTTAAAAGATTTTAATTTATAATATATACAATTTTGGGATATTTCTTTCCCTGTGTATAGTTGTTTTGGAGTTGGAATATTAGTTATCCAGCACTTTCCCTGAGTTTAGTTGGTTTGGAATTGGAATAGTAATTTTTTATATTTTTTTTTCCTGCACTTTCCCTGATTTTAGTTCGTAATTTTTTATATTTTATTATTGAGCACTTTTTCTGATTTTAGTTGGTTTGGAGTTAGAATATTAATTTTTTATGGTTTATTATCCAGCACTTTCCCTGAGTTTAATTTGTTTGGAGTTGGAATAGTAATTTTAAATGGTTTATTGTCCAGCACTTTCCCTGTGTATAGTTGTTTTGGAGTTGGAATATTAGGGGCCGATTAGGATGGCGGGCGGATCGCCCGTGCCGGGCCGGCGGTGGTCACCGCCGGCTTGGCGGGGGCGATCCGCCCGCCATCCCGACAGCAAAGACCCCCGCCATATCATGATGGCTAGGGGGTCCGCGGCGGATGGAAAGACCGTCCGCCGCGAGTCGACCGGCAGAAAACGTGCTGAATATGGTGGCGGTGTCTGGAAGACACCACCATCCATATTACGATGCAGGCTGTGAGCAGCCTTTCCATTGCTGCATTGCCGCCATGGAAAGGCTGGCGGTTCCTGCTGTTGGGGGCCCGTTGCGGGCCCCCAGGGTGTTGGGGGTTGGGGGGTGCACATGGGGGGTACCTATGGTACCCCCCTGCATTTGCATGTACAATGTGGCAGGCACCGCGCGGTGCCTGTCACGTTGTGCATGTAAATGCACAACATGTATTTTTACATTGCGGCGGGTGCTGCTTGCAGCACCGCCCGCCGCAATGTAAAAATACGGGTTGCGCCCGCCAGTGTGGCGGGCGCATCCTAATTTGTATAGAGGGACCGCCGCACCTATGGCGGGCGGTCCCTTTTGCCAATGCGATGGCAGGCGGACTTTGTTCGCCCGCCATCGTAATCGACCCCTTAGTTTTTTATGGTTTATTATCCAACACTTTCCTAGATTTTAGTTGGTTTGGAATAGTAATTTTTTATATTATATTATCCAGCACTTTTCCTGATTTTAGTTGGTTTGGAGTTGGAATAGTAATTTGTTATGGTTTATTATCCAGCACTTTCCCTGAGTTTAGTTTGTTTAGAGTTGGAATAGTAATTTTTAATGGTTTATTGCCCAGCACTTTCCCTGAGTTTAGTTTTTGGGAGTTGGAATTGTTTCAGTTTTATTGTTTAGCATTTTCTCTGATTTTATACAGAAATTATAAATAAAAAAGGAGACGTATGTGAGTTTTTTTTGTTATAATTTTTATTCACTATAAAGTATATTTATTCTAGTTGTTCACAATTAAATTGTTTTCATTCAGTTTTATTTTTCAAATTTTGAAAATAATAAATAAGTTTAACAAATTTTGGTTTTAATCAGAATACATTATAAAGCATAAACCATTTCAACATGTATTTCTAATGTACATTTACAAAAATTATAAATATATTGTTAAATACATTTATATTTTTGAAACAATTTGGACAAACTGTTACATTTTTATCCAAACACAGTTATGCATTAGTAAAATAAGTATGTTTTTTGTAGTTTTATTATAGAGCTTTAAAGTTTTGTTATTTTTCATTTGTTTTAAATAAAAATAAAAATTGTAGTACATTTGTTTTTACATATTTTTTTAATACATTTTTGATTAATTTATATTAAATATATTTTATGTTTTGTGATAATATATTTAATATATGTTTTACAATTTGTGTAAATTTTTTCTATATTTTTATATTATTTTTTCAAAGTATAAAAATATATGTATTTTTTTTTAAATTCTCCATTCTTGTCTATGGGAAGGTAGTCTTTTTTCATTTTTACTACACAGCCATTCTTTTCCTATTTGCTCACTTGTCTGTCTATCTATTTAGTTTGGGAGCTGCGTTTCATCGGTTAAGGTAAGTTTAATTTAGTTTACTTTTAAGGTAATTTTAGGGCAGGGGGAAGGTAGTGGTAGTGTAGTTAGAATTGTTAGAGTGTTACATGTCCTTTTTTTGTGTATTTTGGTGTTGTTTTGGTAGTTCAGTGTTTGATGTGTTTGACGTGGTTTTGAAGAGTAGTAGAGTGTTATATAGTGTTAGTTATGTGATATTATGTTATGTTGTATTAAATGTTGTAATTAATGTGTGTGGGTTTGTATGTGTTTATGCGGGAGGGTGTTGTTTTTTTTTTTGCAGGTTTCCGGTTTCGATAAGCTATGGTGCTGAAGACACGTTAAAAAAAAAAAAGGAAAATGTCTTTTGTTTCTTTGAAACAAATTACTTTTTTACATTTCCTTTTATTTTTCGGGTTTGTTGGAGCATTTTTTTTTAAAACTAATTTTTGGGTTTTTGAAGCTTTCCTTATTGAGAGGATTATGTCACTGGAGTCTTTTTTCTACAGTTGTATTTTTTATTTTTTTTGGGGGGTATTCTATTTTTCATGCTTTTGTATTTTGTTTTAACTGCTATGGATTTGTTCGTTTTTGAGGACCATCTACTGCGACAAAACTGTAAGTTATTTTTAATTATTATGGGTGGGAATTTTTTTGTTTGTTAATATTTTGTTTGCATGTTTCTTTTTTATTTTAATAATTATATTATGTCATATTTTTTTATGTACGTTTTTAATTAATAAATGACATAATTATAAATATTAATTTTAAAAAAAAGTAGAAATATGTTGTTTTATTGTTTTGTAATTTTTAAATGCTGCCTGGTGTTTGCTATTGTTTTATTTTTAAAGTATAGATTTGGCTATTGTGTCTATGTATTCTAGTCTAGTTTGGGTAGAGTCTGGTTTTGTATTGTAGGTGTTCATACATTGTTTTTGTTTGCTTACTAAGGGGTCTATTAGGATGGCGGTCGGAAAACAACCCCGACCGCCATGGTAGCGGAAAACAACCGCCCGCTTGTACTGCGGCAAAACCGGCGGTCAGATTAGGATCAACCGCCATTAAAACCCGACCGCGGCGGAAAGAGGCAACGAAAATCCACCCGCAGCGGGCGGAGCCGGTGATAAACCGTCCGCGACGGTCGGATTCGCAGCGGAAACACCCAAAACCAACGCCAGGCACGCGGAGTAACCGCCCGTGAAATTAGGATTCCCCCGATTTGACAGCGGTACGTTCCGCAGTTCCCGACCGCCGCGGTCACAAACAGTGAGGAATGGGAGAGCCGGCGGAAGGGCTGTAGCATAGCCACCGCTGTGGACGCTCCGTGACAAAAATGGCGGTCGACAGAAAAAACCCACAACAAGGCCAGCAAGTGCACACAGGAAGCTAGCCTTGCCCCCAAAAACACATAACACACCCCAATGACCCACCCCCATGGCAACTCCTAAACTACAAATCCCAGGACAACCCACACAACACACCTGACAGCAATACCCCATTCTGACACACCCACATAGCTGAGTATAAAACCAGCCCCTTCCCTGACAACATTCCTTTGCAATACTCCAGAAGTGAAGGGCCAAACACCACAGCTGAAAGGAGAGGCAAATCAACACACCATCACTACACACACACACCAGACACATCACCACCACCACTCCCACACCTGCACCTCCAACCCCTTTGCACATCACACACCATACACATCACCACCACCACCACCACTTACATACCTGCACCTCTAACCCCTTTGCACATCACATACCATGTCACCACAGAAAATGCCCAAATTCACAGACAGTGAGTTGACAGTCATGGTAGATGAGATAATCCGAGTAGAGCCACAATTGTTTGGTAACCTCGTCCAACAGACACCATTAGCCACCAGAACGCGAATGCGGGTAAGGATAGTTGACAAGATCAATGCAGTAGGGACCACCCCACGCAACAAACAGGAAATCATGAAGCAGTGGCATGACCTGAAGAGTGTCGTCAAAAAGAAGAGGAACAAGAACCATCAGCTGGCTCAGAGGACTGGTGGTGGCCCTCCCATTCCACCAAGAACATTCACTGCATGGGAGGAGAAGGTGCTTGCCAAACTGCATCCAGAGAGTCTCACAGGAATAGCTGGGGGAGTGGAGGCTGGTAAGTACCAACAAATGTCTCTCATCACACTGCTATGTACTGTCTTGTACAACTACTAAGCAACACCTCCCAGGCCCAAATGCATTCATGTGCACCACAATACCCAACACAGCTCTCACAGATGTAACATGCACTCCATCTTAATCACCCCAAAGGCAGCCAACATTAACAGGATTGTATGTGACCAGGGAACCAGCACAACAACTCCCACAAGGTCTCCCTTACCCACCTCTGAGCAGGATATAGCACTCCCTCCACATCCAGAAGCATGTGGCAGCCATTGCATTGTTCACCTTGACCCAACAGGAAGATAGCCATCTTCCCAGGGAGGGCTGCTTGAGGGTGGGTGGCCTGCACTACAACTCCCACCAGGCACCCCTGTCCTACCCCTGAGCAGGATGTGGCACTCCATACCCACCCAGAAGCATGTGGCAGTCATTGTAAGTTTCCCCCTCACACAACAGGTAGGTAGCCATCTTCCCAGAAAGGGCTGTTTGGGGGTGGGAGGCCTGCACTACAACTCCCACCAGGCACCCCTGTCCCACCCCTGAGCAGGATGGAGCACTCCACACCCACCCAGAAGCATGTGGCAGCCATCGTATTACAACAACCAAACTTACAGGTAGGTAGCCATCTTCCCAGGGAGGGCTGCTTGGGGGTGGGAGGCCTGCACTACAACTCCCACCAGGTACCCCTTACCCACCCCTGAGCAGGATGTAGCACTACCCCCCACACCCAGAAGCATGTGGCAGCCATTGCATTGTTCACCTTGACCCAACAGGTAGGTAGCCATCTTCCCAGGGAGGGCTGCTTGGGGGTGGGAGGCCTGCACTACAACTCCCACTAGGCCCCCCTGTCCCACCCCTGAGCAAGATGTAGCACTCCACACCCACCCAGAAGCATGTGGCAGCCATCGTATTACAACAACCAAACTTACAGGTAGGTAGCCATCTTCCCAGGGAGGGCTGTTTGGGTGTGGGAGGCCTGCACTACAACTCCCACCAGGCACCCCTTACCCACCCCTGAGCAGGATGTAGCACTCCCCCCCACACACAGAAGCATGTGGCAGCCATTGCATTGTTCACCTTGACCCAACAGGTAGGTAGCCATCTTCCCAGGGAGGGCTGCTTGGGGGTGGGAGGCCTGCACAATAACTCCCACCAAGCCCCCCTGTCCCACCCCTGAGCAGGATGTAGCACTCCACACCCACCCAGAAGCATGTGGCAGCCATTGCATTGTTCACCTTGACCCAACAGGTAGGTAGCCATCTTCCCAGGTAGGGCTGCTTGGGGGTGGGAGGCCTGCACTACAACTTCCACCAGGCACCCCTTACCCACCCCTGAGCAGGATGTAGCACTCCCCCCACACTCAGAAGCATGTGGCAGCCATTGCATTGTTCACCTTGGCCCAACAGGTAGGTAGCCATCTTCCCAGGGAGGGCTGCTTGGGGGTGGGAGGCCTGCACTACAACTCCCACCAGGCACCCCTGTCCCACCCCTGAGCAGGAAGTAGCACTTAAACACACAGCCAGAGAGATGTGTTACAAACTCCACCCCAATGTGACAACAGAACAGGTAAGTAGACAGTGCATGCACACCACCATTCCTTCCCAAAAGCATGGAGCCATATGACAACACCAGCCCTCACATCCCAACAAAATTGACACAGATACAATATCAAATTACAGTGTGCAGATAGCTAAGCGTATGTAACTGTCACAGAAACAAAAGTTTGACTCACCAAATACCATGTTGAAGTGAATCCGGGCCCAGACATGTACAGCACTGAATGCTACCTGTAAGATCCATGTGGGCTGAGCTTGAAGGACCATATGAAAACAAAGCAAGCAAGGTCTGTAGAAAAAACAAATCAAAGCACAGGACATGACATGACAAAGGTATGCATGAGATGACAATGGCAAGTTCATGCGCAGATGTAACGTATGCCAGGCAGAGTAATCAGCAAAGATGCTGCACATCAAGTCGTATATCCGCCAGTTGACAGATGACAACATGTCCTCGTAATCACAAAATTTGCACGTGGGGCATGGTATCCATTAACATGTCACACTGTTGAATATTGATGTATGTACCTCCACATCATGTCAAGATGCACCTTACTGTGCCGACATGCAATGTGCTAACTAGTAAACTGTGTATTGCATGACCTGTAAATAAGATACATTGAACAACAAGCCTGAGGGGTGCCCGTCAGTTACCATTTCCCCTCTGTCCCACAGGTGACCAAGGACTGACTGCAGAGGATGACAACACCAACCTGCAGAGCCAGCCTCCACCCCCGGAACATGGACTCACTGATGATGACTCCCTGGATTTCGAGGATGCGGAGCTTGAAGCCGGCCCATCTGGCATGCCAGGGCGCAACAGGTCCCAGGTCCCCACTGTCCCCCCCCCACATCAGCAACAACAACCACGCTGACCCCTGCTGGAACAACCTGTGCGGCCTCCACCACCACAACCACCACCACAACCACCAGTGCTGCCTGCAACACTCGCCCTGCCCCAGAGGATGATCCCCCACCCCAACAACAGAGGAGGGCAGGGAGAGTATGCGTGTGCGTGCAGTGGTGAGGCAACAGGTCCGTCACAGCAGGGCAGATGGGAGGGCAAGGAGGAGTTTGCGCCAAACGGACACTGGTACCGAAGCCCTGGACAACATCACCAGAGTCATTGGGGCCTATGAACGGGCCCAGGGACAAACGGGCCAGGCACAGGAAGATTCCCGCAAGCTCCGCCTGCTGCTGAGGTCCATAGACACCCGCATGGGCCAAATCGTGGACCTCTTGGGCCAGCTAGTGGCGGTACTGAGGGCCAGGCCTGCGGCACAAACAACACCTCCACCTCCCTCTGGTGGCCCGCAGGATGACAGTTCCACACCTTCCCCTGCCGCCACGGAGAGGGGGGACTCCTCAGACCCCACTGGCCCTGCAGCAGAGACCCCCCCTGCCAAACGATCAAGGGGCCGTCCTAAGAAATCCCTGGGAGTATCCCGTGGCAAAGCACCTGCCTAACACCAGTCAAGGAGCCAGCCATGATGGCACCCCTCTTCACCCTGCCATAGACTTCGTAGACTGTCCTTCCCCACACTGCCATGTGAATGTCATCCGTCTGTTGGACTGGGTCACCACATCTATGTGGTGACTACTTGATTGTCTCACCTTCCATCACTGACAACTCATTGCTTCACCATTCACCTTTTGGTAAATATGCACTCCAGTCTCCACTGTCACATGTACCCATTGTAAATAAACACTCTTTACACACCAATGTTGTTGTGTCTGCTCCGTGTTTTAATCACAGGATGTGCAATGTTCACCATGAATACAATGTACCAGGAGCACGGATTGTTTGTAGGCAAGGAGAGGCTGATGGGACCTGGAAAAACACAACATAACAATATTCACTAGTCACGCGGTGGCATCACAGCCATCACACAACACCTGTCATCAAGGCACTCCAACATGCACACATCACAATGAGCAACAGTACCGACAGAGACATCCTGGAACTGTGGCAAACTACCCTGTCCAAGAAACGTTGGCACCCAGCACTGAGTCAACAACAGACTGCAGTCACAAAGCTCACATAGACCTTTTCACCAACAACAACATCAGCAGACAATGGGTCTGTTGTACATTGTCACTCACCTTCAAGTGAAGTAGCGGTTGATAAGCTGTTGACGCAGGTCGACACCTTCCTCCTCTCCACTATCCTTGTCACTGGACATGGGTTGGTTTGCAGGCGGGGGCCTCGGCTGCTCATCAGCGTCCAGGAGCAGGGGGATCTCCTTGCGCAAGGCCAGGTTGTGGAGCATGCAGCATGCAACTACAATCTGACACACCTTTTTGGGCGAGTACATCAATGCACCTCCGGTCCTGTCCAGGCAGCGAAACCTTGACTTCAGGAGACCAAAAGTACGTTCCACCACACGACGTGTCCTCCCAAGGGCATCATTGTAGCGGACTCCACTTGGGGTATTGGGATTTCGCAGTGGGCTCAGCAACCACGGACGGTTGGGATATGCAGAATCACCTAGGTGGGAGATACACAGACCAACTTTGTAATACAACTGTGGCAGAGGACAGCATGTCACACACACAGCACACTACTTGACACTGCGTACTCACCCACAATCCATGCACGCTCCGGGCGCAGATTATCCATCAGCTGTGGCACAATGCTGTTACGCATGATGTAGGAGTCATGGGCGGAGCCAGGAAATTTGGCACAGACATGTGAGATGATCATATCGGCCTGGTACACCACCTGCACAATGATGGAATGGAAATGTTTCCTATTCCTGTAGATGTGCTCCCGTGCCTGTGGTGGAACCAGGCCAACATGTGTGCAGTCAATGGCACCAACAACATGGGGGATGTGCCCAAGTGCATAAAAATTGCCCTTCACAGCCGCCAATTCTTGCCTCCTGGGGAAATGGATATATCTGTCCTTATAGATCATCATAGCGGACAGGACATCCCGTAGCACCATACTGAACATAGGTTGTGACATCCCACCTGCGCTGGACATCGTGTGCTGGAAAGATCCAGAAGCAAAAAAATGCAGGGCCGCCATCAACTTCGACGTTGCTGTGAAAGCACCCGGATAGGTCCTGCGAGGCTGCAGGTGGGGTTCCAACATAGCGCATAGGTCTTGGAGGGTGTCCCGATCCAGCTGGAATTTCCGTATTACCTCCTCATCTTCCATGTCTGCCAGCACTGTGAAGGGACGTTGCAGATTTGGTCTCCTCCTAGGTGAGATGAAAGAGGACATATGTCAACACAATACACCAGGAGATGTGTCTGACATCTTACGTTTTGACTGACACAATGGAAACAATGACTAGCACCACAGTACACCTTACAAAACAACTTACTTGTAGGGACACCTTCAGATACACCATCCGTACACCTGTCCACTTTTCACACAGCTAGCATCTCACAAACAATATCTGACTATGTGAATGCACAAAGGGACTTGGCCACATCTTGCATGGGCAGCCCAGAGAGTAGTACCAAAAGCATATGTGTGAAACTGCAACACTACTGTCTCCTACATAGCTGCTGTAACTGCCACACCTTCTTGTGTAAGTCACACAGGGCACACATCAACCACACAATGAGACAACACTGTGCTTTTATTGCCAAGTATGTGCATGAGCCAGGAAAAGTAGACAGTCAAATCTGCACATTCTGTAGTGAGACATTCATCACTGTAAGTTGCTCAGCCCTTTCACACATTGACATGTGTACCCATTGTAGAGTCCATCACAACACTGTTCTGTGTACATGCCCAGAAAACCACAAGTGACATGTGAGTGAGTCCATGCCAATGTTCCTAATCATATACAACAACATGGCATGTGCAGTCAGCAGTGGGGTAAAGGTCAAATTGGCATTGAGTGCACAATCTTGTGCCATGAATCATGTGTCTACTGTGCAGTGTGGAGGACTTGCCTTTGGCCATTCACACTGCATAACGTGTACTTAAGTTATGTCAAGGTGATCTGATACCCAAATCACGGTCACTGCCTCAAATGCATGGCACACATATCCCGGTGGCTACCGCCTGTCCCCTGCGGTGTGTCACCGCCAATGCCCCCACCACAATCGCGGTACTGTCTGGCATATACACATGGCCAAATGGTGGTTGGCATGCTCTGCCACCAAAATCACGGTCATAGGCACCAATGTTTGGCACCCAAATCGCGGTAGCTACCGCCTGGCACCAGCGGTGTGTCACCGCCAATGCCCAAGACACAATCGCGGTAGTGATAGATATATATGTATTGCCAAATGGCAGTTGGCATGCTCCGCCACCCAAATCACGGGCATAGGCACCAATGTATGGCACCCAAATCGCGGTAGCTAACGCCTGGCACCAGCGGTGTGTCACCGCCATGGACCATGCCCTTACAGCCAATGGGAACCGCAATCGCGGTAGCCTAATGCAATTTTGAAAATCGCGGAAGGCGTGCTCCGCCACTGCGGGGCCGGTCATTGGATGCAATTGAAAGATGCACCACCGCGGTAATGCCCGCCTGGCCCCTGCGGTGTGTCACCGCCATGGACCATGCCCTTACAGCCAATGGGAACCGCAATCGCGGTAGCCTAATGCAATTTAGAAAATCGCGGTGGCCGTGCTCCGCCACCGCGGAGCCGGTTATTGGATGCATTTGAAAAAGGCTGACCTGGAACACCAATTGCAGCAGCTTGGAACCACTGAAACTGCCCCAGGGGGCTATATATGTGTGGGAGAGAGCCTCCCATTTCCACAGCTTCCAGAGCCTGCTGCCTGAGACCCCTCACCTGCTGCTGCTGCTGCTGCTGTCTCCAGGGACTGCTGCCTGCCACCCCTCAACACCAACTGCTGCTGTCTCCAGGGACTGCTGCCTGCCACCCCTCAACACCAACTGCTGCTGTCTCCAGGGACTGCTGCCTGCCATCTCTCAACACCAACTGCTGCTGTCTCCAGGGACTGCTGCCTGCCACCCCTCAACACCAACTGCTGCTGCTGCTGTCTCCAGGGACTGCTGCCTGCCACCCCTCAACACCAACTGCTGCTGTCTCCAGTGACTGCTGCCTGCCACCCCTCAACACCAACTGCTGCTGCTGCTGTCACCTGGCCACAGTGATGGTGAGGACTGAGAAGATCCGGGCCAGTCCCTTCACCAGCGAGGAGCTGGAGGTCCTGGTGGACGAGGTGCTCACACAGTATCCAAGGCTATATGGTGCCCCAAATGTTGTGGTAATTCTTCAACAGTGTGAGTGAGAGTGCAGGGGGGCACACATGAAGTTGAGCTGCTGCAGTATGTGCCTGAGAGTGTGGGGTTTTGGCATGCACTGCCTAGCATGCTTTCTCCAGGGGGAAGGGGTGTGTAGCCTATTTCACACGTTTCCCTGCCTGCACATCAAGATTTGAGGGACATGTATTGTCTTGTCAGCCATACAGTGACGCAGCAAGTTGGTAATGCAGGAGTCAGGACAGTGATTGCTTGTGTGAATGGCTGTGTGAGTCCCTGTTGTCCTTCTCAGTGTGAGCCCACCTGGCCTGCACAGTCACCGCCCAATCTACCAAGGACACATCACTGAATGTACAGTGTTACATGTGTCTTTTTTTCTTTACTCTCCATCAATGAGCCATCTCAGCCCTAGATTGCACACAACAGGCCTTGTGAGAAGGGTGTGGGTTTGTGAGATCATGTCCCTCAATGTGACCTCCATGACACAGTGAGCCATTCACAGGGCAAGGACATTGAGGGCTGCGCAGTGTTGGACACAGTGAGTCTAACCCCCAACATATGTTGATATGTAATTAGGGCTCCCGGTTTTATGGTATTTATTTTTTTGACATTTCCGTCTGTATTTATCCATATTTATTTTTTGTCAACTTTATCTGTATTTATCCATATTTATCATGGGTTTTGTGAAAAAAGTAAAGCTGAAACTGGTATATTTCCACATTTATTTAACCAATAAATATGCAGTCATTCTTGAATGCCATAAATATGCAGTCATTCTTGAATGCCATAAATATGCAGTCATTCTGCCAGGTTTCAGTGATATGAACACCCGCAGAAGATAAATCAGTGCACTTATGTGAAAATATGCACATTTCAGTATCAGCCTTGTTCATATCTATTGCTGTTTAAGCCCCTTTACTAAAATTCCTTTCTTTTTTAACCCCCTTGTCTATCAATCCACGCAGTTATTGGCCTGGCAGTCATGGCAAAGTGCATTTAAAATCATTCAAAAAGCACCCAATTTCCGTTTTTATCCACATTTAAAAATAAATACAGACAAGAAAACAAATGGTTTTCTGTCTGTATTTATCTGTAAAAATCAGTAAAAACGGAAAACAGGGAGCCTTATATGTAATGTATGTCTTGCTCTACCTAAAAATGCGATACCAAAGGGGATGATGGACGGAGCGTTAGAGCAAATCAAACACTCACCCCCAGTCAACTGATCTGGGTTTAATCCATCATCATTCTTTAGCTCACTCCACCACCCCAGTTCAGACATGGCCATATGCAAATCAGTCTGACCCTGTGCCTCATGGGAACAGTCCAGCCCGAACTGCCAAGCCATGTCTTCCCTGGACCAGAAACAAGCATCCTGGGACCGGTTTCGGGTTCAAAACCCTCATCAGCCAGGCTATCTTGAATCCAGTGGCAAAGTGAGCAAGGGACCCACGTCTGGGCATACCCTGCCAACTTAGGGCGAACAAAGCGATACCAAAGGGGATGATGGACGGAGCGTTAGAGCAAATCAAACACTCACCCCCAGTCAACTGATCTGGGTTTAATCCATCATCATTCTTTAGCTCACTCCATTTGCATATGGCCATGTCTGAACTGGGGTGGTGGAGTGAGCTAAAGAATGATGATGGATTAAACCCAGATCAGTTGACTGGGGGTGAGTGTTTGATTTGCTCTAACACTCCGTCCATCATCCCCTTTGGCATCGCTTTGTTTGCCCTAAGTTGGCAGGGTATGCCCAGACGTGGGTCCCTTGCTCACTTTGCCACTGGATTCAAGATAGCCTGGCTGATGAGGGTTTTGAACCTGAAACCGGTCCCAGGATGCTTGTTTCCGGTCCAGGGAAGACATGGCTTGGCAGTTCGGGCTGGACTGTTCCCATGAGGCACAGGGTCAGACTGATTTGCATATGGCCATGTCTGAACTGGGGTGGTGGAGTGAGCTAAAGAATGATGATGGATTAAACCCAGATCAGTTGACTGGGGGTGAGTGTTTGATTTGCTCTAACACTCCGTCCATCATCCCCTTTGGCATCGCTTTCTTGCCCTAAGTTGGCAGGGTATGCCCAGACGTGGGTCCCTTGCTCACTTTGCCACTGGATTCAAGATAGCCTGGCTGATGAGGGTTTTGAACCTGAAACCGGTCCCAGGATGCTTGTTTCCGGTCCAGGGAAGACATGGCTTGGCAGTTCGGGCTGGACTGTTCCCATGAGGCACAGGGTCAGACTGATTTGCATATGGCCATGTCTGAACTGGGGTGGTGGAGTGAGCTAAAGAATGATGATGGATTAAACCCAGATCAGTTGACTGGGGGTGAGTGTTTGATTTGCTCTAACACTCCGTCCATCATCCCCTTTGGCATCGCTTTGTTTGCCCTAAGTTGGCAGGGTATGCCCAGACGTGGGTCCCTTGCTCACTTTGCCACTGGATTCAAGATAGCCTGGCTGATGAGGGTTTTGAACCTGAAACCGGTCCCAGGATGCTTGTTTCCGGTCCAGGGAAGACATGGCTTGGCAGTTCGGGCTGGACTGTTCCCATGAGGCACAGGGTCAGACTGATTTGCATATGGCCATGTCTGAACTGGGGTGGTGGAGTGAGCTAAAGAATGATGATGGATTAAACCCAGATCAGTTGACTGGGGGTGAGTGTTTGATTTGCTCTAACACTCCGTCCATCATCCCCTTTGGCATCGCTTTGTTTGCCCTAAGTTGGCAGGGTATGCCCAGACGTGGGTCCCTTGCTCACTTTGCCACTGGATTCAAGATAGCCTGGCTGATGAGGGTTTTGAACCTGAAACCGGTCCCAGGATGCTTGTTTCCGGTCCAGGGAAGACATGGCTTGGCAGTTCGGGCTGGACTGTTCCCATGAGGCACAGGGTCAGACTGATTTGCATATGGCCATGTCTGAACTGGGGTGGTGGAGTGAGCTAACGAATGATGATGGATTAAACCCAGATCAGTTGACTGGGGGTGAGTGTTTGATTTGCTCTAACACTCCGTCCATCATCCCCTTTGGCATCGCTTTGTTTGCCCTAGTTGGCAGGGTATGCCCAGACGTGGGTCCCTTGCTCACTTTGCCACTGGATTCAAGATAGCCTGGCTGATGAGGGTTTTGAACCTGAAACCGGTCCCAGGATGCTTGTTTCCGGTCCAGGGAAGACATGGCTTGGCAGTTCGGGCTGGACTGTTCCCATGAGGCACAGGGTCAGACTGATTTGCATATGGCCATGTCTGAACTGGGGTGGTGGAGTGAGCTAAAGAATGATGATGGATTAAACCCAGATCAGTTGACTGGGGGTGAGTGTTTGATTTGCTCTAACACTCCGTCCATCATCCCCTTTGGCATCGCTTTGTTTGCCCTAAGTTGGCAGGGTATGCCCAGACGTGGGTCCCTTGCTCACTTTGCCACTGGATTCAAGATAGCCTGGCTGATGAGGGTTTTGAACCTGAAACCGGTCCCAGGATGCTTGTTTCCGGTCCAGGGAAGACATGGCTTGGCAGTTCGGGCTGGACTGTTCCCATGAGGCACATGGTCAGACTGATTTGCATATGGCCATGTCTGAACTGGGGTGGTGGAGTGAGCTAAAGAATGATGATGGATTAAACCCAGATCAGTTGACTGGGGGTGAGTGTTTGCTTTGCTCTAACACTCCGTCCATCATCCCCTTTGGCATCGCTTTGTTTGCCCTAAGTTGGCAGGGTATGCCCAGACGTGGGTCCCTTGCTCACTTTGCCACTGGATTCAAGATAGCCTGGCTGATGAGGGTTTTGAACCTGAAACCGGTCCCAGGATGCTTGTTTCCGGTCCAGGGAAGACATGGCTTGGCAGTTCGGGCTGGACTGTTCCCATGAGGCACAGGGTCAGACTGATTTGCATATGGCCATGTCTGAACTGGGGTGGTGGAGTGAGCTAAAGAATGATGATGGATTAAACCCAGATCAGTTGACTGGGGGTGAGTGTTTGATTTGCTCTAACACTCCGTCCATCATCCCCTTTGGCATCGCTTTGTTCTACCTAAAAATGGGCAGTAGATGTGGGCAGACTAGACATGGCTTTATGTGCTGGCATCCTGCATGTGTATGAGATGGGCAGGTACTGTGTCCACCCTCACACCTGCATGCATTTACGTGTGGTTCTCCCATGCTGATGTACCATGTGAGATGCATTCTTGTCTCTGTTAGACATATCTGTGGATTTGGGATGAGTCAGTATCATGCTACTGTACTGAGAGATATTGGTACATAACACTGTGTCACTGATGTTTTCCCCTCTTGTCTCCCATGCCTGCAGCTCAAAGTACACCAGGGTAAGGCCGTGTGGAGGGCCATTGCATGCAAGGTGCGGGCTCTGGGTGTCTCAAACCGACGGCGCACCCACTGCCACAAGAGGTGGGATGACATCTGCCGGCTGAGCAAGAACGTGGCGGAGATGATGCTGGGGCTGCTCCCTCGGACTGGCAGGTTGGCGCGGCGCAGCATGACACCACTAATGGCCCGCATCTTGGCCGTGACACAGCCTGAGCTGGATGAACGTTTGAAGGAGCATCAGCAGCAAGCTAGGGGTGAGTATTCTGGGAAGGGTGACTTTGGCTGTGAGTGGCTGCATGTGTTCACAGCCTGGGCCAGCGCTGGGCTATGTGATGTTGGTAGTGTGATGCAGTGGCTTGTAAATGGCCTCTGTGCTGGGTGCAGCTGTCATGCATTTGCCCTACCTGTACTTCCTAATGTAATTTGAGTACTGGGCATTGACATTGCATTCTGAGTCGTGGGCTTCAGGTATCGTCTGCATTGGGGTAGTCTGGGAAATCACATGGAAGGGAACGGCAGTGTGCCTAATCTGATTGTGCTTTCATCAATGCGTGCATTGCCTGACCTCAGATTTGTGAGGCTTAGACATCTGACGCCAATGTGCTACAGTAGTTGTGCCCCAAAGTACAACATGGTGGATGGCATGAGCTCATGGCCATTGTGGACTGTTATGTTGGAGTCTGTATCTGTGTTGTCCCCTTCTGCTCCATCCAGATATGACAGTGGCAACATGTTGTGGGGTTCATCCTTGCCCACATCAGGGCCCTAGGTGTTCTCAGAGCTATGTGTGTGTCTGGTTGAACGGAGCCACCGGCAGGATATTGTGCTGTGTGGTCATTACATGGCTCACTTATGCCTGGTTTTCTTGTTTACACGCACTGTTCGAGTTCAAAATTTAGGGTGCACAATGTCATTGCACAGGGTGGTGTGCAACATGTAGATTTCTTCATCTTCAGTGATGCTTTGCTTGCATATGTTTGTTCTGTTGATGCCAATGAACTGACCCTACATCTCTCTCTCTCATGCAGCATCTCCCGTGGGCACGGAAGGACAGGGGACGGACACCAGTGGTGAGGCGTCAAGCACAACAGCTGCACACGAGCACAGTGACACAGATGTGACCAGCGCCTCGGAGGGGGACAGGAGTCTGCTGGAGGAATCACTGCCAGAGACACAAAGCTCAACGTCATCTGACGCCAGCGGTGACGCATCCATGTTGGCGGGCACAGGGAGCGGGGACTCTGCCTCCTCTTCCACCACACAGCGTACAGTGCCCACCCTCCCAGCTACCTCCACTGTTGCTGCCTGTGTTCGCAACAGTAAGAAGGGAAGAGTGTCCTTCACCCCAGGCACCGCTGCCCCTGTCGCCCCTGCTGCCCCTGCTGCCATCAGTGCTGAGTCTGTGGACCTTTTGCACCAGCTGTGTGTGGGCCAGACAGCTCTCCTCAATGCCTTCATAGACCACGACAAAAAGTTGGCACAGGTAGGTGGTTGCTTTCATGGAGGGCATACATTCAGACGTGGGTGGGCTACACCGGACTGTCCAGTCTTTGTCCTCCGCAGGGATGGCAGCCCTTCAACTGGCACAATCTCGGAGTCCAGCTCCAGTCCCTTTGTCCACCCCCCTGCCAGTGGCCACATCTGACGATAGTGACCACACACAACAGACCTCAAGGTCAAGATACAGCACACGCAGCACACAGCAGCAGCAGCCCAAGCGGTCCAGGGTGCAGACACCATCCCCACAGAAAACTAAAGCCACCCCAGAGCGCAAAGACATAAGCCCGTCAGGCGACACCAAGGGCCACAAAGCCAAGAAGCAGACCTCAGGGTCACATGCCTCAGAGGCATCCCCAGCCAAGGACTCTCCTGTCCCAAAAGCGTCTCGCAAAGACAAGCAGATAGTTTCCGTGCCCGCTGAGAAGCTGGTGCCTGCTAAAAGTACACATAAGAAGAGCTCCAAGGCAGATTCACCCACAACCTCGACTCCCATCCAAAGCCCTGTGAAGCAGGGAAAGGAGGGCACTGTAGGGGGAAAACCTGGTAAACAGGGGATGGAGGGGCAAAGGTAACGCCAGGCCAAGCGAACAGCTGGATCCAGCATGTCCCCAGAGGGAGGGCCACCGTCTGCACCTGATGTAGCTTTGGTGGTGGGTGTGCCTGTTGTGTCCGCACCACTTGACAGTAATCCCAAGACAGGGAAGCCATTTTGACTCCCCAAGAAGTGGAAGGGCATCCCTCCACAATCTCCCACCCACACTGTGTCTCACAGCAGCATGACTCCACCTCCACGTGCCACTACACCACCTGGTCCAAGCAGCCCTCTGGCTTCCCAAGCCACTGATGCCTCTACCTCAGCTGGGCCTCTCTCTCCCCGGTCAAGTCCTCCAACTGTCCCCGACACACAGCCAGCTCCCAGTCCGACTGACAGCCAAGTCTGAGTGGTACTTACATTTTTAGTCCCCCTCACACACCTGTCTCTCCCACAGCGGTGCCTGTACTGCCCATTGTTGGCCCCCTGACTGTGTTGCTGACCATGGCAGGGTACAGTCGCACACATTCCCTGTGCAGCTTCTCATGGACTTACTCTGCACATTGAACTGGCCACTGGCCTTGTTGTTCACTGCTGTTTGCACCTTGCCTGTGCAGCTTCTCATGTAACTACTCTGCACTTTGTGCTGGCCACTGGCCTTGCTCTTGTCTAATATTGGTGCCAATCTGTGCAATATGTGAATAAAGACAGTTGCTCCTGTTGTCTGTTTTGTCAGTGTCCTTACTGATTAAAGTTTTTTCTGTGTGTGTATGGTTTACTGTGCCACATGCTCTGTATGCCACTTCAACATTGCCATTGGCTTGTCTCACTTTTTCTAGTTTTTACACGGGTGACAGGGACTTCAGTTCTTCCTGACTCTGATACTTGTGGGTGCAATGATGGTGGTTTTAGATGAAATACTGTTGTCATTGTCATTCTCATTCTTTATTCATGTTAGCTATATTGTACACATGTCAGGTTTGGAGGCAATGCCAGCACAGAGTGGGATTCTATCCACAGGATTGCAGGCAGGCTGGCCAGTGTCATCATGTATGTGTGATCTGACTTTATGTGTGCCCAGCAGTGTAGGTGTATAGTCATCTTGTGATGGTCAGTCATCCTAGTCACATGGGTTACTTTCAATGTGTGCACTTGGGTGGGCAAGAAGTGTGCAGTGTGAAGGGGGTGACTTTGTCGGGAGTGTTGATGTGTGTGTGCACCTGCAATGTCGACTACCCACGTGTCACCCAGGAGTAGAGTGCCTGTTTGTGTAATTGTTCAGCCCTGTGATTGTGATTGAGTGCACATGTGTGTGTTGTATGTTGTGCACTGTGCAGTGTGTTGGTGTGTCCTTGCAGTTCTGGCTGACTCCTACTTGTTGTTTTTGGCAATTGTGAGTATGCAGAGTATGTGACTGGCAAGTCAGTATTGTGTTTTGTTGATTATCCATGTGTCTTGATGCTGTTTGTACTCATTGGGCAGCCCTGCTCAGCCACACTGACATTGTGGGTGTGTTTTCTCATGCATTGCTGTCACATGGGGCTTTATTGCCTCCAGTATGGCATGTGGTGTGTGGTGTCATACCATCCCCTATCTGTGCTTCAGATGCCTACCCATTGTGAGTCTGCACTCCATCTATTTGTGTATGGTACACTCCTGCCATGTCCACTACTGACATACACACCACTTCACTTTCATGTCAGCTGTCCCCTTGGGTTGCCTGTGTGTGTGCCTCCCCATCACTTCATTTGTAACACTGTGCTTTGTGGTGCAGATCTTTGCACAGGACCAATGTGCCACTCAGGACATTTTCACAATTGGTTATATGTGATTTTCTTGTACTGTTTAGCAGTCATGGTTGTTCATATGCAGTTCAACTGTTTGTGCTGCACAGTCCTCTGGTCAAGTTTTTTCTACTTTGGTGTCCCAGACTTGTGCATCTGTGGGTGTTGGGTTAGGTGTATGTGTGTTTGCTGAGGTACTGCTTCACTTCCTGAGTGTGATGTTGTCAGTGTGCTGTTTTGATTGTTGTTGTGGGTTTTCATGGTGTGTCACTCATATCTGTGTGGGACTGGTATGTTTGGTGTGCACACACTGCTTGGTGTGCATGCAGTGCTGTGGGTGTATGTTGCCTTGTCCTTGCCTGGTGTGCATCCCCTGATGTCCTGCTGTGTTTGCAATGTGATTTATTGGCATGTGCATCTGTTGTGTGTTTGATGTGGCTGTGTGCAGTGTTTGGGCTGTGTTGTCTGTTGCAGATGACAGATGCTCTGTGTGTGGTGTTCTATTTGCATGTCAGTGTGTGTGTTTTGTTGGTGTGGTGTGTTTCATTCAGATGTGTGTTGCCAGTGTGGTGTGCCTTACTTGTGTGTCTGTCACATGAACTTAGGTCTATTCTAGTTCCAGTGCTTGTGTTAGGTGCGTCCTTGTTGTTTTCTCCTCTCATATCTGAGCTGTCTCTTGTCATTCTTGTGCATGTGCAGGCATGTGGTACACTGTGACATCATGTTGACCTGATGGGTGGTGTGGTATGTCTGTCTGTGTGTCATTGTAGGCCCATTTCTCCCAGTTTGTGTCCATGATTGTTTGTGATGGTGCACTTCTTGTCTGTGTTGTGGTATGTTGGCTGTGCATTGTTCCTGACTGATGAGGTTGTGCACTCCTGTTCTGTCTGTGCTCCCATTGCCTTTCCACAGTTTGGCTGCACAGGTCATGTCTGGACTTGTTGTGCTTCTGTGTGTGTTTTTGTTGAGTTATGTGTTTGGCTGTTGTTTTTGTGCAGACATTGGTTCTGGCATCCCTGTGTGTGTGTGTGATGTTTGTGGGTACCCCCAGGGAGTGTGATTGTTTGTCTGTGTATTGACTGGACATTATTGACACCCTTCTGTATGTCTGACACTGGTGTTGTGTGCTGCAGGTGTGATGGGGGGTATGTGTGAAGATTCCTACTTGTGTTTGACAGTCATGTGTGTTGTGCTGCTGACATGCTCCTGTCAAGTAGTTGGATACATATGTGTGGCTGTTCACTGTTTGACTTCAGGGCCTTCCTTTCATCCCTGTGCCTATCCATGGGTTGCCTTGCTGTCTCCCTGAGTTGTTGCACTGAGGTGACTGTGGTTTGACTTCACTCACTGTGCCAGCCATGTGTGATTTGATGGGCTGAGGGTGTTCTTATATGTTCCTTGTCTTGCATGTGATGTACGCATGCTTGGTAGTTAGCTCCTTGGCCTTCCAATTGTGGGCACTCACTTTAGCTTTCCTATATGTTGTACTCCATTGCTGCTGGCATGTGGTCTGTGTATGTGGCTGTGTGTCAGTGTGGGGTATGTCTGTGTGACTTGGCAGGCTGTGTGTCCAGTGGAGTGATTGTTCATTATCTGTGTGTGTGTTCATTTTCTGCTTGTACTCAGTTTTCTTGCCATGTGTGTGGTGTTGTTGTGGTGTGTGGGTTGCCCTGGCCCTGTGCTTCTGTGCTGTGTGTTCCTCTGCAGCCCCACCTGCTGTACTGTCTCCCTAGTTGTTTTATGTGTGGTGCAGGGTGTGGGTTCACCTGGATTTTCATTGTGCATGGTGGAGCACAGGAGAAGCACATGGCATGTCCCTTCATGTTTGGGGTGGGGGACTGTTGTGTGGAGGGTGGAGGTGTGGCCCTAGGATCTTTGTGCAGTGCCCATGCCTGTCGCTGGCCCTGCCTTCTGCATTGTGCGCATGTTTTCACGCGTCTTCACCGCTGCGGTGACGTGACCGGGACATTGCATCACGATCGCGGTTGGTGGGTGACCTGGATGCGGAGGGGTGATTTGGTGAGAGGTAGGACATGTGTGGGTACTATTGTGGATGTGTTCCTGTCCCCACCAGGGTATCTGGTGTGGACAGGAACCCTGTCTCTGCCCATGCATTGTGTGTTGTTGTTGTGTGCGGAGTTGTGTTGTTGCGTACCTGCGGCGACGTCCGCGAGGGTGCATGAGTTGCTGGTGGTGTATCAGGTACAGCGCCGGGAAGACGTGTAAAGCTGGGTCCATTGCGCTCGGGACCAGGCGGTTGGGACCGGGGATCAGGTTTCGCGCTCGGCTGTCGTGCTTCCGCCGTCTCTGGTTGGCCGGTTTCTCCGCTGCGGTGCAACTGGCTGTTTGGGGCATCCTAATTTGTACGGCGGTCGGGACGTCATTCCGCACGGCGGTGGGTCTCCATTGGCTCCCACCGCCGCGGTGGTGGCCGCATTTTAATGGTGGTTCGCGTTGCACCGCGGCGGACGGGAAATGGGCTGTGTTTGACCATACTAATATGGCGGGCGTGGAGACCGCTGTTGGCGTGCGGAAAATGGCATTTTCCGCCAGCACTGCAGTGGTGCCTCCGCCCGCCATCATAATATGCCCCTTAGTGAGGGATTGTTCTAGCCTTAATTCTTGATAACTTTGGGGCTGATTAGGATGGCGGGCGGACTTCAGTCTGCCCGCCATCCTAGTGGTAACGGGACCGCCCGCCTGCCATGCGGCGGTCCTGCCACCCAAATTATGATGCGACCGCCACCGTGGCGGTCGCATTAGGCATTTTAACATTGCGGTGGGTGCTGCTGGCTGCAGCACCCGCCGCAATAGGAAAATGCCATGTTGTGCATTTCCATGCACAATGTGGCAGGCCCCGCGCGGTGCCTGCCACCTTGTGCATGGACATGTACGGGGGTACCAAGTGCACCCCCCACCCTCCCACCCCCCCGGGGGCCCGCAACGGGCCCCCAAATCAAATCGCCACCATGGAGAGGCCTTGAAGTTCACACATCATAATATGGCTGGCGGTGCCTGCTAGGCACCGCCACCATATTGCAGCCCCAGCTCCGTCCGGCCGGCAATCATAACGATTGCCGACCGGCGGAAAAGCGGCGGACGGACTTTCCATCCGCCGCAATACCCACCGCTATCGTAATATGGCAGTGGGTATTGCACGTTCCGATGGCGTAATGGTCGCCACCACCGGCCCGGCGGTGGCGAACATTACGCCATCGTAATCAGCCCCTTTGTTCTTTTTTGATGGCTTCTATTAGTTTGTGGAGAGTTGGTTGTACTTTTCCTATTGTGGCTTGGAAGGCATTATGCCATCCTTCCACTATGTTATTTGTTTTAGCTTTTTGTGCTCGGGGTGCTTTCATGGGCATTCCACCAGGGTATTTGGAATTTGGGTTGTCTTTGGTGCCCTGACCTATGTAGTCTTCCTACCCAGGTGTCTTCAAAGTAGTCAAGCAAGGGTGTTAGTTTTGCTTCGTTGGCTTGGTAGAAAGGACTTTCGATAAGTATATTATAGTGGTTGACTACTTCTGTTGTAGGTACATAGGCCAGAGCTATTCGTTTTTTTATTTGGTAAGCAAAGTTGCTGTTTATGGCATATTCTATACTTAGGGTAGATTTTTAGAGATGTCTCCATATATTTTGGTTGAAATGATAATCGCAACCTTGTATTGCAGTATGTGGATATATTTTTTAAATTGCTTGAATCATTGTTTGCTCGAAATCTATTATTTTTTGTGGGAAGTAGTTTTCTGTTTGTTGTTTAATTGTAAGGAGTTCTATGTAGGTAGTATTTTGTTTGATGGGGAGTAGGGCGTATATGAAGGGGATGTTAGTTTCTTCATATTCGCAATGGATGGTATAGAGTGAATAAGAAGGTTTTGGGCAAACTTTAAGGGGTTGATTCCGATCTTGTTCAGAAGGGCTCCGAATCGGATTTGGAATTGCCTAAACCGGTCCGGAGCTCTTGTTCCTGACCGATTCGTTCCCAGTTCCGAACAACCAAGTACGATGCCTGGAAAGCCTTAGCGCTGACCGAATTGGTTCCAGAAGGTATTTGGAGAGATAGAGCCCTCCGGAGCCGAATCGTACAACTCTCTGGAGTAGGTTTTCCAGGCGAGCAAGTACGATGAAAGATTTGGACAGCCTTTCGGATTCGTTTTGCCGGGATCAAAAAGGTTGCTGGAATCGGTCTTTGGGGGCCCATAGCAGGCCCACCTTCACCCAGTGCCCTCTGAATTGGGCGCATTGGGATACCCATGGGTCCCCCCTTTTCAACCAGGCACAGTGTGGCAGGCACCAAGGGGTGCCCGCCACAGGGTGCACGATTATCCCCAACCACCTCTTTTGTCAATGGGAGCCTGTGTACGCGTTCGGTACACAGGCTCCCAATGAAGTCAATGGGAGTCCGACCGAATCATATCCGGATGCATTCAAATGCATCGTACTTGTTCGGTCGGACTCCCCCGACCCGAGTCGTCCGGAAAGCAAGCGGTTTGCTTTCCGAACGAGATCGGAATCGGCCTCAAAATGTCCCATCCATCATCCATGTTTCACATTGTTTTAACTTTTGAATGTTGGTGGCAAAGATGATAATTCTTTTTTCATGACTATTGTTATCATAAAGAATGAATTTTTCATTTTTGTGTGTGATTGTGTATTCTTGTAAAATGTCTATTTCTGCAAAAGTTTGGGGTGGTGGTGGTGTTTGAGCAGTAGATCTTTTAGTTCTGGCTATGAGGCGTTTTAGAGTTGAAATAGAAGGTAATTGTCCTGTTACATGTTCAGGAACACGAGTTAGTACATTTTTAAATATTTGGGTACTGGTTTGTTGTGAGCTGGTGCTTGCTTCTTTCGTGTTTTCTAATGCATCTCTCACCTCAATTTCTGTGGTGTTGGGTGGGTGGTTGTGTTCTCTAACATTAATAACACTTGTTTCTATTGTTGTTGCTCCCCCATAGCAAGAATTGGAGTAGTATTTACAACATTTCCAATGGGTTTTTATTTCAGTTGTTTTCTCTTGTGTATAAGTATAGCCCATGTAGCACAAAAGTAGTTTTCCTTTTTGTGAGGAAATGATTTTTGCCCCGTCTATCATTTTCTTTGTATATCTGTGAATGCAATTATATGTATATATGTTAATTATTAATTAGTGAAGGGTGAACATTTACATATAATTATTACATATAAAATATACTTACATATATCTTGTTTTTCTTTCTCGTTGGATACTTTCTCGAAGTTTGTAGGTTATTCACTGGTTTCTTTTTTTTCTGTTGGTTAAAAATTAAAATATTTATTTTTATTGAAGTGTTGCATTTAGTTTGTTAGTTTTGTTTAGTTAGTCCCTAATTTTATTTAGTTGTTTTTATTTTTAAAAAATACTTACTATTTTTAGTTGATGTAATTTATTTCTTTGTTGTTGTTTTTCTGTTGTAGCCTGTAGATGGAAGTAAAATAAAAGTATTTTTCAGTTATGTTTTACTTTTTAAATATTTTTTTTAGGTTTATTGAATTAACTCTATTAGTTGGTTAAGATATATAAGGCCAGATGTACGACCCTAAATTGCATGCGCAAACAGGTTTGCGACCCGTTTGCACATGCAAAATGGCACAGGGCCATGTACAATTCCTAAATAGCGAGTTGCAATTTATTTGCGACTAGCTATTTAGGAATTGCGAGTCACTATTAGGAAGGGAAGTTCCCTTCCTAATAGCGACCCCAAAGCAATGCATGAATGTTTTGCGACCGCAATTGCGGTCGCAAAACACTCGCAAATTACCACCCTCTTCAAGGGGGTGGTAATGCACTCGCAAAAGGGAAGGGGTACCCTGGGGACCCCTTCCCCTTTGCAAATGCAGGGGAAAATATTTTTTCAAACATTTCATTTTTTTTTAAATGCAGCCCGTTTTCCTTTAAGGAAAACTGGCCGAATTTTTAAGAAAAAACCTGCTTTATTGAAAAGCAGTCCCAGACATGGTGGTCTGCTGGCCCAGCAGGCCACCATCCCTGGGAGGGCCAGCCATTCCCAATGGGGTCGCAAATTGCGAGTGGCTCATTAATATTCATGAGCCTCGCATTTTGCGACCCCATTGCGAATCGCTAACAGTGTCTGAGACACTGTTGTACATTGTGATTTGCGACTCGCAAATTGCGACTCGCAATTTGTCGCAATTTGCGAGTCGCAAATCACAATGGTCATACATCATACATGGTCATGCCAGCCGCGCATGCGCATTTCTTGTGAGAAATGTGCATGCGCGGGCGTGCGCCCATGCGCAGTTTTCGCTTGGATTAGAAGAAATGGTGACGAAGAGGAAGAGGGCAGCCCGGAGATGCCGCAGTACAGGTAAGTGGGTTTTAATTTATTTGTAAGTAATAAAATTCATTGTTAATATATAGGGGGGTGGAGGCGGGTGGCGTAGCTGGGATTCGCGGATGGCCACGCGGGCCACGGAGTTTGTTCGTACCTCCGTGGCCCTCCGCATAGCCCCCCTACGCCCACTACGCCCACGGTCAGATATTATGCATATCGATATTTTTGTTGTATTATGTTATTTTATTTTTTAATCTATATTTTTGTGTTCTATTTTATTCTTGTTGATATTTTTGTAGTCGATAATTTATTTGACAATTTTTTTTTATTTATATTTCTGTTATTTTAGTTTTGTGTATTGGGTCTCGATATTTTTGTATACGATATTAGTGACTCGATAATTTTTTATGTCGATATTATAGGAGTCGATGTTTTCTCAGTGATCCCTGCTACGCAATGCCACAGATGCTCAGGGAGATCAGTATTTTGGCTGCGAAAAAGCATGATGTGTTGATGAAACTAACAACTACCAAGGAGTAGAATATGGTTAAGTGTACAATTCCCTGCTGTGTAGGCTCAGGAGGAAGTTGGGGATGACCACTGGACAAGGCAGGCACAAAGGTACCAGTCTCCCTTTTCCGCTGGACAGAGATCCTGATAGGAGAGTCATCCTCGGTCATTCTTATCTGGTACCATTGGTTCTGATCCAGACATGCAAGAAATATTGCAGGCATTAACCGGTTGAACTGTGTCCCAGACTATCAGCAACATAAAAGAACTATCTGTTTTCTCCTCGCCTCAGATGCCTTCGAACATTGTATTTTAGATTACTGCCCTTCCCATGAAGATCTGCAGTATAGTCAGTGTCACACTGCCAGGGTGGTTCTATGGCAAGGCAATACTGGTCACCCACCAGCAGGGGGCACTAGTTTGCCTCTCGAAACATCAAATATGTCCCGTGGAAGGGAGAGTAAAGTGTACCTTTGCCTAGGGCACCAGAATTCCTTGCACCAGCTTTGCTCTCACAAGCAGAGTTGTGACATCTGAGGCGTAAAGGAGTCAGTGACCTGTGGCGATACCTCAGTCTCCTCTCTACTCTCCCTTAGATGCGACAGCAGAGTAACCCACTTTCCTTTAGGGACATCACACTCGCCATTGCCCCGTGAGTGACTTCAGAACCCCCTTCTCTCCCTGAGAGTGTTAAAAAGGACACTGGATCATTAAATAAGTTGAATTCCTTTATTCTAGTCGAGGAGCTGAACCGGCATCTGTACAGCTTCAGCAGTAAACAGCAACTGCCTAATTTCCAAACAATACATTCTAAATGACACAAACACATTCTAAATGACATGTACTCATTCTGTAATAACCTTACATCATCTGGAAGGCTTTAAGGAATGAGAACACAACACATCCCCCTTTCTTCGGAAACAACAAACAAAAGGAAAGAGAAAACAAAAAATAAAAAAATAAAAATAACATAAATAACATAAATATATCTAAAAAAAACATTTGTTATTAGAAACAAAGTTATCCTTCAACCAGTTATTTGTTACCAACAATGTAATCCTTCAACCACAATGGCACCATCCTCTTCCTCAACGAATGACGAAGGGTATCAGGATCATCACTCGAAGAGGGAAAAGAAGAAGTGGGGATTTGAAGAGATTTAGGAGTGCCAGCAATTTCACATGTTGAAGGAATAGTAGTATCTGTATCAGACACTTCATTAGAAAAGGTGGTTGTGTCACCATTGACTGGAGTACCTGCAGGAAGAACATCACCAGAAACTCTACTTTCTAGATCATCAGGCATCCCGTTATGGTTAACAAGATTAGGTTGACATTTAGCAATTCTATTCAAATTCCAAACTCTACCATCACTAACCTTTATAGCATTAAGTAGTACTTCAATCACCTGAATAGGTTCAGAATACTGGGTATCACCTTTGGGAACCCAACCTGGTTTTTTAACACGAACCCAATCACCAATATTTATGACAACCTTTTTTGTACCATGTTTAACATCATAGTATGCCTTGCTTTTTTCATGCATAAGTTCCATGCATGTACAAACTTCACTTTTGGACCAAGGTTGTACAGCACCAGAAAACAACCATGTAGGAATAGGTTTAGAGCGAGGATTCCTACCTTTCATGAGTACAAAAGGAGAGAACCCCGTAGGCTCATTAACAGTGATACGGTAAGTCCACACAGTCTTCCCTACTTGAGTTGGCCAATCAAGATTACTGTTGAGAGATAATTGAATGGTGTTTTTTAAGACTCTATTAAATCTTTCCACCATACCGTTACCGCTCGGGTTATAAAGAGAAGTGGTTTTGTGTGTGATGCCCAATTTCTTGAAATAAGTTTTAGCTTTAGATGATAGGAATTGTACTCCATTGTCCGTGAGTACGCATGAAGGAAATACCTTCAGTAACAAATGTTTCATCTAAAAATTTTAAAACTGAGTCTGTATCTGCATTTTTAACAACCTTAACAACTGGACATCTAGATATATAAATAAATAAATCAATTAGAACAATGAGATAGCAATGAGAGCCATAAGATCCACTGATAGGTCCCATAATGTCAACCGCAACGGCTTCCCAAGGATTTTTAGGTAAAAATCCTTTAGACATTGGTGGGCGAAAAGTTTGTAATGACTTATCAGAAGAAGAACAAGGAATACAATCCCTTACAACCTTCTCAATTTGAGAATCAAAGCCCGCCCACCAAAACTATCTCTTAACAAGGGCTTTGGTTCTGACAATTCCAGGATGGCCTTCGTGACAAAGATCAATAATACATTTACGTAAACTTTCAGGAGGAATTATTCTTTCACCTCTTAAAAGAGTATTGTGTGAAATAGACAACTCCGACCTAATCTCCCAAAAGGGTCTGTTAGAAGTGTTCAAGAGTTCTTTTTTTTTAGGCCAACCATTAATGACATAAGAAGTAACAGATTGAAGGGTACTATCATTATTGTATTCGTTATCCCATTCTTCTCTGTCAATGGCAGAAAACCCATCATCATGACCTGTAATTCATTCCATTCATTATTTTCACATTGCTCAAGCATCACAGGCATTCTTGATAGGAAATCGGCAACTACATTGTTTTTGCCAGGAACGTAAATTATTTTATAAATAAAATTTTGCAATCTCATAGATATCCTGGCCAGTCTTGCCGACGCAGTAATGGCACCTTCTGTTGTTAAAATTTTCACTAAGGGCTTGTGATCACAACGAAGTGTGCATGCCTTGCCCCAAATAAAAGATTTAAAATGTTCCAACGCCCATGCACACGCTAGCGCTTCCCTCTCAATAATTGGATATTTCTCCTCACATGGAGACAAAGATCTCGATGCATAGGCAATAAGATTTTCTTGACCATGGTTGTCTATCTGTGACAATACCGCACCCAGACCCTTATTGCTAGCATCCGTTGTGATTAGACTATCAAGCAAAGGGTTGAAACTGTGAAGAGCCAAGGCTTGGGCGATGGCTTGTTTGATAACAGTAAAATCATTGTCACAAGCTGGTGACCAAACAAATGTACAATTTTTTTTAGAAGTTGACGAATATTAAAAGTTTTAGCTGCAAAGTTGGGTACATATTTAGAACAAAATTCTGCCATACCTAAAAAGGATCGGACATCATCTTTACTAGAAGGTACTGGAGCATCAGAAATAGCAGAAACTAATGTAGATTTTGGTCTTACATCATTCTCATCTATAATGTGACCTAAATAAGTGACACTTCTTTGTGCAAATTTGCACTTAGAATGTTCTACAGTGAGGCCCTTATCTTCCAAAATGCTTAAAACCTTTTTTAATCTTGATAAATGTTCCTCCTCATCACACCCAAAGACAAGGATGTCGTCTTGGAAAAAAACAACACCCTGTTCTCTTCTGAAAAGCTGAAACATCAAACACTGAAAAACAGCGGCAGCCGAAGCTAACCCGAAAGGCATGCGCTTATAGTGAAAACACCCAAATGGGGTGATGAAAGATGTGAATTTCATTGACTCAGGGGACAAGGAGATCTGGTGATAAGCAGACGACAGATCTATGGTGGAAAACCACATGGCATTGCTCAAACTTGAAACCATTTCATTAATTTTTGGTAACGGAAACATGTCAACAACAATGTTATTATTTAAGTGCCTCAAATCTACGCAGAGCTGAATCTTCCCATTACTCCGTCTTGCTACGACGATCGGAGAAACCCAATCAGAGGCTTCAATGGGCTCAATAATATTGGCAGACACTAGTTTATCTAATTCCTTACAAACCTCATCTCTCACCAAAATGGGAATATTACGGCATTTATGTACTTTGGGAGATGACTCTTGCTTGAGGATGATTTTGTGTTCAAAACCCTTAAGATTCCCTAAGACACTGCTGAAAACATTGGGAAATTGTCTTAAAATTTACTTACCAACCTCATTGCTTTCATCAACAACCAACACTTGTTCTTTACTATTGGGGTCTAAAATGATGTGTAATTGTTTTTGATCAAACCATCCCAAAACTGGTGGCCCTTTTTTAGCAATGTACAATTTACCTCTATACTCTCTCCCTTTGAATTTAAAAACAAACCAGCGATAACCAAGAATATCGATGGTTTCGCCACCATATCCTTCAGGGTGAATATCAGGTTCCAATAACTGATTACCAACTTTTTGTACAAAAGAAGAATGCCAAAGTTCATCATTAATAATAGTGTAAGGCGAGCCTGAATCAGCATAAATTTTGACTTCCACGCCTCCAATTTCCATTAAGCATCGGTTTGTTTACACAAGCATCATCACGAATATTTAGCACTAATTTATCGCGTAAATTCATAACCAAACCACCATCTTCCCCCATATTATCCTCAGTTTCATCAGTACTCAAGTGAACATTTTCAACCATGTTGTTTACAAATTTAACATTATTTCTCCGCTTCCTACAAGCTTTAGCGAAATGACCTTTTAGCCCACAATTGGTACATTTGAATTTAAGTGCGGGACAACTCTTACTATCAGCTAAATGTTCTAAACTACCACATCTATAACATTTAGGTTTGGATCCAGAATTTGGATAATATCTGGTATATGTGGGTTTAGCGTTGGAATTATCTTTAGGATACGTAAATGTTTTCTTTTTCTCATTCACATTCACCTTACTCACAACTTCACTAGTACTGTTGTCTTGTTTAAGAATACTGGCACATCTGCCAGAAATTTCAGCCTTCCTCACAATAGCAAGGATATCAAGAGGAGCATCGCCATTTATCCAAAGTCTGTCTTGTATGGTGGGGTTGTAGGCATGCATAACTATTTGGTCTCTTATGAAATCATCCTGAAGGACACCAAATTTGCAATCCAAAACTAATTTTTTGAGATCAGCAAGGTAATGGTCAATACTTTCATCCTTGTTTTGTTTCCTAGAAAAGAATTTATACCTTGTTACACCAATACAAACCTTGGGTGCAAAATACGTGTCAAGATGAAGTAAAGCCAATGCATATACATTTAAGTCACCAGGAAAGCACGGTTTTGTCATGCCTTCAAACACCTTTAACCCAACAGGACCCAATGAATGCAAAAGTAACCTTTTCTTTTGTATAGCCGACATTTTGCCATCTTCATCTAAGGCATCAATGTAGTTACTGAAATAAGGTTTCCATTCAAGCCATTTTAATGGAGGTTCTGTTCCAGAAATCCAAAATGCTTGGGGTGGATTGATGTTGTATCTTTGGTGGCTCATGATGTATTCAAATATTTAGTTCCAGTACAGGATTTGTATAAAGTTCCACCACCTAAATACTTTAGTTAGTTAATAAAAGTTAAGTACAGGAATGAGTATAAACACTTCACCCTGAAAGTATCAGTACTTGAATAACACTCGGACTGAGGAAACACAAGTATCGCAGTAAAAAAAAAACTCTACCCACAATGAATAAAATGTGAATAGTGGCAAAGAATAGTACATACGCTGTGTAATGCCGGTGAATGTAGTTAAGGACTCCCAATAGTTCCGAAGAGTTGAGCTCCGACGAAAATTTCCGACAATTGAAAGCTCGATAAAGATCTCCGAAATTCAAAATGGCCGCTGCGTCGGGTCACGCGTGTGTACGCATATACCGCAAGTGCGTCACAAGGAGGCAGGCAGGAGGCCGAAGGAATGGTTGCTAGGAGCGCGTAGATCTCGAGTGAGCAGCCGTTGGTAGGAGCGCTCGAGCAAGCAAAGTGGCAGTGCGAGGATAAGTAGTTGAAGGTAGGATCGTGGAAAAGTTAAATAGTAGAAATAACAACTAAATGGCATGCCAGTACTCACTTGAAGAGCTTCTCCCACAATTGTTGTAAAACCATCGAGATTTTAAAGCGCGTCTCCCAGATATTCATTGAAGAGTGGAATCCTTAGAAATTAATTTCCGGCAAGGAAACAAAAAATAATTGCCTTGCGTGGGTTCGTATGCCCCTCAACAGCTCGTCGCCAGTGTTAAAAAGGACACTGGATCATTAAATAAGTTGAATTCCTTTATTCTAGTCGAGGAGCTGAACCGGCATCTGTACAGCTTCAGCAGTAAACAGCAACTGCCTAATTTCCAAACAATACATTCTAAATGACACAAACACATTCTAAATGACATGTACTCATTCTGTAATAACCTTACATCATCTGGAATGCTTTAAGGAATGAGAACACAACCCAGAGACATCCTAGTCACTGTCTGAGTGACACTGCCCTCTGTCCATGAGCAGGGACATCACTAGGCCTCCTTTTAAGTGATTCCATCACAGTCCTATGCACCGCTTCCTTAGCAGCAACATCACAACACCCTTCTTTCCCAGAGTATCATCACAATCCTATCTTTCCAAGTTTAGTCACAACACCTCCTACCCCTCAATTGTGACATCACAATTACCCCCTTTAATTGACATCACCATCACACCCCTGTTTGTGGCTTCTGTCCCCACTGTTTCCTGTGTGGTGACATCATAACCCCCTTTTTGTAACATCACCTCCTCTCTGCCCACTAGCTTCCAAGTGCACCTCATCTGTTTACGACCTTCAAACTCCACTTGAAATTGACCAGGGGCTGGAACAGGTCCCCGCCCTGGGCAGCGGCCGTCCCGGCCCAAATATAGACGAAAAATGAAGCCTCGTGGCCGCACACGCTTTTCATTTCAAGGCCGGTGACCTGAGGAAAGGCCACCTGACCATACATAATTCGAATTAAGCATGGTAGTCGAGCCTTAGATAAAAGTCTGTTTGAAGCAGCATTTCACCCTCGAGCCTCGTGCTCCGGATGACGCAGGGAAACAATTACGGCTGCGTCAGGCCTGTGAACCACAAGACACAACGCGAAATGCCCTGGCTGTAGCTTGTAGGAACGTTCATATAGTGCTTCGCAGCCCCGGTGAGGTGGCAGGGCGCTTTTGTGAACAGGCACCGCGCTACGGCTTGGGGGTGCAAGAATGCGTGTCACCGGGCCTACGCAGCTAGTATTTGGATGTCATGAATGAGCCCCACCGCGGTGCTTTACTGTGTTTTTGTCGCTGCTCCGTGGCGTGTAGTGACGTGGAATGGAACATAAGCACGCTTTAGCGTTAGATGCGGGTGTATGCCTGGGTGGAAAGCGTGAGAGTGACTGTGAGGGAAGTGTTTTGGTGACACCATGTGTGGCTGAGACTGCTAAATCCTTGTTGCAGCAGGTGAGTAGCCGTGCATAAGCACGAGTGTGGGAGAAAAGTGTGAGACTAGACGTAGTGTCGCCTTTGCGCACCTACCGCTCCTGGAGAGCTAACATACAGTGTAAACCACAGTGACTGTGGAACAGAGGAAACTGCCCAGAGGTCAAGGGTTCTACCTTTGGACGGTGGATGCGACCCACCATCTATTGTGACCCAGGGGTGGAGGAGGGCAACTCATAGGAATGGGCAGTATACAACCACCTGTAGTAGTGCTCTGAGTCCACTCAAGAGTGTCAGGGAGCAACTCATAGGAAAGGGCAGTATACAACCACCTGTAGTAGTGCTCTGAGTCCACCCAGGCGCGGAGGAGGGGAAAACTCATAGGAAAGGGCAGTATAAACCCAGCCATAGGGGATGCTCTGAGACCACCAAGGAGTGACAAGGAAGAACCCAAATGAATGGGCAGTATACAATCAGCTGCAGTGTCTGTTCTGACGACTTTCGCCAGAAGTGGCAGATGAGTAACCTACAGGAAAGGTCAGTATACAGCCAGCTCTAGTGTGTGGTCTGCAGCCACCCCAAAGTAACAGGGAGAACACCACAGAAATGGGCAGTATACAACCAGCCATAGTGTGTGCTCTGAGGACTTCCACCAGAAGCGTCAGATGTGTAACCCACATAAAAAGGGCAGTATACAACCAGCTCTGGCGTGTGATCTCCGTCCAGCCCAGTGTGACAGGGAGCACACCACAAGGATGGGCAGTATAGAACTAGCCATAGTGTGTTCTCTGAGGATCTTCCACCAGAAGTGGCAGATGGGTAACCAAGGGAAAGGGCAGTATACAACCAGCTCTAGTGTGTGCTCTGACTCCACCCAAGAATGACAGGAAACACACCACAGGAATGGGCAGTATAGAACTAGCCATAGTGTGTGCTCTGAGGACCTCCACCACAAGTGGCAGATGAGCAACCTATAGGAAGGGGCAGTATACAACCACCTCTAGTGTGTGCTCTGCGTCCACCCCAGAGTGACAGGGAGAACCCCACAGGAATGGGAAGTATACAACTACCCATAGCGTGTGCTCTGAGGACTTGCACCAGAAGCGGCAGATGGGAAACCCATAGAAAAAGGGCAGTATACAACCAGCTCTAGTGTGCGCTCTGAGTCCACCCAAGAATGACAGGAAGCACACCATATGAATGGGCAGTATACAACCAGCTCTAGTGTCTGCTCTGTCACGACCCAGGAGTGACAGGGAGCCCACCACAGGAATGGGCAGTATACAACCAGCTCTAGTATGTGCTCTGCATTCACCCAAGAATGACAGGGAGCACACCATATGAATGGGCAGTATACAACCAGCCATAGTGTGTGCTCTCAGGACCTCCACCGGAAGTGGCAGATGAGCAGCCTATTGGAAAGGGCAGTATACAACCAGCTCTCGTGTGTGTTCTGCTTCCGCTGAAGACTGACAGGAAGCACACCACAGGAATGGACAGTATGCAACTAGCTCTAGTGTGTGCTCTGTGACCACCCAGGAGTGACAGGGAGCACACCACAGGAATGGGCAGTTACAACTAGCCATAGTGTGTGCTCTGAGGACTTCCACCAGAAGCGGCAGATAAGCAAACCATAAGAAAGGGCAGTATACAACCAGCTCTAGAGTGTGCTCTCCATCCACCCAAGAATGACAGGGAGCACACCACAGGAATGGGCAGTATACAACTAGCCATAGTGTGTGCTCTGTGACCACCCAGGAGTGACAAGGAGCACACCACAGGAATGGTCTGTATACAACTAGCCATAGTGTGGGCTCTGAGGGCTTTCACCAAAAGTGGCAGATGGGCAACCCATAAGAAACTAAGGGCAGTATACAACCACCTTTAGTGTGCGCTCTGTGTCCACCCAGTAGTGACAGGGAGCACACCATATGAATGGGCAGTATACAACCAGCTCTAGTGTGTGCTCTATGACCACCTAGGAGTGATAGGAAGCACACCACAGGAATGGGCAGTATACAACTACCCATAGCGTGTGCTCTGAGGACTTGCACCAGAAGCGGCAGATGGGAAACCCACAGAAAAAGGGCAGTATACAACCAGCTCTAGTGTGCGCTCTGAGTCCACCCAAGAATGACAGGAAGCACACCATATGAATGGGCAGTATACAACCAGCTCTAGTGTCTGCTCTGTCACGACCCAGGAGTGACAGGGAGCACACCACAGGAATGGACAGTATACAACCAGCTCTAGTATGTGCTCTGCATCCACCCAAGAATGACAGGGAGCACACCATATGAATGGGCAGTATACAACTAGCCATAGTGTGTGCTCTGAGGACCTCCACCAGAAGTGGCAGATGGGCAGCCTATTGGAAAGGGCAGTATACAACCAGCTCTCGTGTGTGTTCTGCTTCCGCTGAAGACTGACAGGAAGCACACCACAGGAATGGGCAGTATGCAACTAGCTCTAGTGTGTGCTCTGTGACCACCCAGGAGTGACAGGGAGCACATCACAGGAATGGGCAGTTACAACTAGCCATAGTGTGTGCTCTGAGGACTTCCACCAGAAGCAGCAGATAAGCAAACCATAAGAAAGGGCAGTATACAACCAGCTCTAGTGTGTGCTCTCCATCCACCCAAGAATGACAGGGAGCACACCACAGGAATGGGCAGTATACAACTAGCCATAGTGTGTGCTCTGTGACCACCCAGGAGTGACAAGGAGCACACCACAGGAATGGTCTGTATACAACTAGCCATAGTGTGGGCTCTGAGGACTTTCACCAAAAGTGGCAGATGGGCAACCCATAAGAAAGGGCAGTATACAACCACCTCTAGTGTGCGCTCTGTGTCCACCCAGTAGTGACAGGGAGCACACCATATGAATGGGCAGTATACAACCAGCTCTAGTGTGTGCTCTATGACCACCTAGGAGTGATAGGAAGCACACCACAGGAATGGGCAGTATACAACTAGCCATAGTGTGTGCTCTGAGGACTTCCAGCAGAAGCAGTAGATGGGCAACCCATAAGAAAGGGCAGTATACAACCAGCTCTAGTGTGTGGTCTGCAGCCACCGCAGAGTGACAGAAACACACCACAGGAATGGGCAGTATACAACTAGCCATAGTGTGTGCTCTGAAGACTTCCACCAGAAGCGGCAGATGAGCAAACTATAGCAAAGGGCAGTATACATCCAGCTCTAATGTGTGCTCTGCATCCACCCAAAAATGACAGGGAGCACACCATATGAATGGGCAGTATACAACCAGCTCTTGTGTGTGCTCCGTGACTACCCAGGAGTGACAGAGTGCATACCACAGGAATGGGCAGTTACAACAAGCCATAGTATGTGCTCTGAGGACTTCCACCAGAAGCAGTAGCTGGGCAACCCATAAGAAAGGGCAGTATACAACCAGCTCTACTATGTGCTCTGCATCCACCCCAGAGTGACAGGGAGCACACCACAGGAATGGGCAGTATACAACTAGCCATAGTGTGTTCTCTGAGGATTTTCCACCAGAAGTGGCAGATGGGTAACCATGGGAAAGGGCAGTATATAACCAGCTCTTGTGTGTGCTCTGCCTCCACCCAAGAATAACAGGGAGCACACCATATGAACGGGCAGTATACAACCAGCTCTAGTGTGTGCTCTGTGACTACCCAAGAGTGAGAGGGTGCACACCACAGGAATGGGCAGTATACAACTAGCCATAGTATGTTCTCTGAGGACTTCTACCAGAAGCAGCAGATGGGCAATCCATAAAAAAGGGCAGTATACAACCAGCTCTGGCGTGTGATCTGCGTCCAGCCTAGTGTGACAGGGAGCACACCACAGGAATGGGCAGTATAGAACTAGCCAGAGTGTGTTCTCTGAGGATCTGCCACCAGAAGTGGCAGATCGGTAACCATGGGAAAGGGCAGTATGCAACCAGCTCTACTGTGTGCTCTGCATCCACCCAAGAATGACAGGAAGAACACCACAGGAATGGGCAGTATAGAACTAGCCATAGTGTGTGCTCTGAGGACTTCCACCAGAAGTGGCTGATAAGCAGCCCATGGGGAAGGCATGGTATATCCTCAGGCCAGTGACACGAAGGCATTGTCTGTGCTCAGGGGTCCACCCACCTTTAGAAGAGGTGCAACCTTTGTGAATGGGCAGACTATAACCAGCCATACTGTGTGATCTGAGTACTCCTAACTGGAGCAGCAGAAGGGCAGTACACATCCAGACACAGTGTGTGCTCCGAGGGATCTACCAAGAGCCAGCGAGGAGGCATGCTGCCAGAAATTCATACTCAGAATATTACCTGACATAATGATAGTATCCTAAGTCAATGTCCTAAACATTGTTTACAAACACATCACCACACTGGAGAGGATAGTAAAAAATATACACCCAATGGCGCAATAGATTTGTGAATAATATCTAGGACAAAACAGTTCTGTCTGATGATATTTCTGACTTCGAAATTCAGATATACAGAGGAGCACTCCATGCGAATGAATGATGCACTGCCACAGAGGAGCATTCCATACGAATGAATGACGCACAGCCCCGGAGGAGCACTCCTCCATACGAATGAATGACATACAGCCACAGAGGAGCACTCCATACGAACGAATGACGTACAGCCACAGAGGAGCACTCAATAAGAACAAATGACGTACAACCACAGAGGAGAATTCCATACGAACGAATGACGCACAGCCACAGAGGAGCACTCCATGCGAACAAATGACATACAGCTACAGAGGAGCACTCCATGCGAACAAATGACGTACAGCCACAGAGGAGCACTCCATGCGAACAAATGACGTCCAGCCACAGAGAAGCACTCCATACAAACGAATGACGTACAGCCACAGAGGAGCACTCCATACGAACGAATGATGTACATCCACAGAGGAGCACTTCATGCGAACGAATGACATACAGCCACAAAGCAGCACTCCTCCACACGAACGAATGACGTACAGCCACAGAGGAGCACTCCATTGGAACGAATGCCGTACAGCCACAGAGGAGCACTCCATATGAACGAATGACAAACAGCCACAGAGGAGCACTCCATACGAATGAATGGCATACAGCCACAGAGAATCACTCTATACAAACGAATGACATACAGCCACAGAGGAGCACTCCATACGAACAAATGACATACAGCCACAGAGGAGAACTCGATGCGAATGAATGACGTGCAGCCACAGAAGAGCATTCCATACAAACAAATGACGCACAGCCACAGAGGAGCACTCCATACGAATGAATGACGTACAGCCACAGAGGATCACTCTATATGAACGAATGACGTACAGCCACAGAGGAACACTCCATGCGAACAAATGACGTACAGCCCCAGAGGGATACAAAAGGGGATGATGGACGGAACGTTTGAGCCAATCAAACACTCACCCCCAGTCAACTGATCTGGGTTTAATCCATCATCATTCTTTAGCTCACTCCACCACCCCAGTTCAGACATGGCCATATGCAAATCAGTCTGACCCTGTGCCTCATGGGAACAGTCCAGCCCGAACTGCCAAGCCATGTCTTCCCTGGACCGGAAACAAGCATCCTAGGACCGGTTTCTGGCATTTCAGCCATCATCAGCCAGGCTTGCTTGAATCCAGTGGCAAAGTGAGCAAGGGACCCACGTCTGGGCATACCCCCGCCAACTTAGGGCGACCAAAGCGATACAAAAGGGGATGATGGACGGAACGTTTGAGCCAATCAAACACTCACCCCAGTCAACTGATCTGGGTTTGATCCATCATCATTCTTTAGCTCACTCCACCACCCCAGTTCAGACATGGCCATATGCAAATCAGTCTGACCCTGTGCCTCATGGGAACAGTCCAGCCCGAACTGCCAAGCCATGTCTTCCCTGGACCGGAAACAAGCATCCTGGGACCGGTTTCGGGTTCAAAACCCTCATCAGCCAGGCTATCTTGAATCCAGTGGCAAAGTGAGCAAGGGACCCACGTCTGGGCATACCCTGCCAACTTAGGGCGAACAAAGCGATACCAAAGGGGATGATGGACGGAGCGTTAGAGCAAATCAAACACTCACCCCCAGTCAACTGATCTGGGTTTAATCCATCATCATTCTTTAGCTCACTCCACCACCCCAGTTCAGACATGGCCATATGCAAATCAGTCTGACCCTGTGCCTCATGGGAACAGTCCAGCCCGAACTGCCAAGCCATGTCTTCCCTGGACCGGAAACAAGCATCCTGGGACCGGTTTCGGGTTCAAAACCCTCATCAGCCAGGCTATCTTGAATCCAGTGGCAAAGTGAGCAAGGGACCCACGTCTGGGCATACCCTGCCAACTTAGGGCGAACAAAGCGATACCAAAGGGGATGATGGACGGAGCGTTAGAGCAAATCAAACACTCACCCCCAGTCAACTGATCTGGGTTTAATCCATCATCATTCTTTAGCTCACTCCATTGCATATGGCCATGTCTGAACTGGGGTGGTGGAGTGAGCTAAAGAATTCAGGAGCACTCTATACGAACGAATGACATACAGCCACAAATGAGCATTCCATACGAACGAATGACGCACAGCCACAAAGGAGCATTCCATATGAACAAATGACATACAGCCAAAGAGGAGCACTCCATACAAATGAATGGCACACAGCCACAGAGGAGAATTCCATATGAACAAATGGCGCACAGCCACAGAGGAGCACTCCATGCAATAGAATGACATGCAGCCACAGAGGAGTACTCTATACGAACGAATGACATACAACCAAAGAGGAGCACTCCATATGAACGAATGACGTACAGCCACAAAGGAGCATTCCATGCGAACGAATGACGCACAGCCACAAAGGAGCACTCCATACGAATGAATGACAGACAGCCACAGAGGAGCATTCCATACGAACGAATGATGAACAACCACAGGGGAGCATTCCATACGAACGAATGACATACAGCCTCAGAGGAGCACTCCATACGAACAAATGACATACACCCATGCGAACGAATGACAGGAAGCCACAGAGGAGCACGCCATGCGAACGAATGACGTGCAGCCACAGAGGAGCACTCCATACGAACGAATGAGGTGCAGCAATAGAAGAGCACTCCATACAAACGAATGACGTACAGCCACAGAGGAGCACTCCAAGCGAATAAATGACGTACAGCCACAGAGGAGCACTCCATATGAACGAATGACGTGCAGCCAGAGAGGAGCACTGCAGGCGAAAGAATGGTGTACAGATACAGATCAGCACTCCATACAAACGAATGACGTACAGCCACAGTGGAGCACTCCATACGAATAAATGACAGCCAGCCACAGAGGAGCACTCCATACGAACGAATGACATACAGCCACAAAGGAGCATTCCATTCGAACGAATGACGCACAGCCACAGAGGAGCACTCCATACGAATGATTGACACACAGCCACAGAGGATTATTCCATACGAACGAATGACGAACAACCACAGAGGAGCATTCCATACAAATGAATGACGCACTGCCACAGAGGAGCACTCCATACAAATGAATGACGCACTGCCACAGAGGAGCACTCCATACGAATGAATGACGCACAGCCACAGGGGAGCACTCCATACGAATGAATGACGCACTGCCACATAGGAGCATTCCATATGAAAGAATGACGCACAGCCACATAGGAGCACTCCATATGAACGAATGGCATGCAGCAACAGAGGAGCACTCCATATGAACGAATGTAGTGCAGCCACAGATGAGCACTCCATGCGAACGAATGACGTGCAGCACAGAAGAGAACTCCATATGAACGAATGACGTACAGCCACAGAGGAGCACTCCATGCGAATAAATGACTCACTGCCACAGAGGAGCACTTCATACGAATGAATGACGCACAGCCACAGGGGAGCACTTCATACGAATGAATGACGCACAGCCACAGGGGAGCACTCCATATGAATGAATGCCGCTCTGCCATAGAGGAGCATGCCATATGAAAGAATGACGCACAGCCACAGAGGAGCACTCCATATGAACGAATGAGATGCAGCAATAGAGGAGCACTCCATATCAATGAATGACGTGCATCCACAGAGGACCACTCCATGCGAACGAATGATGTGCAGCAACGAAGAGCACTCCATATGAACGAATGACGCACAGCCACAGAGGAGCACTCCATACGAACGAATGATGCACAGCCACAGAGGAACACTCCATACGAACGAATGACGTACAGCGAAAGAGGAGCATTCCATATGAACGAATGACGCACAGCCACAGAAGAGCACTCCATACGAATGAATGACGTACATCCAGAGAGGAGCACTCCATACGAACAAATGACGTACAGCCACAGAGGAGCACTCCATACGAACAAATTACATACAATCACAGAGTATCATTCCATACGAACGAATGATGCACAGCCACAGAGGAGCACTCCATACGAACGAATTACGTACAACCACATAGGAGCACTCCATACGAACGAATGACATACAGCCACAAAGGAGCATTCCATTTGAACGAATGATGCACAGCCACAGAGGAGCACTCCATACGAATGATTGACACACAGTCACAGAGGATTATTCCATACGAACGAATGATGAACAACCACAGAGGAGCATACCATACAAATGAATGACGCACTGCCACAGAGGAGCACTCCATACAAATAAATGACGCACTGCCACAGAGGAGCACTCCATACGAATGAATGACGCACAGCCACAGGGGAGCACTCCATATGAATGAATGACGCACTGCCACAGTGGAGCATTCCATATGGAGGAATGACGCACAGCCACATAGGAGCACTCCATATGAACAAATGACATGCAGCAACAGAGGAGCACCCCATATGAACGAATGTAGTGCAGCCACAGATGAGCACTCCACGCGAACTAATGACGTGCAGCCACAGAGGAGCACTCCATACAAAAGAATGACGCACAGCCACAGAGGAGCACTCCATACGAACGAATGACATACAGCCACAGAGGAGTACTCCATATGAACGAATGACGTGCAGCCACAGCGGAGCACTCCATACGAACGAATGACGTACAGCCACAGAGGAGCACTCCATACGAACGAATGACGTGCAGCCACAGAGGAGCACTCCATACGAACAAATGATGTACAACCACAGAGGAGCATTCCAAACGAAAGAATGATGTACAGCCACAGAGGAGCAGTCCATACGAACGAATGACGTAAAGCCACAGAGGAGCACTCCAGCCACTGAGGAGCACTCCATTTGAACGAATGACGTACAGCCACAAAGGAGCACTCTATACGAACGAATGATGTACAGCCACAGAGGAGCACTAAATCTGAACGAATGACATACAGCCACAGAGGAGAACTCGATGCGAATGAATGGCGTGCAGCCACAGAAGAGCATTCTATACAAACGAATGACGCACAGCCACAGAGGAGCACTCTATACGAATGAGTGACATGCAGCCACAGAGGAATACTCTATACGAACTAATGACATACAGCTACAGAGGAGCACTCCATACGAACGAATGATGTGCAGCCACAAAGGAGCATTCCATACGAACGAATGACATGCAGCCAAAGAGGAGCACTCCATACGAACGAATGACGTGCAGCCACAGAGGAGTACTCCATACGAACGAATGAGGTGCAGCCACAGAAGAGCACTCCATACAAACGAATGACGTACAGCCACAGAGGAGCACTCCATGTGAATAAATGACGTACAGCCACAGAGGAGCACTCCATACGAACGAATGACGTGCAGCCAGAGAGGAGCACTGCATGCGAAAGAATGACGTACAGATACAGATCAGCATTCCATACAAACGAATGACGTACAGCCACAGCGGAGCACTCCATACGAATGAATGACAGCCAGACACAGAGGAGCATTCCATACGAACGAATGACGAACAACCACATGGGAGCATTCCATATGAACGAATGACGTACAGCCACAGAGGAGGACTCTATGCGAAAAAATGACATACAGCCACAGAGCAGCACTCCATACGAACGAATGACGTGCAGCCACAGAGGAGCACTCCATACGAATGGATGACGTGCAGCCACAGAGGAGCACTCCATACCAACGAATGACATACAGCCATAGAGGAGCATTCCATATGAATGAATGACATGCAGCCACAAAGGAGCATTCCATACGAACAAATGACGCACAGCCACAGAGGAGCACTCTATACCAAAGAATTACGTACAGCCACAGAGGAGCAGTCCATACGAACGAATGGCGCACAGCCACAGAGGAGCACTCCATACGAACGAATGACGTGCAACCACAGAGGAGCATTTCATGTGAAACAATGATGCACAGCCACAGAGGAGCACTTCATACGAACGAATGACGCACAGCCACAGAGGAGCACTCCAGCCACAGAGGAGCACTCCAAATGAACGAATGATGTACAACCACAGATGAGCATTTCATGTGAAAGAATGACACACAGCCATAGAGGAGCACTCCATACGAACAAATGACCCACAGCCACAGAGGAGCACTCCAGCCACAGAGGAGCACTCCATATGAATGAATGACGTACAGCCAGAGAGGAGCACTCCATGTGAACGAAAGCCGTACAGCCACAGAGGAGCACTGCATAAGAACTAATGATGTACAGCCACAGAGGAGCACTCCATACGAATGAATGACGCACAGCCACAGAGGAGCACTCCACACGAACGAATTACGTACAACCACATAGGAGCACTTCATACGAACGAATGACATACAGCCACAAAGGAGCATTCCATTCAAACGAATGACGCACAGCCACAGAGGATTATTCCATATGAACGAATGATGAACAACCACAGAGGAGCATTCCATACAAATGAATGACGCACTGCCGCAGAGGAGCACTCCATACAAATGAATGACTCACTGCCACAGAGGAGCACTCCATACGAATGAATGACGCACAGCCACAGGGGAGCACTCCATACGAATGAAAGACGCACTGCCACAGAGGAGCATTCCATATGAAAGAATGACGCACAGCCACATAGGAGCACTCCATATGAACGAATGACATGCAGCAACAGAGGAGCACTCCATATGAATGAATGTAGTGCAGCCACAGATGAGCACTCCATGCGAACGAATAACGTGCAGCACAGAAGAGCACTCCATATGAACGAATGACGTACAGCCACAGAGGAGCACTCCATGTGAATAAATGACGCACTGCCACAGAGGAGCACTCCATACGAATGAATGATGCACAGCCACAGGGGAGCACTCCATACGAATGAATGACGCACTGCCACAGAGGAGCATTCCATACGAATGAATGATGCACAGCCGCAGGGGAGCACTCCATACGAACGAATGACGTGCAGCCAGAGAGGAGCACTGCATGCGAAAGAATGACGTACAGGTACAGATCAGCACTCCATACAAACGAATGACGTACAGCCACAGCGGAGCACTCCATACAAATGAATGACAGCCAGACACAGAGGAGCATTCCATACGAACGAATGACGAACAACCACATGGGAGCATTCCATATGAACGAATGACGTACAGCCACAGAGGAGGACTCCATGCGAAAAAATGACATACAGCCACAGAGCAGCACTCCATACGAACGAATGACGTGCAGCCACAGAGGAGCACTCCATACGAACGGATGACGTGCAACCACAGAGGAGCACTCCATACCAACGAATGACGTACAGCCATAGAGGAGCATTCCATATGAATGAATGACATGCAGCCACAAAGGAGCATTCCATACGAACAAATGACGCACAGCCACAGAGGAGCACTCTATACCAAAGAATTATGTACAGCCACAGAGGAGCAGTCCATACGGACGAATGGCGCACAGCCACAGAGGAGCACTCCATACGAACGAATGACGTGCAACCACAGAGGAGCATTTCATGTGAAACAATGATGCACAGCCACAGAGGAGCACTTCATACGAACGAATGACGCACAGCCACAGAGGAGCACTCCAGCCACAGAGGAGCACTCCAAATGAACGAATGATGTACAACCACAGATGAGCATTCCATGTGAAAGAATGACGCACAGCCATAGAGGAGCACTCCATACGAACAAATGACCCACAGCCACAGAGGAGCACTCCAGCCACAGAGGAGCACTCCATATGAATGAATGACGTACAGCCAGAGAGGAGCACTCCATGTGAACGAAAGCCGTACAGCCACAGAGGAGCACTGCATAAGAACGAATGATGTACAGCCACAGAGGAGCACTCCATACGAATGAATGACGCACAGCCACAGAGGAGCACTCCACACGAACGAATTACGTACAACCACATAGGAGCACTTCATACGAACGAATGACATACAGCCACAAAGGAGCATTCCATTCAAACGAATGACGCACAGCCACAGAGGATTATTCCATATGAACGAATGATGAACAACCACAGAGGAGCATTCCATACAAATGAATGACGCACTGCCGCAGAGGAGCACTCCATACAAATGAATGACTCACTGCCACAGAGGAGCACTCCATACGAATGAATGACGCACAGCCACAGGGGAGCACTCCATACGAATGAAAGACGCACTGCCACAGAGGAGCATTCCATATGAAAGAATGACGCACAGCCACATAGGAGCACTCCATATGAACGAATGACATGCAGCAACAGAGGAGCACTCCATATGAACGAATGTAGTGCAGCCACAGATGAGCACTCCATGCGAACGAATAACGTGCAGCACAGAAGAGCACTCCATATGAACGAATGACGTAAAGCCACAGAGGAGCACTCCATGTGAATAAATGACGCACTGCCACAGAGGAGCACTCCATACGAATGAGTGATGCACAGCCACAGGGGAGCACTCCATACGAATGAATGACGCACTGCCACAGAGGAGCATTCCATACGAATGAATGATGCACAGCCGCAGGGGAGCACTCCATACGAACGAATGACGTGCAGCCAGAGAGGAGCACTGCATGCGAAAGAATGACGTACAGATACAGATCAGCACTCCATACAAACGAATGACGTACAGCCACAGCGGAGCACTCCGTACGAATGAATGACAGCCAGACACAGAGGAGCATTCCATACGAACGAATGACGAACAACCACATGGGAGCATTCCATATGAACGAATGACGTACAGCCACCGAGGAGGACTCCATGCGGAAAAATGACATACAGCCACAGAGCAGCACTCCATACGAACGAATGACGTGCAGCCACAGAGGAGCACTCCATACGAACGGATGACGTGCAGCCACAGAGGAGCACTCCATACCAACGAATGACGTACAGCCATAGAGGAGCATTCCATACGAATGAATGACATGCAGCCACAAAGGAGCATTCCATACGAACAAATGACGCACAGCCACAGAGGAGCACTCTATACCAAAGAATTATCTACAGCCACAGAGGAGCAGTCCATACGAACGAATGGCGCACAGCCACAGAGGAGCACTCCATACGAACGAATGATGTGCAACCACAGAGGAGCATTTCATGTGAAACAATGATGCACAGCCACAGAGGAGCACTTCATACGAACGAATGACGCACAGCCACAGAGGAGCACTCCAGCCACAGAGGAGCACTCCAAATGAACGAATGATGTACAACCACAGATGAGCATTCCATGTGAAAGAATGACGCACAGCCATAGAGGAGCACTCCATACGAACAAATGACCCACAGCCACAGAGGAGCACTCCAGCCACAGAGGAGCACTCCATATGAATGAATGACGTACAGCCAGAGAGGAGCACTCCATGTGAACGAAAGCCGTACAGCCACAGAGGAGCACTGCATAAGAACGAATGATGTACAGCCACAGAGGAGCACTCCATACGAATGAATGACGCACAGCCACAGAGGAGCACTCCACACGAACGAATTACGTACAACCACATAGGAGCACTTCATACGAACGAATGACATACAGCCACAAAGGAGCATTCCATTCAAACGAATGACGCACAGCCACAGAGGATTATTCCATATGAACGAATGATGAACAACCACAGAGGAGCATTCCATACAAATGAATGACGCACTGCCACAGAGGAGCACTCCATACAAATGAATGACTCACTGCCACAGAGGAGCACTCCATACGAATGAATGACGCACAGCCACAGGGGAGCACTCCATACGAATGAAAGACGCACTGCCACAGAGGAGCATTCCATATGAAAGAATGACGCACAGCCACATAGGAGCACTCCATATGAACGAATGACATGCAGCAACAGAGGAGCACTCCATATGAACGAATGTAGTGCAGCCACAGATGAGCACTCCATGCGAACGAATAACGTGCAGCACAGAAGAGCACTCCATATGAACGAATGACGTACAGCCACAGAGGAGCACTCCATGCGAATAAATGACGCACTGCCACAGAGGAGCACTCCATACGAATGAATGATGCACAGCCACAGGGGAGCACTCCATACGAATGAATGACGCACTGCCACAGAGGAGCATTCCATATGAATGAATGATGCACAGCCGCAGGGGAGCACTCCATACGAATGAATGACGCACTGCCATAGAGGAGCATTCCATATGAAAGAATGACGCACAGCCACAGAGGAGCACTCCATATGAACGAATGAGATGCAGCAACAGAGAAGTACTCCATATGAACGAATGACGTACATCCACAGAGGACCACTCCATGCGAACGAATGATGTGCAGCACAGAAGAGCACTCCATATGAACGAATGACGCACAGCCACAGAGGAGCACTCCATACGAACGAATGACGCACAGCCACAGAGGAACAATCCATACGAACAAATGACGTACAGCGAAAGAGGAGCATTCCATATGAACGAATGATGCACAGCCACAGAGGAGCACTGCATACGAATGAATGACGTACATCCAGAGAGGAGCACTCCATACAAACAAATGACGTACAGCCACAGAGGAGCACTCCATACGAACGAATTACATACAACCACAGAGTATCATTCCATACGAACGAATGACGCACAGCCACAGAGAAGCACTTCAGCCACAGAGGAGCATTCCATACGAACGAATGACATGCAGCCACAGAGGAGCACTCCATACGAACAAATGATGTACAGCCATAGAGGAGCACTCCATGCAAATAAATGACGTATAACCACAGGTGACTACTCCATACGAACGAATGACGCACAGCCACAGAGGAGCACTCCATATGAACGAATGATGCACAGCCACAGAGGAGCATTCCATATGACGTACAGCCACAGAGGAGCACTCCATACGAACAAATGACGTACAGCGAAACTCCATTCCATCTCATTTCAATTAATAAAACAGAAACCTCACATACCCATGATAAAACAAGTAACTCTATCTTTACATGAAAAAATGCATATAGTCATCTCACAAAAGAGAAAATGAAAATACAGCAAGCAGTGAAAGAGGTGATGATTTTGGTGTCCTCCCTAACCTAGGAAGAGAACCAAGCAGGTTCCTTGAACACAAAGAGCACATCATGCTGAACGATTCGGTTGTGGTCCCATCCTCCTAGGACCACCCCAAGCACAGTTATGGGCAAAAATACAATCCCAACCAAAGGCCCTGCAAAGCATTATGGGACGATATTCTAGAGTGCAGTGAATATTATAGTATCCAATATCAAAACAATCCTCAAGGGGCAGGCTCTCGGCTCAGCTGAGAGCTAATACTATAATATTCACTGCACTCTAGAATCTCGCCCCATAATGCTTTGCTGGGCCTTTGGTTGGCATTGTATTTTTGCCCATAACTTTGCTTGGGGTGGTCCTAGGAGGATGGGACCACTACCGAATCGTTCAGGATGATATGCTCTTTGTGTTCAAGGCATCTGCTTGCCCTCCCCCTAGGTTAGGGGTGACCCCAAAATCATCACCTCTCTCATTGCCTGGCATTTTTCAAAGTTCACTTTTGTGAATTGGTTATATGCTTTTTAGCATGTAAAAGTAAAGTTGTTTTATCCAAAGGTTGTGGGTGCAGTAGCTAACTTGGCTACGTTTCTATGTACGTTTCTACATAGCCGATGTGGATTAATTCTGAATGACATACAGCCAGAGAGGAGCACTCCATGCGAATGAATGATGTACAGCCACGAATGAATTACAGCCACAGAGGAGTACTCCATGCGAACGAATTACATACAAACAAATGGCATACAGCGAAAGAGGAGCATTTCATATGAACGAATGACGCACATCCACAGAGGAACACTCCATACGAATGACATACAGCCACAGAGTACCATTCCATACGAACGAATGGCACACAGCCAGAGAGAAGCACTTCAGTCACAGAGGAGCACTCCATACGAACGAATGACGTACAGCTACAAAGGAGCACTCCAGACGTACAAATGACGTACAGCGAAAGAGGAGCATTCCATACGAACAAATGGCGTACAGCGAAAGAGGAGCATTCCATACGAACAAATGGCGCACAGCCACAGAGGAGCACTCCATACAAACGAATGACCCACAGCCACAGAGGAGCACTCCAGCCACAGAGGAGCACTCCATATGAATGAATGACGTACAGCCAGAGAGGAGCACTCCATGTGAACGAAAGCCGTACAGCCACAGAGGAGCACTGCATAAGAACGAATGATGTACAGCCACAGAGGAGCACTCCATACGAATGAATGACGCACAGCCACAGAGGAGCACTCCACACGAACGAATTACGTACAACCACATAGGAGCACTTCATACGAACGAATGACATACAGCCACAAAGGAGCATTCCATTCAAACGAATGACGCACAGCCACAGAGGATTATTCCATATGAACGAATGATGAACAACCACAGAGGAGCATTCCATACAAATGAATGACGCACTGCCGCAGAGGAGCACTCCATACAAATGAATGACTCACTGCCACAGAGGAGCACTCCATACGAATGAATGACGCACAGCCACAGGGGAGCACTCCATACGAATGAAAGACGCACTGCCACAGAGGAGCATTCCATATGAAAGAATGACGCACAGCCACATAGGAGCACTCCATATGAACGAATGACATGCAGCAACAGAGGAGCACTCCATATGAACGAATGTAGTGCAGCCACAGATGAGCACTCCATGCGAACGAATAACGTGCAGCACAGAAGAGCACTCCATATGAACGAATGACGTACAGCCACAGAGGAGCACTCCATGTGAATAAATGACGCACTGCCACAGAGGAGCACTCCATACGAATGAATGATGCACAGCCACAAGGGAGCACTCCATACGAATGAATGACGCACTGCCACAGAGGAGCATTCCATATGAATGAATGATGCACAGCCGCAGGGGAGCACTCCATACGAACAAATGACGTGCAGCCAGAGAGGAGCACTGCATGCGAAAGAATGACGTACAGATACAGATCAGCACTCCATACAAACGAATGACGTACAGCCACAGCGGAGCACTCCATACGAATGAATGACAGCCAGACACAGAGGAGCATTCCATACGAACGAATGACGAACAACCACATGGGAGCATTCCATATGAACGAATGACGTACAGCCACAGAGGAGGACTCCATGCGGAAAAATGACATACAGCCACAGAGCAGCACTCCATACGAACGAATGACGTGCAGCCACAGAGGAGCACTCCATACGAACGGATGACGTGCAGCCACAGAGGAGCACTCCATACCAACGAATGACGTACAGCCATAGAGGAGCATTCCATACGAATGAATGACATGCAGCCACAAAGGAGCATTCCATACGAACAAATGACGCACAGCCACAGAGGAGCACTCTATACCAAAGAATTATCTACAGCCACAGAGGAGCAGTCCATACGAACGAATGGCGCACAGCCACAGAGGAGCACTCCATACGAACGAATGACGTGCAACCACAGAGGAGCATTTCATGTGAAACAATGATGCACAGCCACAGAGGAGCACTTCATACGAACGAATGACGCACAGCCACAGAGGAGCACTCCAGCCACAGAGGAGCACTCCAAATGAACGAATGATGTACAACCACAGATGAGCATTCCATGTGAAAGAATGACGCACAGCCATAGAGGAGCACTCCATACGAACAAATGACCCACAGAGGAGCACTCCAGCCACAGAGGAGCACTCCATATGAATGAATGACGTACAGCCAGAGAGGAGCACTCCATGTGAACGAAAGCCGTACAGCCACAGAGGAGCACTGCATAAGAACGAATGATGTACAGCCACAGAGGAGCACTCCATACGAATGAATGACGCACAGCCACAGAGGAGCACTCCACACGAACGAATTACGTACAACCACATAGGAGCACTTCATACGAACGAATGACATACAGCCACAAAGGAGCATTCCATTCAAACGAATGACGCACAGCCACAGAGGATTATTCCATATGAACGAATGATGAACAACCACAGAGGAGCATTCCATACAAATGAATGACGCACTGCCACAGAGGAGCACTCCATACAAATGAATGACTCACTGCCACAGAGGAGCACTCCATACGAATGAATGACGCACAGCCACAGGGGAGCACTCCATACGAATGAAAGACGCACTGCCACAGAGGAGCATTCCATATGAAAGAATGACGCACAGCCACATAGGAGCACTCCATATGAACGAATGACATGCAGCAACAGAGGAGCACTCCATATGAACGAATGTAGTGCAGCCACAGATGAGCACTCCATGCGAACGAATAACGTGCAGCACAGAAGAGCACTCCATATGAACGAATGACGTACAGCCACAGAGGAGCACTCCATGCGAATAAATGACGCACTGCCATAGAGGAGCACTCCATACGAATGAATGATGCACAGCCACAGGGGAGCACTCCATACGAATGAATGACGCACTGCCACAAAGGAGCATTCCATATGAATGAATGATGCACAGCCGCAGGGGAGCACTCCATACGAATGAATTTCGCACTGCCATAGAGGAGCACTCCATATGAACGAATGAGATGCAGCAACAGAGAAGTACTCCATATGAACGAATGACGTGCATCCACAGAGGACCACTCCATGCGAACGAATGATGTGCAGCACAGAAGAGCACTCCATATGAACGAATGACGCACAGCCACAGAGGAGCACTCCATACGAACGAATGACGCACAGCCACAGAGGAACAATCCATACGAACAAATGACGTACAGCGAAAGAGGAGCATTCCATATGAACGAATGATGCACAGCCACAGAGGAGCACTGCATACGAATGAATGACGTACATCCAGAGAGGAGCACTCCATACAACAAATGACGTACAGCCACAGAGGAGCACTCCATACGAACGAATTACATACAACCACAGAGTATCATTCCATACGAACGAATGACGCACAGCCACAGAGAAGCACTTCAGCCACAGAGGAGCATTCCATACGAACGAATGACATGCAGCCACAGAGGAGCACTCCATACGAACAAATGATGTACAGCCATAGAGGAGCACTCCATGCGAATAAATGACATATAACCACAGGTGACTACTCCATACGAACGAATGACGCACAGCCACAGAGGAGCACTCCATATGAACGAATGATGCACAGCCACAGAGGAGCATTCTATATGACGTACAGCCACAGAGGAGCACTCCATACGAACAAAAGACGTACAGCGAAACTCCATTCCATCTCATTTCAATTAATAAAACAGAAACCTCACATACCCATGATAAAACAAGTAACTCTATCTTTACATGAAAAAATGCATATAGTCATCTCACAAAAGAGAAAATGAAAATACAGCAAGCAGTGAAAGAGGTGATGATTTTGGTGTCCTCCCTAACCTAGGAAGAGAACCAAGCAGGTTCCTTGAACACAAAGAGCACATCATGCTGAACGATTCGGTTGTGGTCCCATCCTCCTAGGACCACCCCAAGCACAGTTATGGGCAAAAATACAATCCCAACCAAAGGCCCTGCAAAGCATTATGGGACGATATTCTAGAGTGCAGTGAATATTATAGTATCCAATATCAAAACAATCCTCAAGGGGCAGGCTCTCGGCTCAGCTGAGAGCTAATACTATAATATTCACTGCACTCTAGAATCTCGCCCCATAATGCTTTGCTGGGCCTTTGGTTGGCATTGTATTTTTGCCCATAACTTTGCTTGGGGTGGTCCTAGGAGGATGGGACCACTACCGAATCGTTCAGCATGATATGCTCTTTGTGTTCAAGGCATCTGCTTGCCCTCCCCCTAGGTTAGGGGTGACCCCAAAATCATCACCTCTCATTGCCTGGCATTTTTCAAAGTTCACTTTTGTGAATTGGTTATATGCTTTTTAGCATATAAAAGTAAAGTTGTTTTATCCAAAGGTTGTGGGTGCAGTAGCTAACTTGGCTACGTTTCTATGTACGTTTCTACATAGCCGATGTGGATTAATTCTGAATGACATACAGCCAGAGAGGAGCACTCCATGCGAATGAATGATGTACAGCCACGAATGAATTACAGCCACAGAGAAGTACTCCATGCGAACGAATTACATACAAACAAATGGCATACAGCGAAAGAGGAGCATTTCATATGAACGAATGACGCACATCCACAGAGGAACACTCCATACGAATGACATACAGCCACAGAGTACCATTCCATACGAACGAATGGCACACAGCCAGAGAGAAGCACTTCAGTCACAGAGGAGCACTCCATACGAACGAATGACGTACAGCCACAAAGGAGCACTCCAGACGTACAAATGACGTACAGCGAAAGAGGAGCATTCCATACGAACAAATGGCGTACAGCGAAAGAGGAGCATTCCATACGAACAAATGGCGCACAGCCACAGAGGAGCACTCCATACAAACGAATGACACACAGCCACAGAGGAGCATTCCATACAAATGAATAACACACAGCCACAGAGGAGCATTCCATACAAATGAATGACGAACAACCACAGAGGAGCACTCCATACGAATGAATGACGTACAGCCACAGAGGAGCACTCTATACGAACGAATGACGTACAGCCACAGAGGAGCACTCCATACGAAAGAATGACGTACAGCCACAGAGGAGCACTCCATGCGAACGAATGATGTGCAGCTACAGAGGAGCACTCCATACGAACAAATGATGTACAGCCACAGAGGAGCACTCCATATGAACGAATGACATACAACCACAAAGGAGCATTCCATATGAAAGAATGATGCACAGCCACAGAGGAGCACTCCATACGAACGAATGACGTGCAGCCACAGCGGAGCACTCCATACGAATGAATGACGTACAGCCACAGAGGAGCACTCCATACGAACGAATGATGTGCAGCCACAGAGGAGCACTCCATACGAACAAATGATGTACAACCACAGAGGAGCATTCCATACGAAAGAATGATGCACAGCCACAGAGGAGCAGTCCATACGAACGAATGACGTAAAGCCACAGAGGAGCACTGCTGCCACTGAGGAGCACTCCATTTGAACGAATGACATACAGCCACAGAGGAGCACTCTATACGAACGAATGACGTACAGCCACAGAGGAGCACTCTATACGAACGAATGACGTACAGCCACAGAGGAGCACTCCATCTGAACGAATGACATACAGCCACAGAGGAGAACTCGATGCGAATGAATGGCGTGCAGCCACAGAAGAGCATTCTATACAAACGAATGACGCACACCCACAGAGGAGCACTCTATACGAATGAGTGACATGCAGCCACAGAGGAATACTCTATACGAACTAATGACATACAGCCACAGAGGAGCACTCCATACGAACGAATGACGTGCAGCCACAAAGGACCATTCCATACGAACGAATGACATGCAGCCAAAGAGGAGCACTCCATACGTACAAATGACGTACAGCGAAAGAGGAGCATTCCATACGAACAAATGGCGCACAGCCACAGAGGAGCACTCCATATGAACGAATGACACACAGCCACAGAGGAGCATTCCATACAAATGAATGACACACAGTCACAGAGGAGCATTCCATACAAATGAATGACGAACAACCACAGAGGAGCACTCCATACGAATGAATGACGTACAGCCACATAGGAGCACTCTATACGAACGAATGACGTACAGCCACAGAGGAGCAGTCCATACGAATGAATGACGTACAGCCACAGAGGAGCACTCCATGCGAACGAATGATGTGCAGCCACAGAGGAGCACTCCATACGAGCAAATGATGTACAGCCACAGAGGAGCACTCCATATGAACGAATGACATACAACCACAAAGTAGCATTCCATATGAAAGAATGATGCACAGCCACAGAGGAGCACTCCATACGAACGAATGACGTGCAGCAACAGCGGAGCACTCCATACGAACGAATGACGTACAGCCACAGAGGAGCACTCCATACGAACGAATGACGTGCAGCCACAGAGGAGCACTCCATCTGAACGAATAACATACAGCCACAGAGGAGAACTCGATGCGAATGAATGGCGTGCAGCCACAGAAGAGCATTCTATACAAACGAATGACGTAAAGCCACAGAGGAGCACTCATGCCACTGAGGAGCACTCCATTTGAACGAATGACATACAGCCAGAGAGGAGCACTCCATGTGAACAAATGACGTACAGCCACAGAGGAGCACTCTATACGAACAAATGACGTACAGCCACAGAGGAGCACTCCATCTGAACGAATAACATACAGCCACAGAGGAGAACTCGATGCGAATGAATGGCGTGCAGCCACAGAAGAGCATTCTATACAAACGAATGACGCACAGCCACAGAGGAGCACTCCATATGAACGAATGACGTGCAGCCACAAAGGAGCATTCCATACGAACGAATGACATGCAGCCAAAGAGGAGCACTCCATACAAACGAATGACGTGCAGCCACAGAGGAGCACTCCATACGAACGAATGAGGTGCAGCCACAGAAGAGCACTCCATACAAACGAATGACGTACAGCCACAGAGGAGCACTCCATGTGAATAAATGACATACAGCCACAGAGGAGCACTCCATACGAACGAATGACGTGCAGCCAGAGAGGAGCACTGCATGCGAAAGAATGACGTACAGATACAGATCAGCACTCCATACAAACGAATGACGTACAGCCACAGTGGAGCACTCCATACGAATGAATGACAGCCAGACACAGAGGAGCATTCCATACGAACGAATGACGAACAACCACATGGGAGCATTCCATACGAACGAATGACGTACAGCCACAGAGGAGGACTCCATACCAACGAATGACGTACAGCCATAGAGGAGCATTCCATATGAATGAATGACGTGCAGCCACAGAGGAGCATTCCATACGAACAAATGACGCACAGCCACAGAGGAGCACTCTATACCAAAGAATTACGTACAGCCACAGAGGAGCAGTCCATACGAACGAATGGCGCACAGCCACAGAGGAGCACTCCATACGAACGAATGACGTGCAACCACAGAGGAGCATTTCATGTGAAACAATGACGCACAGCCACAGAGGAGCACTTTATACGAACGAATGACGCACAGTCACAGAGGAGCACTCCAGCCACAGAGGAGCACTCCAAACGAACGAATGATGTACAACCACAGATGAGCATTCCATGTGAAAGAATGACGCACAGCCATAGAGGAGCACTCCATACGAACGAATGACCCACAGCCACAGAGGAGCACTCCAGCCACAGAGGAGCACTCCATATGAACGAATGACGTACAGCCAGAGAGGAGCACTCCATGTGAACGAATGACGTACAGCCACAGAGGAGCACTGCATACGAACAAATGATGTACAGCCACAGAGGAGCACTCCATACGAATGAATGACGCACAGCCACAGAGGAGCACTCCACACGAACGAATTACGTACAACCACATAGGAGCACTCCATACGAACGAATGACATACAGCCACAAAGGAGCATTCCATTCAAACGAATGACGCACAGCCACAGAGGAGCACTCCATACGAATGATTGACACACAGCCACAGAGGATTATTCCATACGAACGAATGACGAACAACCACAGAGGAGCATTCCATACAAATGAATGACGCACTGCCACAGAGGAGCACTCCATACAAGTGAATTACGCACTGCCACAGAGAAGCACTCCATACGAATGAATGACGCACAGCCACAGAGGAGCACTCCATACGAATGAATGACGCACTGCCACAGAGGAGCATTCCATATGAAAGAATAACGCACAGCCACATAGGAGCACTCCATATGAACGAATGACATGCAGCAACAGAGGAGCACTCCATATGAACGAATGTAGTGCAGCCACAGATGAGCACTCCATGCGAACGAATAACGTGCAGCACAGGAGAGCACTCCATATGAACGAATGATGTACAGCCACAGAGGAGCACTCCATGCGAATAAATGATGCACTGCCACAGAGGAGCACTCCATACGAATGAATGACGCACAGCCACAGGGGAGCACTCCATACGAATGAATGACGCACTGCCATAGAGGAGCATTCCATATGAAAGAATGACGCACAGCCACAGAGGAGCACTCCATATGAACGAATGAGATGCAGCAACAGAGGAGCACTCCATATGAACGAATGACGTGCATCCACAGAGGACCACTCCATGCGAACGACTGATGTGCAGCACAGAAGAGCACTCCACATGAACAAATGACGCACAGCCACAGAGGAGCACTCCATACGAACGAATGACACACAGCCACAGAGGAACACTCCATACGAACGAATGACGTACAGCGAAAGAGGAGCATTCCATATGAACGAATGACGCACAGCCACAGAGGAGCACTCCATACGAATGAATGACGTACATCCAGAGAGGAGCACTCCATACGAACAAATGACGTACAGCCACAGAGGAGCACTCCATACGAACGAATGACATACAGCGAAAGAGGAGCATTCCATACGAACAAATGACATACAGCCACAGAGGAGCACTCCATACGAACGAATTACATACAACCACAGAGTATCATTCCATACGAACGAATGACGCACAGCCACAGAGAAGCACTTCAGCCACAGAGGAGCACTCCATACGAACGAATGACATGCAGCCACAGAGGAGCACTACATACGAACGAATGATGTACAGCCACAGAGGAGCACTTCATGAGAATAAATGACGTATATCCACAGGTGAGCACTCCATACGAACGAATGACGCACAGCCACAGAGGAGCACTCCATATGAACAAATGACGCACAGCCACAGAGGAGCATTCCATATGACGTACAGCCACAGAGGAGCACTCCATACGAACAAATGACGTACAGCGAAACTCCATTCCGTCTCATCCCCATTAATAAAACAGAAACCTCACATACCCATGATAAAACAAGTAACTCTATCTTTACATGAAAAAATGCATATAGTCATCTCACAAAAGTGAAAATACAGTAAGCAGTGAGAGAGGTGATGATTTTGGTGTCCTCCCTAACCTAGGGAGAGAACCAAGCAGGTTCCTTGAACACAAAGAGCACATCATGCTGAACGATTCGGTGGTGGTCCCATCCTCCTAGGACCACCCCAAGCACAGTTATGGGCAAAAATACAATCCCAACCAAAGGCCCTGCAAAGCATTATGGGACGAGATTCTAGAGTGCATTGAATATTATAGTATCCAATATCAAAACATTCCTGAAGGGGCAGGCTCTCCGGGCTCAGCTGAGAGCTAATACTATATTATTCAGTGCACTCTAGAATCTCGCCCCATAATGCTTTGCTGGGCCTTTGGTTGGCATTGTATTTTTGCCCATAACTTTGCTTGGGGTGGTCCTAGGAGGATGGGACCACCACAATCGTTGAGCATGATATGCTCTTTGTGTTCAAGTCATCTGCTTGGTCCTCCCCCTAGGTTAGGGGGAAGCCCAAAATCATCACCTCTCTCATTGCCTGATATTTTTCAAAGCTCACTTTTGTGAATTGGTTATATGCTTTTTAGCATGTAAAGGTAAAGTTGTTTTATCCAACTTTTGGGGGTACAGTAGCTTACTCCAGAGTAAATGCATATTAATAAAACAGAAATTTTGTGTTTTCAATCTAACGCGTATTAATAAAACAGAAATCTCACATAACTTTAGTAAAACAACAAATAACTATCTTTACATGCTAAAATACATGTAGTCATCTCACAAAAGTGAAAATGAAAATATAGCAAGCAGTGAAAGAAGTGATGATTTTGGGGTCCTCCCTAACCTAGGGAGAGAACCAAGCAGATGCCTTGAACACAAAGAGCACATCATGCTGAGCGATTCGGTGGTGGTCCCATCCTCCTAGGACCACCCCAAGCACAGTTATGGGCAAAAATACAATCCCAATCAAAGGCCCTGCAAAGCATTATGGGACGATATTCTAGAGTGCAGTGAATATTATAGTATCCAATATCAAAACAATCCTCAAGGGGCAGGCTCTCGGCTCAGCTGAGAGCTAATACTATAATATTCACTGCACTCTAGAATCTCGCCCCATAATGCTTTGCTGGGCCTTTGGTTGGCATTGTATTTTTGCCCATAACTTTGCTTGGGGTGGTCCTAGGAGGATGGGACCACTACTGAATCGTTCAGCATGATATGCTCTTTGTGTTCAAGGCATCTGCTTACCCTCCCCCTAGGTTAGGGGTGACCCCAAAATCATCACCTCTCTCATTGCCTGGTATTTTTCAAAGTTCACTTTTGTGAATTGGTTATATGCTTTTTTTTAGCATGTAAAAGTAAAGTTGTTTTGTCCAAATGTTGTGGGTGCAGTAGCTTACTCGGCTACGTCTCTACGTATGTTTCTACGTAGCCGAGTTGGATGAATTCTGAATGACATACAGCCAGAGAGGAGCACTCCATGCGAATGAATGATGTACAGCCACAAATGAATTACAGCCACAGAAAAGTACTCCATGCGAACGAATTACATACAACCAAATGGCATACAGCGAAAGAGGAGCATTCCATATGAACGAATGATGCACATCCACAGAGGAGCACAGAGGAGCACTCCATACGAACGACATACAGCCACAGAGTACCATTCCATACGAACAAATGGCACACAGCCACAGAGAAGCACTTCAGTCACAGAGGAGCACTCCATACGAACGAATGACGTACAGCCACAAAGGAGCACTCCATACGTACAAATGACGTACATCGAAAGAGGAGCATTCCATACGAACAAATGGCGCACAGCCACAGAGGAGCACTCCATATGAACGAATGACACACAGCCACAAAGGAGCATTCCATACAAATGAATGTCACACAGCCACAGAGGAGCATTCCATACAAATGAATGACGAACAACCACAGAGGAGCACTCCATACGAATGAATGACGTACAGCCACAGAGGAGCACTCTATACGAACGAATGACGTACAGCCACAGAGGAGCACTCCATACGAATGAATGACGTACAGCCACAGAGGAGCACTCCATGCGAACGAATGATGTGCAGCCACAGAGGAGCACTCCATACGAACAAATGATGTACAGCCACAGAGGAGCACTCCATATGAACGAATGACATACAACCACAAAGGAGCATTCCATATGAAAGAATGATGCACAGCCACAGAGGAGCACTCCATACGAACAAATGACGCACAGCCACAGAGGAGCAGTCCAGCCACAGAAAAGCACTCCAAACGAACGAATGACACACAGCCACAGAAGAACACGCCATACGAATAAATGACGTACAGCCAAAGAGGAGCATTCCATATGAATGGGCAATATAAAACCATTACAAATCTAAGAGCTGTTTTGGGTGAGCGAGGTACGGCAGCCCTGATCCTCCTAGACCTCTCTGCTGCTTTCGAAACTATCTCCCATTCCGTTCTTCAGTCCTCATTTGCTTCGCATGTGTCATGACTAACAGTTCTCAGTCAATTACTCCTTTCCGCTCTGACCCAGTTCCCCTCCCACAAGATGTTACCCTGTTCCGCCCTCAGTCCCACCCTTTTTAAAACCTATATCTTTCCTTTCGCTGATCTCACTCGCCCTTTTTGGGCTAGAAAGTTTTTCCTACGTAGATGGCATCCAACCGTATCAATGTTAAATAATGAATCTGGCATTCAAGCTAGATTTCATGAATGTATGAAAGCAGTCACAACTTGGATGTCCAGCAACTGTCTTAAACTGAACGGGAAAAAGGCAGAAGGCCTCTTTTATAATGTCGAGTCTATTCCCTGGTCACCTCATTGTTGGGCAGATGATCACAAGCTGCTCACCGTAGCCTCTTCATCAGCAACAAATGTAGGGTTTCGGTTTGATGACAACTTTTCTTTTCCCAACAAAATGGCTTCTACATGCTTTTGCCTGCTTAGGTCCCTCAAGAAAGTCCTGCCTTTCCTGCCTGTCTCTTCACAGGAGACGGTGGTCCGGGCACTCATGCTATCTCACCTGGATAGCGGAAATGCCTTATCCCTTGGTTTGCCCAAATTCTTCTTAAATTGCCTTCAGACCGTTCAAAATGCCGCTGCTAGGCTCCTTCTTAACATTAGCCCTCATGTCAGAAAGGCAGGCAAGGTGGTCGGTCGCTCATTATTCTTGCATCTACACTCTGGAACAAACTTCCACTGAAAACACAATTCTCTACTTCTGAACTCATATGTAGGAAGAAACTCAAGAACTGGTTTTCCATCCAGCAGCTCTCCTTCTCTCCCTCCCTTACCTCCAGTGCAGCCTAGGGTTTGGCACCAGGATGCCCCATTGTGGCTAACAGCGCGCCTTATAAAACCTGCACATAAAACAACACAGTATCGCAGAGGAGGAGTGTGGGTAAAGTACCAAGGAAAGGTTTTAGATAAATGAGGATCTAGGGAGGCAATGGAAATGGTCACACTTTATTCAATTTTTTTCAGCCGTAAAGTTGATGATTTTTACCCTTTGTGTAGTTCACAAAGTTTCCCAGTTTGCTTTGCCGCAGCTTCATAATTTTCCTTATTATAAGATTGTTTGCACCGCATTGCATGGGTATTTTCACTGTTCTATGAACCCTTTCAATTTGCAAAGTTTTGCATTTTTTCTGCAGGTTTACCCTTCGCAGAGCTTTTCTATACACAATGGCGTTGCGTAAGCAAAAAACTCCATTTACGCTAACCTTGGGCCCGATTCACAGAACTAACTTAAGACAAAATCCTAAACTTACTACCATTTTGGTATTCACAGAAGGCACTTACTCATTTTGGTATTCACAGAAGGCACTTACTCATTTTGGTATTCACAGAAGGCACTTACTCATTTTGGTATTCACAGAAGGCACTTGCTCATCAATGAGTAAGTGCCTTCTGAGGCACTTACTCATTTTGGTATTCACAGAAGGCACTTGCTCATTGATGAGTAAGTGCCTTCTGTGAATACCAAAATGAGTAATTGCCTTCTGTGAATACCAAAATGAGTAAGTGCCTTCTGTGAATACCAAAATGGTAGTAAGTTTAGGATTTTGTCTTAAGTTAGTTCTGTGAATCAGGCCCCTTGATTTTACACACCGGGTCCAAATTGCACGCCACAGAGTTTTCACCTTCGTAATTCCTGCCAGGTGAAACCTGGTTCAAATTGGTCAGGCAAATAACACACTTTAGATCTTTGAGGACTTTAGAATAGGTCATAAATGACATGCTATCAGCATGTTAATCCCCATTCCGAAGTGTGTAAAGCAGAAGGACCCACAGATTGACCCGGTAAATAACAAACTGTGTGACTAATGGGTGAGAAATGTTCAGTCCTGCTGGAAGGTCAGCCTAACTGTTTTATGTAACACATTATGTTCAGTTGAACCATTTTGTTATCCCTAAAGAATTTGTGCATACTTTATTATTGCAGAAGAAACAATTTCCACATATAAGTAGCACAACAAAACACATGTGCCAAACTTTGCATAGTTTAGCACAATTCTTTGCGAAGGCCCCAAAAAATATATATTTGCAAATTTAGTTTCCTCATTATTTTCACCCAACACACTGGGCTTATTTTTAGGCGTGTGTGAAATTTGCGTGATTTGCAATTGTGTAGTTACATTAAATTTCAACACAATTATGTGAAATTATGCATATGAATGAAGGAGTCTGTAGGAGGACGCCCTTGCTTCCTGAAGCCTCTGGCTCTCCCAGCTCCCAGGAGCCTCTCTGCTCAAAGCACAACTCTGAATAGAGGAGCTTTTACAGATCAGGTTCGAACCGATCCCAATATGAGTGACATTTAGCCCACGGTGAGGGAGAGCTCAAGCTGACCTACAAATGCGTGGGTCTCACTCAAAAGGAGTGACACTTGAGGGCTCTATAATGAATCTATGGTATCCTTAAAACTTCTCTGTGTTCACGGATTTTACTGCATCTCTTTCCTCGACGCCGTCCTAAATGTAGTTGTCCGGTTGTGTTACAGTTCCTTCTCCAGTGTGTGAGGGCCTGCTCCCACCCCCACTCCCCTCTACCCCCGCCAGAGTACTCGCCTTGGCTGATGGTGTCCCTTGCTGTTCCAGCCTTTTCTCCACCCTTATCTCCTCAACATTTCTGCTGGGAGAGGGAGGAAATTACTGACTTATTAAAAAAAAAAACAATGCCCCAGTTGCATTTTCTTCCCTGCCAAGCTGCCAGGTTGAATTTTGTCTTATGTGTGACATCGCAATGTTTTCGGCGTGCTCAAGTGTGAGATTTCATCACCGCATATACTAATTATTTCTGTATAATGAGGTAATTTACACCTTTCTTGTGAAACGTAATGGGCTAGAAATGTCCTTAAACAGCTGCAGTGTCCTCAAGGGCTGGTTTTTTCCCCCACATTCTTGTGTAGTGTGAAGCTGTTCCAGGATCACATGCCTGAGGTCAGACTGGCGCTCCCCGTGGACAATCGCAGGAACTGCAGGTATGTTAGACTCTAACATTAGTATGAAAAGAATAACTAACCGCAGTCAGAGTCTGCCCTCTGCTGGAAGCTCTTGAGAAGTGCTGATTGACCACTGGCAGATTCTTGATTAAGGAATATCATGTGTTTATAATTGATATGGGACCTTCCCCCTCATCCATCTTATTCAAACACCCACACAGAGACGCATTCCAAAGTAATGGATTGCATCGTCACTGCCCTTTCTGTTGTGCTTATTATGCATCCAGAATTAATCATTTTCCACTAACTTTCTGGCCAATATTTTTATTCCCTCTCTGCGTGTTCTATTTTCTGACTCAGTCAACTGGAAAATGAATAAAGCCACCCCCCCGCAGCCCTGCGCCTTTATTTCTCCATTAATATTTTTATTGGCCGCCCTGGGCGCCTCTCCAAGCAGGTCCAGTGCTCATTAAAAATGATGTGGCCAGGGGAGCCATGGAAACGTAGGTGACCCCTGCTAAGGTCGCCAGTGAGCCTAGGCAGAGATAAATCATTCTGCACCGTGGCACTGCGCCACCAAACGGGCTGGAGGAGCAATTGCAGGGTAAGCCGGGGCGCAGAACACTGGGCGCGGTGTCTCCTTGCCAGGGGCGTAACACAGGCCACTGCAATCCCTACGGTGCAAGGGGGGGGGCAACCTCCCAGGGGGCCCCCAACCCATCAATGGGGTTTCTTTCAGCCCAAGGTCAATGAATATCTGTGAGATCTGGGGGACTCAGGGGTCCCTCATTGCATTCTGCGGGGGATGGGGCATAATTTTGCGTCACGCCACTGCTCCTTGCCTTACAGTAGGAGGACAGTGGGGCGGGAGATGTGGGGGAGGGGAGAAAGTGAGAGCGATGTTATAGTCCTCACAGACTTGCACAGTGATTCTGGTCTGACTGTCACCTTTTCACCCTTCTAAACTACCCCCCAGCGGGACAATGTTGGTACGATCTACCAAGGTAGATTACAGAGGAGGAGTGGAGGCACAGGCTCCGGCGAAATTTTTTGCTGTTTGCATTTTGCATTTTCTAACTCTTGAAGGTTCTTAAGTGTTGTATACTTTCTGAGAATTCTATCATGGGATGGATCCGGGGAACCGGTATGCAGTAAAGTATAAGTCTGACTCTTGTCTGTTCCTGACGAGCTTGACTCCACCGATCACTTTCTGGAGATCCCCTGGGCAGTTGATGCTGTGATTCACAACTGATTCATTGTTCTTCTGTCAATAAAGACTTTCAGACTCCACAAAAAGATGAAGCACAGATTTTTGAATATTTTATGTTATGTGTATTTGTAAAGGACCACTATCACCTGTGAGGGTATCCTGGTCTGAGCAGGTGTGTGTACCTAGTGCTGCCTATGGTAGGCTGATTCATTGAAAAGCCAGGGCGTCAGCTCCTTGATAAATTCAAGAAGAGAGGAGGCGGCTCTGATGTGGAGTTGAAGTCATTCCATGTTTTAGGAGCGATGTGAGAGGACGCTCGCCGTCCTGATCGGGTTCTGTGGGATGTGTGTGAGTGGGAGTCCTTCGAAGTGGAGGTGTCTGTGGTTGGTAGAAGGAGATGCTGCAGTTCAGGTAGGTGAAGCCTGAGCTGTATAGTGCCTTGAATGTCTAAGCAGTTTGAATTGTGCTCGTTTGTGTCTCAAGAGCCAGTGTAGCTCCCTGTGTGGAGTGATGTGAGTTCTGTGTAGGAGGTTAGGATTGAATCTGGCTCCTGAGTTCTGGATGGTTTGTAGTCTTCTACTGAGTTACTTGGTGATCCTGACGTACAGGGTGTTTCCGTAGTCCAACCTGGTGGTGACTAGAGCATGAGTTGCAGTTTTCCTAGTGTAACTTTGGAGCCATTTGAAGATCTTCCTCAGCATCTTCAGGGTGTGGAAGCGGGATGCGGCGACAGCGTTGACTTGAGCGGTCATATCCAGTTTGCTGTTGGTGATTATTCCGAGGTTCCTGGCGTGGGTTGTGGGTGTGTGGGTCCGAGTTGGACTGGTCACCAGTTGGAGTCCCATGGTGTGGTGTTCTTGCCGGAGATGCAGGTCCCACTATGAAAAGCAGAGACCACGTGCAAGGCCCTTTTCACTGCATCACTACTTAGAACCACCTGCTCACATCAGCACTTTCCACCAGTCGCGGCCGTCATGACTCACGGGTAGGGGTGCAGGGGGTCACGTGGGGAGGGGGTCGGGGGGAGTTAATTTTAAATATATTTTTTAAAAAGTTAACTTGCCTTCTCCGGCCCGGTCCGGTCCAGCGTCGTCCCGCGTCGTCCTGCGTCGTCAGTGCTTCTCTGCTCCACACAGGAAGCAGGCAGCCTCCCTCCCCTCCCCTAAGCCAATCACAATGCTGCAATGGCAGCGTTGTGATTGGTTGGGACGCCGACCACACAGGCCTCTATGGGGAGGCCATTTTCTCCATGTAGGCTGCATGCAGCCTGCATGGAGAAAGGGCAGAGTGCGTATGACTGGTTTGGTCGGGCATGGGGCCGACCAAACAGTCAGCGCCCTCAGAGTGGGCAAGCCACTCCTCCACTGCCCTAGAGCAGGACTGCCCACCCCCAACCAAACTCTTCTGCTTTCTCGCAGTGCGCGAAGCAGAAACATAAAATGGTATTATAAATACCATTTTATGTTTCTGCTTCTCGCACTGCCAGAAAGCAGTGGGGCGACGCTCCTCCGCCCACATGGAGGAGCCGCCCCTGCTTTCCACTGAGAAATAACACAAAGAAACATCCAAGGCAACATATAACGGAAAGAATATTACACAAGTCCAACACTGTACAGCTGTGCAATATATTTGTATAGCACCATGCTCACAACACGCACCCTAGGCGGCGCTCCACATGCCAACCAGCAATAGAACTTGTTAAAAGGAGCTGCTTACACTCACACAACACACAGTTCTTGATATAATTGGCTCCCCAACACAATTAGTCCCTGCAGTTAATGCATTCGTACAACAATATGAAGATAAAGAGGTAAGTCACACAGTAGCGGCTCGCACATGTAAGAGCGGTGTGGTGGGGTGGGGTGGGGTGGGGTGGGGGCGGGGTGGGGTGGGGTGGTGGAAGTCGACAGACGATGGGATAAGTAATATTAAATAAATAAATAAATAAAACCACTTACTTTGCACTTGCCACATCGACGATTATTTATTTAATATTACTTATCCCATCTTCTGTCAATTTCCACCACCCCTCAGCCGGCCCCACCGCTCTTACCTGTGCAAGCCACCAATGAAGTCAAATACCCTGTATAGCACCTAAAAGCTTTGGCAAACCCTCCGCGCATACACAAGCACTATTCTTAGTGGCTAGAGGTAGGGTTAGCAGCAACAGAAGCTCAAATACACTACTTGTTACAGCTCCTAAAACTACACGGACTATGCTCGTGTGAGAATTCTCAAAATTAAGGTGAGAAGGTACCGACACTTGTCAGTACTACCTAGCGATACTAGTGTCAAAATGGGTGCTATAGAAACACGTCTTACATATCCAGGGGCGTAGCTACCACTGGTGCAGCAGGTGCAGTGTGTCGGGGCCCAGAGCCCTGAGGGCCAATTTAAACCCACACAATTGCTACATTTTACTGCCCTTTTAGCTATTAAAGGGAACATTTTCCTTGCTTGCACCGGGGCCCCTGACATCCTTGTCACACTGCTGTAGACAGCAGAACTTAAACCCTTGTTCAGTGCATGGTGGATTAGTGGCGACTTTACTACTTTCTGAGGTATTTATAGCTACCCTTATATTTTACTCATTTAAAAAAAAAAATCTATATTTTTGTGTCTTTTTTTAATTGTTATTCAGATTTGTATGCGGCATGCACAGGGCGATGCCAACAAATGTTTCAATAACACGTGAACTAGAAATAAATGTACGGTGTTTAAGGAAATGACACAAGCCAAGTCCCTTTCACCAATGACCACTTCCGTCCGCCTCTGTGTCTCTGCTTCCGGCCTTCGACTGTAAAAATACTCACCCCACAGACCTCTGGGGGCAGCAGAGAGAGAACAGATGGGAAAGGTCAGCGAGGCGTTGATGCAACACTTTATGAAGTATTTCATGCTGTACTTACGGCTGCCTGAGTCTGATCATTCTGCCTGGCTGAAAGGACCTTAACAATTCTTCATGTTAGGTCTAGCTAGGAGAATCTTCATCTCGACTCGAAGGACTTATGTTAATTACTAATATGGAAACACACAGGAAGGGCATTATCAGAAGACTGGAAGGCCTGAAAGGCCAGACCTGTTCAGCCCGTGAGCCGGCCCACGCTGGCCACACGCCACAGAGTGCCGCGCCTACCATCTGAATAGCTGCGTCTGCTAAGCACAGTTCATTACTCCAGGGGGGATGCACACGATAGAGTCTGTGACGTGGACTCTGACATGCACTGTAGAGGGAGTAGGTCGGGCGGTCTGTGGAATCTGCGGGACATGTACAGGCGGTACGGCGTCTCTACTGACCCACCTATGACCTGGCGCACAGTTAGTGTAACCCCTGAGCGGGACACTTGTAAGGGGGTTCCGGCACAGAGGTCCCACAGACCCTCCTACAGCATTTCTTTACAGACAGTGTCCCTTCTTGTTTGAAACAGCTCCTACGTGCCGGTGCTGAGCACCGTAAACCACCGGCTCAGATTAAGCACTGCGCCTTTCACTCTAGTGCTCTTCCTTGCACAAGCGAGCTCACACCCGAGTCGGGGTCTGTATTCCATAATCGGGTGCACTATCGCAGTCTGCCTGGGAGTTCACAGTAAAGACAGATCACTGCTCGGGTCTGGCTGCTTCGGCCCCTGGAGCACCGCCCATTTGCTAGTAAAAGGTGAAGTTTTAGTGCCTTTTTCTTTAACAGACCTAAATATATACTTGAGCTGTGAACTGCGCCGGGGAGCCCTGCTCCACTGCTGATGTGTGTGGGACCCCCTTCTCAGTCATCTGTGGGATTCACAGACTGCACATTTTTGCAAAACCTGAAACAGCCATATTTTCGCTTTTTACATAGTTGATGTATGAGTATTGCGCCTTATGACGTCATTGCAAGAGCACAATTCAGTGCAGCGTCTAGAGAAGGGGGCACAATACCATAATAAAGAACACACAAGACACATTGGTTGTTGGAGAAAACATTGCTGCAGGTTTATTTTGCATAAGAAATATGCCAACATGGTGGGTCAACTTACGGGCGATCCAAGGGCAGGCAGCCCCTATGCTGCCTGCCCACCTGATGAGCCAAATTGCACCGTGGCATAACCAATCGGTGCAAACCATTTTGGGGGATTACCCCTTACATCCTGTGGACCACCAGTCCACCCATTTACTCACGTCCCTTGAGGGGGCGGAGCGTATCCAGGCAAGCCCCTGGTTGCTCAGGTTTACAACCGCCCAAAGGACTAACGGGGTGCCGTCGTTCCTCCAGGGTCCTGCAGTAAGGACTTCCTCGGGCTATTTGGCATTTGCACCCTTCTTCTGGTCCTGAAGAGGGTACCCCTATGTACCATTCAGCCTCTGGATCGCCCTGTAACTCTGCCTGCAACACAAAATAACAAGTTAATGGCCTTCCTACCCTAGCCACCCATCCAGCCGACACGCAGGGTAAGCGGTAGGGAGGGAGACGGCGTGGAACCTCGGCACGAAAGGATCGCCGGATGGGCGGGGGAGGTAAATATACCTTGCCCCCGCCCACTCGGCGCGCCGGAAATGACGACAGGAAGTTTCGGACCGCAGAGGTCCAGAAACTAGCCCGTCAGGTTTGTGCCTAATGTGGCACTAAGGTGGGGCAAATGTAGTGTAAGCGCCTACTGCAGAAAGGCGATACTTAAATAGAGGGAGACTGTGGGTGGAAGCTGCAGGCATGAGGCGTAAATAAATAGTAGGCAACAGGATGTGGGAGCACACCGCTGAACTCTCAGGCAAGGTTCGCCCGTAGCATTCTGGTAAATGCAGTCTCTTGTAGCTCGCTACGATATTTTCGAGTGTTTCACCAAGGTTGGCGCAGATAGTGCTGATCTCTAGACACGTATTTCTGGTTTATTAACCGTCATCAGTAGAGAATACAGTCTTATATTTTGGGGTTTGCTGAGTAGGCTGCCAAACATTATATCAGGTCCGGTACCTCTCACTGGCGCGCAGGTGCTTCATCCACGAGCTCGTCAGCTCAATGACTCACGGGAGTACTTTAAATAGACAACAGGATGTGGGAGCACACCGCTGACCTCTCAGGCAAGGTTCGCCCCTAGCATTCTGGTATATGCAGTCTCTTGTAGCTCGCTCCGATATTTTTGAGTGTTTCACGTCCTCATCCACGAGCTCGTCATTGAGCTGACGAGCTCGTGGATGAAGCACCTGCGCGCCAGTGAGAGGTACCGGGCCTGATATAATGTTTGGCAGCCTACTCAGCAAACACCAAAATACAAGACTGTATTCTCTACCGATGACGGTTAATAAACCAGAAACACGTGTCTAGAGATCAGCACTATCTGCGCCAACCTTGGCGAAACACTCGAAAATATCGGAGCGAGCTACAAGAAACTGCATTTACCAGAATGCCAGGGGCGAACCTTGCCTGAGAGGTCAGCGGTGTGCTCCCACATCCTGTTGTCTATTTAAAGTACTCCCGTGAGTCATTGAGCTGACGAGCTCGTGGATGAAGCACCTGCGCGCCAGTGAGAGGTACCGGACCTGAAATAATGTTTGGCAGCCTACTCAGCAAACCCCAAAAATACAAGACTGTATTCTCTACTGATGACGGTTAATAAACCAGAAACACGTGTGTAGAGATCAGCACTATCTGCGCCAACCTTGGCGAAACACTCGAAAATATCGGAGCGAGCTACAAAAAACTGCATTTACCAGAATGCCAGGGGCGAACCTTGCCTGAGAAGTCAGCGGTGTGCTCCCACATCCTGTTGTCTATTTAATGTACTCCCGTGAGTCATTGAGCTGACGAGCTCGTGGATGAAGCACCTTTGCGCCAGTGAGAGGTACCGGACCTGATATAATGTTTGGCAGCCTACTCAGCAAACCCCAAAATACAAGACTGTATTCTCTACTGATGACGGTTAATAAACCAAAAACACGTGTCTAGAGATCAGCACTATCTGCGCCAACCTTGGCAAAACACTCGAAAATATCGGTGCGAGCTACAAGAAACTGCATTTACCAGAATGCCAGGGGCGAACCTTGCCTGAGAGATCAGCGGTGTGCTCCCACATCCTGTTGTCTATTTAAAGTACTCCCGTGAGTCACTGAGCTGACGAGCTCGTGGATGAAGCACCTGCGCGCCAGTGAGAGGTACCGGACCTGATATAATGTTTGGCAGCCTACTCAGCAAACCCCAAAATACAAGACTGTATTCTCTACTGATGACGGTTAATAAACCAGAAACACGTGTCTAGAGATCAGCACTATCTGCGCCAACCTTGGCGAAACACTCGAAAATATCGGAGCGAGCTACAAGAAACTGCATTTACCAGAATGCCAGGGGCGAACCTTGCCTGAGAGGTCAGCGGTGTGCTCCCACATCCTGTTGTCTATATAAAGTAATCCCGTGAGTCACTGAGCTGACGAGCTCATGGATGAAGCACCTGCGCGCCAGTGAGAGGTACTGGACCTGATATAATGTTTGGCAGCCTACTCAGCAAACCCCAAAATACAAGACTGTATTCTCTACTGATGACGGTTAATAAACCAGAAACACGTGTCTAGAGATCAGCACTATCTGCGCCAACCTTGGCGAAACACTCGAAAATATCGGAGCGAGCTACAAGAAACTGCATTTACCAGAATGCCAGTGGCGAACCTTGCCTGAGAGGTCAGCGGTGTGCTCCCACATCCTGTTGTCTATTTAAAGTACTCCCGTGAGTCATTGAGCTGACGAACTTGTGGATGAAGCACCTGGGCGCCAGTGAGAGGTACCGGACCTGATATAATGTTTGGGAGCCTGCTCAGCAAACCCCAAAATACAAGACTGTATTCTCTACTGATGACGGTTAATAAACCAGAAACACGTGTCTAGAGATCAGCTCTATCTGCGCCAACCTTGGCGAAACACTCGAAAATATCGGAGCGAGCTACAAGAAACTGCGTTTACCAGAATGACAGGGGCGAACCTTGCCTGAGAGGTAAGCGGTGTGCTCCCTCTTCCTGTTGTCTATTTAAAGTACTCCCGTGAGTCATTGAGCTGACGAGCTCGTGGATGAAGCACCTGCGCGCCAGTGAGAGGTACCGGACCTGATATAATTTGTGGCAGCCTACTCAGCAAACCCCAAAATACAAGACTGTATTCTCTACTGATGACGGTTAATAAACCAGAAACACGTGTCTAGAGATCAGCACTATTTGCGCCAACCTTGGCGAAACACTCGAAAATATCGGAGCGAGCTACAAGAAACTGCATTTATCAGAATGCAAGGGGCGAACCTTGCCTGAGAGGTCAGCGGTGTGCTCCCACATCCTGTTGTCTATTTAAAGTACTCCCGTGAGTCATTGAGCTGACGAGCTCGTGGATGAAGCACCTGCCCGCCAGTGAGAGGTACCGGACCTGATATAATGTTTGGCAGCCTACTCAGCAAACCCCAAAATACAAGACTGTTTTCTCTATTGATGACGGTTAATAAACCAGAAACACGTGTCTAGAGATCAGCACTATCTGCGCCAACCTTGGCGAAACACTCCAAAATATCGGAGCGAGCTACAGGAAACTGCATTTACCAGAATGCCAGGGGCGAACCTTGCCTGAGAGGTCAGCGGTGTGCTCCCACATCCTGTTGTCTATTTAAAGTACTCCCGTGAGTCATTGAGCTGACGAGCTCGTGGATGAAGCACCTGCGCGCCAGTGAGAGGTACCGGACCTGATATAATGTTTGGCAGCCTACTCAGCAAACCCCAAAATACAAGACTGTATTCTCTACTGATGACGGTTAACAAACCAGAAACACGTGTCTAGAGATCAGCACTATCTGCGGCAAACTTGGCGAAACACTCGAAAATATCGGAGCGAGCTACAAGAAACTGCATTTACCAGAATGCCAGGGGCGAACCTTGCCTGAGAGGTCAGCGGTGTGCTCCCACATCCTGTTGTCTATTTAAAGTGCTCCCGTGAGTCATTGAGCTGACGAGCTCGTGGATGAAGCACCTGCGTGCCAGTGAGAGGTACCGGACCTGATATAATGTTTGGCAGCCTACTCAGCAAACCCCAAAAAACAAGACTGTATTCTCTACTGATGACGGTTAATAAACCAGAAACACGTGTCTAGAGATCAGCACTATCTGCGCCAACCTTGGCGAAACACTCGAAAATATCGGAGCGAGCTACAAGAAACTGCATTTACCAGAATGCCAGGGGCGAACCTTGCCTGAGAGGTCAGCGGTGTGCTCCCACATCCTGTTGTCTATTTAAAGTACTCCAGTGAGTCATTGAGCTGACGAGCTCGTGGATGAAGCACCTGCGCGCCAGTGAGAGGTACCGGACCTGATATAATGTTTGGCAGCCTACTCAGCAAACCCCAAAATACAAGACTGTATTCTCTACTGATGACGGTTAATAAACCAGAAACACGTGTCTAGAGATCAGCACTATCTGCGCCAACCTTGGCGAAACACTCGAAAATATCGGAGAGAGCTTCAAGAAACTGCATTTACCAGAATGCCAGGGGCGAACCTTGCCTGAGAGGTCAGCGGTGTGCTCCCACATCCTGTTGTCTATTTAAAGTACTCCCGTGAGTCATTGAGCTGACGAGCTCATGGATGAAGCACCTGCGCGCCAGTGAGAGGTACTGGACCTGATATAATGTTTGGCAGCCTACTCAGCAAACCCCAAAATACAAGACTGTATTCTCTACTGATGACGGTTAATAAACCAGAAACACGTGTCTAGAGATCAGCACTATCTGCGCCAACCTTGGCGAAACACTCGAAAATATCGGAGCGAGCTACAAGAAACTGCATTTACCAGAATGCCAGTGGCGAACCTTGCCTGAGAGGTCAGCGGTGTGCTCCCACATCCTGTTGTCTATTTAAAGTACTCCCGTGAGTCATTGAGCTGACGAACTTGTGGATGAAGCACCTGGGCGCCAGTGAGAGGTACCGGACCTGATATAATGTTTGGGAGCCTGCTCAGCAAACCCCAAAATACAAGACTGTATTCTCTACTGATGACGGTTAATAAACCAGAAACACGTGTCTAGAGATCAGCTCTATCTGCGCCAACCTTGGCAAAACACTCGAAAATATCGGTGCGAGCTACAAGAAACTGCATTTACCAGAATGCCAGGGGCGAACCTTGCCTGAGAGATCAGCGGTGTGCTCCCACATCCTGTTGTCTATTTAAAGTACTCCCGTGAGTCACTGAGCTGACGAGCTCGTGGATGAAGCACCTGCGCGCCAGTGAGAGGTACCGGACCTGATATAATGTTTGGCAGCCTACTCAGCAAACCCCAAAATACAAGACTGTATTCTCTACTGATGACGGTTAATAAACCAGAAACACGTGTCTAGAGATCAGCACTATCTGCGCCAACCTTGGCGAAACACTCGAAAATATCGGAGCGAGCTACAAGAAACTGCATTTACCAGAATGCCAGGAGCGAACCTTGCCTGAGAGTTCAGCGGTGTGCTACCACATCCTGTTGTCTATTTAAAGTACTCCCGTGAGTCATTGAGCGTATGAGCTCGTGGATGAAGCACCTGCGCGCAAGTGAGAGGTACCGGACCTGATATAATGTTTGGCAGCCTACTCAGCAAACCCCAAAATACAAGACTGTATTCTCTACTGATGACGGTTAATAAACCAGAAACACGTGTCTAGAGATCAGCTCTATCTGCGCCAACCTTGGCGAAACACTCGAAAATATCGGAGTGAGCTACAAGAAACTGCGTTTACCAGAATGCCAGGGGCGAACCTTGCCTGAGAGGTAAGGGGTGTGCTCCCTCATCCTGTTGTCTATTTAAAGTACTCCCGTGAGTCATTGAGCTGACGAGCTCGTGGATGAAGCACCTGCGCACCAGTGAGAGGTACCGGACCTGATACAATGTTTGGCAGCCTACTCAGCAAACCCCAAAATACAAGACTGTATTCTCTACTGATGACGGTTAATAAACCAGAAACACGTGTCTAGAGATCACCACTATCTGCGCCAACCTTGGCGAAACACTCGAAAATATCGGAGCGAGCTACAAGAAACTGCATTTACCAGAATGCCAGGGGCGAACCTTGCCTGAGAGGTCAGCGGTGTGCTCCCACATCCTGTTGTCTATTTAAAGTACTAGCGTGAGTCATTGAGCTGACGAGCTCGTGGATGAAGCACCTGCGCGCCAGTGAGAGATACCGGACCTGATATAATGTTTGGCAGCCTACTCAGCAAACCCCAAAATACAAGACTGTATTCTCTACTGATGACGGTTAATAAACCAGAAACACGTGTCTAGAGATCAGCACTATCTGCGCCAACCTTGGCGAAACACTCGAAAATATCGGAGCGAGCTACAAGAAACTGCATTTACCAGAATGCCAGTGGCGAACCTTGCCTGAGAGGTCAGCGGTGTGCTCCCACATCCTGTTGTCTATTTAAAGTACTCCCGTGAGTCATTGAGCTGACGAACTTGTGGATGAAGCACCTGGGCGCCAGTGAGAGGTACCGGACCTGATATAATGTTTGGGAGCCTGCTCAGCAAACCCCAAAATACAAGACTGTATTCTCTACTGATGACGGTTAATAAACCAGAAACACGTGTCTAGAGATCAGCTCTATCTGCGCCAACCTTGGCGAAACACTCGAAAATATCGGAGCGAGCTACAAGAAACTGCGTTTACCAGAATGACAGGGGCGAACCTTGCCTGAGAGGTAAGCGGTGTGCTCCCTCTTCCTGTTGTCTATTTAAAGTACTCCCGTGAGTCATTGAGCTGACGAGCTCGTGGATGAAGCACCTGCGCGCCAGTGAGAGGTACCGGACCTGATATAATTTGTGGCAGCCTACTCAGCAAACCCCAAAATACAAGACTGTATTCTCTACTGATGACGGTTAATAAACCAGAAACACGTGTCTAGAGATCAGCACTATCTGCGCCAACCTTGGCGAAACACTCGAAAATATCGGAGCAAGCTACAAGAAACTGCATTTACCAGAATGCCAGGGGCGAACCTTGCCTGAGAGGTCAGCGGTGTGCTCACACATCCTGTTGTCTATTTAAAGTACTCCCGTGAGTCATTGAGCTGACGAGCTCGTGGATGAAGCACCTGTGCGCCAGTGAGAGGTACCGGACCTGATATAATGTTTGGCAGCCTACTCAGCAAACCCCAAAATACAAGACTTTATTCTCTACTGATGATGGTTAATAAACCAGAAACACGTGTCTAGAGATCAGCACTATCTGCGCCAACCTTGGCGAAACACTCGAAAATATCGGAGCGAGCTACATAAAACTGCATTTACCAGAATGCCAGGGGCGAACCTTGCCTGAGAGGTCAGCGGTGAGCTCCCACATCCTGTTGTCTATTTAAAGTACTCCCGTGAGTCATTGAGCTGACGAGCTCGTGGATGAAGCACCTGCGTGCCAGTGAGAGGTACCGGACCTGATATAATGTTTGGCAGCCTACTCAGCAAACCCCAAAATACAAGACTGTATTCTCTACTGATGACGGTTAATAAACCAGAAACATGTGTCTAGAGATCAGCACTATCTGCGCCAACCTTGGCGAAACACTTGAAAATATCGGAGCGAGCTACAAGAAACTGCATTTACCAGAATGCCAGGGGCGAACCTTGCCTGAGAGGTCAGTGGTGTGCTCCCACATCCTGTTGTCTATTTAAAGTACTCCTGTGAGTCATTGAGCTGACGAGCTCGTGGATGAAGCACCTGCGCGCCAGTGAGAGGTACCGGACCTGATATAATGTCTGGCAGCCTACTCAGCAAACCCCAAAATACAAGACTGTATTCTCTACTGATGACGGTTAATAAACCAGAAACACGTGCCTAGAGATCAGCACTATCTGCGCCAACCATGGCGAAACACTCGAAAATATCGGAGCGAGCTACAAGAAACTGCATTTACCAGAATGCCAGGGGCGAACCTTGCCTGAGAGGTCAGCGGTGTGCTCCCACATCCTGTTGTCTATTTAAAGTACACCCGTGAGTCATTGAGCTGACGATCTCATGGATGAAGCACCTGCGCGCCAGTGAGAGGTACCGGACCTGATATAATGTTTGGCAGCCTACTCAGCAAACCCCAAAATACAAGACTTTATTCTCTACTGATGATGGTTAATAAACCAGAAACACTTGTCTAGAGATCAGCACTATCTGCGCCAACCTTGGCGAAACACTCGAAAATATCGGAGCGAGCTACAAAAAACTGCATTTACCAGAATGCCAGGGGCGAACCTTGCCTGAGAGGTCAGCGGTGTGCTCCCACATCCTGTTGTCTATTTAAAGTACTCCCGTGAGTCATTGAGCTGACGAGCTCGTGGATGAAGCACCTGCGTGCCAGTGAGAGGTACCGGACCTGATATAATGTTTGGCAGCCTACTCAGCAAACCCCAAAATACAAGACTGTATTCTCTACTGATGACGGTTAATAAACCAGAAACATGTGTCTAGAGATCAGCACTATCTGCGCCAACCATGGCGAAACACTCGAAAATATTGGAGCGAGCTACAAGAAACTGCATTTACCAGAATGCCAGGGGCGAACCTTGCCTGAGAGGTCAGCGGTGTGCGCCCACATCCTGTTGTCTATTTAAAGTACACCCGTGAGTCATTGAGCTGACGATCTCATGGATGAAGCACCTGCGCGCCAGTGAGAGGTACCCGACCTGATATAATGTTTGGCAGCCTACACAGCAAACCCCAAAATACAAGACTGTATTCTCTACTGATGACGGTTAATAAACAAGAAACACGTGTCTAAAGATCAGCACTATCTGTGCCAACCTTGGCGAAACACTCGAAAATATCGGAGCAAGCTACAAGAAACTGCATTTACCAGAATGCCAGGGGCGAACCTTGCCTGAGAGGTCAGCGGTGTGCTCCCACATCCTGTTGTCTATTTAAAGTACTCCCGTGAGTCATTGAGCTGACGAGCTCGTGGAGGAAGCACCTGCGCGCCAGTGAGAGGTACCGGACCTGATATAATGTTTGGCAGCCTACTCAGCAAACCCCAAAATACAAGACTGTATTCTCTACTGATGACGGTTAATAAACCAGAAACACGTGTCTAGAGATCAGCTCTATCTGCGCCAACCTTGGCGAAACACTCGAAAATATCGGAGTGAGCTACAAGAAACTGCGTTTACCAGAATGCCAGGGGCGAACCTTGCCTGAGAGGTAAGCGGTGTGCTCCCTCATCCTGTTGTCTATTTAAAGTACTCCCGTGAGTCATTGAGCTGACGAGCTCGTGGATGAAGCATCTGCGTGCCAGTGAGAGGTACCGGACCTGATATAATGTTTGGCAGCCTACTCAGCAAACCCCAAAATACAAGACTGTATTCTCTACTGATGACGGTTAATAAACCAGAAACACGTGTCTAGAGATCAGCACTATCTGCGCCAACCTTGGCGAAACACTCGAAAATATCGGAGCAAGCTACAAGAAACTGCATTTACCAGAATGCCAGGGGCGAACCTTGCCTGAGAGGTCAGCGGTGTGCTCCCACATCCTGTTGTCTATTTAAAGTACTCCTGTGAGTCATTGAGCTGACGAGCTCGTGGAGGAAGCACCTGCGCGCCAGTGAGAGGTACCGGACCTGATATAATGTTTGGCAGCCTACTCAGCAAACCCCAAAATACAAGACTGTATTCTCTACTGATGACGGTTAATAAACCAGAAACACGTGTCTAGAGATCAGCACTATTTGCGCCAATCTTGGCGAAACACTCGAAAATATCGGAGCGAGCTACAAGAAACTGCATTTATCAGAATGCCAGGGGCGAACCTTGCCTGAGAGGTCAGCGGTGTGCTCCCACATCCTGTTGTCTATTTAAAGTACTCCCGTGAGTCATTGAGCTGACGAGCTTGTGGATGAAGCTCCTGGGCGCCAGTGAGAGGTACCGGACCTGATATAATGTTTGGGAGCCTGCTCAGCAAACCCCAAAATACAAGACTGTATTCTCTACTGATGACGGTTAATAAACCAGAAACACGTGTCTAGAGATCAGCTCTATCTGCGCCAACCTTGGCGAAACACTCGAAAATATCGGAGCGAGCTACAAGAAACTGCGTTTACCAGAATGACAGGGGCGAACCTTGCCTGAGAGGTAAGCGGTGTGCTCCCTCTTCCTGTTGTCTATTTAAAGTACTCCCGTGAGTCATTGAGCTGACGAGCTCGTGGATGAAGCACCTGCGCGCCAGTGAGAGGTACCGGACCTGATATAATGTTTGGCAGCCTACTCATCAAACCCCAAAATACAAGACTGTATTCTCTACTGATGACGGTTAATAAACCAGAAACACGTGTCTAGAGATCAGCACTATCTGCGCCAACCTTGGCGAAACACTCGAAAATATCGGAGCGAGCTACAAAAAACTGCATTTACCAGAATGCCAGGGGCGAACCTTGCCTGAGAGGTCAGCGGTGAGCTCCCACATCCTGTTGTCTATTTAAAGTACTCCCGTGAGTCATTGAGCTGACGAGCTCGTGGATGAAGCACCTGCGTGCCAGTGAGAGGTACCGGACCTGATATAATGTTTGGCAGCCTACTCAGCAAACCCCAAAATACAAGACTGTATTCTCTACTGATGACGGTTAATAAACCAGAAACACGTGTCTAGAGATCAGCACTATCTGCGCCAACCTTGGCGAAACACTTGAAAATATCGGAGCGAGCTACAAGAAACTGCATTTACCAGAATGCCAGGGGCGAACCTTGCCTGAGAGGTCAGCGGTGTGCTCCCACATCCTGTTGTCTATTTAAAGTACTCCTGTGAGTCATTGAGCTGACGAGCTCGTGGATG